>CAWUFW010006482.1:0-600000 GCA_963921515.1 Calotriton arnoldi
CTGGGTCAAATCGTTCACAAGGCCCGTCCAATGAGCTGAACAAAGAACTACCCCTAATACCTTTGCTCTGGCTCCCTCCATAGTTGCCCCACCAGCATGCTGAGCGGGGGAAATCAGGCGGGTTGTATATGAGTGAGCTGCGGGCTCCTTAACTCTTAAATTGCGCCCCATCCATAAGTGTAAGGTGCCAACATGTAGGGTCGCCTGCCTGCATCACATTAAACCTAGGAGTATCTATTAAGTGCGCATTTCCGTTCTAGATGAATGATTCATCATTTTAACATCAAGGGGTGCAGAGGGCCCATCTCCATGCCATTTCAAGGATGTAATCTTTCTTCCCTTAGCAGCTTCTTAGAGGTAGCCCACCAATACAGCACTCCAACAACTGTGCATTCCCAAAGGTGTGGGGCACTACCCACCCGAAATGCACTTCAGCACCCCTCACTGAGATATGAAGCACCATACAAAGGCTGCAATGCAACACAGCACGAGAGCCACAGCTGTAACCCCCTGATAATAGCAATTTTCGGGGGTGGAGGGGCCACTTCCTACCTTGCACTCCCGCAAAACTCACCACCGCGTCTTCCCCGGAGATGCGACGCACCCAGCCTGTCCAGCGGGCAATAGGTCACAAGCGACAGGATGCCCGTGAACTCGCCCCGCAAACATGCCCCCCATCTCACCATAGTCGGGACCAAGGCCACCAAACAACCCACATCGGCGGCAAACGCGCCACAGGACCTCCCCAACAACAAACCCCACGGTCAACTACGCTCGCGGTAAATGATAACCCTGCTGAAGCTGGGTTGGTGCCCATCAGAGTCAGGGATCACGGCACCCCAGGAAAGCTGCGGAGAAGCTATAAACTCACGACGAACAAAGCCGTGCTGCGCTCCGCCCCAGACATTGCATGTCCGTGCCACAAATGGAGGCCCGTGCACCGACAGGGATGCGGGCCACCTACCATGCTGCTTACTGTTCACCACTGCCAGACCATTCCATAGCTCTGCTGCACAGGAGGCCAGAACAGCTGGCCTGGCTCACGCCCGCCCACCCCGCGAGCCACGGCACGGAGCTAAAGCCCATGAACCCAACAACGGCCATACAAAATGAAGTGGGCCCTCAACCCATGCCGTTGGCCTCCCGTGCTAGGCTCCGTATGCCGCCGATCGCGCAGTGCAGTGACCCGTGGCCGCACTCGACCGTCATCCTACCTCGGCACATTGCCCCCCTAATATCCTTATTTCAAAAGGATGGGGGCAACTGTGGGCACTGCTATACACGCCTATAGGCAGGGGCATCCGGCCCAAGGGAGCGCCGGAGACAACACAAACTGCCCAAAGGGGCCCAGACTCCCGCAGCAACTGCCGATCATTTACCCCCTCCCCCACATGCAAGCCCCCCAAGCAATGACTGGTTGGTGACGGTGGGGGGGAGGGAGGGGGAGCAAGGAACAACGACATTGACATATGCGCGCGCACTAACTCCATGCCCTGCATTGTAGTGTTGCGTCGACTGTGGCCAGAATAATGCACGGGCGGACATAATTGAAAAGATGCGCCAAGCACAGTTTAAATCACGGGCCCAACCAGAAAGATCACTGGCAGCTGCAACACTTAGCACGTGCCAGGAGAGGAGCGCTCATCAAGAGCGCACAAAGTTGTTTTTTTTTTTTAAATGCCACATTATATAGCACCACGCGCGGCCCCCAAAACAAACGTTGCCGGGGCTACCGGTCATGAAGTCCACTGATACCAAAAGTCAAACTCACCCCATCCGCCCAGTCTCGCTGCCCGAGCAGGTCGACATCACCTAGGAGGCTAAAAGCAAATTGTCCCAACGGGCCCCGGACTCACCGCCTACAACACCAACGCTGCCTAAAGGTGCAACGCGGTGCCGAGAGGTTAGCGTGTCCACAAAGCACTGTGGACACCACCAGTACAATCCTCCTCCTATCAGCTGCGTAACCTCTGCCCTCCCGGGGCACAAGCTGAGCCGTCGACATGGCAGGCCGTCCAGGCCTCCAGCAAACTCGTCTGGCCCAACCAGTCCGCGGGCCCCCAACAAACAGCTCCTTCTCTTGCCCCACAAGCCGGGAAAACAGGCGGCACTCCGGTGGGCCGCAGCCACCGCACTCAAATGGACCCGGGAACCCAGGCAGCCCCAGCAAGGAGGCTAGTCGGCCCAGACAAAGGCCCATCCTGGCCTGCACTCACCGCCTACTTCGACGTTCGCGATGTCGACGACCCAGCAGGATACTATGCCCGCACTGATATGGCCCCTCACCTCACCGCGGCACAAAGGTAACACGCATTGAGATGTTAGGATCGAGGCCCAGCAACACCTGGCCTGAGTGCGAACCTATTCGGGGCCGGGGCCCAAGAGTCACAACCCTGCCCCACGCGCTGGCCCCTACTGCCACACAGAGCCTCAACGGCGTTTTCCGGTGCCGCGAGAGGCCCCCCGCAGCCCGAGGACACATCGCGCATCACCAGTCAGTGATCGCCGCACGGGGCAAAGAAGAGCCACGTGCTCGCCACCCTCCCCCTCGCATGCCCCACTCGCCCTCCAACCCGGCAACAACTCCCGGGTGAGTGGAGGCTTCCTGAGTGCCCGAGCCATTGTAATGCTGACCCCCCCACATAGTTTGCGACTGGCGGTGCGCTGCACGGCCTGTCTCGGGGCCGAACGTCCTCCGTATCAGGGAAGGAGCCTGCGGTAGCCTCTGCCCAACCTGCCGCTAATCCACCTCTATCGGTGCAAGCCAGCAGTCATCAATACCTGCGGGGCCTAGCCCGAGTCAACACGCACAAGTTGTACACCTCTATTGGTGTAACAAGCCTTAAATACATGCAGGCGTCGCCCGAGGCCACACGCCCGTGTTGACCCCTCTGTCGGGTGTAGCAAGCAGCCTCGGTACCTGCGGGCCGAACCCGCCCCTCATCAGCCAAAGGTTGCTCTGCCCAAGTAGGAGCCCCTACAGCAGGCCTATACCCCCGCGACGGGAACAATGGATCGCACATGCGCGCTGCCCTGCGGGTGGTTCTATCACCGCAACCCTCCATAGCTGCAAGTTCCAAGGGGGGGTGGGGTGGCTCATGCGCTACCGCGCTTGTCCCTGCAGCCCCAAACTGGACTGGCCCTGCACACCTGGCTGGCATCCTGCGCCCACAGCCAAAGCCAGGTCGCTCGCTCGGCCGGCTAATGAGAGCCGAGGCCATGTGTGGGGGGGGGGGGAGCTGGGGGGTAGCCCCAAGCGCCGGCCGCGCGGTAGCTGGGACGGGCCGCCTCCCAACAGGCCCGCTGCCCGCCTGCCGCCCCTTGCCGGACCGCCTCTGCTGGCCCTACGGGTGACGGCGCTGGGCCGAACCTGGATAGAAGCAGCAGGGGCTCAAAGGCTCCTTGGCTGGACAAGGCTGCCCAGCATGCCGCCGAGCAGCATGAAACCCACTCTGCCCCGTTAAGGTCCCCTTCCCCAGCAACCCCGCCCGGCGTGCATAACCCTGCGGGCCTCATGCGGGTCGGGCCCGGCCCTGCATCCGGGACGGTGTCCCCCAGCAGGCCCTGGCCGGCTTCGGGGAGCCATGTGGAGGGGGGGGGGGCAGCACTAACCTCGCTTCCAATTTACCGGGCACGACCTCAAGGCACAAAGACCGCAGCACGACCCGCAGGACGGCGTGTCCGGCGCAAAGAAGAGGACGCCAAGATGGCCGGGGGAGGCATAAATACCTCCCCACCTCCTCTGCGTGCCGGAAGTGACGCGTCCTCCCGGGCAGGGGGGACTCCTCCCTGAGTCCCGCACATCGTTGAGGGGTGGGGAAGTGCCCAAATGGCACTAAAGGGGCTGCCCTGCTTAGGGTGCGCCGCCCCGCAGTGGGCCGCCGGGCAGCCGCAGTTTCTTGAATAGCCCCTTGCCACATATGGAGCCATACCCGTATTGCCTGGAAAGGTTCAGACTAGCTCCGAATTCCTTCAGCTTTGCTCATTTTGCACGCACTGCTCATTCAGCGCTGTTGATCGCGTCGCCTGGGGGGAGGCAAGGCGCGGGCGCTGCGGGCTTGTTCACGAGACTTGTAGTGAGTGCTCTAATGGGGGAATCATCCTAGGTTGGACGTCTACAATTATGTTTCTGCATCCATAACCTGGAACTAGCACCCGCTTAGACTACGGACTGTAAATTATCAGACTGACCTACACTACTGATTTAAACTACGATCCACAGATCATTGGACTGGCATGGTATGTTTAGGAGATCAATCTCAATTTGACTCTCTCTCAAAACTACAGCCTTAGGAGCGAACACACATTGTCAGATTGCAGGTGGTACCACTCGGCTGTTTTATTGGATCCAATCTGCGTGACTGAGTTAATGTACCAGCCAGCACAGGCTCACCAAGCACATGCCCAAATAGTGTCCTGACATAGCCATTTGAGGCAGCAGAAGGCTAGTGAGCGGGCAAGAGCGTGGGAACGCGGGGTAAGGCTACAGTCCTCTGCATTTTACTCCAATTGGAAGCATTCGCATAAAGTATTTGTGGCTCGAAGGCACAGCATTGCAGCTAGGAAAATGAGTAGCACCAACAAAATCCGAGAGGCCCGCAAACAAACAACAGGGGGCCCCCAGATCCATCAATACTTTACAAGGCAAAAAATAGAAGTTCACGGCGTTCACAATGCCCATAAGACGAAAGATGGGGGTACATTAGAAAACAGCCCCAAATTTATTTCAAACAGCCTGGAGGTGGTAACGCCGGGCGAGGACAACCCTCTTAACTTAAAAAGTACAGCCCAGGACAGTCTGGAGGAGATATTAGTCACAGAGATGGCGAGACTCGCAGAAACAGTAGAGTTGGCAGAGGCGGCTAGCAAGGTCATCAAAAATACCGCTGCTAATTATAAAAACCATCACCTGGAGGAACATGGGCCACAGCAAATTATTGAGATATCATCGACTTTAAATGATGTTGAAGCATTATGCATACCTCAGGGCCCCCCACAGGGTCACCAATCCAGTGGGCTAACCTGGAACAAGAACGCTTTTGAAATAGAGGCTCTAGTCCACCACCACTTAAATGACCAGCTCCAGGACAATTTGGATGCCTCTATTAATCCTGGCAGTCAGGGGAGCACTCAGAGCTGCTCCACGCCCAGAAATCAAGGCAGGGCACATATACAACAACAATTTGGTACCGCTGGCACTTCAGATTCAGTATCCCCAGAATTAACAAAAATAACACCTACAGCAGATCCTAAACTGCAACCACTGGGAGAGGGCTCTGCAGGTGCCACAACTGGCAGATACTGCGGGACCCAGAGCGACGAACAAGACACAAACGATAAGAATGGTCCTGAATACATCTTGAATACAATAAACTCGTCCTTACTGGCAGCTGTAAAGGCACTCTCCTGGCAATCACACAAACTAGAGATCCAGGTGGACTTAACACACATGCTGGCTCAAACTGTCTTGACAATTAACGAAAAAGTGGACACGATCAGCCACAAAGTTGATCAGCTGGTTGTCAGTGAAAAGGGTAAAGGGAGCATCACAAGCCCAACAAAAAGCTCCAGTGAAGCAATAGTGGAGAAATTATCCATACTCCCAGATTTGCTGGCAACGTTAATAAAACAATGTAGTGAGGCACGGATAAATTCCGCACTAAATAGGAAACATTCCGAAAAACGGGACCATGGCTGCGGCCCCGGAGTTACAATTATTCCTACAGATATGGACTCAGAGGTTACAAACGATAAAGCAGTTACACAAATCTGCATGATCCCGGCCAAAAGCGTCAGCTCTGTATCTAGCATAGAGGAGGTTAATCAAACCAAGAACACAGGTCAAAAGGCAACCGATGGGCAGTTATCCAGACGGCAAAAGAAAAACTTCGGAAAGCCGTAAAAACAAACAAACGGAAAGGTGGGATGCTATCTATGCAAAAAAAGCAGGATATAAGATACTCTTTAATTCAACCCGGTAATCAGGCTGACATTGGTAATGCCTGTACTAAAAAGGGTCCTATGTTCTATCCCATATTCCAAAAGAGAAATAGTCCCTCATCCAAAGTATCCTATGAGAACAACCGCCAGGAAATCTCTGGGCAGATATGCCCGACTTTGCAGCATAAGGAAGGCCCACACAACGAAAATTTACTATCCTGCAACATCCAAACCCCCTTAAATCTACAAGCAAAAACATATGCTGAGGCGGTGATCACTAATTTTGGCAACACAGCCAATGGACCAGAAAGCTGTGACCTTATAGTAGAGCCATTGAGAGGGAAAGAAAATCAGGAACCAAGGCTTAGGCCAGAGATCAGCAATTATATGACTTCCCACTCAACAGGTCAGATGCTTATCGAAAAGCAACCAGGAGATAAAATCGAGTTATTGACATTAGCAAAAGAGAAGGAACCCGGTTTAGTGAAAATCCATCAACTACATATGGAATGCCAATGCAAAGCCCAAAAAACAGCAAGTGCTCTCCCCGCACAAACAAGGAAGACAACACAAGCAAGGAAGACTTCATCGCTTGGTCAAAGGAGCCAGATGCGTGAGCAGCCTAGTTACCCTAATATTGCTACAGAAAAGGAAGCAAATGCTGTGTCCGGTTGGAATAATGGCCAAACAAGGCCCATAGCACAAATAACTCATGGACCGAGTTATGAGGGTATGGATAATGTCGCAGCTCTAGATCTTCTGGGAGATGTGGCGTACATGTTGATTTTTACCCCTGAATTTGAGACAAGGGGCCCAGGTGACATTCTAAATCGTTCAAACATTCTGTATCTTCTGACAAGTATACCCTCATTGGCCTATCTAACATCTGCCCAACTCGTAGCGGTGCACTTTAAAAAATACGCTTGGATAGGGAATAAGGAGTCGACCCTAACAAAGTGGCTTAATAAGTCAGACATCCAAAACATTACGGCAGAAACAGACACACTTAAGGGCTGGGGTATCCGGATAGATAATTGTCCAACTAAAAAGTACCCATAAGTGTTACTTCAGAGGCTACAAAATCAAGAGGTGCCTCTCCCACAGCGTAGCACATTAAGGGGCACCAAGTCAAATTCAAGCCAAATATTTAACAATGATATCAAAATTGAGCTACATAAGGGCACCACTATCAGACACTGCAAGGAGGTGAGCGCTCCCCAGGTCGATAAACAAGAAGATTGGGCATGGCTTACTTCCGCATTGCACTCCAAGGAATGGGGAAATTCCTAGTATAAGGAAAACACCAAATTCGCACGGACTGCAACAACTTGGACTATTAGGGAGGGTTAAAACAAACAAACATAGAGGTACTAAAATGGCATCAATAAGTAGTAAGTTCAGGTTGATAAGCTGGAACGTGGCAGGGTTTAAGTCGATCCTGACCAATAAAGAAGCTAGGAATCACTGAAGACAGGAGACATTTTATGTTTGCAGGAAACTTGGATGGAAACAGCCAATTACATCAAAGGCTATCAGGCGATCCATACAATGGCCTTCAAAAGAAACATCTTCGGAAGACCAAGTGGCGGGATCTCGATATTCGCAAAATTAAATCTGCAACTACAAATCGAGGAATGGCCCACGAACGCACCAGATGTCCAGATTATAACAATAAATGGGTTCGGAGTAGAGGGCACTCCGTTCATACTTGGAGTAATCAACCTTTATGTCAATCCAAATAAAAAGGATAAAAATATAAACATCAGAAGGATCATTAGGTTAATTAGAGAATATCTCCACTAGAACCCAGGACATGAATGCATCATCGCTGGGGATTTTAACATAAGAGACCTATGTGGCCCTGAACAAAATCAGGAGGATCGCAGTCGTAATCTTATGGAAGCCTGTATTAATGAATTTAATCTGTGGTCTGCGAATAACGTAGGGCAGCTGAAAACGACCCCACAACCCACATTTAAAAACATCTCCACACTTGATTACATCTTCCTGAGTAACAACTTGTTGAGAAGATGTGAAGAGTTTAAGGTACTGCACCCCCCCGGTAGTGATCACCAACCAATCTCTGTTCTTGTCAACACTAGTAGCATGATGCATGAGGAACACCTAACTGCAGGCAATATGCTCATTCTACAAAATGAAACAGCTCCAATTAAACGCATCAAATGGGGCCCCATAAGCAGGGCAAAGTATAATAAATGGAAGCAGAATACATGCATAACTGGTCCAGAGAGCAGTTGGGCTGAAATTATGACCTCGTTATCTGATGCCTTGGCTTTAGGAAAGCAGCCTACTTATAATCACAAACATATTTCACAGGGGCAATTTAATTTCACTGACAACAAAATCTTCATTGAGAGCAAAAAGAGATGCCGCTTGGCAGAGTCAAAGCACAGGAGGGAAAAGTCCACTCGGACGGAAAGACTATTGAAGATAGCAAGAAAAACGCATAAACAAATTGCCTGGCAATTGAAACAAACTAGCATAGAGGAAAAATTGAGAAATATCTATGCATTATTAGCACCCAACAAAAGTAAGGAATTCTGGAGACATGTTAATGGTCTAAATGGGGGCCACCATACCCATAATGCTGTACCTGCTAATAAATGGGCTGCTCATGCTACCAGCCTATACGTTGATCAAAAAATATCCATGGCAAGCACTGTCAAGGCAGAAGACAACCAATATGAAGAGAGCAATGTGGCGGATCCTTACCAAACAGAAAAGGAAATACTAACTATCCTTCAGGGCATTAGGAAGGATGGGGCGCCAGGGCCCAATGGGCTGCCTGGATATATTTTCAGGGAAGATCGTGAATACTGGGCACCCCATATTCAGGGCTTATTCAATCATTGCTATAATATTTCTGCAGTTCCGGATTCATGGAAAGGCTCCATTCTACAACCCATTTACAAAAAGGGGGATGCCTCCGACCCGGGGAACTACAGATTGATTGCACTACTGGACGTGGAAGGAAAGGCATTTGCTAAAATGCTCTTGAAAGAGCTAGAGTCATGGATCACGAACAATCACGTAATCCCGCAATACCAGACTGGCTTTCGGCCGAACTCGTCGACCATGGACAACGCCATCTCACTTTCATATCTAGCAACCAAGGCAACTGGGCCCACCTCGCCTCCATTATATGCATGTTTTGTGGACTATAGTGCCGCCTTTGATGGTGTTGATCGAAATATACTGTGGGCAAAATTGGCTAAGTGGGGTATACCGAGGAAACTCCTTGCAGCCATCTTATCACTCTACACTGGCACCTGGGTGCGAGTTAAGCTCACTAGCTCATGTGCAACTGCCAAGATCTTCACGAACAGGGGGCTAAAACAGGGTTGTGTAATCGCCCCCACCCTGTTTAACCTATACACCGCAGACTTGGGAGAAGCACTGTTAAAAACTTACATCTTTCCTCCAAAACTGGGCCACCTCAGATTGCCAATAATGCAGTATGCGGACGATCTCGTCTTACTGGATCATACAAGAATAGGCATGAAAAGGGCATTAGAGACGCTACATAATTACAACATGGAAAACAAACTTATAGCTAATGCATCTAAGACAAAAGTGTTGATTTTTGGCCACAGGTTAAAAAAAACTAACGCTGGTATGGCAGCTGGGCCCTCTAAGGATAACCACGACCAATAAGTACACCGACCTGGGAGTACAATTTGCAGATACCTGCAGACCAGCACTGCAGGTTAAAGCACTGGAGGCAAAAGCAGCTAAGCTAACATACGGCTTGTGCAAATTACATCATAAGCTTGTAAGCCACTCGACGGAAGGGATCCGACGAGTAATGCAAGCCAAGCTAATGTCTACACTTAGTTATGGCCACCTTGTCTTCCCTGGTTTGTTGACCAAAAATTGGAGGGCCTATATATAATGGCATATAGAAAAGTATTAAAGCTCCCATACACGACTAGGCGCTCACTGATTCGATTGGAGTTCAACATCACAGCAATGGACATTGAATGCAAAAAAGACATAGTCAAATTTCAATACAGCGTGATTAATGCATGTCCGGGCACAATCAGGGCAGCGCTACAGGTGGTCTTTACAGATAACAATAGTCGCTGGGCGAGGTATTTCTTGATGGCCAAAAAACACTGGGACTATCAATCGAACCCTCAACAGACATATCATTAACAAAGTGTAGTCTAAAGAACCTGCTAAAAAAGTGTGGCAAGAACATCTCGAGGCAACAAGACCTTGAACGGATTAGACCTGTTCTGGGTGCAGAAGGTCTTATTGATTCACATGAAACTACTGTATGCCAGCCCTATTTAAAAGCAGGTCTTGGAAGGCAAGCCCTACAAAATGTCATGAGGGTGAGGCTCTTAACTTTGCCAATACAAGACTATAGAGCCCACTGGAAAACCTGGTCGTCAAGTGGGTCCGGTTGTAGTCTGTGCCAACACCACACAGAATCCGCGGAACATGTCATTTGTTGTTGTCCAGCTTTGCTGTCCCCAAGGCGCTTGTATTTAAGAACCATGTTCGTACAGTATGGCGTAAGAACATGTAAGGAGGCCTTAAGGCACATTTACACCACCATAGTCCCGATGGAACTGGCACTAATTGGGAAGTTTTATGCAGTTGCTGGAATGTTCTTACGATCGGCCAGAGAAGTGACAGTTGAATAAATTATGTTTCAAGGACCACTGGCACTTGCAACTGTTTAGTATCGCATTTTTTATATTTTTACCGTCTATATTAACTTTTACTAGCAATAGGATGCCCTCCGCAGTTTTGTATTTTTAGATGTTATGCATTGCATTTTAACCTTTTCTAACTTGTATTTTCTTCTGCTTTTGTAGAGGATTTTAATTAATCATACAATAAAGTTGTTGTTGTACATTCCCAGTTTTACAAAATGTTGTGTGATGTGTGAAAGGGGCCCATATTTAGAAGGCCATAAAAAGTCATGCAGAATGACATTATGTGGCCTTGTCAATATGGGCAAGCCCATTGCACCACTGTTGCGTCAAAAGAAGTGATGCACCGGCGGCGCAATGGGGTTGTAAATAAGCCCCAGAATATTCAATTCAATAAAAAAAATTATGAAAATTCCATAACATGTTCCCTAATTACAATTAATTGAAAAGTCTACTTACACTTTTGTTGCATTAGAACAACTTCAAAATCCATTTCTACTGCCTATAATCCACAAAGAGAAGCCCCCCAAAAATGCAAAAATAGAAAGGTTCCAAAATAATCCAGGGTCAATCCATAGATAAAAATACACAATTCCATACATCTCTGCAAACCCCAAAAAATTATTAAAAAAAGAAAATCAACTGTAAACTGTTGAATAAAAGGAAAATTTAAATATATTAGATATACATATGTATCAATACAAATCCTTAAAAAAAAACCTAAAAACAATAATGGTGACATATAATTAAAAACCTCCATTGTATTCAGCTTCCCTTTTATTCATTGTAAAGGAAAACAAAACAATTCTCACCTAAAACGAAACGCTTCTAAATATACCAATACAAAATAAACATATTACGAATCTAAGTCAATCTTACACTCAAACACTTACATATATTATACAAATCACCTACCTATACATCTTGAACATGTTTCAAAAAATACGCTAAAATTGATATTTTATTGAAATAACAAAAATACCTAAAATACATATTTTATTTTAAAGAAACATATTTTCTATTTTCAAAAAATGTTAAAAATGTATAAATAGGACATGCCTATGGGACCAAGAACATGCCTGCCTGAGAAAAACCTCTACAAGTAGTACTTGTCTTCACAGCAGTAAGTTGCAAGGAAGCTGCCGATAAGGTTCGGCAGGACTGCAAAAGCCAAGAATTCTTTTGTGTTGTGTAGGAGGTGCTTTGGTGGAGGTGAGCCTGGTGCACTTATTGCTTGGCAAGAGTCCCCGCAGCACAGGACAGAGAAAGAAGCTGCTGGTAGGGTTCGGCAAAACTGCAAAGCCCAGAATCCTTTTATGTTGTGGAGGAGGTGGTTTGGTGGAGATGAGACCAGTGCACTTATAGCACGGCAAGAATCCCCACAGCACAGAATGCGCTAAGAAGCTGCTTATAAGGTCGCCAGGACTGCAAAGCACAGAACCCTTTTAGGCTGTGGAGGAGGTGCGTTGGTGGAGGTGGGCCCAGCGCACTTATAGTCCGGCAAGCGCTCCCACAACGCAGGATGCACAAAGCAGCACTTATAACGCAGCAAGATTCCCCTCAGCACTGGATGTGCAAAGAAGCTCCTGGGGGTTGGGCCGGACTGCAAAGCCCAGAACCCTTCTGTGCGTGGAGAAGGTGCTTTGTTGAAGGTGGGCCCAGCTTGCTTTAAGCGCTGCAAGATTTCTAACAATGCAATCATGCACAGGACACTCCTGGGTGAAGACCACGCCAAGAGAAAGCAAGTCTTCTCCCAGCAGCGTCCGACAGAGGCCAGGCCACCTCTCTTTCATCTATTGCTGCTCCAAAGGACATGGAGAAATGGAGTAATGCAGGTCATCCCAGCACTACCCAGAATGGCTCTCAACAAACTGCTCTTTAACACATGCTGTGGGGTCATTATTAAGGAAATAGATCTGCCCAAAAGGAGACATTCATTCGAAGGCAATGATCTGATGTGCTTGATGCCCCTTGCCCTGGCGCCTACTGAGATTCATATTTGGGGCGGTAAATGAACCACTTACAATCATCATGCCAAAGCTACATCCCCAATTATCGAGCCTGCAGCTAAATGAAAAGAAAGGGGAGGGAGAATTCCTGTAACACACAAGAAGGGAACTAGCGCATCTGCATCATCATATTCTGAGCCCTCTTCTTTTGACTTCTTGTTTTTGAGACTTGATACTCTGATCAAGCAGCACTTTAAACCCATTCATGACAGCTGGAGTGAATAGAAGGAATGCTGGGTGGTGGAGCTCAAGACAATGCTTGTATTCTTTCAATGAGACTTAAGGCCTGATTACAAGTTTGGCTGTCCGACTCCCCGTAACTGCGTCCACCAGTAGCCCAAAGTGCTGGCGGGCTTTAGACCATCGTATTACGAGTTGACCGCGGGGCCCACCGTGTGGCTGCAGAGGTCTTGATGTGGTGGGCAATGGTTTCCATATCTATTGATGCATGTGTGTACATTTTGACCGCACATGTGTCAAATATACACATATGCATGATACATGTGGAAAAATACCACCTAACCATTGCCGGAGTCCAGCCCATATGTGGCCAGTCCAGCAATGGGTATATGGTACGAAAAGGACTCACCTGTAGATCGCCACAAACAGGGTCACATTCTTTGGGGTGAAGATGCTGCTGTGAAGGGGGGACCTAGAGAAAGGGATCCACATCGAACTCTGCCTGGAAGAGCAGGAGAGGGGTGAGTATGCACCCCAAATCCTTTGTTACCTCCGACTCAAAGCTGGCGTTCGAACCTCAGCGGTCAGCTCGTTGGAAAGCCAATTCAAAATATAGACGCAGTGGAGCTCCTCAGTACCGCCCTATGGCAGCTGCCTTTCCCCAGCAGTTGGCGGTGAGGTGGTGGTGTCGGTGGTTTAGCCGCGGTCTATGGAAACGCAAACCGCCTATGTCGTAATATGGTGGTCGGACCGCTGAGCTCACCGCAGTCAGACCAACACCACTGGAACGCCAAACTCGTAATAAGGCCCTTAGTCCCACCAGCCATGTTTGTCTGGTTCAATTGCACTCTCGGTTACAGCTCGAGGTCTACAGCAGGCAGTGGTTGACGCAGGCTTTGCCTTTTATTTGCATAGAATGAATGTGGAAGGTACAGGCAGGTCACGACCCGATCACTGCAATGTCAGTATTGAAAATGGTGAACGTTTGCTGTCTCATAGGCAGTCAACGGGTTCATGTAGGCCAGATACCTACTTTGACTCTTCCCCTGACAGCCTCCCAATATATTTTTATTCTTGCTAATGTCCTTGTTTTTGGTGCATACTCAAGGAAAGAAGTTCCACAGCTTAGGAACAAAGTTGTTCACTGTATGTCAAGGCATCTGGATTTTAGCACTTAAATTAAATTCTTTCTGTAATGAGAGTCTCATGATCAGGTCCTACTAGAAAATGTTTCAAGGGGACTGTGTAGTTTTTAACTTTAGAAAACCAATTTTATTCGGGTAGTTATGAATGGATTGGCATCTTGGAAAGCCCCGGGCCCTGATGGCTTTGCTGCCTCTTTCTATAAGGCCTACGTTTTCCTTCTAGTTGAACCCCTTACTGAGGTTTTTAACTATTATTTGACATCTGGGGTAGTGACGAATACTATGCTAGGCTCCCACTTCATTCTTTTCCTAAAATCCGATAAAACCCCAATGCTTTGTTTGTCATGTAGACTGATTGCACTCTTAAACTGCGACATCAAAATATTTGCACTGATACTGGCAGCCAGGCTCCAATGTGTCTAGCCTCTCCTTATTACGATTACAGAAGCCTGGTGCTTGCGCTCATGGAAGTGGCTAAACATCAGAACCAGTCGATATTCATTCTCTCCTTAGATGTGAAAGGGCATTCAACAGGGTGGACTGGCTGTACCTGTGGAAGGTAATGGACAAAACCATCTGAGCCCCAAGATGAAAACATATATTCAGACAAACTACCAGAAAACAACTACTAAACTTAACATTAACGGGAAATTTACGTCAGAAATCCTGCTAACAAGAGGTACGAGGCAAGCATTGTCCTTGTCTCTCCTACTAATTACTTTGACAATTAAACCCCTGGTGGCTAAAATATAAAATAATCCCAATATTCAAGGTATGAAGGTGGGGAGCACAGAGCATAAACTAGCTTTATTTGTGGATGACATCCTATGCTTTGTGACTGATCCAGAGAATACGATATTGGTGTTGCACGCAAAGTTACACCTCTTTGTGCAAGTGTATGGCTTCAAAATTAATTATTCCAAATCTTAAATAGGGATGGTAGATCCACATGACCAACTAGGACCTTTTATTGAAAAGGAGGTCTCGCTATTCTTCCGGGGATAAGGCCAAAGTTTCACAGGTGGACCCTTCGCTATCTCACTCTTTCTCTACATATACTCTAAATAGTCCTTAAAAATAACACATAAGTGTTACCACTAATTTAAACAGACAATGCACCTATTCCCATGTGATTTCACTTTTCACACTTTTCTTCTGCCTTATTTCAGGCTAACTTTTACTTTGCCGGCTTCCCAGATACCCTTCTGTACCTGTGTTCCAAAGACTACATAGAAACGCAATACCAACTCATTTTTCATAGAATGTTAAACATTTAATCAATAATCAATAAATCACCAAACTAATCAATAATAACCATCATTCTGCTACCAGAAAAACTGATCCAGCGCAACCCCTAACTTCTGAACCAGGGACCAAGGAAAATCTCATCACACATAAACTGCTTTACCAAACAGCGGGGCCCATCACAAATTACCCATAAATGATCCCTGAGGACAGGCGCTGGATTTGGGGGGTTTAATTTGTCAGTTTTATTAAGTACAATACTACACTTCACATTAATAACATTTGTATATAATTCTAACTATTCGTAGTCTCAACTATCCTCTTCCTTTGGTCGATGGACCATTAGTTGAAGAGTTGATGGTGACTATGATTAACTAAACAGTTTAATATCTAACTAAATAACCACAGAGTCATTTATTCGGTTAATAATTTTATCTTATTATATGCTCATAGTTTAGATCGTCAGTGCACACACAAGATCAAATATAAGAGAACAAATTATCAAGCAATGTAATCAAAATGAATCAATTGTATCGACATCGAAGCGTGCATAGGAATGGGGAAGAGAAGGTACAGCATAAATACATGCAGAAATATATTGCAAAATTAAAGCAATCAAGGAGGGTGATACCCACCAAAGAATCAGGAAAACCACTCCCTTGGCCAAGGTTGTGGCAAGAGGTCCCCAGAGATAGGCTCAGAGGACAAAGTTAACAGGATAGATATAGCCAAGTTTGCCCTGGACTAACAACTAAAATTTAATCTCCCAATCAATCTACTTTGATCTAATTCTCCTCGGACGCAGTCTCCTGCCAAGCACTCCCGCAACGTTCTCATACCTAAAGCGTTCTCTGGCTTGTTGCTGGTCTGCTCTCTCTTTTCTGCCACACCGGGCTGCTCTGCTAAACCAGACCGCACTGCCTCAGGTTCGTCTGATCTTTCTCCGATTCTTCTCTCTCTGAATCCCGATCTGCCACACCCCCAATTGGGATATCAATTATACCCTTCTGTCTAGCTCACTATCTTACAATGTTGCTGTATCAGTAGAAACTCGGTCTGTGATTGGTTGTCATAAATCATACTAGGGTCGCCTCATCCTGTTCTCCTCACAAATCCATCCTATACCGGGGCTAACAAAGGAAGAATTTAAGACTAATACATTCATATACCACTGACATCCACAATTATACATTTTGCAACAATTGTACACCATGATATCCGTTTCACATTCAAATTGCACGTAGTGATGGCTGTTCCCACAGTAGCTGTCGCGTCTTGGCACATAAACAATAGGACACAGGTCAACATGGCCTTCACAAGGGATTACATCAGCTGGTACACTCTGCAGTCTGCAAGCAGGCAACCCATCTTGGTGCATGCGCTCTCCATACCGACCAAGACAACCGCATGCTGGTTTAGAAAAGAGCCCATTTTCATGCAGGCCCAATCTCGTACTAAAGTAAATAAACACAAAAGAATATTAATTCATGAAATAAAACCCATTATGGTTACCTCCCACCATACTAATACCCTGTATTAATTAAATCCTAGCAAAAGCTATTAGTTTAAAGCAACCCTTTTCGTTATTTGTGCACAACATGCAAAATGTGCAATGTACAACATAGCATAAACATGCAGTAGTACGGTTTTTCCAAAACGCAAACAGTTAATACGTACTCATGCCAACATGGTTTGGTATATTAGATAAAATGCATTTGCCCCTCGTGTAATTGTGTGCATTCAGAGTTGGTTAGTCCATGCAATCAAAACATTATTATGGAGTTACTTAATTTCATGAGGATGTATTTTACAAACCTCACTCCAGCACTACCCATAAAAAGAAAAAACACCCTACTCTGCTCACTGCATCTCCGGCCATCTGATTGCTTCCCCTTGGAACCCAAAAAGTGGTCTTTGTAAATGATGTAAATTATGTAATCTTTGTAATTTATGACACGTTTTATAGTATATGTAAATGTAACTGTGACATAACCTACTCCTCCTGGTTTTGTGAACATCCATCAAAACATAATTAGGGTCAAAAGTAACCCTGGGCAAAGCACTACGCTACGCTCGCGTAATTTGCGAAGTTTGCGCTACTTCGCACAACGCGAATTGCACGTAGCACAGTGCAAACACGCGTAGCGTAGCGTAGCATAGTGCAGCGGTCATTTTTTGCTTGCTCGCGGTCCTCAACGTCAAGTTGGCGACCGCGAGCAAGCAAAATGACATCCCGGCGAGACTTTTTCCTCGTTCGCGATCAGCAACATCAAGTTGCCGATCGCGAGCGTGGAAAATAAACCTCCCGGCGAGATTCTCAACGCGGGGAGGTCAGGTTTCTCATTGCGAGTGGTCGCGTATGCTCGCGATGAGAAACTACCAGTCCGCGTTGAGAAAGCTGCCGCTCGAGTAAAAATCTACTCGAGCGGCAGTAAAAGACAGCTCGCACTGTGCAAGATGCCGTTTTCAATGATTGCACAGTGCGGACAAGCATCCGGCACTGTGCAATCATTGCGAACAGTGCACTACGCAGTTCGCGTAGTGCTACGCGTAGCTCGCGTAGTGCGAACTGCACTTTGCGTAGCTTCGCGTAGCACTACTTCGCGAACTACGCCCAGGCTTAGTCAAAAGAAGAATTTAGAAACCCACAAGCGTGTCTCCTATGTCCATCACAAAATACATAAGTGCTCGTAGTCTATGTGTAAACTGGTCAATTGTGCCACAGGTAAACATAACTGTGACTGACGGCCTGATTCATGAAGGTAACTTACACTTTTGAGTAAGTTTACATGATCGAGTAAGTTTACTACTTTTCGGTATGCACAAAATGTACTTTGGCAGTTAATTACTCCTTTGCAGTAACTTACACTTTTGTAGTGAGTCCAGCACTACACATGGCCAACCACCGGTACTACAACACCCTCCCATAGAAAATAACAGTGGAAGGGGCTTACTACAAAAATGTAAATTACTACAAAAGTGCACTTTGTGAATAACACTTTGGACTAAGTTTTGTTAAACAGGCCCAGAGAGATTACAATTCCTTTGAACAATTTGCCTCTCTACCCATAGACTATTAGCACTGTGTAAACGTCTGCCCATGTTTCTATAAGTTGCATTTGATGACACGTAGGGCCAAATTACGATGGCAGTCGCATAAACGTCTGACCGCCATCGAAGCGGTTTGAAAACTGACCGGTATGTAGTTGGTGGTTCCACCCGCCAAATTAAGATGGCACCGCCCTGTAGGCGGTTGGAAACATTCCCTTTTCCATTGAGGCTTGTGCTGCGGTCCGGAAAAGGGCCGCGGCACAAGCTGCAGTGGAAAAGGGGATGTTTTGAAACATCCATGCCACATGGTGCCTGGCACATTGGGCATGGATGTTTGAGCGGGCACCACAGGTGCCCCCTGGGCCTCATAGCGGAGGCCCACGGGTGACAGGGGCCCTGTTAGGGGCCCCCAAAGTCCCTTTCCGACAGCCTTTAAATGGCAGTCAGACCGCCAGGGAAAGGCTGTTGGTAAGGGACATTGTAATCCCTACGGCGGTCCCTGTGCGGGAAACAGCCTTTATTCCAAAGTTTTAACAATGCAATACATATACCACGCATTTTTTACAACGCAATGACTGTCGCCACGCAAGTCATTACAACGCATTTCAGCAGTACAACATTTGCCACACGAATAATGATGATCAGTAGGTGGCAGTGTTGTACAGAGGGGTTTAGGGCTTAGGGCTGCATATAGCAGTGTTGTAGTGTATGTCCCGGAATTAGGCTCACTCGCATTGAATTCTTTTCTAGTGAGAGGCAGACCTTGCCTCCCAGACACCCAAAGGAAGACCCTTCTTGAGAAATAAAAGATAATTTAGTGCCTTACATTTAAGCTGGCAGGACGTGGAGCATTCTCAGCCAGTGGGTGATCGTTGCTGAACGGCTGAAAGGCAGAGGGAGGCAGCCTGCAGCGTGTAGTGAGAAGAGACTGAATCTGGCCCGCACCGATGTGGCTGAGGCTGTGCTTCCTGGTTGGAATAGCATCAGGACATTGCACAGTAGATAGTGCATTGTGGGAGGACAGCCCTTTCTTGTTAGGAATGCAGTATGGGTGAGTTCCCAATCTGGGCGCACTTTCTGGCTATCCTTAATTTATCTTGCATGCCTGCAATTTACTTGGAAGAACAGATAAATATCTTTTTCAGGCTTATTGGTGCTAATGGGACAGACGCTATCCTGACTTTGGTAACAGGAAGAGCCATATAATAGCGTATTTCTAATTTTGTGGACCAATCAACATTACACGTTTAAACTTCTCGTATAATTAATTTTCTTAAAACAAAATAAGTAACGGAATGCGTGGTAAAACTGTGTGTGAAAATAGATTGCGTGGTAAATGTATTTTCAATGTGTGTTAATGGAAATGCGTGGTAAAATATGCGATGTAAAAACGTGCGTGCTAAAACAACACGTTGTAATGTCATACAACCGCCCTGCGCAGGCACTGCCCCTATTATCGAGATTACGATCCAACCGATGGACTCCATTAGCCTGTCGGATACATCAGTTGGTCCCTCCGACCGCAGTGGTCGGACCTACCACACCATAATACGGCGATCGGACTGCTATGCTGGATGGCAGTCGAACCGCCACCGATGGCCTGTCGGTGGCAGTCCGACCGCCATCCTAATCAGGCCCATAATGTCCTGCTCTCCATAAATCAATCCACTACCCCATTCCCCAGAAATGACTGTGGTATATACTCCCAACATTAAAATAAAGTAATTATATTCACACAAGTAACCAGGTAAACTATAGTTCTACATAGTGGCCCATTATAGATCGATAGCCAAATATCTGGAGTCAAATTCAAAATCATTTAAATATTTTTACATGTATTTAAATTTAATTAGCTTTAAATAGAGCGAATGCTCCAAAAGCTATTTTGAGGACAAATTTCATAAAAATAGAGGCCCTGATTTATAGAAGGCTCTATGAATCGCGCAAGAGTTCTAATAAATATTTATGCCTACTCTAGACTAGAATCATAGAGGCAATTGTAGGTATTGAGTAAAATACACAATTCTTGTGGTTGTAATTTGATGAGTAGAAAGCAATTTAGGCAGCAATGCTATAGTACACCCTGATGGTAATATACATCAATGTGCCCACATTTTTTACCTCAGAAGTTGCTGAAGCACACATTCTCATAGGGGCCACAAGTTGAGGTGTTCCACGGTGAAGATTGCTTTTGGGTCAGAAGGATCTCAGAGTTCACTGGAATAGGTAATTTGACATTTTCATCACTGAGTGAGTGAGAGAATGAGTTAATAGTAGCATGATTGACATTATTGCTGCTCTTTCAACTAAAATGGAATTTTCTGTCAGCCTACATGAAAACATTTACCCTATATGAGTGAAGAAAAGCAGCAAGAGAACATAGATAGCATTTGAAAAGTAGTGGGAACAGTGTTGATGTATGACAGATTGAATTAGCTCCTCCTAGATTCCAGACTCCTACAGCCATTGCAGGAGAAACTTATCATTGACAGTGTTGAAGGAAACTGACATAAGTTAAAGAATAACGCGGCAGCCATCTATATCCACTCTGACAACACTTTGTACCCGCATGTCAGTGGAGATGAGACAATCAGTTCTCCCGAGACCAACTGGCCATACTACTGCCAACAACCACTTTGCCCTTAGCGTTCGCTCGCTGGCTGCCCTCACCGGGCAGCACCTGCAGTTTGTGCCACATTTACTTTTTTAGGCAGAGAGCATGTGGTGTCAGAACTGCCGACTTTGGAACTGAGGAACCAGGTTCGAGTCTCAATATCCTGTAATTCTGGGCAATCACTTAATCTCTCCATGCCTAGGAAAACTAAAATGAATGTGAGCTTGAGTAATGTAAAGTGATGTTCGTGTAAAGCACTTCAATACCTTCGAGTCAAGTTTGCACTATATAAAACTACAAAAATATAATCACTCATTGCTAACTTGCTCATGCTTGCATTGTTCTAGTAAATAGGTTCTAGAAGCTAGCGCTTTTCTAAGGAGTGTTAATGTTTGACCATTAGCAGGTGATTCAGGCATTTGCATCTGAAAGTCTATCTCTGCCCTCTCACCTGTTTAACCCAGGTTTGCCTACAAGAAATAAAGGGAAAAAGCCAAGAGGCTAAGTTTTATTTTGCATTTCACATCTCTGCGCTTTGGCACTACTACGGAGGATGTTGACATTTTCCTTTTAACAGTTCTATTATGACATAGGATACCATCATATTTTTATGTTTTTTTTTCAACCAACAGTATGCTGAGGTTTTGCTTTTAACAGATTCATTATGGGATCAAAGCCCCAGCATGCAAAGCGATGTTGACTAAAATGCCAAAATTGGCTGGAAGTATTACACATAACATGGAACCACTTGTCAGCGTTCTGTTAAGATTTTACAAAGTCACCTACTCCGTTTAAAAACAGCTCCTTTTACTAGTAAAACTAAAAGTAATCTCCCCTCACATATTTTGCATGAGTCCACGCTTTCACTCACATCATGTTTTGAAACAAGCATTGACAATGTGGATTTTAGTTTCTTATTTCAAGTGGAAATTTTTATACCGAGCTTCACAACACGATAAAGGTGCAACATGGACAGCCACAATGCAACCCTCACTAACACAAAAATAGACAGTTAAGGACAGGTGACAGCAGCAGAAGAACCATCACACGATTCTCTCACACATACAGGACAGGTACAACACAGGTATCTCAACGCACTAAAGAATAAGTGTTAGGTGTTAAAGAAAGAGCTTTTATAATTTTCATACACATATATAAACAATGAGGAAGTACAAGACTCCTGCAAGAACTAACCATACCCATTATAGAATTACCATACCTTCATGTACTCATACAGGATGATGAATGCTCATTTATCTAATGCTTTATCAATGGGTTACACATCTTGCACCAGAAGCATTCAAGAGTACTAGTTTCCACTAGTTGTGGTCTCCTAGTTATGGGTTGCCTAAAGTGGGTGAGGTTATGTCACTTATGTTGATATTTATGTACTTCCTTTATTAAACTGTCAGACCTATATTTGAATTTTATATGGGCAAGGTAAAAATGTTTTTTACTGAGCTTTCCCTACCACATGATTCAAAATAGGAGGTCTGAGCAACCGACCCTACTTTTCCTGTGCATCAACATGGTTTGGTGCTTTGGGCTCAGGCGTATTCCCCAGGAATATAGGTATCTCACGTCAAATATTGTGAAAAAATCCTTGCTTCATAGTGCGTGTTGGCCCTTCTCAGAAGGCGGAGGGGCAATGTGGCAGGCCTTGCAACAGGCTATGACTAGGTTTTCAGTACTAAGCATCTTTCCCAGGGTGAGTCATTGTTATCGCAGGCTGCACTATGAAACAGACGATGCCCATGCTGCCAAGCCACACTCCCAACTAAATGGGTGTGGGTAATGGTATTGCATAGGCCCTTCGATTGCAAACTATACGCTAACACCAAAGCATCTCCTGCCTTGCTGCAAGCACCAGAAGGGTAGTAGTAGTAAGGCGGTGATTGCCAGGCCCCATTATACTCATCAGCCCCATTTGTGTTGCATCCTGTCTGGAACAGCAGTGCTGTGGGGGCTCAAGGGAATAGCTCTTAACTCTGCCTAAACCTAAGCATAGTGCCCAGAAATGTCTATTTTTAATTTTGACATCTGAAAATGCAACGCCATCAAAAGTTCTTGTTTGACACATCTGTTTTTGACCTCATCAAAAAAGCGGTTTAGCTTCGCTGAGTCTCTCGAACTTCTTCTGCATGATTAAAGATATCTATTGCTAAAGATTCACAGAAATAAAAAGATACACCAATCCATGTATGGACCATCTGCCTTTGAAATTGCTAAATATACAGTCTAAAGAAAAGCACAACAGACGTATTGATGCCTTCTGAAGTGACACAAAGTCAATACTATGGCAACTGCACACGGGGAATAGGTTACAGTTGGAATTACACATACCTTCATTAGGCACAGTAATATTTTTAAGCACTAACCGGCATGGTTGTTTGCACTAATGGAAGATAATTGCTGTCTACTGTAGTTAACATCTTGAGCCAGAGGTGAGGATGCTTGCTAACAGCTGATCAGTGGCAATTATCTCCCTTGAGTGCTTTCGCACATATGGAACTTCTGCTGTTAAGAGGAAACAGAAAGGGGATTGTTTGCTGCTATTCCTTTGCAGGGCCACTTTGCATCCACCTCCTGGGTGCAGGAAGTACATTCTACCGTCCAACTGGCTCCTTGCTCTTCATGAAGATCCAGGAATGTAAAGTCACACAGATTCCCCTGTTGTGTAATTTATTTAAATTATAAAAGTTCAGTCTGATGAGTACTGTGCACCAGATGATGAACCATTCCTGCACTGCATCTATGTCCTTTTTATAGGGCCTGATTCAAAAAGGTAAACTCACACTTTTGTGTAAATTTACTCTTTTTTGGTATTCACAAACTATTCAGAGACTACGATTCAATAGAAAATTTATGACTGCGAAGAGTACGCATTCGTAGAGGAGAACTCTGCACATAAAAAGATAGGCCTGTCCTATCTTTTTATGAGCGGAGTTTATGCAGCCGTCAAGTTACTATTAAATTGTAGTTTGTGAATGCCGCAAAAGGGAAAACTTAAAAAAAAGTGTAGGTTTACCTTTGTGAATCAGGCATATAGGCCCACATGCATCAAGCTAATTTGCGACCGGAAAAATTGCGAATCGGTAAAAAATGCCTTTTCCGATCGCAAATTAGCTAGTTCCGATGCATTAAGCAAAATGCAAGAAATAGTAGTATTCGCAATTTTTGCGCTTCATAAAATACAGAATCGGTAATAACGAATCTGTATTTTAGGAAGCGCAATTAAGAAATCGCAAAATGGGATGCATTAAGTTTTCGCTAATACAGAACCAGCCCAAATTCGCTATTTGCATTACTTAAACTAGAAGACATCACATCAGGTGGTAAAAATTACACATAATCAAAAACTGGTGTAAATCATCAGCAAACTACTTAAACAGTCCCAGAATGCATCCCAACGACCCACCATGGCAGCGCTCTACGTTGTGGCAAGGAGGATGAGGCTGAGAGCAGCAGCACAGAGGAGAAGGAGGATCCAGGAGAGAATCTTTAGAGTGCGCGTCACATTGCTAGGGCAGACGGAGGAGGAGATCTATGATAAATATAGGCTGAATGCTGCAGCTATCTTAGCTCTAATTGCTGAGTTAGACCCTATACTGCAGCGGCAGACCCGCAGGACACATGCCATACCCACCCATGTGCAGGTCCTGTGTTCCCTGCATCTCCTAGCTTCAGGGTCCTTCCAGGGAGTAATTGCAGCAGCTGGAGGGGTCTCCCAAAGTGCCATATCGCGTTTTTTAACAGTTTCCTAAATGCCATGTTGCAGAGGATACACAACCACATCAGGTTCCCCACCACACCACAGGATTTGATGCAAACCAAATTAGATTTTTATCAGGTTGCACAGTTCCCGCATGTGATTGGTTGTATCGATGGGACGCATGTACCCATATGTCCCCCTGCAGTGAATGAGTATATCTACCGCAACCGGAAATCTTACCACTCACTGAACATACAGGTAACATGCAACTCAAAAACACTAATCACTGACATTGTGGCAAGTTACCCTGGCAGTGCCCATGACGCATACATCTTCCGGCACAGTGGAATACACAGACGTCTACTTGCGGGGGAGTTCGGAGAAGGATATCTTCTGGGTAAATCAATGTAATACTGTAATTTAAAAGTGTACACCATGGTGACACATTGCAGTGACTAATGTATGTTGGTCTCTCACATCTTGTAGGTGATAGCGCATACCCTGTGAGGCCTTACATCCTCACCCCATACCTGAATCCTGCCACTCAAAGGGAGCGACGTTACAATCGTGCGCACATTGCGACGCGCAATGTGATCAAAAGGACATTTGGGGTACTTAAATCACGATTCCGCATCATACACAAGAGCGGTGGGGCATTACAGTACAGTCCTGAGAAATGCTGTAAGATTGTGGCAACGTGTGCTATGTTGCACAACATAGCCATCACTAGAGGCATCCCCTTGGTGGACTCTGACAGCGAGCCAGAACAGGACATACAGCCGGCACAACCACCCCATGCAGCAGGCGGACCACATGCAGCAGAGGGCAGACGTAGAAGAGCAGAAATCACGCAACATTACTTCTAAGGTGAGTAAGCACATGACAACACAGTATTTGGTTAAAGGTTTAATGTGACAGTTGTGTGTATGTGTTAATGCACACATACCATGTACAGACAATTACATTCCATTGCCTTGGGACTGCAACTGCAGTGTGTATAAGTAACACATATCTGGTTTCATCACCAGATTGTCTGAATGTCCAAATGTCTAACGCTTCCTGTGACGCCCCCTGTGGCCCTTGTAGTAGGCCCAGCTGCATCTGACATGGTGTCTTCTGTGCCTGCCTGACTCCTGTTACTGCGCCTCCTGCTATGTGCCACAGGCACCAGTAGGCTGCTAAGGCTGGAGGCCTCCTCACTCTCCCCCTCCATGCATGAGGTTCCCACTGGCTGCTGCTGTCTGCAGCCCTTCCACAGCAGTGGTGACCTGGATTAGGCCCTGGCCACATCCCCACAGCAGTGGGTCATCTCGACCTGCATGGCGACTGCACGCCTGTATAGCTGAGCTGTTGTAGAACTCAGCCTGTTGATGGCCCTGGTGTATCCGCGCATGCGCCCCATAGCATGTTGTTGCCTCCTGGTATTAGAGATATGCTCAGCCTGCATGACCCCGCACATCTGTTCAATGGCTGTTGCAACACGGTCAAGTTTATCACCGTGTGCCCTGAGCCCCTCAACGACTGCAGTCGTCTGCTCCTTCATGCAGTCACGTATCCCACCCATGTGTGTGACCATTGTTCCCAGTTGCTCCTGCATAATTTGCATGTTCTTTTGTTGCAGGCGTTGGACCCTCAGCATCTTGGTCTCAAGCACACTGCAGGCAGCTTCACCATCGTCCACAGCAGACCTCAGTAATGGACTTGGCCTTCGCCTGTGGAACGGATTGTGGCGTGGCGGGTTTGTTACCTCTGGTGGTGGGGGTGGTGGTGTATGGGCAGTGCCCTGTGGGTTCGCTTCTGTTTGTGTGTTCTCCTCACTATCCAAATCGGGCAGTGGTAGTACTCTTCTCCTGCGTTGAGTGGGAACAGGTAGGGGCGAGGATGCCGGCATCTCTTGTCCCTCACCTTGCTGGTCTGTCTGTCCCTCAGAATCGTGGATGTCTGCCACGTCACTCTCCTGTGATGCATCTGTGAGGGAAACAGTGCAAGATCATTTTGTTTTGTAAAATGTAATATATCTATTTTTTGCACATGTTTGTGACATTGCGCTCACAGAGGTGTAATAAATTGACTTCTGTGATGTAGGAAGTCTACTGTTGTCACTGCCTTGCTGTACTCTGTTGCATTTGAGCTGTGCTACTCCCTCCATGCTTTGCCATTACATTTGTATGCATACAACTCCCACAATGCATTAGGGGTTGCAAGTAAGAGGTGGACTGGACTCATGTCTGCTACACTACGCAGGGTATGCATTTGTTGCACTTTGGCTTACAATTATTTTGCAATATGTTTGGTTGTGCTCTTACCTTGGGAGGTCCCTGCATGTCCTGAGGTGTCAATCTGCTTGACCCCGACAACTGCCTCGGGCTGCAGAGTGGATTCCACCAAGTCGTCCATTGGGGTGTTTGCAGGCTGAGTGGATGTTCCCCCTCCTGTTTTTCTTGCAGATGCCAGCCTTTCAGCCACTCTCTCTTTTGCCCGGCTGCGAAGGTCATACCATCGCTTCTGTAGGTTGTTGATGTCACGGTGTGTGACCCCCACAGAATTGACCCGGGCTTGTATCCCAAGCCAGATCTTCCGCTTGACTGACTCTGCAACATGCAGGGATTGTTTCCCAAACAGCTGGTCATGTTTTTGGACGACTTCCTCAGTGAGTATTTCCAGTTCCCTCTCACTGAATTTGATCTTCCTCTTCCTGCCTTCTCCTTTTTGCTTTTTGTTTCCTGGGTCCATTGTGATTGTTGGTATCAACTCCTGCAGGAAAAAGTGTTTTCCAGGCTGTGCACCAACAGTCTTCCTCCTCCTCAGTCTCTCACTCTGCACAGGTGTGTGGTATCTGGGATTCACTTCCTGGTATGATGTCATCTCCATGAGACGATTGACGCTTTCGCATTTACCGAATCGGTATTTGCGAATTCGCAAATACCGATTCGGTAAATAAGTAATCGGTAAACATTTTAGCGATTTTTAAGGAATCGCAAATATTTACCGAATATTTTGGTGCATTCCGTTTAGCGAATCTGAAATAGCGATTCCTTATTTTTCGCTATTTTAGAGTCGCAGATTTTTTCTTTGATGCATGTGGGCCATAGTGTTTAACATGTTCTCTGAGTGGATGCTCGGCATAGATAACAGGGGTGAATATAATGTTCTGCCCCTCAGGCCATGGAAGGACCTGGATAATTTAATTCAATTAGGAAACTCTTAAAACGAAAGATTTGTCTCATGCTAGTGCCCTGTGTGGAGGTGTCCACTGCACTGGAGTCAAAAAATCGAAATACAAACGGCATGTAGAAAGTCTCAGTACTGAGAATAATGGCTTAATGTCAATGGAAGTCAGACTGTGGTCTAGGGGCGGATTCACAAAGCATCCTGCTAAATTTAAAAATCTAATGTCCCCATTACAAGGGGGCCTGAAAATTCAGACACTGGTTTGGTCAGGGGCTGGAGTGGTGCAGAATTCACAGCACTCGGTAATTACTAGATGCAATAAATTCCACACCTACGCTATTTGCTCCAGGTGCCTATCAACAGCTCAAGCTTGCAGATATGTATCAGGCAAAAAAACAGGTAAATACCAGAAAAAACTGACTTTGGTGTGGAAAATCAAAACTTGAATGTTATGGTCAATTTTGAATAATAGCACTTTTTAAAAGTAGTATTTATTGTGCATGCTAAATTCCGAACCTGGGTGTATTGGATTTTAGCAGATGCAATAAATATCGCACTCCAGCACCGGGGCACTTGAAATCAGGGCCACAGTATTATAGTTTTTCTTCTGCAATTCTGTCTTTTAAATGATTCACCAAAATCCCAAGGTGTATACAAGGCACTCTACATAAACAATAGATTTCCATTTATCCTCCCACTTGCCTTTATTTAGTCTTGAGGAGTGCCTGCATGGAGTAAAACCCCTAGGAATAAGAATTGCGGATTTGAACATTAGCACATTTTGGGCCACATGCATCAAAGTCAGGATTTGCAAATCCTAAATAGCGAATCTTAAGAAATCGCTATTTAGGACTCGCAAATCCCTATGCATGTAGGAATCGCAAAAAAACTGCGATTCCTACATATTCCTTAATTGCAACTCGCAAATTGCGAGTCGCAATTAAGGAATAGCTACTCATTTATTCCTATGGGCCTGGAGGCCCATAGGAATGAATGGGAATTGCATGCGCAATTTGCGAGTACCAAATAGGTACTCGCAAATTGGGCATGCAATTTCAAGGGTGCAAGGGTGCCAAAAGGACACCCTGTTGCACCCCTGAAATTGAGATGTTACCACATGTTGCGGGGACAGCAGCCCACCTCAAAGTGACTCCACAAACAAACGAAACCCTCCCCTATTAACGCCAAGGGAGAGGAGAAGTCAACAAAAGGACAAAATAAAAAACACACAGCCAACAAATAACCACCGAGCATACAACCCCAGTTGGGGGCAGAATAGGAAAGTTCCTCACACAATGGAGGAACATTACCACGGACAAGTGGATACTGAACATCATACAGCACGGGTACTGCATAGAACTACAAAAACACCCCCAGGCAGAAAACCAAGACACCGGGCAATTCCCGCAAGGGAGCTCGCCCTCCTACGCCTAGAAGCAGAGGAGCTGCTACAAAAAGAGCAATAGAACCAGTTCCAATAAACGAAAGGAACAAGGGAGTATACTCAACGTACCTCCTAGTGCCAAAGGTAGACGAGACACTAAGACCAATACTGGACCTCAGATTCCTGAACAAATTCGTAAAAACTCAAAAATTCAAAATGACTTCACTTCAGGAAGTAATACCCCAAATCCAAAAAGGGGATTACATGGCGACCATAGACTTGAAAGATGCATATCTGCACATACCCGTCAACCACAAACACAAACGTCTACTAAGATTCGTGATAGGCCACAATCACTACCAGTTCACAGTGCTAGCCTTCGGACTAAAGTCCGCACCAAGGGTGTTCACAAAATGCCTAGCAGCAGCTGCAGCGCACCTTCGGAGGAACGGCATACATGTATACCCCTACCTCGACGACTGGCTGGTGAAAGCAGGATCATACAGACACTGCAAGGATCATGTCAATCAAGTCATACAAACACTGTCCAGACTAGGTTTCTCAATACATTGGGAGAAGTCGTCAACAAAACCACAGCAAATCAAAATATTCTTAGGGGCACAAATAGACAGCACACAGTCCAAGGTGTTCCCCAGCAACAAGAGAACTATAGCGCTCCTGAAGGAAACACGTCATTACCGCAAGGGGCAAGTTCTGACAGTGAGGAAAGTGAGCAGAACAATGGGGATGATGGCATCGTGCATCCACCTAGTCCCACATATCAGGCTGCACATGAGACCGTTCCAAGAATGGATACAGCAGCAGTGGTCACAAGCGACAGGGAGTTGGGAAGATCTAGTGGTTGTCACACACGCAGTGCAGCAAGAAATAGCGTGGTGGAAGGAAGAGAACATATTACAAGGGAAGCCATTCACACACCCAACTCCAACAGTGACCATCACAACAGACGCCTCACAGCAGGGCTGGGGCGCGCACACCACCCCCACCCTCAGGCCAGCAGGCCTAGGACTGGGGATTGGCTATTCAGCTCCCAGGCAACTCTGAGCCCTCCCCTCACACCTGCCCAGGTCCCTTAAGGCTTTGCTGGGTGCACCCCAAATCATTCTCCTCCATCTTGTGAGTTGCAGCCTACCTGTGCCCCAGATTGCAGTGAGCAGAGTCCAGCAAGTGGTAAGGAGGCAGACTAGTGCTGTCTCTTCCCTCCTCCAAAAAGTTTTTTTTTAAAAACGATTTTCCCTTTCTGTGATTACTGTCTTTGCCTGTGGTTGTTACAGTTTAAAAATGTAGTTTTAACCTGCCTGTGATTGTATATTTTATCACCTGTTTTGTGTGTTAAACTTGTGGTTTTCCTGCCCATGATTGCTTCCATTTAACGTGTTGAATTGTGGGATTTGCAGTCCAAACTCTGTAGTTTGTCGCTCTCATTCCTGGTGACTATTCAGTTTTCCCTCCAAATTTCTCCTTTGCTCTGTGCTAAGACCTGTATGTTAAACAGTGCACCCCCAGCCACCATTTTGTGTTATCAAGCCAGTGAAACCAGCCCCCCCTGCCTCCCCTCCAGCAACAGGGATTTTCTACATCAGAGGGTGCTTCTGTGAGCTGTTTAAACTGTGTTTAATAGGGACTGTGCACTTCGTTTTTGGCCAGGAGAGGGAGTAAAGTTGTATTCAAACAGTATTGTTAGATTTCAAGTTTGTGAGGCCTTTACCTGCAGAAATCCAAAGTGTGGATTGAGCCTGTCTGTCTCCTAGGAGATTCTGGACAGGAGAAGCAGCCCCCACCCCCACCCCCAGGCCAGCAGGCCTAGGACTGGGGATTGGCTATTCAGCTCCCAGGCAACTCTGAGCCCTCCCCTCACACCTGCCCAGGTCCCTTAAGGCTTTGCTGGGTGCACCCCAAATCATTCTCCTCCATCTTGTGAGTTGCAGCCTACCTGTGCCCCAGATTGCAGTGAGCAGAGTCCAGCAAGTGGTAAGGAGGCAGACTAGTGCTGTCTCTTCCCTCCTCCAAAAAGTTTTTTAAAAACGATTTTCCCTTTCTGTGATTACTGTCTTTGCCTGTGGTTGTTACAGTTTAAAAATGTAGTTTTAACCTGCCTGTGATTGTATATTTTATCATCTGTTTTGTGTGTTAAACTTGTGGTTTTCCTGCCCATGATTGCTTTCATTTAACGTGTTGAATTGTGGGATTTGCAGTCCAAACTCTGTAGTTTGTCGCTCTCATTCCTGGTGACTATTCAGTTTTCCCTCCAAATTTCTCCTTTGCTCTGTGCTAAGACCTGTATGTTAAACAGTGCACCCCCAGCCACCATTTTGTGTTATCAAGCCAGTGAAACCAGCCCCCCCTGCCTCCCCTCCAGCAACAGGGATTTTCTACATCAGAGGGTGCTTCTGTGAGCTGTTTAAACTGTGTTTAATAGGGACTGTGCATTTCGTTTTATGGCCAGGAGAGGGAGTAAAGTTGTATTCAAACAGTATTGTTAGATTTCAAGTTTGTGAGGCCTTTACCTGCAGAAATCCAAAGTGTGGATTGAGCCTGTCTGTATCCTAGGAGATTCTGGACAGGAGAAGCAGCTTCCAACTCCCTGGGCAGCAAACCTTGTCTGAGGTTGCTGGGACCTTATATAGTCTGCTAGTGGCTGCTACATGTATACACTGATTGGTGGTTGTATCTGATGTTTCTATTGGTTTGAGTTAGTGTCCTCATTGGTTGGGTATTTGAGGGTTCTGATTGGTTTCTGGATCTGTGATTCAATCAATGTAGGGTTGGGACTAGGGCTAGGGTTATGATTTCTATTGGAAGCAGGGACTAGGGCTTCCTGTTTTATTGGTTGTTGGGACTAAGGTGGAACTAGGACTAGGGTTAGGCCTTTAATTGGAAGTAGCGATTAGGGCTTCTGGTGTTATTGGTTGCTGGACTAGGTGTGGGACTAAGAGTAGGGTTAGGCTTTCTATTGGAAGTAGTGACTAGGGCTTCCCGTCCCATTGGTTGCTTGGACTAGGGTTGGGACTACTGGTAGGGCTAGGGCCTCTATTGGACATAGAGATCAGGGTTTTTGAACTGATTGGATGCTTGGAGTAGGGCTAAGATTGGCTGTAAGGTCCTGATCTCCTATTGGTTCTAGCTTTTAGGGCTAGTGTTGTGATTGGATAGTATTAGGGCTAGGGTTCCCATTGGCTGACGGGGTCACCTGATTACTAGGGGTATCAAAGGCCAGGGTTAGGGCGTCTCAGCCCGGGCGTCGAGGCTAAGGGCAGAGAGGACAAGGGTGAGTGCCTGTTTGAGCCTGTTCGAGACGGGCCAGGGCCAGGAATGCTGCCCATCTTCCCATTAATTAATGTGTCTATTACTTTTCTCCTGAAAAAGCATATCTAATGCACTACCCTATTTCACATCCGCTACCTCTATCAATATTTTTAATCTGCATATACTTACCTCCTTTATGCATCTATATACTCTCAATGTACTTATGGATCTATATATTTATCACTTTCTTCTAATTTAGCATTTCCAATGCACTACCCTATTTCTCAGCCTATACTTCCCTCAATATATCTTCTAGCCCAACTTTTTGACTCATCTCAAACTTCTTTCTACTACTTTTTCCAATTCACTACCCTATCTCACCCTATACATCTATCACTATATCCTCTACACCCACTCTCTCATTTATCGCAAACGCCATACCACTACTATGTTCCCCAAAATAACCCTTTCTTGACTCTCTCCTACTCTACCCCTCCTTGTATCTTCTGACACCTCCTTTACTGTACCAATGCCCAAGACAAACCTTTCCAAACTCTTCCCTCTGACTCTTCCCCTCCAAAAACCCTTTTTACTCATCAAAAAGCCTCCTCCTACTGCTATGACCTACAAAAAGAAATCCTTCACTCTTCTATCCCACAACTATCCTTTTCAATCAAAATAACAGACTAGCATGTTCACTTCACTAATTCCATATTCCACTATACTAATTCACCACTAATCCTTTATGGGTTCCAGAGTAGCGTGCTACTCGCCAACAAAGCGCTTCAACACCCACCAGGGGTAACAGGCGCTATATGAATGCAAACCTTTCTTTCCCTTCTATCCCTCCACTATCCTTCTCACTCCAAATAACTGACTAATATCCACCACTCAAATTACTTTCATATTTCACCATACTAATTCACCACTAATCCTTTATGGGTTTCCGGAGTAGCGTGCTACTCGCCCCAAAAAAAAGCAATTCAACACCCCATCAGGGGTTAGAAGCGCTATATATATGCAAACCTTTTTCCCTCTTCTATCCCTCCGCTATCCTTCTGAATCCAAATAACTGACTAACATATCCACCACTTAAAATTTACTTGCATGTTTCACTATACTAATTCAACACTAATCCTCTATGGGTCCCGGAGTAGCGTGCTACTCGCCGAAAAAGCGCTTCGACGCCTCGTCAGGGGTAGTAAGCGCTATACAAATGCAATTACAATACAATACAATACAATACATGCCCCAAGGGCATGTGTGTGTATAACATGAAACTTTGAAAAATGCACTTTAGTGCATTTTTCAAAGTTTTTGCAAATTACCATCAAGTTCAAATTGATGGTAATTTGCGATCCCTAATTGCGAATTCGCAATTTGAAATTGCATCATACATTGCATTTAGGGAATCGCAATTTGCGATTCATTAAATGCATTCGCAATTAAGTAATCGCAAATTTTGCGATTACTTAAGTATGTAATTTGCATTTGGGTTGATGCATCCCAAATGCAAAAATACCGGTCGCAAAGGGGCAGATTCTTATTTTCGTTGATGCATGTGCCCCTTAATGTTTTTGTCTCTTTTGCTAAATGTTGCACACTTAGAAAATATTTTTCAAGGTGGGCAAATATATTCCACTACACCTCGTTCAATATGGGCGTGTTTGTCACAACAAGTTTGCAAACTCATAGTGGTGCCTTGAGTACTCTTTCACTAATGGGCTATTAACTGCATAAACAGAAAGGCTGGTTGTCATTTCTTTGCGAACCACTCTCCATCCATCCACCTTCTCAAATCATGAAATACTTCTCAATATTCACAAAGTCACAACATTTTGGCTCTTCATTACCTTCCCAAAGGGCAACCCCACCCCGGCCCCTCCACTGGAACACCATTGCTCTGTTCCCTAATCCTAGATGTATGGCTGCGGTAAATATGCTAAACCTGTGGATGTTCTCCACCACCAAGCAAAGAATTTTGTAAAATTCTTGATTAACCACAAAACTTGTGCTATCACGCCCAAAATTATACCCATGCAAGAAAAGTGGAATGTCTATTCTTCATCCTATACAAATAAAAACACTAGGATCCACCGTAAAAAGGGATCAAACAAGTCTGTAGATTGCCGCATGAATAAATGAAGTTAGAGCCAATTGAACTAAGAGCAAAACCAGTAAGCTTCACTAGTTTGCAGGGATTGAGCCATCACAACTGAAGAAGCTAGTCACACTGCGTAACACTTTTGGAACCTGTAAAGGAACTGGCCCACAAAGTGTCCTGAAAGACTTAGCCATCATCACCAGGCAAATCTTCGGTCTAGTTTTACCATCAATGCTACTCTAATGCACTGTGATCCATCATATTTAGCCATTCCTTATGATAGCTTCTTGGACATAGCATAGGTTGGTTTCTGCCTGTGGAATGCACAGTATCTTTGGCCATATTGTCTTACAAAACCAAAGACAGGAAGTCAATAATAGTACTATTAAGGCCCTCATTACGAGATGTCCATAAATTCCAGTGGGTCTGGAAAAAGTTTTACTGGGTCCATCAGAAGTATTCGTTTTGTGTACTTCACATGGAGATTGGCCACTGCAAGCAGCCACAATCTCTGTGTGAAACTCTATGGGAGAATATGTGGGAATGGGTGTGGAAACACCGGTTCCTGCATGTTTTCCCCAGAATCTCATCATTCCTGTTATTTCCTGACCTCTGCAATTTCCAGGACCCAGGTAGCAGTGACTCCTGTGCAAGGAAATAACAGGGATTTTAACGAGTCACTCATAATGAGGGTCTACTAAGGCTAACACATTACTTTGGAATTAGGCTACTCAACAACATCTAGCCCGAACATGACCAAGACCACATGAAATTCACAAAATGCCTTCTAGGGAGTGATGCCTGCATGCAGAACTATATTATAAAGATAAACTATATGTTGTTATGAGCTCCAGCTGTAGCCAGGTGTCCAAAGGTGTGACTGGATTGGCTGGGGTGTGACCACTTTATGAACACAGGTCAAGATTATGGTCATCACTATGGATGTAGAACTATCTATTGCACTCCAAATATCAAACAAAATGCAAAATGTTCGCTTCTTTCACCTTAAACTGCGAGGCCCTGATTTTGAGTGGAGGTTTCAACTCCAATCTTGCAGGGATCAAAATTACTAGTTGTGTGATAACTATTCCACCCCAGCTGTTTTTTTCCTGACAGATTTCGTAATGTCAACCTTCTGAAATATATCTGTTGAATGTGACGTGCTAAACACCGCTCCTCCATGTGATCTTTGTTTCCAAGTCAAAAAATGTACAATAGGAGACATTTACCATGCACAATGACAAACTCACTTTTGGGAAATGGAATTTACTTGGCGAAGCAAATACTTCACTCTTTTCTCAGCTAATCAGAATCTGAACGTAAGGCCCTGATTACCAGCTGTGGATTGAATTATAATGCCTACATATCAGAAGTATGTGCAGAGACTGGAATTCTGAGTTGTCAATAATTGTCAAAGTTTTGCTGCTTCCACTTGCTACATTTTGACAGGTCAAACCTGCCAACAATTATTGGGAAAGGCACAGAAAATAGGCAAAACGTAGAATTTGGTGCATTAAATGTCATGCCTTATTTCCAAGTGAAAAACATAGAAAATTAAGAATTTATTGCACCCAGTAAGTACCTCATCCTAGTTTAATGTTAATAACCCGATTCGGTAAAAACCTCACATTGTTACCAACCTACTCATTATAGTGGCCTAAGAAGAGTTCAACATTCCTGCCTTCTAATACAAAGTCTTCCCTATGTCTGCACTGGTGTTATCCAAATTAGACTCTTGGAACAGTTCACAACTGGGTCTCCTAGACTATCTGCCCTAGAAGCAACTATGGGGCATATTCTCAAGGACTCATCGCCTAGTTAGCGGCACTTTATCGCAGCCAAAGTGGCGATAAATGTATCGCACCATTCACAAGCTGGTGTTAACAGCCCATAACACCATTTACCCGCGATAGCAGCCGCAAAAAACATCACCACAGATGACCCCCGCAACTATCGCTAATGCGATGCAGAGTAGGCGTACCCGTGCAAAAAGCCGTGAAAACACCACTCGGCAACATTCTCAACGACCAGCCAGATCGGCGATAAGACCACAAAACAGGCGATAAGGCCCGTTAGCAGCAGGAAACTAACACCTGCTCTGACCTGGTGCAAAGTCGGACCACAGCCTGCACCACAAAATGGAGCCCAGCCCAGAGCCACACCTAAAGGGCAACAGATGCCATGGAGCCACAGATCATGCAGCTCGGAGCCCCAACAGGGCCACAACACCCACCGCCACCACCCCTAGGACCCCCCCCAAGCCCCACTCCCCCTGGCCAAAGACATGCCACATCAACTACACAGAATCATGTACCACATAATCCGCCTGATGTCGCACAATCACATTTGGTGGCATGCATGTGTCGTCACAAAAATGAGCATCACACATCCACCTTCGATGTAACAAATGAAAATTTATACAAAGAAACACAGAACAGAAATTAAGACACATGGCGGCTCCCCTCGGGACAATCCGTAGGTCACAGCCTGCAAGACAAAAATCATGATGAGAAGGTGTGTCTTGCGCACATCAAAGGACAGAGAGAGAGCGAAGGAGAGAAAGAGAGGGAGCGAGAGAAAGACGGACAGAGAGGGGGAGCGAGAGAAAGACGGACAGAGAGGGGGAGCGAGAGAAAGACGGACAGAGAGGGGGAGCGAGAGAAAGACGGACAGAGAGGGGGAGCGAGAGAAAGACGGACAGAGAGGGTGAGCGAGAGAAAGACGGACAGAGAGGGGGAGCGAGACACAGATAACAGAAGAGATGGACAGGGAGAGAGAGTGTCGACAATGCGCACCCAGGCCACACTGCCCACCTGCTGCCACAGGTGTGTCTCCAACCACGTGCCTGTATGTAGTGCAGTTCACCAGGTCACACATCTGAAACAGATCCGTCATCTGAAACAGAGTCCAGACACATGAATGGCAAAGTACATACAATTGCATAAGACATTATCGCCTATCTGCCCCTGCGCACCCAGGCAGATGTACCCACAGCCCCTCCCGCCGCCCAGCAGTGCATGCCCACCCCTGCGCACCCAGGCCTCACTGCTCACCTTCCGCCCTTGGCGTGTAGTAATGATGGCCCACCACGTGCCGCTGCAAGTCACATGCCCGGGCCTGCAGACATGGCACCCTCCACATCATGCAGCCCCGCTCCGCAGGCCACCAGGTCTCACATATGATTCTGGGTCTTGATTTCGCCATGGCAGAAGACATACCAGTGCACAGCTGCACACCCGCTCAGCCCTTGAGGTGCCACTAACTCTGTGATCCGGGATGCAACGCCACGTGGCGGTAGGCCCGCGCTGCCCGCTGGCTCTGGCCTACACTGCGGTCCAGCAGGGCACACAAATCCTGAGCAGTCCGGACGGCTTGGATGGGGCATCATCGCAGGCTGCACACCCGCTCAGCACTTAAGGTGCCCCTACCTCAGTGCACCCAAAGTCACCGTCCTGTGGCAGTGTGCCTGTGCCGGCCGCAATGTTTCCGGTGCCACCAAGTCTGTGTCCCAAAGTCATGGACCCTGTATGATTGGTTATCGTGTTGCGGATGCCATCATGTCACCTCCGGTCCTGGGGAATGTGATGTTGCAGGGCCCGAGGCCCTCATGCCTACATTAACACGACATGGATGCACCCAGATAGAGAGTGAAAATGGCGTCAAGCACATGCGCCCGGCCCTTTTCATTGGCAGGGTCACATGTCCCGTGACGCCTGTGCTGGATGGGTGTGGTGTGGGTGTAAACCAGCCGTGAGGGAGTGGCTGTGGCATGCTGACAACTAGACCTGTGAGCAGCAGATCACTACAGGAAAGACAGGGGACATGTAGCGTTGCCGTCCCCCCCTGTGAGCGTAAGCGGAGTGGGCTGGCCTGGCGTATGCCAGTCCAGCGTAAGGGTTTGTATATGACCCGGGGCCCTGGGCATGGTTCCGTACTGGGCTGGACAAGGAAGTAACTCATGCGTGTGTCCCTGTTGTTGTGTCAGCACCACCCGGACCGCATTGGGCAATGTGTCACCCTGTGACCCCTGTTCTACGACATGAGCCACATGGACGAAGAGGAGTACAGTGAGCCTACATTCATCCATACTTCCACACTTGAAAGACCATAGACATGACACATCTGTGTGAATATGAATGTTTAATGCACATTCAGTGGAGTGTTGCATCTGGAGCAGTACAGGGCCATGCAAACCCCACATGACGATGTTGTCCCGTGGAGGGCCAGCCAGGGTCCTTCAGGGAATGACAAGTCCAAAGGAAGAGGAAGAGTTCAGTCCGCAGTCTGATTGCTGTGTCAATGGCGATCAAACAGCATATGGCAGTCCATGTCGAGGTCCAAGGTGAGTGTCGCAGAGTGCATCGTTGGACAGTGGAAGGTGATGATGCAGAGGGCAGTACCAAGCTGAAGCCGGACCTATGGATGAGATGCATGCTGCTGCGTCCTTCTTACCACGAGGGCAGAATCATCCGCATCTTCGTTCTCTGCTGTTTCATGTGCCTCATGTGTGGGTGGTGGTGTTCTGTCTCCAGCACTGTGTGGCAGTGACACATCAGTGGCCGGAGGTGGAAGGTCTGCTGCACTGTGTGGCACTGACACTTCAGGGGGCGGAGATGTGGATGGAGTGGTGGCAGCAGCATGCATCGGCGCCAGGCCTTGTGGCAGCAATGCCATGAGGAGGGCCCTGAGGTCATTGAGGAACCCAGCTACCTCTCGCTGGTGTGCAGCCGTGGCAGCCGCTCGTTCCGCATTCGCCCGCTCCATGGTCTCCATTAACCTCCGCATGTTTCCCAACTCCCGTGTGACATCGCTAGAGTCACTCGGACTGGACAGTTGTACTATTCTCTGAGTCAGGGCTCCAGCGATGCCAGCCATGGTCCGTTGGAGAGCATGGAGTGGACTGTGGGTGTCCGTTAGGCACCGTGAGTGGTCCCTGATGGGACTGAGACACCCACGTATGGCATCTAGTTTGTCTGCCATGCGGTCGAAGCCCACCCGCACCTGTTCAGCCAGATTCTCCTGGCACCCCAAAACACGGCGTTGGAAGGCCATGTGTTCTCCGTGGGGGTCCTGGGAGGCAGCAGTGGTGGTGGGTGCTGCCTGCTGCCTGCTGTGTGGTGTGTGCAGGGGGTGGGGTCTCCTCGTAGCAGCTGGGCTGCTCAGCTCCTGGAAGTGGGCTGCGTAGGCTGTCCACGAGCAGTTGGAGGGTGTCAGAGTCGAAGCTGTGGTCGTCGTCTTCGTCTCCAGAGAAGAGAGGGTCGGGCTGCTCTACAGGAGGTGTTGATTCTCCCTCTGCAATGTGAAGGGGAGATGCAGTTTAACAATGTGTCCACATGTATGTTGTCGCATTGTACATGTTTACATACAGACAGCATGACTGGGTACATTGTGGCTGTTTGGGAGTAGCTGCCTATTTGATGGGGGACAGTGGACATTTCGACAACAGACGTGTGTGTGTTTGTACTTGTACATTATCAACGCACATTTCCCTGCAATGCCAATTGTGATTGGCCAGTGTCTGCACCCAAGCAGCACCAGTTGTGTCCTGTGTTCTGTTGTAGGTGTTTTGCAGATTGTGTCACATCGTTGTCAATGTAGATGTGCTCTGCATGTGATGTGTGTGCTGCATTTTGGGGGAGTCGCTCCTGCAGCTCAGATTTTGCTGCCCCTTATCCCTTTCATGATGTGTGCCTTTGACTTCTGTGCTTGTACAGTGCTGACATGTTGCATACTTGGGTACATTGGTCTCTTGGTGGGAGTTGGTGGGGCATGGTTTGTCCGCAGATGTGCTCAACTTAATTGTGCATGTGTGCCATTGTGCCCATCTTCCCCCGTCCCCCCAGGCCCTGGTCGTTACTCACCCTGTTGCTGAGGCGTCGGGTCCTGTTGAGCAGTGTCCGGGCCCCCAACTCCTGCCACCGTCTCCCCACTGATGACTGTGGACACCATTTCCTCCATGTCGTCCAGCTCCTCCTGTGGCGCTGGGCTCCCACCTCCAGTCTGCATTGCTGCCTTCAGGTTGTTGGTGAGTTTCAGCTTGGTTTTGCGCTTGACATCATTCCAGCGCCTCTTGACTTCGTCCATTGTCCTCTTCAGCACTCCGACTGCATTCACCTTGTCCATGATGGACTGCCATATTGTATTTTTTGTTGCCAATGACACAGTGGAGGTGACGAACAGTTGTTGATGGTGTTCTGTCACCTCCGTTATCAGGATCCTGTTTTCCTGCAGACTGAACTTTGTCTTCCTCTTCTTCTTGTCTTTGCCCTTCCCTGACCCCGAAGTCCCAGGATGGTCCTCCGGGGGGCTTGTGGGGTTCTGGTTCTCCTCCATACTTGCTCCGGCAACGTCCATTGTGCTTCGCTGTTGTTTGGCATTTGTTTGTCTGTTTTTTTTCTACTTTTATGGTGATTGTTCCCGCCTGACGCATGTGGATTGCAGGCCTGTAGCTGGGTGTCGCTGATTTTCGTATCGCGATTGGCCTCATCGCAGCTTTTTTTGACGTTAGTGTTTCGCATTCTTGCGGCGTGGCGTTGATTTTAATGCGGTCAGTTGACGCGTTGTCTGGGGACTATCGCATAGTACCGCCGTGTTGTGAATACTTGGTTAACAAGGCGTTAATTTCCTGCGATGGACTGCGATGTTGAAGGTTGCGTTAAGTTACTTTTGCGATGGTTATCACACGTTCTTGAGAATATGCCCCACGTCTATTGGGGCTGGCCATGGGCATGGGTGAGCTGGGCCCAGGCCCGGGGCGCCAATATTTCGAGGGGCACAGCAGGAAGCTGCCTGACTTAATGTTATGCAAACAGCAGCTCGTCCATCCCACTTCGTCTCAATTGAGTCCCATTAAAGACTTTGTAATCAGCCCTTAATGTACCTCAGAGAAACTGCTGTTAGCACCCCATCAACGCCCTGCCCTCTCCTTCCATCAGTGGTGTAGCTAGGCACTTTCCGCCCGTGGCAGTCCCTGACTTTGCCGCCCTGAAGAGCGGGGTGGGGTGCTGGCAATGTTTCCTGCGTTTGTAAGAGTGGGGGGGCCCCCCAAAACTCGTGCTGCCCCCCCTTGCTACGCCACTGCCTCCCATCTTCCTCACACCTCCTGGCATCACATTGCAACGATCACCGCCCCCACCACAAACACCAAATTTTCTTTTGCCCAGAGAGCTGTCGCGGTCAATCCGATTTAGGGCCAGCCCTGATGTCAATGGACCCCAATGATAATGCTGATTTATTTGAAGGGGTGAGATCCTATTATATCGGGATTGCACTTCTTCCATTAGTTTATTCCAGGTACAATCAAGTTCAAAACACCACGCATAATAGAGGCACACAGAAAAAGAGGCCCTATTATTTCCAAGAGAACATCACTTGTTGCCATTCAAAGTGGTATTTTTGATCCCCTCTGCAACAGCTCGTTACCATTTCTCACGTTTTGAAAAAAAAGAGCTGGTGGTAGAGCTTTTCCTTGCCTACCAGTGAAAACATGTAATCCAAAGAGCATTGTAAGGCTTTAAAATGTTCACCTTTTCAACATAATAAAAACCATTTTCTATTGTAACGACAAGTAAAGATAACAAGTTGTGTTTATTATACACTTATTAGTAAGTGTAAATGCAAAGAGAGCAGTGTATTAGGTCAAAGGCAGTCAAGTGACTATATTGATGAATCGTAAACACGATTTGTGATAATTAGAACAATACAATCACCGTATTACATGTAAGTGTCACTACTCATATTTAGAATGTCAAGCAGAGGAAGATGAAGCGATTTGCTCAGAAAAGCACAATGTTTGCTGTGGTGTCAAAACCAGGATTAGAACCCATGTTTCCAGGTGCCAAGGATACCATTTAGCCACTAGCATACATCTCCTCCCATAAAACATGCCATATCTCCTTTCAAATTGAGAGTTAGCGAAATGCAGCACAGTACATGTGTATAGATTCACTAGGTTGTAATGTCATGCATTATTTATCAGGTGAAATGCACTCACCTTGAAAACTAGAAAGTTCAGATATAAATTATGGGGTAAATATATTGACATCAGCATTGTCGTGGAGATTTAATGGAATTGGGTTCAACTTTCTGGAATTAGCTCCAAAAAACATTAAGTGTCAACCGCGATCAACTGGTTACAGTAAACCAAGGCCTAGGCTCGATTGAGACCGACCGCAATGGAGCACAGATCAGATATAGGGACCAGGTTCTACCTGGTTGGAGGATTTCTTGAGTCTTAGTCTCAAAAATGGAAGTCCAAAGTCCTCCCTGGGGCAAGGTAGCAGGCTGTAGATGAGGAGAGCTCCACTGAAGCTGTTGGTTTTCGGCGGGAAAGCTCAGAGCAGGATAAATTACTTTCGCGTCTAGGAAAGGTCGCTCACCAGTCAGATACTTTTTCTGCCTTTGCCCAGTCAAGATTTCTTTGTTAGCACTTAGGGCCTGATTTAGATGTTGGTGGAAGAGATACTCCGTCACAAATGTAATGGATATCCTGTCCTCCATATTACAAGCGCCATAAGATATAATGCACTTGTTATACGGTGGACGGGATATCCGTCACATTCGTGATGGAGTATCCCATCTGCCAAGATCTAAATCAGACCCTTTATCACTATTTTGGAGCGTGGATTCCTCCAGCAGGGCATGGTTGCAGAGTGTGGCTGAAGAGGGCTACATGATGTCAGATACCTTTTCCGCGAGGTCTAGCTGAATCAGATTTGTTGCTATGGAAAAGCTCAGAGCTTGAGAAACCCAAATCTTCAGCCCAGCAGCAACACACCTTGGTCGGATTCGCTTGGCAGGTTTATCCAGATCCTCTGGAGGTCTTTGGAGCCAAAAAGTTTCTAAGTCCCAGGTGTTAAGACCAAGTCAAGAGTTCCAGGACATCTGGAATAGCACTTGGGGGTCAGGACTCACTCCAGCAGAGGCCAACAGCATGGTCCACGGCAGATCCAGTTAGAACTGGTCAGCTGGGCAAGTACAGGGAAGGCCTATTGTAGCTTGTTGTGTCCCTGTAGCTTGAATGGGAAGTCAGCTTTATGACCCATTGAATTCACTTCTTTGTCTTGGATTCAAGAGAAAGTAGGTTTAGTCCTTGGGGCTCTTCTGAAGTGTCAGACAGCAGTTTCTGTCCTCTTCTGATCTTCCTCAGATCCAGTAGTGTTCTGAGGAGGGTACTGGGCATTCCACATTTATGACTGGCACTAGCTTATGGGTGGGAATGACCCCGGGCTCCTCCCTAAACTGATGGGTTAATGGTTCCTAGGGGATTCCCTAACCACTTTTCCAGCATTTTCTGTGTGCCCTACTGCAGACAATCCCACAGTGCCAAGCTCAGCCTAAATCCAAGATGGTAAAACCCTTCTACTCTTCTGCAGAACCTGTGTGCCTACCCCAGAGGGATGGCCAGGGAAATATGCAACTCCTCCTCTGTGGTCACGTCAAACTAGCTCTGGGGCCAGCTCCCTTCCCATTGGGAGTGCAGCCTGTCTGACTGGTGGTACAAAGAAGGGATCAGTGAAGGTGTAACCTGACATTGGCCTGTGACAGGGTGAGCCTCTTTGATGTCAATCAAGTTCTTCAGCACTGCTCAAATGCTCATCCTGCCAGAGGAACAGAAACAGCTCCACATAGCAAAGCTTTTGTCTGTGCTCTGGGAGAAGGTTTCACACCTCATTCAGGACTTAAGCACTCAGAGGGCTGCAGATGGAGGCTAATGCAAGTTAGTCCTGAGAGGCATTTGACAGGGAAATATTACTTTCTAAAAGTACCTTTTCCTTAATATTTATTAAAAATCTAACTTCACAATGAATTGAGCTTTTATTAAATATTACAGAGCATCCAAGAATGACATTTCTAGCTGTTTCCTAACAGTAGATAGCATTATTAAATGTACTAGTGCACACCTGTATTTCTGTATGGAACAGCCAACCTTTCTACAGTGATAATAGTTTTTGGGTGCTAGTCACTGAAAGGACATGCTTAACATTACATTTCTACATGCCCTACTGTTAAGCATCATGCACCCTGCCGCATGGACTATAAAGCCTACACTGTAGTGGATAGTACAATAGTTGTTGCAGTCCACTAGTGGCATTTAACATACAGGCCCTGGGTATGCCATGTACCATATACTACAGACTTATAGGTAAGTAAAATGTCCCAATTAGGGTTAGGCCAATTTGACCATGTTAAAAGGGGGAGCAGAGGCATTTTACTAGAGGTTAGCAGGGGTAATGTCCACAGAGTTCTACAGCCAGTAAAAACAGAGAGGGCAAATCCAGGGGTAAACCATGCAAAAGATGGTAATTTCCTACACCCGTAGTTCTCTTTCTAGGCGCTTAACAATATCCAGATAAGTCACTTTCATTTACCTACTTTTGTTCTTTATTTGTTTCATAGTAATTATCTAAATTAAGAATAACCAATAATTTCTGATGAAGCTGTGCCTCATGTTCCATTGGCGTACAAGCAGCCAGTAGGCTTACTTCCTACCACTGCCGGGCCAGATGGTGCATTGGTCTTGCTCTTTCTTTCCCTCATATTGGCACTGTTGTTCACAGTCTTTTTGTTCTTTATGAGGGAGGCGTTGTTTAAATTTGTTTATTTCACATGAATTATATTGAAAACTTTTCAAAACACTTATTTTGTTCTTCATGTTTTTACTATTCTGTACTGAAGCTACTTCTCTTCACAAACTACCAGTGCAGCTGAGAACAGTCACAAAGTGACACATTTGAGACAGCTAGGGACCATAACTTACCTATAGAAAAAAACTATTTATTTAACTCCACTGTCTCAGCTTCAATTTAGATAGCAATTAATTTCTCAATGTAAGTAATTGTTTACGACTTGGGAAAAAGAGTTAAAGAAGCAATGCTGTCTTAGACTCTCCATTCTTGTGACAGCAGATTTTGAGTCCTCCTTCTGAGGCCTTGGGCTCCGGCTGTTTGCCGCAGTCACTATGATTGCTGTGCTCATTGTGCTCGATTTGCCTGCTGCTCGATTTGCCTGCACCCGACCTGCAAGTCTATTCACTGGCTTTTCTCTGTTCCCAGGCATGCCTTGTGGTGCAGCCCCATCGTCTCCTCCTGGTATAGGGAAGCTCAGAATATTTAGCATTTCTTCCTACCTTTCTTCACAATGATGGTTTGGGAAAACATATAAGGAGGAGGAGGTGGAGCATTGGGGGCATAACACTGACACTATCCCTTATGCGGTTAATTTGGTATTTTAGTTTCTCATGGATGTCTTCCAGCCCCCACCTGAATTTCCTGCTTATGGTTCATGGTTTCCTCCTACCATTTTTGAAAAGTCGCCCATTGCTTTGGATTGGACTTATGCTTAGTATCCTTCAGTCATTTCTTAAGCTTATTAAAGCACTCAGTTTCAAAGGTGCCTTCTTCTGTAAAATACTTTTTATCCTCACTGCTAGTGCACTTATTACAAACTTCAATATTCATGAACATGCTTGTTCCATACTAGAGGTGCATCACCTGGGCGGGTGTCCCTTATGCTGAGGCCTTTTCAATCCTGACCTGACCAGTGGACCTCTTTCTTTTAATTTGCTAGGGTCTCTGCGAAGGCTTCTAGGCACTCTTTGCCCTCCCCCTCTTACCCTCTTGCTCTATGCCATGGATTATCCCCACACTGTACCTACCCAAAGCTGGTTTGTCCCATTGTCACCTGCTCAGACAACAATTTCAATTTCAGTACAAACCTCTATAGAGTTGATAAACACAATCAGACTTCACATTACAGACATTTCAAAGTGGATTGACGTGGTCTGGCCTGGTTGGTGTGTCGAGCATGGGGGCGTTCTCCACCCAAAATCCTACCGGAGAATCTCCAGACTTACCTTTGCTGTGCCTGGCCTTGTAGTGAGGAGTCCGGTCCAGCTCCACTCCCAGCATCCTGACACCTTCAGGCATCAACACACCAGGACTGTCAAAGAAAACCAACACACATAATCAAAGTCTGAAAGGGTTTACTAATAAAAACATTTTCTATCTGTGGCTCACAGATTCGGTCAGCCAGGGGTTTCCTAGCAAGCAAAGGCAAGGCACACATTTAAAGAATTACACACAGAATTACACACACAGACTTTCAATGAAGATCACTTACCTTTATAATCCAAAGGAACCACACAGGTGTCTAAGGACTAAATTAAGAGATTGACAACATTTATTCCATCACAAACTTGATAGATATCCCGTCCACCTTATTGCAAGTTCCATATGATATTATGCACATGTAATAAAAGGGACAGGATATTTGTCACGTTTATGACGGAGTAACCCATCCACCAAAATGTAAATCAGGCCCTCAAGCTGAGATCATGAGTAAGGAAGAAGACGACCTTCAGATAGTTACAATAATTTAAACTTGGCTCAGCATAAAATTATTCAGACCTTCATTACTCATCTCAGGAGCCAAGAGGTGCAAGAGAGGGTCTAAACGTCATAGACCGGCATTTTCATGAGGCATGGTTAGCATAAGCAAGAAAACATGGCTGCTGTAGTTACTGTAAGGAAATAACTTACAGATTTTATCTTCAACATATTAAAAGACTGCCAGCACATATCTATCTACGTGTTCTGGAAAATCCCGCCAACAAAATTAAATAACTTTATGCGTCATAGTTAGGAAGAAAATGTTTCTTTTCATATTTTTGTTAATTTATAGGTGTTAGAAATAGGGGTCTCTAGTTGGCAGAGGTAGGTACCTTTGACCAAATAGGGACCCTTGCTTCTAGTCAGGGTAAGGGGCATACACACTTTAGATAACCCCTGCTCACCCCCTTGGTAGCTTGGCACGAGCAGACAGGCTTATCCCAAAGGCAATGTGTAAAGTATTTGTACCAACACTCACAGTAACTGAGTGAAAACACCACAAATGGACACTACACCAGTTTAGAAAAATAAAATATCTTTATCTAAACTAAACAAGACCAAAACAACAAAAATCCAACATACAGAAAACCAGTAACATGTCTTTAAAAAGAGTTGTTGCAAAGATAGACTTGTAGATGTTCAAAGCGACACTTTAGTCTCAAAGTACCTGCGATGCGTAACGCAAAACAAACAAAAGGGGCGCAGCGAAAGCGATGCGTCGACTCTTCCTGCGCTCCAGTTCCGGTGCGACAAAATGGCGCCTTGATGCGTTACAGTAATCCGGTGCGATGCGACAAAATGGCGTCTTTGTTGCAATGCGACAACGTAGAGGTGATGCGTGCACGCCCGACGGCCATGCGGCGAACCCGGTGATTCTCTTTGAGCCGCGACAGGCCCTGCGACACGCTTCCCCAGTGATGCGACGACACCCTCGGCAACGGCGACACGCTTCTCCGGTGTTGCGGCGGCGATCAGCGGCGGCGCGCTGCCTCAGCGATGCGACGGCTCTGCGACCCGCTTCTCCGGTGATGTGACGGCACCCTATGTGATGGCGGCACGCTTCTCCGGTGTTGCGATGGCACTGCAACACGCTTCTCCGGTGCTACGACGGCAGCGGCGACACGCTTCTTCGATGATGCGACAGCGGCATCACGCTTCTCTCTCGGTGCGTCGCGCTTCCAGCTTCCCAAAGCAAGAAGACCTCACACAAAGTTACAGGTCCTCCTGGCAGACTGGAACTCCCAGCAAGGAAGTTCAGGGAAGCTGGAGGTGAAGTCCTTTTGTGCCTGGGACTTCAGAAACAGGAGGCCAGCTCTTCTCAGGCCCTTGGAGACTTTTATTTTCAGGACAACAGCACACAGCACAGTCCTTTCTTCAAGCAGGGGGACACAGCACACAGCAAAGTCCCTTAGTCCTCTCCTCATTGGATACAGCAAACTGCAGGCCAACCCCAGACACACAGCAAGGGCAGTACTTCTCCTCAGTCTCTTCAGCTGATCTACTTTGGCAGGGATTCCTCTTGATTCCAAAAGTAGTCTAAAGTTCAGGGGTTTTGGCTCTCATCTTTATACCCCAAAAGTCTTTGTTCTCCATGTGTGAGGGGTCCTGGACCCAGTCCAAACCAGTTCTGGGTGCACTCTGCCAGTGCACATCTTCTTCCTTTGTGAGTATGGGGTAGGGTCATCAGACACACCGCAGGAGGTGGAGCCAGCATTGTGGAAGGCAGGCACAGCCCTATTCAGGCCCAGGTGCTACTCCTCCCACCACTCGCAATGCAGATAGGTCTATTCAGCCTAGTGCTGACTCACCCGGTCTCCTGGAGCCACCCCCAGCCCCTGTCACTCTCAAACCAGACAGTCAATCGCAAACAGGCAGAGGCACACAGAAAGGTTGAACAAGAAAATAGCCACTTTCTAAAAGTGCTATTTTCAAACATAGAATTTAAAAACCATCCTTCCTAAAAGATGTGTTATTAAATTCTGAGTTCAGGGATACCAGATTTCAATTTTCTATCTTGCTTCTATGGGAAGATATGCAGGTAAACATAATACACAGCATTCCCCATTCTGTCCTATGGGCAAGATAGCCTTTCAATTGTGAAAAACGAAATTGGCAGTATTTCACTATCAGGACATGTTACCCACACTAGTACATGTCCTACCTTTCACATATACTGCACCCTGCCTACCATAGGGGTGTCCAATGTGTAAGAAAAGGGAAGGGTCAGGCCTGGCAAGTGGGTACACTGGCCATTTCAACATGGCAGTCCCAGACTGCGCACAGGCACTGCGGTGGCAGGCCTGAGACACCATGTTAGGGCTACTCATGTGGGTGGCACAATCAGTGCTGCAAGCCCACTAGTAGCATTTGGATTACCAGCCCTTGGCACACTCAGTGCACTTTATTAGGGACCTACTGGTAAAACAAATATACCAATCATGGATAACCAATCACAATAACAATTTACACAGAGAGCATATGCACTTTAGCACTGATCAGCAGTGGTAAAGTGCCCAGAGTCCTATAGCCAACAACCACAGGTCAGGAAAAATAAAGGAGGAAGAAGCAAAAAGTTTGGGAATAACCCTGCAAAAAGGGCCATTTCCAACACAACCCCTTCCAGCCTAAGCCAGGGTAGACCAAACGATACCTCGATGGGATTCTCTGCTTGGGGTGATAGAACACGGAACCTGGCCCGAACAGCAGGGGTCTATTCCTGTTCTACGCCTTCCTGAACCCAGTTGTATCCCTCTATCTATACTCTCAGGGCCCACTAGGCTAACCCATGGGGGACCCTTCTCCTCACCTGGGGACCCCATCTGTGCAGCGCCTAAACTTACTTTGCTCACAGATGTGTCCGCTCTGGTAGACAGTACCCACCTGGCCAACACAGCGGTGTGGCCCAGTCCACCCCCAGGGTGTGACTCCAGCCCCCCTCCCAGGGGCAACTCTGTCCACCAGGACAACCAGCCACAGTGGCCACTGACAGCTGTCAGTGATGAGAGCCAGGCCTCATGCCTGGCAGGCCTCTTTAACCTCTGTGGCATCAGAAAGTGGGGGGCAGTAGCCCCGGGTGCCTGGCACCTTTTCTCCACTTTCCCTCCTGCCGAGTCAGGTATGGCATCCTGACACTGGCCCACCAGCCCAGGGTCCGCACCCTCATGCTGACCGGAGGTCACGGGCGAGGCTCTCCTCCCCCTACCTCTCCTTCTGGGGTCCCGCACTCTCCTCTCAGGAGAGGCACCCTCAGAACACAACTCTCCCACCAGTTCTGGACCTCTCTCCAGCAACTGGTCTAAACCCTCAGGTTGCACCGGGGTCAGAGGCGAGGACTCCCTCCCTCTGCACCCCCTTCCAGAGTTCTGCACCCTCCCAACTGGAGTGGTACCCCTGGAAGCCAAACCGGTCAGGACACTGCTTACAGAGGTCCTTCCCTCCAGGTCAGGCAGATCCTGAACCTGGCCTCCCAACCTTGGGGCTAAACCCCGGGGCTGAGCACTTGCCTGGCACGCCAGGACTTCTCGGGGTGCACACAGCATCCCCCCGAGGGTAACACATGACTCATGGGTTGTGTGACAGCCTGCCTGGCGCAGATCTCCCGACCCCTGTCCATCTGACAGTGTGCGAAGATCCCCCAGGTCAGAAGTGGTGTCACCATGGTCACTCCTAGGAGGCTCAGCCCTTCTGGCTGGCCCCTGACCCACTGGTTCTCCCACTGGGGAACACATCCCCCTCTCACCCCTCAATCTGGACTTCTGCACCCTCCCAACTGGAGCGGCACCGCCAGACACCAGAACCACTGGAGCTCTGTTTACAGACGTTTCAGGTCCTCCTGACACTAGGAGATCCCCCTCAGGAAATGGCCTCCCGGTACAGACTAGGCCCCCCCTCCTGGTGTTCCCTTATGGAACCAACCAGGTCCTGGGACTGGGTTTTGGGCACCTTGGGACACAGCCCACTCCCACTCCCTCTCCTCTGAGACAGGATGTGGGGCCCTACACCCCTCCCACTACACTGGGACCTATCTGGGCTACCACAAACCTCCCCTACCTCACTTGGTCGGGGAAAACCTGAGCCACCCCCTTCAGGATCACTCCCCAATGCCTCTTCAGACCCTCTGGAATCCACCAAAAGGTCTACCTCCAGCGCAAGTCCCCTGGACTCAGAGAACTCACTCTCCACCGGGTGTTGGCATAGCTCTGGAAAACAGGGACTTAAAATATTCTCTCCAACAAATGAATCACATAGCCCCCCACAGTTGTTAACCAAGCTACCCTTTGCCGCATCCTCCAGTGCCTTACACAAGTACCCCACGCCACTCTCCTGAGATTGGCAAGACAGTGTCTCACTGTCTCTGTCACTCAACCCACACTCTTCTGGGCGGTCTCCACACTCACACACCAGGACTTCTACCATGGGGGAACCCCTCTCCCTGCACCTCTCATCTAGAGTCAGTAGAGCGTCCCTCCTACCACTAGGAATATGATCCCCTGTGTCAGTTCCCCAATCTACTTTAGGGACACTGCACACCACTGGAGCTAACTCATAACCTTGAACCTCCTGGTGTATGTCAACCCCCACCCTCAAGTCAGGCACCACATCTCTGGGTGTGTGTACTTCTCCCTCAGCACTAGATAACACAATCTTGCTGCCACCATCTGAGCTGGACTCCACCTCCAACTCAGCAAAGCTCACTTCCTGAGCTACACACATTTCTTGTTGCGGGGCTGAGACACTCATGGCCTCAATCCTCTCAAGCTCCAAATCAAGCTCCCTCATTCTTAATTCATGTGCCAAGGTCAATTTCAGTTCTTCCAAGGCACGAGCGTTCTTGCTCTCATCTGCCTTCTCCTTGAGCCTCATGACCTCCAGCTCATGTTCTCTAACCCTTTGGTTTTCCTCCAGCTCCTCTGGGGAAAAACTTCCAGCAGAATGGTTGCTGCCAGCCCTAGGGGCTGCTCCTCCCACAGGCAAATCCTGTGATCCAAAACCATTCCCTTGGCCATCCTCATCCACCTCTGCATCATCTGTCTCCCTAGCCTCTTTGGCCTCCCACCAGGCCCTTAAGGCCTTCTGTAGCTCCTCCTTCTTGGAGCTGCTCTTCATGGGACATCCAAAGCTCCTGCAGAACTGCTTGAGTTGACCTACTTTGTAGCCACTTAACATTTCAATATCAAACTCCAGTTCTGCAACATCACTTGCTGGTTTACCCTTCTGAGACATGATGCGTGGATGACTCAAGGATCAGATCAAAAATAGAACCAAAAACAAAACACAGTATGTGGTTGCGTAGTTGTCTGCACTAATCTAGTGATGTACACCGATCACTGTGGGTCAAGTACAAATACAAGTTCAAATCCTCACCGCTGACCACCAATGTTAGAAATGGGGGTTTCTAGTTGGCAGAGGTAGGTACCTTTGACCAAATAGGGACCCTTGCTTCTAGTCAGGGTAAGGGGGATACACACTTTAGATAACCCCTGCTCACCCCCTTGGTAGCTTGGCACAAGCAGACAGGCTTATCCCAAAGGCAATGTGTAAAGTATTTGTACCAACACTCACAGTAACACAGTGAAAACACCACAAATGGACACCACACCAGTTTAGAAAAATAAAATATCTTTATCTAAACTAAACAGGACCAAAACGACAAAAATCCAACATACAGAAAACCAGTAACATGTCTTTAAAAAGAGTTGTTGCAAAGATAGACTTGTAGATGTTCAAAGCGACACTTTAGTCTCAAAGTACCTGCGATGCGTAACGCAAACAAACAAAAGGGGCGCAGCGAAGGCGATGCGTCGACTCTTCCTGCGCTCCGGTTCCGGTGCGACAAAATGGCGCCTTGATGCGTTACGGTAATCCGGTGCGATGCGACAAAATGGCGTCTTTGTTGCGATGCAACAACATAGAGGTGATGCGTGCACGCCCGACGGCCGTGCGGCGAACTCAGTGATTCTCTTTGAGCCATGACAGGCCCTGCGATACGCTTCCCCGGTGATGCGACGACACCCTCGGCGGCGGTGACACGCTTCTGCGGTATTGCGGCGGCGGTGCGCTGCCTCAGCGATGCGACGGCTCTGCGACCCGCTTCTTCGGTGATGCGACGGCACCCTGTGTGATGGCGGCACGCTTCTCTGGTGTTGCGATGGCACTGCGACACCCTTCTCCGGTGCTGCGACAGCAGCGGCGACACGCTTCTTCAATAATGCGACAGCGGCTGCTGCGGCGGCAGCACGCTTCTCTCTCGTTGGGTCGCGCTTCCAGCTCCCCAAAGCAAGAAGACCTCACACAAAGTTACAGGTCCTCCTGGGAGACTGGAACTCCCAGCAAGGAAGTTCAGGGAAGCTGGGGGTGAAGTCCTTTTGTGCCTGGGACTTCAGAAACAGGAGGCCAGCTCTTCTCAGGCCCTTGGAGACTTTTCTTTTCAGGACAACAGCACACAGCACAGTCCTTTCTTCAAGCAGGGGGACACAGCACACAACAAAGTCCCTTAGTCCTCTCCTCAGTGGATACAGCAAACTGCAGGCCAACCCCAGACACACAGCAAGGGCAGAACTTCTCCTCAGTCTCTTCAGCTGATCTTCTTTGGCAGGGATTCCTCTTGATTCCAAAAGTAGTCTAAAGTTCAGGGGTTTTGGCTCTCATCTTTATACCCCAAAAGTCTTTGTTCTCCATGTGTGAGGGGTCCTGGACCCAGTCCAAACCAGTTCTGGGTGCACTCTGCCAGTGCACATCTTCTTCCTTTGTGAGTGTGGGGCAGGGTCATCAGACACACCGCAGGAGGTATAGCCAGCATTGTGGAAGCTAGGCACAGCCCTATTCAGGCCCATGTGCTACTCCTCCCACCACTCCCAATGCAGATAGGTCTATTCAGCCTAGTGCTGACTCAACCGGTCTCCTGGAGCGACCCCCAGCCCCTGTCACTCTTAAACCAGACAGTCAATCCACAAACAGGCAGAGGCACACAGAAAGGTTGAACAAGAAAATAGCCACTTTCTAAAAGTGCTATTTTCAAACATAGAATTTAAAAACCATCCTTCCTAAAAGATGTGTTATTAAATTCTGAGTTCAGGGATACCAGATTTCAATTTTCTATCTTGCTTCTATGGGAAGATATGCAGGTAAACATGTTACACAGCATTCCCCATTCTGTCCTATGGGCAAGATAGCCTTTCAATTGTGAAAAACGAAATTGGCAGTATTTCACTATCAGGACATGTTACCCACACTAGTACATGTCCTACCTTTCACATACACTGCACCCTGCCCAGGGGGGTACCTTGGGCCTACCATAGGGGTGTCCAATGTGTAAGAAAAGGAAAGGGTCAGGCCTGGAAAGTGGGTACACTGGCCAAGTCAACATGGCAGTCCAAGACTGCGCACAGGCACTGTGGTGGCAGGCATGAGACACCATGTTAGGGCTACTCATGTGGGTGGCACAATCAGTGCTGCAAGCCCACTAGTAGCATTTGGATTACCAGCCCTTGGCACACTCAGTGCACTTTACTAGGGACCTATGGGTAAAACAAATATACCAATCATGGATAACCAATCACAATAACAATTTACACAGAGCATATGCACTTTAGCACTGATCAGCAGTGGTAAAGTGCCCAGAGTCCTATAGCCAACAACCACAGGTCAGGAAAAATAAAGGAGGAAGAAGCAAAAAGTTTGGGGATAACCCTGCAAAAAGGGCCATTTCCAACAATATGTATTTGGCCCTGTTAGCCATTTCTGAGAACGATTATTCTTTGAGACATTTCATGCAATGATTTCTATAAGATGGACTTAAATGAGGGTCTAATTAATTTTGAGTACATGGTTTAAGCACAATACTTATTCTCTCACCAACAAGGCTAGCTAGGCCTTGAGACACAGCAGGAGAAAATTTGGTAAATGTGAGCAACAGTGACCTTTTAGTTCAAATCCACTCTATTATTAGGGCAAGTACTTTTAGCTGATGGGTGAGGCCAAGGACATGCTCTGATTCGAAGGCACCAAACACTTCTGTTATCTCCGGTGGTACTCAGTGAAAACTGCCTTTTTAGTTTACTTGGTACATGCCGTCTTAGCGATTCAATAGAAAATCAAGTACTAGGAATGATATATTAGAACGTTACGAAAGCTCAAAATTCAGGGCCAGTGCTGGTACTATTTTCCCGCACTCTCCACTCCACCCAGTGAAAAGGAGAGAATATGTGTCTTCTTTATTTACTAACACAATGTAAATATTAACAAAAATGACATTTAAAGAAAGCACAAATATGCTCAGCTTTAACCCAATTATTTAAAAAAGAATCTAGAGAACAAATTAAGGGCTCATTTAAAGTGCCATGAATGGCCAGCTTTCTCACCCTACTGATCAAGCTGTTTCTGTGGCTCACTTAGAGGTGGGGGCAACCACTAGGTTCCCTGAAGGTTGAGCTTGAGCTGGCTCCTCTATCAGAAACCCTTGATCTGACAGCCCATCATCCACAGGACCACTGAATGACAATGGCGTTAGACCCAGTGTATTAGCGGGGGTCCATCCCCACTGATTATCGCTGCCGGGGCCACCATGCAAGGCATGTTGGACCTGGGTATTAAAAATACAAGGGCCTGATTCTCATGACGAAATCTCCCTCCAAGTGATGCTTGTTGTTTTTGTACTTTTCTTGGGGTTGTTTCTAAAAAGCAAAATAAAGTTCCCAGTGAACCAGACAAACACGGTGGCCCATGCCTACTTGGCACTGAGCTGTGATGAAGGTGCAACTCCAATGCACCAGACGTATTTTCTTTTTGGAGATCCTCGAAAGGGTAGGGAGCAATTTTAAAAGGACGGATGGTCCTTCACCAGAGGGAGTGGCAGTGTTTAATTTGTAAAAAAACAAGTGCCAGGGCTCTCATCAGGAGGCCACTACAGCTTGCTCCACACATTGCCCCTGCGATGCTGCCAATGACAATAACAACATAACTACTAACCATCACACGCCTACAAGTATGACAATCGGACTATTCCAAGCCCCCAAAGCTATAAGAATGGTTTGGGCGGCAGGTACTAGTCATTTTAAATGTATATTGAATTAAGAATGAACTGTTGTGGTCATCTCTAAATTAGCCACACAGCACCACCTTGTGGCAGACTATCACAAGCGCCGATGTTGACAATTAGTTGCCAGTGCCGGGCACCAGAAACTACCGGCTCAAATTAAGCACTGGGAGGTGTAGGTCAGGGCTTCCGCTGTACACTAATCTGGCTTGTGGGATACACTCCATGCTCTAAATGAGCTTCTAATTCTTTAATTTCATGAAAAGGTTCATACAAAGGGCCTCATTTACAAGAAAGTGCCACAGTGAGGTACTGCAAGCCCTTTGGCTTCGCCAAGCTGCGGCACTTTCAAAGGACAGGGATGCAACATATTTACAATAATATGTCGCATCCCTGTGCTTTCCCCTGCGCTGGGGCACAATTGGCTGCCATGCGCCGACACAGGCACCCTTGCACCATGGTGCAAGGCTGCCTGCATCATGGGGGTGATTCTTTATCTGCAGGAAGGTGTCCCTTCCTGCACATAAACAATCTGAAATGGCGTTTTTCAACTTCTATTTGTGCTGCATTAGCACACATATAACTTGCAAAACGTCATTTTTTTAATGATTGTTTACACCTTCCTGCACATAAACAATCACCAGAGGTAATTTCCTCGTTCTATGCATGCTGCAGAATGCAGCACGCATAGAAAGAGGAAAAAAACGAGGAGAAATGAATACATTTCTCCTCGTTGCGCCTCCCAATGCCTCTCCTGGGGAGGAGTAGCATTCAGACGCATTTCCAGGTTTATGATTTCTTGTAAATTTGGAAATGTGTCAAGTTCAATGGGTAGTGCGTGGGGACACCCACAGCAACACCCATGGAATGCCCCTTTCACGTAAAGTGCGGCGTGTAAAGGGGCTGTATTTACGAAGACAGGAAAAGCCATGCAGGGGGGCTTTTCCTTGTAAATATGGGGCAGCCAAATGTGCCACCGGTGCGTCACAAAAAGTGACACCGGCGGCGCAAGGGGCTTGTAAATAAGAAACAAAGATTGGGTTCCAAAAAAGGAAATCATGCAACAAATATACATAAAAACAATCGGTACATAATTCGAAACTAGAAACTTAACAGACTGCTGAAAGGTTCGTGTTAAAGAAATTTTAAAATTTTTGAAAAAATATTAACTCAACTATTTACTAAAGATATCTGTACCCAAAGAAATGTTAACAAATGTCTTGAAAATGTTTTCATTAATAAAATCCAGTGCCCAAAAATGCATTAGTACAACTATTTAAAGGTTTTGATATTCACATTACAGTAACACAAAATAATGTACAGCTAGTTATGCTGACATTTTGCATATGCCCACAAGCTCATTGCTCTTGTCTGATAGCACTGCGTGGCTTGTGAGTATATCGTATTTACAATGGAAAATGTCAGATATTAACTGCTCATTATTACCTACTTCAAGGAATATATTTCATAGTGAGACAAACTTTCTATTTATACAAGCCATCTGCTCACATGTAAATGTACATTCTGAGACTGTATATTTCCATACGAATCACTTGTAAATGGGCTATCAAAAGTATGAAACAAATAATTTGTACCTCTAATGCCACCAACAATTTGGATGCAAACATCAGTTTTAATGCGCATGTTATTTTTAATAGAGTTGCATTTATTTAAAAATATGCCTGTTCACTTTTTCAACAGGTTTACAGAAGTGAGGAGTCATTTAATATATATGGGACAAAGTAACCCGTGGCGTACATTATAAGGATATTGCACTGAGGAGTTCCATAACCACATAGAATAAGGAGGCTTGAAGGCTGGGTTTCTTTATAAGGTTATGGGAATCCGAGGTGACTTGCAAAATCTTTTTCATGTATGGCAGAGAGTATTTTATTGTTTATAGTACATGGTCATACTACCACCCTTCCCACAAACTGCTTAAATCCTTGTTGTCTTCATTGCAAACAAGAAAAATGCATGCAGGATGTGTATTGCGTGATTAAGCACAGCAAAAAACAGTTGGACAAATTTTGCAAAAATATATTACAATCAATTAAAAATAAGTCAGGTTAAAAATTATGTGGCTAAGGTTGTGTAGAAACAGGCAGAGACTTATCTTTCCTGCAATGACAAGTTGCAATAAATATCTCCTTTCTGCTGATTAGTTTTTCTCTTTAGAAAAATATATCAGAAGAAGGAAATACAAGTTTCTGTGTACCTTGAATAACCTGCAAGCTGTAATTATGCTCCATGACCTACATTTCAGCCTGGCTGCTGTCTCTGGCAGTAGACAATGTGATATCGAAACTGAGCTGTACTACATTATTATAGTAGAGAATCTACCTCATTTCTTTATTACAGGTGACTACATATGTCACAACTCGACTATAATAAGGAAATTAGAAACAGGCTTTCATTCAAGAATTGCAGACGGCTGTAGACTATATTGCGATTATAGCTAGAGACATCCCTGCACCAGAGCCAACAGGGTACCATTATGGGACTCATGCGCTGTCAATGCTTCAAAAGCATTGATGAATGTAATCAACGACACAGAGTAACTGTATGGAAAGGTTTTAATCTGAATAAGCTTCCTTTTAATTGGGGCTTTCGCTGAGCATAAACCAGGAGTCAACAAGGCAAGATTCAGGAGGGTCATCAAATTCAAGTTAGCAACAGTGTGGTGGGTTTGAACGTGGGCCGGATCACAAAACATTTTTGTCTTGTGCTATTTTTTTCCTTGGTGGTAAGTTAAGGCAGTGCTTACTTCAGACAGCTTTTACCACCGCATTATGAAAACAGGAGTATGGAGGTGGTAATGTGTGAAAAAATGTTTGTGCATACTTGTTGTGTGGCGTTTTGATGTGGTGGTGATGTATCCTGTTGCTTTTTGGGCTGCTCTGTATTTATGCTGCATTATTGCAATGTGATTTTGTTGTGTTGCATTGCAGGTGTTGCCTTTTGTTTTGAATGGTTTGTTGTGAAGTGACTTGTTATGTTTTAATCGTGTTGTTATGCTGCTTTGTCTTATATTCTGTTGTTTACTTTAAATATGTCAGCAAATGCTGCTACATTTCTAGCCAAAAGTAGCTCGTCGTAAAAGTTGCTGTGACAAGCAATCATGTACCACTGTCCAAGGGTGTAAAATAGCGCTGTTCCAGTTCTTCAACTAACTAAGACAACGGTCAACCCAAAACTGTGGCAGATACAGTGTCTTAAGTAAGCTTTCCCAGTGCTTCCTTTATGTGATATGGCCCCTAGTGTTAGATCAGCACTTGCAGTGCTCATTTAATATGATACAACCCTAAGGCCCTCTTTTTAGGTTTTGCCCGCCAAAAGCTACAAGGCTGAGGAGCCAGATCCACTGCCAATTTTTAAATTTAACACTCTCTGTTGCCTTTTTGTATTAGCAGCTCCTGACCTCATTGGCAGAAACCACTTTGGCCAAAAACAACTGCGTCTGCAGATCTGCCAGTCAGTTCTTTTTATTTCTATTAAAAACAGCCCTGCAAAGTGGGGGTTGGGCTTAAGCAAGAAAATCCCTGACATGCTAAGAGTTTACCCCAGCAAATGGGAGTGTTTGAGCACAGGGGAGCATTTACTGGAAATGCGAACATTTGGGACGAGCAGGGTGACGAATGGGGTGAGAATAACAATGGATAACAAGCTGAAGAACAATGATGGTGGAATCAGGATACAACAGGGTGTTAAATAGGTTGTGAGACAAAATGGCCTACATGTGTAATGAAAAGGATGGGGGCTATGAAACGACTGATTAAGTACAGGATCTGAGCAGGGGAAAGATGTTGGAGCTGCTGAAGCATAAGAGAGCAACGGCAGATTAGCTTTTGGGATTAACATCTAATACTTCTCCAGAACCTGCAGGGGTTGAGTTAAAGGGAGACAGACAAGAGGACTAACACTACTCAAGCAATGTAGAAACATAGGGCGCTGGAGTCTGGTGCGTTTGTGTCAACAGAACTGAGTAGCTCTCTGGTGTGTCCTTACTCAGATGTATCATTCTTGGGAACTGGGATGAGGCAGGAGACAGGAGGGCTAAGGTAAGCTGGCAGTCTATGTTAGGCCGCGCTAGGTGGAACTTGCTTCTTTTGAAGATGTCAGTGAAACAATTCTCAAAAACAGCGCTTGGAAACAGCATTGGAATCAGACTGCTTGTAGATGGACAGGGCAGGAGTTCTGAGTGAGCAGAACACACAGCTTGTGAGGTTGAAGGGTGGATAGAGACAAAGAGTTGTCAAGACATATCAGGCCACTCTATCTGAATTCTACAGTCGCAACTCCTCCCTCTCTAACCAAAGAGATGCAGAAACTCAGACAAGATAAAGATAGGGATAATACTAAGCTCAGAGGGAAAAAAGTACAAGCCTAAAAGCTCCCTAATTCTTAATTATGTTGGTGACTAACTAAAATCTGCTCAACTCACCTAATTGTATCTATATAGCTATTATGTTGAGATCACCAAAAGGAAGACAATGGAGCTACATGAGGATGAGCAAGGGTAGAAATTAACCAGAACGCAGGATTCACAGGGGGCTAGGAGATGGACAATCAATAGAAGGATCCTGCTACAGGAGGGGGTGATTGCAGAATCGGCATATGGCTCAGAAGAATTATTTTCTTTGAACCTGTCATCGGCGCCCCTGCATGTAGTATGGGATGCATACAAAGCTTGAATAAGGGGGATGCTCAAAGGCCTATTGGTGAATTGGGCAAGGGAAGAGAGAAGGGAATTTTCTAGTCTGGAGGAAAGGATAGGGGGATTAGAAAAGGTGCTGAAGAGAGAGGGTTTAAGTGAAAAGGATAGACTGTTGCAGCAATTGAGGAACTGCAGATGAAATTTGGAGTCAAGATGGAAGAAAAGGTTCGGCAACAGTGGGAAGTTAGTAGAGCTAGAGTTAAAGTGCAGAGGGAGTGCTGTGGAAAACTGTTGGCGTGGAAGGCAAGGCTAGAGAGAAACCAAAACTATGTTAGGAAGATTGAAGTCGATAATACCGGGCATACCATCGAAGAAAGCAGTAAGATAAGAGAGGTTTTTAGGGAGTTTTTCCAAGATTTATATACGGAGGACCTTGTAACAAACAGAGCAGACATAGATGCTTGGCTCCAAAAAAACCAACTCCCTAAATTGACTCTGGAACAACAAGGTTATCTATGTCAGGAAATAACGGGCAGCGAGATACTGATTGCTATTAAGAAAATAAAAAAAGGCAAGGCAGCAGGTCCCGCTACAATTCCCAGCGAAATTTATTCTGTAATTGCAGACGAGATTGTTCAAATCTAGATCAAACTGATCAATTCTATTCTGGTAGAAGGTATGCCAATACCGGAATCATGGAATGATGCAGTTATAGCATTAATCCCAAAGCCTGGAAAGAACCCTCTGCAATGCCAATCATTCCGTCCTATCTCTCTACTTAACACCGAATATACATTTTTACTAGTATCCTAGCAGCACGTATAAACAAGGTACTCGGGCACCTAATACATGAAGATCAAAAATGTTTTATACCCAGGAGAAACCTGAGAGAGCTGAATAACGCCTTGATCTGTACTATCGATTTAGCCACAACTAAGGGTCTCCCCCTTGCTGTCGTGACTGTAGATGCTGTGAAGGCATTCGACCGGGTTAATTGGAGCTATCTTATGGCAGTATTGGATCATTTCGGAATGGGTAAATTATTGATAGGCACACTAGAGAAGATTTATAGAAGCCCAACAGCTCGTATTTTGGTGAATGAAAGTCTATCGCCCTCTGTGAAGATAGAAAGGGGGACAAGACAAGGTTGCCCTCTTTCACCCATAATTTTCGATCTTTATATTGAGCCGTTTGCTCAAAGCGTGAGACTGAACGAGGAAATAAAGGGATTTAAGTTCGATGCATTTTCTAGGAAGATTGCGCTATATGCGGACGGTCTAATGCTCTTTACCTCTGATGTGCATTCGGCCTTACCCCAACTTACAGCCAAAGCAAGTGGATTTGGTGCCCTCTCAGGATATAAAGTTAACAAGGAAAAAACGGAATTAATGATGTGGAATCAAAATGAAGGGGAAATAAGAAGCTCCACGGATATGAGATATCTGGGGGTATATATAACCAGAGATATAGGGAAACTTGCCACATTAAATTTCGAGAAGACGAGTCAGGAAGTAGGAAAATCGTTAAATAGATGGCAGAATCTTCCACTGTCCATTTATGGGTGTATTAATCTGGTAAAAATGTCCCTCCTGCCTAAAGTCACTTTTTTGTTCGATAATATCCCCTTAAGTTTTGAGAAAAAAAGGGGAAAATAACGTCCTTTGTCTGGGCCAATAAGGGCGTGCGTCTTTCCTGGAAGAAGTTGAGGAGGAAGGCTGGAGCGGGGGGTTAGGGCTTCCCGACCTACAATTATACTGTTGGGCTTTTCAACTTAAAAATAATAGAATGTTACTATCTTGTCCAGACGAGACCCTAGTTGGTAGAATGTAGAGAGCAATGCTTTGTGAATTACCTGTGGAAGGCTTCCTGCATAAATTTGGGACCCCAAAGTACTTTAAGAAGGTCAGATTAAAATGCCTCCAAGCAGCGGCTAAAATTTGGTTTGAAGTTAGATCTATCCTGGGTATCACTTACTACAGTAAGCTGTCATACATATGGGATTCTCCAGGCACTGCGGAATTTATGCTAGATACTCTCACAGATCCCTTGAGACGGAGCGGTATAAGTAGATGGGGTCAGTTGTTAGATGAAGATAATAACCTGACCTGGGAGTATTGGAACAATAGGACTGAAGGGAGCATCTCCAGATTAAAAATATTTCAAGTAAACTCATGGATGAAAAATCAGGATTGGACAAGTGAAAGCCCAAATCAAATGGAAATGGATCTTCAAGACTCACGGGCCAGGAGGAAGGAGGTGGCATTATGGTACTCACATCTACTCACAGCGGCCAACGAAAAGATTAGAGCGCCCTTTTCGGCATGGGAAGGATACTTGCCGGACGCCGAGCTGGAAGAATTATGACAAGTATCTCTATCTACACTTTATACGATAGTTAAATATGCTGCTTTAAGGTAGAACCATTTTTCTACTCGCAATAGATTCTACTGGACCCCGAAAAAGTTGGCAAAAATAAAAAGAAATGGTGACTCCAAATGTAAGCGGTGTGGAAGAACTGACGCAGACAATATGCATATGTTTGCTACTTGCTCAAAGCTTTAAGAATTTTGGCTTGCTGTTGGTAAGACTATTTCAGATGTGTTGGGTACCAAGGTGGAGGTAAGCATGGTTTTAATTATGTTTGGGGTAAGGCAGCAAGACTTAAAGGGTTCGTGTTTTAATGCAAAACAAAGATACTTGATGTTTTACCTAATCCTCATAGCGAGAAGGGAAATTTGTAAACTATGGTCTCAAAGCTCCGCCCCTTCGTGGCAGGAGTGGAGAAGTTCAGTGGCCTTTTTTGAAAAAGTGGACAGGAGAGAAACAAGAAGCGTTGCTGGTGGCGTTATATAGGACCTCCTGTGTACTTTGGTAAAATGACTTGTCCAATGATTACATCTACTTACAGCATTGGGCATGGGAAGCAAGTCATACTAGAGGGGGCCTAATAAACAATCCATTGTTGCTTGAAGAAGCTAGTCCAATCCGCTAGGCACCCGGGTCGTTACAACTTGCAAGGTGCTTACTTTTGTGATTGGAGACGGTATGAGGACTTAAAAAATAAAAGAAATCCACCGGAACTATGGTAGAAAATCAGAAGGTACTGATGGAAAATAATAGTGATAGTGGGGGTCTTATAGACTGAGATATGAATTTAGGTTTTTTGAGGGAAACAAAGGAAAACTGCAAGAACAAGTTGGAATAAAGTGGAAATCCACAAATTAAGCAAGGGAAGTAAATGGAATCGCCTCAAACAGATGGCACACCATACCACAGGCCTGCAAAACAATTTTTTAAAAAAACAAATAGGCCCCAATCTAAGCCACCCATCATATACAAAAAACTGGGATTAGTCATGGTTACACAGAAGAATCAGTCAAGCAAGGGAGAGAAGACAGAGAGGAACTCAACAATATCCATTCACAGGATGGAACGAAAAGAGCAAGGGGATTCTGTAAGCAGCAATAATCTAGCACACACCACAGAGAGGAGAGAGCAGATCCCAAATCATATAAAATGAGTAGTCATTTTTTTTATAAAAGCTGGTGAAATAGGAACTGAACAAAAAACATGTGAGGAAATCATTAGCCACTTTAGTAGCAAGAGAAAAAGCAGAAGAAAATCTCCTTAAACAGTTTGACAATATTGTTGTGCAGTCAGTCTATGTTACCCAGTGCTACAATACAGCATATGCAAATCAGATCACCAGGGAAGGGCTATGACTTCTGAGAAGAATGCAAACTCTGTCGAGATAAAAAAAAGAGCGAATTTTTCCTTGATCCTTGATGCAGACTGCACACATGAGCTCATGGAAGGGTAGCTATTTCAACAAAACTAAGAAGCTAACAAAGAAAGTGTGGGTAACTCAATAAGAGTATGCAGTCACAGACTCTTTTCGAGGTGCACAAAGGGAAGGTTTCACCACAGTCAACTGTAACCCTAATGTCACTCTATTGAATCAAAATGGGAAAAACTGAATGAGAAATCAGAATGCTTTCTTGGGTGTAAGAAATTGGGGTATTAGTTGAGGGGGGTTGGCGAGTACCCACCTCAAGTAATAGTCACAACCCGTGTCAGGGTGAACCTCTGAAGTTACTAAATAAACTTGAGCTCAACTCCCCTGGTAGCTATGGCACAGAGTAGACAGGCTTAGCTTAGGGCAATGTTTAAAGCATTTATGCAGGACCAAAACAGTAATATAGTCAAATCATAACACATGAAAAATCCCAAATCAAATTAGAAACACAGAATAAATTTTAATAAATAAAATGACACCAAAATGACAAAAATCAATAAGGGAAACTGCGTTCGGGTGAGGCCAAATACAGGAACCAGGTACAACTCTGTCTGAATCTTTTTCTTCAAACAAAGTCTCTGAAATAGAAGTCAGGAATCCTCAGCTGGGCAAGGCAGTAGGCTGCGGCAGAAGAAGGCTCCATGATTTTGACTAGCCACTGGACGAGGTCCCGGTTAAGACATTGACTTTTGACAGGAAAGCTCAGAGAAATTAGAATTTCGTGCCCACGGAAGGTCCCTCACTGGCTGGATACCTTTGGCGCCTTCGCTGTTTGAAAATTTCTACATTCAGACTTAATCACTTTTTTGAAGCTCGGATTCTTTCAGCACAGACTGGCTCCAGGGGGTAGCTGAAGAGGGCTTTCTTTACAAGGTCTTCTCCACAAGGTCCCACTGAAATGGATTTGCTGCTGTGGAAAAACTCAGAGCGGGAGTGTAGGAAATTGAGTTATTGGTTGAGGGGGGTGGAAGCCCTAATCAAGCAACAACCACAATCCTTGTCAGGGTGACCCACAAAAGTCACAAAATTAACCTGTGCTTAACTCTCTGGTAGCTTAACACAAATCAGTCAGGCTTAACTTAGAGGTAAAGTGTAACGTATTTATGCAGCACACAAACAGTAATAAGAGAAAACACAACACAAGAAAAGTTACCAAGCCAATTTAGAACAATAGAATACATTTTAATAAATTAAATGGTACCATAACAACAAAAATCCAATCAGTAGGACTAGAGATATGCAATTTCAAAGTTTTTGGTAGCTATAGCGCCTAAAAGTGCAAAGCACTACTAAACAATCACGCTAGACCGGCATAAAGTCACAAGTTCAGGCTGACCATGTTGGAGCACGGGCCGGATAGAGGGACCATGTTAGTCCCACTACAAGAGTTACCCTCTCAAAGTCTAGTGCTAAGAGTTCTGTTTGCGGTGGAGGAGGCCGCGAGGAGCAAGAACAGCGTTGCAATTGGTCATTGCTGTAGCATGAAAAGCAGGCAGCATGGACTTTCGTTGATGTATCACAAAAAAACGGTCAGGCATCGTAGACAGTTATTGCCGGAGATTTGCGTTGGTAGTGACAACGGGCTGTCGTTGCTGTAGCACAAAGTGCATATCTCGCATTGCAGGTCATGCCTGACAGCAAAGTCTTGGCGTGAACAGTTCCATTTGCAGTTGCAAAGAGCTGAAAATTCAAGATTTCACTTTTCTTCTTAGGAGGAGCTCCACTGATGCCAGCCAAGGGTCCAGGACCTAAGGAGGCCCCTCTTGAGGATCAGAAGCCCACTCTAGCAGATGGAAGCAGGGCTCAGGCAGTTTCAGTTGCAGGTACAAGTTGGTCTAGTGCAGCAGGTCAGCTGGGCATTTGCAGGGACACCTCTGGAGCTTTTTGTGTCCCTGTATCTCAGACAGGAGGTCAGCCAACTGATCCGTCACGTCACTTAGGTTAGCCTGGGATGAAGGGAGCAGGTCCAGTCTTCCTTCTCAGAGAGCAAGGCAGTCCTCAAGCAGCACAGCAGCCCTCTGGTAGCAGCAGGGCAGTCCTCTGGTAGCAGCAGGAGAGTCCTCTGGTGGCAGGGAATCCCTTCTTCTGCAATGTCCACAAGTCCAGGAGTGTACTGTTGAGTAGCTCTGGAGGTCTAATATTTATACATGGTGCCAGCCTTGGAAGTAGGGGGATTCCCTATAATACCCCCACATCTGGTGCTGGAAAGTTCTTCCCCTCCCTTGTCCAGGCTCCAAGAAGTCTGGGGTGAAATAAGACCAGTGTCAGGTTCCTTTGTGTGTGCTGGAGGCAACCCCTTAGAAGTGTAAGTGGGGCAAGGCAAAGCTTCCCCCAGCTGTCCTGGAATAATGGCCCATCCTATCCACACCTAGTCCCCTTTTGTGTCACTGTCTGGAAGGAATACACAAACCCCAACAGCAGAGCCATTCCCAGTCACATGACCCAGGACACTGGCAGAGGCACAAATGCTTAGCACAAGAAAATGCCAATTTTCTAAAATTGGCATTTTCAGAATTGTCACTTAAAATCCAACTTTACCTTTAAAGGGGATTTTAAATTACAATTAATTAGAGTGTAAACACCATGGGCCTGATTCACAAAGGAACTCCGCACTCATGGCCGAGGCCCCGCAATCATGGGGGAGTCTCCACACTCGGGGCGAAATTTATGCAATGAGGATTCTTATTGCCCCGATTATGCCCTGAGTGCAGAGACTCCCCCATGACTGTGGGGCCTCTGCTACGAGTGTGGAGGTCCTTATTAAATCAGGCCCCATATCTCTATCTGCTCCCAATCAAAAGTTATGCTTATTAAATCTAATTAGGTAACCCAATGTTAGTCAATGGGAGAGATAGGCCTTAAAGTAGTGAAAAGAACTTTAGGAGTTTTTACTACTAGGACATGTAAACGTGAACCCAAATGTCCTACATTTGAAATACCATGCACCCAGCCCTATGGGCTTTTAGGACCTACCTTAGGAGTGACTTAAAAGTATTAAAAAAGAAGGTTTAGGCCTGCAAAAGGTTTATTTTGCCAGGTCAAAATGGCAGTTTAAAACTGCACTACAGGCTGCAGTGGCATGCCTGAGACATGTATTAAAATTTGAGTGTATACACAATGTTCCTGATTCATAAAGGACCTCCGCACTCATGGCTGAGTCCCCGCAGTCGTGGGGGAGTCTCCATACTCAGGACGAAATGTATGCAAGCAGGATGACTTTAGTGGGGGGCATAATAAGTGCCACATGCCCACAAGCAGCATTTAATTTACAGGCCCTGGGTACATCTAGTACCAAATACTAGGGACTTACAAGTAAAGTAAATGTGCCAATTAGGTGTAGGCAAATTTTGCCATGCTTTATGGGCAGAGCACAATCACTTTAGCACTGGTTAACAGAGTCCTAAAGCCAACAAAAATGAATTCAGCAAATCAAGAGGAGGAAGGCAAAAGGTTTGGGGGTGACCCTGCAGAGAGGGCCAGGTTCAACAGGGTGAATTGTGAATCTTTGGCCCAGTGGTAATACCCCTTCATCAGATCGGCTTGGCAGGTTGGTCCTGGTCTGTTAGATTTGGGGGTCTCTAGTTGGCAGAGGTAGGTACCTTTGTCCAAATAGGGACCCTTGTGTCTAGTCAGGGAAAGTAGGTACACTCCCGAAATAACCCCTGCTCACCCTCTTGGTAGCTTGGCACGAGCAGACAGGCTTAGTTCAGAGGCAGTGTGTAAAGCATTTGTGAACACATACAGTAATCAAGTGACAACACTACAAATGGACACCACACAGGTTATATATTTATAAAAATAGGTATACTTTATATAGATTTATCACAAGACCATAAACGACAAAAATAATCCACAATACTGTCAAGAGTGCTTAGTTCTGATCAAAAAGGCTTAATTCAAGGTTCTGTGCGAGTCGGTAGCCTCCTCCGGCTATGGCGATGTCGAGAACAAACAGAGTCTAACAAATCCAGCTGACCGCGTCGAGACGGGCCAACACAGCGTGAGACAGACTCGGTCACAGTACCTTTTACTTGAAGCGGCAGGCACGGGCGTGCGAGCCGGAAGGCTGTTCATCGCGGTCGCGATGCAAAAAAGGAAGCGTTGCAGGACGCGTTGTCCCTCGATGCGGTGCAGGCAGCGGCTCGTTGACGTCATCGAGACGGAGTCGGTGAGACCAGGGCCGTGCGTTGCAGGGCGAGACGGTGCTTCGATGCGGTGCTGGCAGGTTGCGGTGCGGCAACGGAGCCGGATTCAGGAGCTGGCGTCGATCAGTCCGGACAGCGGTGCAAGTCGGGCGGTGCGTCGCAAAGCGTGCGAGCGGTGCCCAACTCCGGTGCGGTCACAGGACTCGAACTCAGCAGCAGTGACCGTGTCGGTCGGACCAGTTCGATTCGGTGTAGCGAAGCGTTGCAGGACGCGTTGTCCCTCGATGCGGTGCAGGCAGCGGCTCGTTGACGGAGTCGGTGAGACCAGGGCCGTGCGTTGCAGGGCGAGACGGTGCTTCGATGCGGTGCTTACAGGACACCGAGTCGGTCGTGAGAGTCGGTCACAGCTCCCTACCTCTGTAGCCACTGAAACAGAGTTTCCAGCAGCAATTCACAAAGGGGGTGAAGTCCAATGGTCCTGGGACTTCGATCAGGGGGCAAGCTCTCTTCCAAGCCCTTGGAGATCCTTCACAAGTTAATGAAAGTCACAGCAAAGCAAAAGTTCCTTTCTCCTTTCTTTGGCAGTCAGGCAAACCACTGCAGGCCAATCCCCCAAGCAGCACTTCAGGCTTAGGGATAGTCTCTCCTCAGTTTCTTCTTGGTTCCGCTCCTCAGCAAAGGTTTCTTCTTGTTCCCAAAAGTGATCTAATTTTCCTGGGGTCTGGGTGCCCCTCTTATACCCTGATTCTCTTTGTTCTCTGGAGGCAGAGAGGCCTCTGCCTAGTCCAAAACCAGTTCTGGTCAGTCCTGGAGCACTTTGTTTTTCTGACTCCTTCTTTCCTTTCAGAATGTGGGGCAGAGTGCTCAGCCGCCCGGCAGGAGGTGGGGCCAGCATTGTGGAAGGCAGGCACAGCCCTATTCAGACCCAGGTGCAACTCCTCCCTCCACTCTGGATGCAGATCTTTCTATTCAGCCCTGCGCTGACTCACCCTGTCTCCTGTAGCCACCCCCAGCCCCTGTCACTCAATCTCCAGACAAGGAATACACAACCTAGCAGAGGCAGGCTTGGATAGTTAGGCAAGAAAATACCCACTTTCTAAAAGTGGTATTTTCAAACACAGAATGTTAAAACCAACTTCACTAAAAGATGTATTTTATCATCCTGAGTTCAGGCATACTAAATTCATTTTTCTACCATGTTCCCTGGGTCAGTTCTGACTATAAGGTGTAATAGTCAGTCTGCCCATTCTGGCCTATGGGAAGCAGGTAGCCTTGCAATAGTGAAAAACGAAAATGGCTGTAATTCACTATTAGGACATGCCACACACACCAGGGCATGTCCTACCTTATACTTACAATGCACCCTGCCCTAGGGCCTACTTTAGGAGTGACCAACATGCAGTAAAGGGAAGGTTTAGGGACTGGTAAGTGGGTGCACTCACCAAGTCGACATGGCAGCCCTAGGCTGCACACAGGCTCTGCAATGGCAGGCCTGAGACACACTTTACAAGCTGCTTCTGTGGGTGGCACAACCCGTGCTGCAAGCCCACCAGCAGCATTGGATTTACAAGCCCTGGGCACACTCAGTGCACGGTACTAGGGACTGACAAGTAAACCAATCATCCAATTATGGAGTCACTAATACATACATCAATTAACGATAGGGAGCACTTGCACTTTGGCACTGATTAGCAGTGGCAAAGTGCCCATGAGCATCTAGTCCAGCAAAAACATATCGGCAACAGTGGAGGCATTACGAAAAAATGGAAGGGAGACCCACGCCAAGGATGCCAGGTCTAACACGTGTCCCCTCCAGCTGAAATGTGGGGAGAACTATCCTACCCCTAGGGAGTTCTCATCGCTAAGGCGGAAAAATCTGGACAGTCCATCAGCATTGGCGTGTTCTGTACCAGGGCGGTGTTCCACCATAAAGTCCATCCCCTGTAGGGAAATGGACCACCTCAACAGCTTTGGATTCTCACCCTCATCTGCATCAACCATCTGAGGGGCCTGTGGTCTGTCTGAACCCGGAAGTGAGTCTCAAACAGGTATGGTCTCAGCTTCTTCAGAGCCCAGACCACAGCAAATGCCTCACGCTCAATAGCACTCCATCTCTGTTCCCGGGGAAGTAACCTCCTACTGATGAAGGCTACAGGTTGGTCTAGGCCCTCCTCATTGATCTGTGATAGAACAGCCCCTACACCATGCTCTGAAGCGTCGGTCTGAACAATGAACTCATTGGAGAAGTTGGGTGCCTGGAGCACAGGCGCCGTGCACATGGCAGTCTTCAAGGTGTCAAAAGCTTTTTGACAGGCGTCAGTCCAAATCACTTTCCTGGGCTGCTTCTTGGAAGTCAGCTCTGTCAAGGGGCAACAATGCTGCCATACCCCTTGACGAATCTCCGGTAATACCCTGTGAGTCCTAGGAAGGCTCTCACCTCTGTCTGGGTCTTGGGGGGCTCCTAAACCAGAATGGTATCAATTTTCGGTTGGAGGGGCGCCACTTGGCCGCTCCCAACCTGGTGTCCCAAGTACACCACAGAACCCTGCCCAATCTGGCACTTACTTGCCTTGGTTGTGAGGCCTGCCCTCCGCAGCGCCATCAACACTTCCCAGAGGTGGCGCAGATGTTCTTCCCAACTGGCACTGAACACTGCGATGTCATCCAGGTAGGCGGCACTGCAATCCTCCAGTCCAACCAACACCTGGTTGACCAACCTCTGAAAGGTGGCAGGGGCATTCTTCATCCCAAAGGGCATCACCCGGAACTGGTAGTGCCCATCTGGTGTGGAGAATGCTGACCTCTCTTTTGCCCCATCAGTCAAGGTGATCTGCCAGTACCCAGACGTTAAGTCAAACGTGCTGAGGTACCGTGCAGCCCCTAACCGATCTATGAGCTCATCAGCTCTGGTGATGGGGTGGGCATCAGTCCTGGTGACGGAATTGAGTCCCCTGTAGTCCACACAGAACCGGAGTTCTGGTGTGGCACCAGGCGCGCCAGCCTTTGGAACCAAGACCACTGGGCTGGCCCAAGGGCTGTTAGAGGACTCAATCACCCCTAGCGCAAACATCTTGGAGACCTCCTCCTTGATGCAGGCTCTGACCCTGTCAGTCACCCTGTAAGCCTTGTGCTTCACAGGAAGACTGTCCCCAGTGTCCACATCATGGATGCACCAATGAGTGACACTGGGAACCAGGGAGAACAGGTCAGGGAACTGTCCTAACAGTTGGCGACAGTCACCCTGCTGCTCAGGTGTCAGGGAGGTAGAGAGGTTTACTCCCTCCACTGATCCATCTTGCTCTCGGGCTGACAGGAGGTCAGGAAGAGGCTCGGTCTCCTCCTCCATTCCATCAACTGTAGCTAAGAGCATGCCCACTTGGGACCTCTCCAAGTGGGGCTTCAGGCGGTTCACATGCAGGACCCGCAAGGGGTTCCTGGGAGACTGCAAGTCCACCAAATAGGTAACTGGACTCTTGCGCTCCACCACCGTAAAAGGGCCGGTCCACCTGTCCTGGAGCGCACAAGGCTCCACAGGGGCCATGACCCACACTTTCTGACCAGGCTGAAGCTCTACCAGAGTGGCATTTTGGTCGTACCACCGCTTCATCTCCTCCTGGCTGGCTTCCAGATTTGCCTCAGCAAGTTCTCTGAATCGCCTAGTCTGGTTCCTGAAGGCCAGCATGTAACTGTATACATCCTGGGGAGGTTTCCTGGGAGATTGCTCCCAGCCTTCCTTGACCAAACTCAGAGGTCCTCGCACCGGGTGTCCATAGAGGAGCTCAAAGGGACTGAACCCTAGAGACTTCTGTGGCACCTCCCGGTATGCAAACAACAGGCATGGTAAGAGGACGTCCCATTTACGCCTCATGGGTTCTTCCAGACCCATAATCATGCCCTTGAGGGTCCGGTTGAATCTCTCAACCAGCCCATTTCCTTGAGGGTGGTAAGGAGTGGTGAACTTGTAAGTTACACCGCACTCCTGCCATAGGGACTTCATGTACTTGGACACGAAGTTGGTACCTCTGTCAGACACCACCTCTTGAGGGAATCCCACACGTGAGAAAATTCCCATCAGTGCCCGTCCCACCACGGGGGCCGTCACTGTCCTCAGAGGGATGGCTTCAGGGTACCGGGTGGCATGGTCCACCAAGACCAGGATAAACCTGTTGCCCATGGCTGTCTTGGGGTCCAGTGGCCCCACAATGTCAATACCCACCCGTTCAAAGGGGGTGCTGACCACAGGGAATGGCTGGAGAGGAGCCTTGTGCTTCCTCCCACTCTTTCCACTTGCCTGGCAAGTCTGGCATGTCCTGCAGTGAGTGGCGGCACTCCTGCGCATCTGGGGCCAATAGAAATGGGTAACAAGCCTGTCAAAGGTCTTGTCCTGCCCCAGATGTCCCGCTAACGGTACATCATGAGCCAACCCCAGTAGGAAGGCTCTGAAGCGCTGGGGTACCACCAGCACACGGGCTGACCCAGGCTCAGCAACCTTAGGCTCTGAATACAGGAGACCATTCTCCCAGTAAATCCAATGTGATCCAGACTGATCACCTGCTGCCTGGTCTGTGGCCTGTTGCCTCAGACCCACGAGAGAGGGGCATGCGTTCTGCTCCTCGCAGAACTCTTCCCTGGAGGGTCCTCCTTCTTGCTGCCAATGGGTCAGCTCAGGTAGGTCCCCCAGTTCAGCGACCTGTTCCCCTGTAGGCTCCAGGGCATCCCCCTCAGGGTCTGCCTCCTCCTGGACCGTGGGAACTTCGGGGCCGGTTTCCCGCGCCCCTGCCTCCTCTCTCTCCGGCAGGCACCTGGGCCTCCCTCTCAGGCTCCAGGTCCTCTTGAACACCTTTAGCTGCCATTGACCGGGTGGTCACACATGCCCAATCAGGCAAGCCCAACATTTCTAAATGCGCACTCCGCTCCACCTTAGCCCAAGGTGAGCTCTCCAAATCGTTCCCTAACAAACAGTCAACAGGCATGGCTGGCCTCACAGCTACTTGAAGAGTACCCGAGACCCCCCCCATTCAAAGGGAACCTGAGCCACTTGGCAGTGACTCTCTGTGTTGTCAGCGGCAACAACCGGATAGAATGCATCAGGGATAACCTGCTCCTTAGACACCAGGTGACACTTGACAGCTGTCACACTGGCTCCTGTGTCTCTCAGAGCCTCCACCATATGGCCATTGATGGTCACCCACTGCCTGTATTTCTTAGTGTTCTCAGGCAGCGGGGTCCTAGGGACCATCTCAGAGTCTCCTAATGAGACAAGGGAAAACACTGTGGGATCCCCCCCACCTTGGGCACCCAACTCCTCCCCCAGGGCTACACTAGCCAACTGCCGGGGGACTGCACCAGGGGGTGCTGGTTTTCCATGCAAAGGGCAACGAGGATCGTTTGCCTTGTGGCCAGGGGCGCCACACTTGTAACATACCAGTGGTCCCTGGTGAACAGGGGGGCCTGTCAGGGCCACTGGCTTCTTCTCAGGGGAGGCTGGGAACCTTTCCCTTGGTTCCCTTGGGGTCTACTTTGGGGCCCTTTATGGAACTCCCTCTGTTTACCCTTGTCCCCCCACTCTTCTGCTGGGGACCCTGCCCACCCTTGGCGGAGTCTCCCACGTGACCCTTGTGGACCCGGGTACTCACCCAGCGGTCCGCCTCCTCAGCAAGCTGCCTAGGGTTAGTCAGCTTACTATCAATCAGGTGCTGGCGTAGCTCAGGAAAACAATTACCGGACAAGTGCTCCCAGGCAATCAAATCAAAGAGCGCCTGAAAATCAGTCGCTTTGCTACCCTTTACCCAACCATCCAAGGCTCTGCAAAAGAAGGTCACATATTCAACCCAAGTACTGCTTTCAATCTTACTACAGTTCCTGAACCTTTGCCTATAAAGCTCAGGGGTCAAACCATACCTAGTCATTAAGGCATCCTTCATGTGGCTGTACGAATTATAGACTTCAGAGGGCAAATCCAACAAGGTATCCCGCCCTTCACTGAGGAACCTTCCCCACAACCCCGCTCCCCAATCCTTCTCAGGGACCCGGTGGGAAGACATGGCTACCTCATAGGCTTTGAACCACTGCCCAATGTCATCATTTTTAAAAACTCCTTCACCACATCTTTGGGAATATACACCCTAGCTTCAACAGGCACAGGCGGTACACTGCCACCAGAGGGAGTAATCTCTAAGCTTTTGGCCTTCAATTCCAACTCCCTCAAAACTTTCTCATGTTCAAACTGCATTTTCTTTTCCTCTAGGGCTAATTTCCTAGTTTGCATTTCGAATTCTAACTGCCCATTCAGCTTGAGCTTGGTCAGCTCCATTTCGTGCATCCTACTCTCTTTCCTGTCCTCCAACTCCTCTGGAGACAGTCCTCTGGCAGAAACACTGCTACCTACTGGGGAAGGTGGTCTTCCAGCCCCTAGACCCAATAGCCCCTCCAGCTGCCCTTCTGCATTCTCAGCCCCCTCCACAGGGGCACTCCTTGATTCGACCCAGGCCCTCAGCGCCTTTTGGAGGTCCTCCTTCCTGGAGAGCCCGGTCATGGACACTTTAAACTTTTTGCAGAATTGCCTGAGCTGCTTGAGGGTGTAGCATTCTAGCCTCTCTTCTTCCCAATCACACTCAACAGAGGCTACTGATGCTGGTTTCTCCATAGTGATTAAACTTGGCATTTGCAAAAATAGGAAATCCCAGAAAAATGCTATAAAAGTATGTGGTTGCGTTTTGGTCTGCACTCACTAAGTAGTGTTCACCAATCACTGAACATGAGTCACAAATGCAAGTCCAGAATCCTCACCGCTGACCACCAATGTTAGATTTGGGGGTCTCTAGTTGGCAGAGGTAGGTACCTTTGTCCAAATAGGGACCCTTGTGTCTAGTCAGGGAAAGTAGGTACACTCCGAAATAACCCCTGCTCACCCTCTTGGTAGCTTGGCACGAGCAGACAGGCTTAGTTCAGAGGCAGTGTGTAAAGCATTTGTGAACACATACAGTAATCAAGTGACAACACTACAAATGGACACCACACAGGTTATATATTTATAAAAATAGGTATACTTTATATAGATTTATCACAAGACCATAAACGACAAAAATAATCCACAATACTGTCAAGAGTGCTTAGTTCTGATCAAAAGGCTTAATTCAAGGTTCTGTGCGAGTCGGTAGCCTCCTCCGGCTACGGCGATGTCGAGAACAAACAGAGTCTAACAAATCCAGCTGACCGCGTCGAGACGGGCCAACACAGCGTAGACAGACTCGGTCACAGTACCTTTACTTGAAGCGGCAGGCACGGGCGTGCGAGCCGGAAGGCTGTTCATCGCGGTCGCGATGCAAAAATGGAAGCGTTGCAGGACGCGTTGTCCCTCGATGCGGTGCAGGCAGCGGCTCGTTGACGTCATCGAGACGGAGTCGGTGAGACCAGGGCCGTGCGTTGCAGGTCGAGACGGTGCTTCGATGCGGTGCTGGCAGGTTGCGGTGCGGCGACGGAGCCGGATTCAGGAGCTGGCGTCGATCAATCCGGACAGCGGTGCAAGTCGGGCGGTGCGTCGCAAAGCGTGCGAGCGGTGCCCAACTCCGGTGCGGTCACAGGACTCGAACTCAGCAGCAGTGACCGTGTCGATCGGACCAGTTCGATTCGGCGTAGCGAGCGTTGCAGGACGCGTTGTCCCTCGATGCGGTGCAGGCAGCGGCTTGTTGACGGAGTCGGTGAGACCAGGGCCGTGCGTTGCAGGGCGAGACGGTGCTTCGATGCGGTGCTTACAGGACACTGAGTCGGTCGTGAGAGTCGGTCACAGCTCCCTACCTCTGTAGCCACTGAAACAGAGTTTCCAGCAGCAATTCACAAAGGGGTGAAGTCCAATGGTCCTGGGACTTCGATCAGGGGGCAAGCTCTCTTCCAAGCCCTTGGAGATCCTTCACAAGTTGATGAAAGTCACAGCAAAGCAAAAGTTCCTTTCTCCTTTCTTTGGCAGTCAGGCAAACCACTGCAGGCCAATCCCCCAAGCAGCACTTCAGGCTTAGGGATAGTCTCTCCTCAGTTTCTTCTTGGTTCCGCTCCTCAGCAAAGGTTTCTTCTTGTTCCCAAAAGTGATCTAATTTTCCTGGGGTCTGGGTGCCCCTCTTATACCCTGATTCTCTTTGTTCTCTGGAGGCAGAGAGGCCTCTGCCTAGTCCAAAACCAGTTCTGGTCAGTCCTGGAGCACTTTGTTTTTCTGACTCCTTCTTTCCTTTCAGAATGTGGGGCAGAGTGCTCAGCCGCCCGGCAGGAGGTGGGGCCAGCATTGTGGAAGGCAGGCACAGCCCTATTCAGACCCAGGTGCAACTCCTCCCTCCACTCTGGATGCAGATCTTTCTATTCAGCCCTGCGCTGACTCACCCTGTCTCCTGTAGCCACCCCAGCCCCTGTCACTCAATCTCCAGACAAGGAATACACAACCTAGCAGAGGCAGGCTTGGATAGTTAGGCAAGAAAATACCCACTTTCTAAAAGTGGTATTTTCAAACACAGAATGTTAAAACCAACTTCACTAAAAGATGTATTTTATCATCCTGAGTTCAGGCATACTAAATTCGTTTTTCTACCATGTTCCCTGGGTCAGTTCTGACTATAAGGTGTAATAGTCAGTCTGCCCATTCTGGCCTATGGGGAGCAGGTAGCCTTGCAATAGTGAAAAACGAAAATGGCTGTAATTCACTATTAGGACCTGCCAAACACACCAGGGCATGTCCTACCTTATACTTACAATGCACCCTGCCCTAGGGCCTACTTTAGGGGTGACCAACATGCAGTAAAGGGAAGGTTTAGGGACTGGTAAGTGGGTGCACTCACCAAGTCGACATGGCAGTCCTAGGCTGCACACAGGCTCTGCAATGGCAGGCCTGAGACACACTTTACAAGCTGCTTCTGTGGGTGGCACAACCCGTGCTGCAAGCCCACCAGCAGCATTGGATTTACAAGCCCTGGGCGCACTCAGTGCACGGTACTAGGGACTGACAAGTAAACCAATCATCCAATGATGGAGTCACTAATACATACATCAATTAACGATAGGGAGCACTTGCACTTTGGCACTGATTAGCAGTGGCAAAGTGCCCATGAGCATCTAGTCCAGCAAAAACATATCGGCAACAGCGGAGGCATTACAAAAAAATGGAAGGGAGACCCACGCCAAGGTTGCCAGGTCTAACATGGTCCTTTCGGGCTTTGGAGCTAAACGGTTTCTAATGCCTTGACACCTTTGGGTAACTGGTTTGCGCTTTAAACATTTCTTTTTCATTTCATTTCATAAATCCCAGGTTTCAGGAAAAGTTAGGAGGAGTACATTTCAACACCAGACAAGGGTCCAGGACCTTGACAACAGCACATGGGGGCCAGGACGCATTCCAGCATGGTCAAGGGCAGGTCCAGTTGGAAGAAGTTAACTGAGCGGTTGCAGAAAAGGCCTCTTGTAGCATGTTGTGTCCCAGTAGCTTGAGCAAGAGATGTCCCCTGTTTTGTCCTGAGTACAAGAGGGAGATCAAGACCAGTCTTCAAGCTCTTCTCTAGTCACAGACAACAGGTCCAGTCATCTTTTGTTCTTCCATTGGTCCATAAAGTATTCTGAGGAGGATACTGTGGGTGCCACATTTATGCCTGCCCCCACTATGTGGCTGTGGGTGACTCCTGGCTGCTGCCTACCCTTCCCAGGGGCAGCCCTTCCCAAATTTGCAGCGCCTCCTGTGTGCCATACTGCAAACTATCCCAAAGTGCCCCTCTCTATCTAAATCCACAATCCATTTGTGCAGAGCCTGTGTGCCAACCCCAGAGTCGTGGCTAGGGAAATGAGCAACCCCTCTGCTGTGGTTACTCTAAACCAGTTCCAGGGGCAGGCCCTCTCCAACTGGATTGGTGCTTGCCTGACTGGGGGACCAAAGGTGGGCCCTGTCCAGGTGTCAGACAACATTTGCCTTTGTTAGGGTTGACCTTTTTGAAGTTAATAAATTTGATATCCACAGCCCAGATGGCCATCCTGCCAGAAGAACAGAACCACACCCAAGCCTTTGTCTCAGCTCTGGGAGAAAGTTCATACTTCATCAAGAGGACTATTCAGCTGACAGTTGGAACTTATGCAAATGGGCCTCCAGAGGCTTTTGTAATGGAAAAGGTAACTTTCTAAAAAAAATACCTTTTTCCAAGGATTTATTACAAACCCAACTTCGCCAGTGAATTGGGCTTGTAATGAATAATTCAAACATATGGTTCCTGTCAATTCATTTAAAGTTTGACAGTCGGCTCTATCAACATGACATTGCCTTTGTGATGGAGTATTCTTTCCGCTGTACTCTAAATCAGGCCCTTAATTCCCAAACAAACTAGACACCTAGATTTTTTGCTTTGGTTACTCGAGCAGGAAGATCCTCCGTGGAGGAAGGCCAGGATCTCTTAGTCCATATCAATGTGTTGCCCCGTATCAATGACAATGTTTTTGCCATTTAAGTTCAAAAGGTTTTTGGCCATTCAAGTCTGTAAGATAGAGAAGTACTCACAAAGCAGGCTGATTCTATCTGAGGAGCAGAGGTCAATCTTATTAGCAGCTGAGCATCATCGATGTATGAGAAGACTTGAATCCAAAGCCATGAATCAGCATTCTTAAGGCTGAATGTAGGTGTTAAACTATATGGGACAAAGTGCTGACACTTTAAGTACCCTGCAGCCCAATAACATGTTCACTGCCTAGAGACGGGGGAGGGAAGGCGCATGCCCCTGACCCCAGAGGAAAGATGTAAACCATTCAATTGCATATCTGCCAGTCCAACTCTACCCAGACGGTACAACAGAAACTCCTGCTCAACCATGTAAAAGGATACTGAAGGTTTTAATACCAGCCCTGCCGGGAGGCCCTGATCCATTCTAGTATGTAGTTCATCAAGGGTTGCTAGAAGGACTGTCTCAATCAAAGGCCCAGCTCAAAAGCCAGTCTGGAACCAGTCCCGAAAAACCAGGTTATCAAGGGTGTTGGTCAACCACTTAACTAGATGTTGCTCCAAGATTTTGAGGAGGTTGAAAGCTAGGGGATTGGACTGAGTTTTTTTTATTTTACCTCTGTAGGGTGCTTGGCCCACCTTCTGCAAAAGAGGGGTTACCACCCCACTTTCTACCCCACTGGCATGGGCACAGCTCCCTCAGTCATTTCAGTATTGATAAAGTTACAAAGAGATGACAAAGTACCACAAGCCAGGGCCTGCAGCATGGCAACTTGACATGGATCATTGGGTGAACCAAACTTGACCTTCATCAAAGCTGGCCACATTTTCTCCTCTGATGTTAAACGTTAACTGGGACTCTGTCCATAGAGAGGCTCCCCAGACGTTCTAAACTGAATGAGTTGAAAGGCGGGCAAAGAGGTCATAATATTCTTATTAAAAATGCTCCTCTTTCCCTAAAGAAGGAAGCTGGCTTGTCAAATAGCTCTCAGGAAGGTGAAATATCCTCAGCATTGCAAGAGGGGGTCAGAAAAGTCCTGACCACTGAAAAGGTTTTGTGAAATGTTGTTAGCATACGTGATGTGGATGGAATAAAGGCAATATTTGCCGCACGTAGGCACCTGGTCTGTGTCTGAGCTGTTACTTAATGGGCAAGTGTCCATCCTTCAAAATAGCATCTTCTGCATTTCTGCTCAGACTGCCTTGTTTGCCTTCTTACTTTCCCTAGCTCAGTGAATTAGCTGTCCAGAGTAGGACTGAGGCAGATGACAGGACAACGGGAACATGGTGGGCATCTACATAGGTGAGCCTTTTATAAGTTGAATAAGGTCAGTGACTCATTATTGAGGGCATTCAGATGAGTTGGGTCAGCCAGAGCTGGACCTGCATCACACTTACTCCACAGTCTATATTTCTCTTTAAGAGTAGAGCACAGTCTTTAAGATGGTTTTGGTTCAGGGTCATTACAATGAAAGAAGACCAAGTGGTGGTCTGATCACTTAACCAAAGTGACTCTAAGATCCTGAATCAGAGAAGATGGTGCGAAAACTAACTCGAGAGTGTGATCTGCAATATGAGTGGTTTCTATTATACACTGAGGAAGGATAAATATACTATAGTGCTGGGCAAGTCTTAGGTAAATAGAGATAATAAATGGGATACCTATATGCCTTTTATTATAAGGATAATGCAAGCTAGCAAGGAGTACTGTGATCACGTAGAGGACTGAGACTGAAGGCCAGCTTCCTTTATAAGGTCGTGGAACTTTGAGTTGGCCTGCAATAACATGAAAACATACAGCAGAGGGTATTTTATTACTTATACTACATGGTCACATTATCACCCTTCCCTCGATCTAATATACATCCTTAATGTCTTTCTCTTTCATATGAAAGTGATAGTATAGTTGCATACATGAAGAATAAAAACAGAATCTAGTGTGAAATTAAAACATCAAAATGCAGTTAGTAATTTGCTGCAAAAAAAGATGTTAGAATCAGTTTAATGTAAGTCAGATTAAAGAAAACAATGTTGGGACTCACAATGCATAGATAAATGTAGGGATATCCTGTTTTTCCTCTAATTATCTTTGGTGCTAAAAAAATAAACGTATTCCCATAAATAGCCCATTTCTGCTCATCATTATTTATTCGGAAAAAAAAGATCAGAAGAATAAAAAGACAGTTTTTGTTTTTGCTTCTTTGTTTAAACTGCAACTGTAATGGTGCTTTGTGACCTGTTTTACACCTTGGCTACCGGCTCTGGCAGGAGGCTTTATGACGTCGCAACTCAACTGCAATAACTAATTACATTTGAGCAGCAACATCTCCTCACAAATCGCCTGTAATAAGGAAGATAGAGACTAGCTTTTATACAGGGACAGCAGGTTCCCAGGTATTATCATCTGTTTCCACCTAAGTTTCTTTTGAGTGAGATAATGTGAAAACAGCTTCCCTAAAGAAGGCAGTAGTCCCCGACCATAAAATAGGTGTAATCAGTGACTGAGTCCAAAAAACCTAATATGGTTGCATAAAATTAGTGTTAATGTTGAGGTCTCCTTAATGAAATCTGACAAAACAATTTCAATTTATATTATGCTTATATTCAGCTGTGATAGTAAAGATCAGGTGTTAATTTAGGCCAAAATATTAAATTATTGCACTTTTTGCCACAATTAAGATTGATCACATCGAATAATATTGAACGTACTTCTTTTACAGGTGATACTAGCAAAAGTACCTGTGTAAAATTAACCTCGATAGAACTTTTTGAATTTTTTAAGTAAGAGTAAGAAATGTATTTATAAGGTGGCATGTTTGCATTAAGATGAGCTAATAACAATTAGAGGTCATAAGAAAGAACTCTTTCCCTCATTAAAATGTTGCACACATGCAAAAGATAGAAAATTCAACATGAAGAGACAATGGGCCAGATCACAAGTCTGTTAGAGCAATGACTCCATGAGAAATACGATACCAACGGATTACGATATGCAAATCCTTGCCTGGTGTGTTTTTGCAGAAAGCAGAAGGAATATGTTTGTGGACACAACACATTCATGGATAGGCCAAGCATATCTGGGTCCCAAGTGTTATTTCTCATTCCTAAAGGAAAAACTTGCATAGTGAAAGCAAGGATTTCCTAGCCTGAATCAGTGTCCTAGGCTCATGTTATTCTAGCTCCCCTATAAGGCACTATTCGTAATTAGAGCCTACGAACCCTTGTTCGACATTATGTTTCCTGAGATGGACTCATAAAGAAATCTTTTAGAGATCTAAGGATGCTACCAACAGTAAATTTGGAAGTCCTGTGAATGTTGACCAGAAGTCTAGCTTTAATCATTGCAAATCAAAACATCTACAGCCATTTATACAAATCTGTTCTCTAATGTCCTGTGCCATGACTTTGTGACTCCATAATTTTCCAATTTTTTAATTTTCTATTTCAATTTAGAAGGACTGGTGATCTTATTATCAAGTGTCCAATGTTTTGAGGGACCCTATTAATGACTACAAAAGTTAAGGAGATTTAACAAAGATTTATTTATAAATCCATCTAATGAGTTTTGTAGCTTGTGACTAATTCAATGTGTAAAGAATAGTATGTAGCGTTCTAGTACAACATTCATGAAAATGTAACAATAGCGATATTGCTAAGGAAAATTTTCTCTTTTAGTATATAGGGCATACTTGAATAGGTTCTTTGGGTTCTCTGTAGTTGTTTAAGAGGAATAGTCATAAATGGACGTAAGTATTTTGACTGATGAGAAAAATAATAATCAGGGTTTAGGGTCTAACTTGTAAATAGAATCAGGAGGTTGGAATTCAATGGTTTGCGTCTTTATTTTTGTACTTGTTTATGATTATAATTGTATTTTTGTGTTTTTTCCACAGCCCTGATGAAGTTCCGAGGATGGAACGAAACGCGTTGGCTGGGCTGGTCGAATCAATGAATTTTAAGATGTACTTCTTCAATAAATTATTTCATTCATCTTAAGAAGAAAATACGTTCTCTGAATTATTAGATCCTGGAACTTTGAAACAGAAAAGAAATGTGGAGATAACAATCGCTCTATGTGGACTTTTATGACATAATAATTGAATTTCTTGAGTGCTCCCTCCTTATTCCAAATTTTGCACTTGACTTTTTGGGACATTTGGTCAATATGACCTATGGTTGTTAATGCACCCAACATTGAATGGACTAAGTGTTGCCTATTGTTGGGTTTCTCAATTAAAGTTTTGATGTCTCTGGTCTGTCAGGGAATGAAGGACTCATTAGTGGTTTTCAATAAATACTCATGCTAAATTAATTGAAAGTGATTAGTCCCAAATGATCATGTACCTAGTCAAATGTGCTAAAGTTACTGTTGTGACATGGGTTGTCCAAAATTAAGTATCTTCCTTATTTTCAATTTTTTTTTCTTTTTCCCGAAGTTTTATATAGCGCGAACTTAACCCGAAGGTATCGGGTATCAGAACCAGCACCAGTTGCGTTACACAAGGACACATTCATTTTTTTGTTGTTGTTAGGCACGGGGAGATTAAGTGATTTGCCCAGAATCACAGGATGTTGAGCGTGGTTGTCGAGACTCGAACCCAGTTCCCCAGATTTGAGGTCGACCGCCCTAGCTGTAAGGCCATATCCTCTCCCCATTTAACAAACATAATTTCCCTTGAGGCTCACCGAATTTCTCAGAATCCCACAATGGGCCCTCCACTACATATTCTATCTCCACCCCTAATACAAGGGTAATTGGGTTCATTACATCAATGGCAACTTAATTAAATAGGGCACTTTGGATGGGCAGAGGGGATGACACCAGGCTAATATTTAATGGTAAAGAACATTCCTTAATTTATTGTCTGTAAGGTTGAAAAAGTGTGACATAATTTAACCCAGTTCAAACTGTTCTTCTTTTTGTTTCTTCTCTATCTCTCCTTCTCTCTTGAAGGTCCTTCCTTCAGGTAAAATCCTCTTTGTTCGAATGTTTTCTCAGAAATTCTGTCTTGCAATCTGTCTCAGTAGCATCAACACCTAATACAAAATCTAACAGTTAAGTGTTAATAATTTTCAGTGGTTTACTTTTCCTTGTTATCTTTATTTGGGATCGCACACTGGCAAATAATAAATAAAACCCTTCAAGAGTTATTTCATTCATAACAACCTTTCTGTGTGTTAATCCTACTTCTTTCATTTTCAGATCGATAGGTATCTCTATGTCATTGTTTTCTTTCCACATCTTCTAAAGTAAAGATTCCCCTTCTTTCCTTGTGAGGTCCCTCTCTGGAAATGAGGCTCAGTAAACTCAACAATGTTAGTAGTCTGAAAATTAAATGATCCTGCTTTCACTCTTCCTTGTTTTACTCTTGTTCCCTTCTTTCATTGTTGGCCTTATAAAAACTATTAGGGTCATTCTTTTTTCCAATATTCTTTTCCAAGTCTGTTGCTGTTACTTTGTAAGTGAAACAAACCTTGCTCTTATTTTTCCCCATTATATCATAAAAAGATGCTGTAATAGATTGTTCCTGCCTTCACAGTACTTGTGTGATCCATGGTCTGTCACCAGACCACGGGGCTCAGTTGTGACATTTGGCTCCTCGGTCCCCTGATGTATGGCAATAAAGCCCTCCACTCGTCACCAGCAGCTCTTCTTCCTTGTCATCTTCTCCTTCATTGACACCTTGTCAGGGTCATTGCAGTGTTGCCGTCTGGAGTTTCTTGGTTTGGTATCTTTGCTGAACCAGGCTCCTTTTCTTTATTTTTTATGGGCAGCATCATGAAACGCCTAATGCTCCTCCCCTTCCTTCTAGTGCATTGACATCTTTATACATATATAACCTGGTCTTTCTTCCTCTCCAAGTTGCTTTATGAGGATGAACTGTTTTCCTCATCTTTGAAGCATTTGTGCCCTCTGAACGAGCAGCGCATTTGATTGATTTGGTTTTGGGTCATGTCCTGTACAGGAGGTAAACATCTATAAATATCCCTACTAAGGCCCCATAACTGAATCCTCTTGATGTGAGAGCAAAGATTCCTACAGGTGTCCAGTACAGCTAATAGTGTCTTATCCAAGCTCGCTCAAGACATTATCTAACTAACCAGTTGCAGTTGCAGCAAACAATATGGTTGAATTAATCTCAAACACCGGTAATAGCTCCTGCTCATATAGGAAGAGTTGATCCGAAGAGGAAACCTATCTGCAATACGGACACTTTCCATAACTGTATGAATGATATTACCAACTGGCTTAATTTTAATTCCTTGAAGTTCAACAGAGATAAAATAGAGTTCCTGTGCTGTCCGGCAACTAAGATTCCAGCCTCGCTTCCATCTGATTTTTGGCCATTGCCCTCTGATAAGACTCCTTTACCCTCGAAGGCCATCAGGAATCTGGGAGTCATTTTTGACAGGCGGCTTAGCTAGGAGTGCCACATCAATAAGACAGCAGGGACTGCTTTGCTTTAATTAAAGTACTGCGTAAGATTCTCCCTTTACTTCCCAACTCTTCTAGAGCACTGGTAGTCCGCAGTGTGATTTTAAGCCGTTTGGATTACCGTAGCGCCGTATTGCTAGGGGCTCCAATCTATCTGCTTAGAAGGCTTCAGAGGGTTCAAGCTGTGGTGGCCAGATTGGCCCTTAACAGGCCAAGAAGATCATCAGTCTCGTTGGCAATGACAGATTTACCACAAAAACAAAGAATACTGTTTAATTCCATCTGCATTGTCTTCAAGTCCCTGCATGGTTTTGGTCAGGCCCTTCTGTGGAGGAGACTAAATTGGTATGGTCCGGCTCTGCCAACCTGGCCTGTGTGGCCAGATACGGTAAAGTTAGACAAGGAGGACAAGCCAGCCCGACTCTGGAATCAACTCCCAGACACCCTGACACTCTCTACCGATTTTTTGCATTTCAGGAAGGGTCTCAAAACATGGCTTTACCCTAACAACATTTAGTGCTGATTTGCATGGTTGAGAATTTGCCACACTGTATGAAACTTGTCTTCTTTTACCCTAATAGGTACAACAGTGCCAGGATACCTGTCAGGTGAGAGTTTGCACTTTAGAAAGATAATAAATTAATAAATAAATAAAATCCCAAACTGGCTGGCCATGCCCCATTCAGATGTGAACACAAACAACCCCAGAAAAGTGTTGGCCTACTTAGGTCTCATCAGTGCGATAAAGTTTGTTTCCTGTCGCACAGCGAGCACTCAACTATGTTTGGGCATACCCATTTTACTTTGGGTATATACTGCAACAAACTACAAATTGATTGAAAAAGTACTTGAAGTAATCTTGTCCAGTAGCAACAGATCAGGCCACATTCAAGTCCATTGATTTTTGCCGACTGTCTGACTATATACAGAGCCATGTGCAAATAATTCATGGTCCTGCTTCAATAGGAATAGTCCAGCCCAAGCTGCAAAGTTAGGTCCCTACCTGACAGGAACACAAGCAATCCTACACCGGTTTTGGCTGCATGTGGATTGTTTGTCTAAAGTGATATGTAGGAAACAAAAGAAAGACTGGATTGTGGCCCGAGTAATCACCAGTGGCTGGCTTCAATGTATGCATGCCTTCAATCACTTTGTTACATATTACATTTCAACAGCTAAATATTTCTGACCCTAATTCACCCCTATGAAGAGTAAGGTATTTAGGCCTACCCTATGCCTCTTTGTACATCGGGCCAGTTTAACCAACAAGTCGTAGACTTCTCTGAAAGTAGATCTCAAGTAATTTTTCATACAATCCTGCAATAAATATTGACATCTGAATAACACCACCACTTTGGCCAAAGGCACTCTTCCCATTAATGGTAGATGTAGTCTTACCCAGAAGTCTATATAGTTCTGAAAGCACACTATCACGTTCACCTTATTCAGTTTTCTACTGGTGTCTTCAGAGTTTGACACCTCTAAACCTATGTATCACAAAGATATTCCACCAAACTCTTCCATTTTTTGGATTAATGTAAGAAAAGTTATGACTGGATCATTTTGTTATTTTAACATGACATGCCCATATAATGATATGATATGTTCAGTATCCCGTAGCTGAATCCCATTGCCATCATTGCTTTACTTAATGAACACACCAGTGGTTCTATTGCGGCTGCCACTGCCCAGTTACCAATTAAAAGACAATGTTATAATAATCTTAACTTTAGTCAATGGTCTTATATATTAAGGTCTCACATATTGATGACTTTTCAGCTAATGTTCTTTTACTCAAGTATCTGAAACAAGTACTCCCAGCATTTAGTCTCCAAGGCCTTTTCGGCATTGGGAGATGCCAGTGCATAAATGTCTTCTCAATCTACCACTTCTTCCATCATGTGAAACAATTTCCTAAGGATCGTGCTATTACTCTGTTACTCACAAACCCATTTTGGTGTGCATTAGACTTTTCACTGCTCATCCAAGATACCTTACCAGTATCTTTCCCAGTATCTTATTATTCGTATTCAACATGAAAAGAAGTGTGTATCTGCAGAGTTTGATCTAGCTTCTCTTAGCTCATGGGAAGAACAGTTAAGGCACAGATAAACTATGTAAATGAATGGCCTGCATATGCAAAAAGAGACAAGAGTCTAGGAAACTGTGGAGACCCTGTCATGGGCAGCTGGGGTGAGATACAGGATCCAGGGCTTCTAAGTCAGACAGATCAGACAGCCAAACAGTGTAGAAGAAGGACTGCATCCCAGGTAATTTAAATAGGAATAAGTTGCCTCACAACTGCTTGGTTGTATGGTTCCTGCATTCTCAGTTTATTCACTATGATTGACATTTGCCAGCACGATTATTTTGTTCCTCCCTTCCCTCTGTCTCCATTATTTCTCGGAGGTCGCTTACATCTTTATCCAGTCTTGCAAATTGGTGCACCCGAGCTCGAAGAAGATCTCTGCGTAATTTCTGGATTTGTTACTTGCAGCCACTTGTGAATTAGAATCAATACAAACCGAAGGAGATTGAATGGTGACTTGTACACTCGCATCACTTCTATTGCTTAATGTTCTTCTTTTGTTGTTATAGTCAGACTAGCTTCACCAGTGGTGAGTGTTGTCCCTTTAAAGACATCTTTGGGAGTGATCGTGAGCAACAGACATATATCAATCTAACCACTGTGAGAAGAGTCATCTACTCCAGCATGTTTCTCTCACCTCTCTTGCCTCAATTTCCTCTCTTATTCATCTGCTTTTAACTCTTACTTGCTGGAGAGTGGTGGACTAGCATTAGAGCTTTTTTCTTTCCCATGGGTCCTCTCAAGTCTTCACAGCGGTATTGGAATCATCAATTATTCAAAAATAGAGTCAAATTTAGTATACAAAATGACAACAAAATGGCAAAAACCTATTAAGGGCAACCAGAGAGACATGCATTTTTAAAGGTTTAAGTAGCAATAGTGCCAAGAAAAAGTAAAGCGTCAATGGTCGTGATAGACCAGAATTAGGTTGCAATTTCAGGTTGGGAGTAATGGAGCCCAGGTCGAATGCAACAAGTTGATTGGTCCTGGTGAAAGTCTAGAAGTCAGAAAGTTTGAAAACATTTCCAAGTCCCAATGGTCTGGAGGAATTTCCAAATTTTCTCCTGGTGTCAACCAACCACAGGAGTATACTTCCAAAGCACCCCCAGGGCCTTAGGGGAGGCCCATAGAGACCTACAGAGTGTCAGACAGAGGCCTACAGCCAGGGTAAAGTCCAGGTTTAGTTGCCACCAGTCAGCTTGGCACTTCAATGAAAAGGCCTCTTGCAACTTTTGATAACCCTGTAAACACACAGACAGTCAGCCTACTGACCCTTGGAGTCTATGTTTTTGTCCTGGGTCACAAATAGCATGTCAAGTCCTCTTCTATTCTTACACAGGTTCCAAATTAATCTGAAGTGGATGCCTAATGCCACATTTATGATTGGCACCGCTAGTGGTTGGGGTGGCTCCTGGGCACTCCCTAACCAATGGGGTAAACGTTCCGAGTCATTAATCACAAAAGGAGAGGGACAAGGGGCAGTTTAAGGTCCAGCACCCATGCTTCTTAGTGAAGATATATATAAACAGAAAGGGGTGGCTGTTCCTATAAAGAGAGAAATAAGTAAAAGGTTGGAATATACAAACTTAAGGGATCTTCCTTATTAGGTTATGTGGTGAAAAGTGAAAGTGGTCTAAAACTACCTAAAGGGTACCCAGGGATATATTTATTAAAGGGTCCCCTTGGCAGGATTAAAATCAATAAAGTGTAGATTGTCTCATAATGCAACTCCGTTCAACAGGACAGCGAGTGCCTTAGGTCAAGGCAGAGGACCGTGTAGATACTACGGTTTTCTTGGTCAGATTGACACAGAGGATCGTGGTGGTCCTACCCCTCCCCCTGCCTTCGCTGTCCTGTTGAATGGGGTTGGATTATGAGAGCATGATAGGGTGAATAATTCTTAGATACTATTGACCTTTTGCTTCACCAATGCAGATTGTTATACATAACCCAGTTCTAACTATACATAGCCCGCCCTGAATAAGGGTAGAGTATCTAACTGCATTCTGTCCTGAAGAAACACCACGGATTCCTCCTGGACCAGCAAGGCGTGAAACATGTCGACCTAAGGTTTCAAATATCACACACTAGATTGTCACGCTTCGTAACTTCGTCTTGACAATCTACACTTTATTGATTTTAATCCTGCCAAGGGGACCCTTGAATAAATATATCCCTGGGTACCCTTTAGGTAGTTTTAGACCACTTTCACTTTTCACCATATTTTTGCTACTATCCCCACACACCCGCACGCATCATCAAGGCTGAAACAAAAAGATCTCTGTCAAAGAGCCCTCTTGCGGGGCCCGTGGGGCATTGCAGAGCCGGCCCCACGAGGAGCAAAAGCCCGATGATGAAGCATGACACCCATATGGGTGTGTGAGGGCAACACTTCCTAATAGGGAAGATCCCATCAATTTGTATATTCCAACCTTTAACTTTTTTCTCACTTTATAGGAACAGCCACCCCTTACTGTTGATGTAAAAGTTCCCAGGGCATATTCTACCCACTTTTTCTGTAGTTCTTCTTTGCGGTATGACAAGTAGGCTCAAAATGCCATGTGTCTGGGAATTTTCAAGATGGCCACAGTCTTCAGCCACACTAAATTGGAATGCTAGAGTGTGTGTAGGAAGTGTCCTGTTGTAATAAAGGTGTCCTCCCACAGTTAAAATTCAAATCCAGTTTGAAGTAGACACTATACCTACAACAACCCCATAGACAGAAATCTGGTAGTACAAAAACAGAGTCTTTCAGGAGCCAGACAAAGCATACACAAGAATTGTTTGGCATCCTCTTCTGTCCATTTCAAGTGGACTCCAAGTTTTACATATGGCTCAACAGACCTGTAAAGGAAGATTTGACAGTGTGGTGTCAGAGGATGCCCACATCCACTACATTGAATATTCTGTGAAGTTCAGAGATAATATCTCTGCCTAATAAGGTCAGCCTATTGTTTGCTCCTGTGAGGCATTTCACACCTCATTCCCATGCATTCAGGGCTGACCGCAGGCTGGGAGAGGCTTGAGAGCTAATGCAAATTAGCCTTCAGGAAATTCAGACAGAGAAAAGAGGACTTTTTAAAAGTTATTTTCCCTTAATATGTATTTAAAATCTGACTTCAGCATTGAATTGAATAGTAATAATTCTTGAAAAAAGTTGTTTATTTATTTTTCTAGGTGGTCGTATTCTTGAGCTATAGTATTAGTATTTTAATCAATACTCTAGTTGTCTACATAGGAGAGCTAGGCTTGCACAGTGAAATTAGTTTTTAGGGCCATGCCACTGTAGAGACATGGTGACATTATTTTTGCACATATTCCACCTATACCTACCATGTGCCTTACCTTGTGGGCTACAAACCTTACATAGGGGTGACTTACTAATATTTAAAAAGGAGGTTTTTATCTGTCAAGAAAGGTTATTTTAACAGGCTGCACTGCAGGTTTAAGAGGCAGAAAAGCAAGGTGCACAGGGTAGGCCTGAAGCCATGATTGTCCTGCCACTATGATAGATGGAAGAAATAGGTACTGTAGTCTACAAGTGGCAATTAACTTACGGGTCCTAGGTGCAATTTCTACACCATATACTAGGGACTTACAGGCAAGTGAAATGTGCAGTTAGGAATAAGCTAATTTAACCATGTTTACAGTCGCAACTTTGGCACTCTACTCCTGGTTAGCAGGGGTAAAGTGCTCATTTTCAAAACCAGCGAAAATAATGGGTCCAGCAAAAGGTGAAAAGTCTGGGGTGACCATGCAGAAAAGATAGATTTCCAACAGTCGATAAATTTGTCTTCTCACACTTTTCCCCTATCAGAGTAGAAAATAACCTGCAGATTGTATTATTTCTGCACCCAAACGACATCTCCAGAGTTACCTGGAATTTACAGTGCCATTTGTTATGAGGGTGTAAACCAAAATTCCAGAACCATTCATAGTAGCTGTAATAGCAGTCAGTGGTGTTTTACGTTTCAAGAACTATGCCAGAAACTGCCCTGATTTTCTTCCCTCCCGATGCAGCAGCTGCCTAAGTGCCCTTCATGGTTTTTATAGACAGGGTTTTCCAAAGTGGCTTTTTTTATCTTGTATGAGTTGAGTTATCGGAGGAATTCAACCTTGTGTGCATTTTACGAATCTCAACATACAAGATATATAACAGCATATTGGGTACATACACCAGAAATGTTTAATGGAAGAATCAAATTTTAAAGTAGATGGCATAGGCAATCAATATAGTCACCAGTACACCATATAGCCTCCCTACCAGTAGGACGTATCTACCCTCCGCATCATTCAGCACGTGTTTCAGAGAAAGTGGAGTTCCGGGAGCCACCACTATGACAACCCCAGGAGCAAAAGATGAATAAGTGGCAAGAGAAAACAACGTCTTCATTGTTTTGCAATTTTGGAACTTTCTTCCTTGTGAGACGTGAGTCCTGTAGTTATGTTATGTTATGTTAAGTTATGTTAGACAGCATTTGTAAAGCACGCGTACACCAAACAGGTTTCATGGCGCTGAGTAAAAAGGAGAGAACAACAAGGTCAATATTCCAGTCATAAGCTTGTTTGAAGAGCCAGGTTTTTTTAAGTGTTCTAAATCAGGAATAAACAGTAAGGTAATGAAAATAAGTACTACGGTAATATGGACACCATATCGTTTAAGGTAAGAACCTGCCCTCTTCATTTTCTTGTAATCATTGAGGTCCTTATCACTCCAAGTGACAAAGTCAGTTTCTGTGTTGCAACTCTGGTGGTTCTCTGGCTATGATAGATGGTTGTATGTCAGAATATCAAGCACAAAAATATGGAAAGATATCATAGCTAGAATATTGACTACCAAAATATTGGGAAGGTAAGTATAGATTGGTAAGTATAGATTTACTCTTCTTAACTCCACATCTATATACCTTGAAGATATATCTATATCTTCAAAGTACATTTATGAAGTTATGTATAGTAAATTTATTCTTAACAATATAGACTTACCTTCAGAATATTTTTGTAATACAATTGCATAAAAAATAGAAAACCTTTAGGGGTGATGGATGAGCAACTAGCTCTTTGAAAATCTGCCTGGAAGGAAGAGCCAAGCTTGAGAAACAATTTTTCATGTTATACTTTCTACAGTTCCTTACCCAAGTAAAAAACTGCTTTGAAAATAAAATTGACTCCCTTGCTTCCAATTCATAAAAAGAGATCATATTTGTTATAGAATCTGAGCAATGTTAAACCCTCCAGCTAATAGTTTTGCCTGAAGCATTTTTAGAAAGACTCAACTGTTTGATGACTGACTCCGAGGTGCTGCCCTTAATCAAACTGGATTCTAGAAGTGCATGTCCACCTTGCATGGTATAATGTCGCTGGCTATTGTAACACTGAGGAGTCTTGTGTGCCATGCAGGTTCATTCCACTGTACTTTCGAGGACTACTCCATGACAGCATGAATGAAGCAATTTTAGAGACTAAGCTGCTTCGAAAGGACGTTCCTTGGAAATTATTTCTCAGCATTAACCTGCTTTATACCAACTGTTGGGGGTAGGTGCGTCAAAGGGGTGAGACAATGTTGTGTACTTACACCTTGATAGAGTTAGCATTACTTGTAAGATTTAAGTGATGTTTTACCTCACAACATACCTTTTCCACTAGAGTGTGGCTCTAGGCCTATTCAATGCATATGGTATCCAGATGTTATATTAATATTGGATCATAGCCATTTACAATACAACAAACAGTGAAGACCATATGTGCCCATGCTGTATAAAATTCCATAAAAAATCTGTGAAAGATGCAAATTATGTGCTTTGGGAAGGACCACCAATAGAAAAGCTCCGTACCTCAGCTGTCATCAACTCTTGATAGTTGAGGATTAAAAGTATCTGGATATAATGTGAACCTAAAGAGTTTTGCTGTATAAATCCCCTCCCAACCCCCACATTAGATTTTCCTTAGCTCTCAGAGCTGTGTATCTAGCCTGTAGATCCACAGAGCGGGGAGAATGAAGAAGAGTCAACTCTTCCGTGAGCATCATTCACAAGGATGACATGTACTAATACTATTACAGAACAGTGAGAGACTCAGCAGGGCAAACCCAAATGTGGTGCATGCCTACTTTGCTAAAAAAAAAAGTCACAGACAATGTTAGAAACTGGGTTTCGGGTTGGCAGAGGCATGCGCCCTATCCAATGAAGCAACCCCAATCCTAGTCAGGGTAATTCAGATATAAATTAACCTATGGTCACCCTCTGGTAGCTTGTCATAGATCCGTCAGGCTTAACTTAAAGAGGCAACGTGTAAAGTATTGGTGCAACACTTCATACAGTAAAACAGTGAAAACACCACAAAAAAAGATACCACACCAAATGACCAAAATGACAAAAATCCTATAAGTAGAACCGGAGTTATGAATTTTTAAAGAATACTTTGAAATATGGTGCTTAAGCACATAATGCGCCATGCTAAGGTCAGTCAATGAGGGAAGGCAGGAGTCCCAACGTCATCACAGAGTGAGACTGCTGGCCCCACCCCACTCTGTGATGAAGTATCACTGATTGAAACTTGACCCTGGGTGCTTCAGGGCTTAAAACTGAAGCGCCCAGGAGTGAGGCAATCCGTGACGCTACCCCTCGTCACTGAGGGAAAGGCCTCAGAAACCTTTGCTGAGCTGAGGAGGTCACGCCCACAGGAGCTGTGACTTCCTCAGTCCAAGAAAGTTCAGCTCAGGCTGCCAGGAGCCTACGCATTTAGCGCATATCTGGCTCTTGGCTGTCTGACCTGAAAATGAACAGTGTCTGTCAGGCTGACCTTTGTTCAGCCTGACAGACACTGTTCGTGAGGGGCAATGGACCGGCTGCGGCTGCTATAATCTATTGAGTCAAATTTGCTCTGGGGCCACCAGCTGACTCCTTACCATTGTTATGCTGGCTACTGTGTGCCTCAGAGCCTCAACACCTTGCCCACTAATGGTGATCCACTGCCACTGCCTATACTTTGCAGTGTTGAAAGGGATGTGGGCTTTAGGCACCATCTCCACATCAGACAGGGGCACTAGGGTAACCTCACTAACTTCTGCCTCACTGACTAGGACAAACTCCTCCCCAAGCACTACACTTGCCAACCCCAGTGTCTTACCTCCAGTGGGAGGATATGCCCTCTTGGGATATTTGGGAATCCCCCTTCTAATGCCCACACTCATAGCACTGGGGGGGGGTTTGTTCTGACTCTTGTCAGGGAAGCACTTTTTCTGGTGTCAGATTGGGTATGGAACCATTAACCCTGGGAACTGTTTTGGGGGTCTTGCGAGAACTTCTTCCTTTTCTTTCCCCCCTCCTTCTTCTGGTGGGAACCCTGACCCCCCCTTTTGGGAGACCCCCCAGATGTCTTTTTGGACACTCTGGTGCTGACCCAGAGGTCCACCTCTTCAGCAAGCTTCCTGGGGGTTAGTCAGCCTGCTATCCACTAGGTGCTGGCCCAGCTCTGGAAAACAAATATCAAGCATGAATTCCCTCATGATTAGGTTGTGCAGCTCATTGAAATCATTACCTTGCTGCCCCTCACCCAGCCCTTCAGTGCCTTGCTGGATGAGTCCAAGAAATCCACCCATGTCCTTGTGGGCAGTTTGTGGCTACTCCTGAATTTCTGCCTATACCTTTCAGGGGTTAACCCAAATTTCTTGACAAGAATGGCCTTCATAGGAGTGTACTGTGTCTGGTCCTCTACTTCTAGTGTAAGGAGTGTGTCTCTCCCCTCTGTCGGTATATACCTCCACAAGCTACCCCCCCTGTACTCTTCAGGTGCCCAGTGCACCGTTAGAGCCACCTCATTAGCTGAGAGCCATTTGTCAATGTCGTCTCCCACCACATAGTTGGGCACCAAATCCTATGGTATTCGGAACCCTTTCTTCTCCATGGAATACTCCAGGTATGCTGCCACCACTACTACTGGACTCTGCCTGCTTTGTCTTGATGTCTAACTCCTTACATTTAAGCTCATGTGCCAACTTTTTCTCCTCCATTCTCAGTTTGGCCTGCTCCAATTTAAGTTTCCTCTCCTTTTTCCTGTCCTCCAGCTCCTGTGTGGACAAGCCTCTGGCAGACACACTGCTCCATGCTCCATCCTGAGCATCAGGGGCCTCCATGTCATCTGCTGGGAAGGTTGGGACTCTCCTTGGAGCACAAGACCCTGGACTCCTCATTGTTGTACACCTCATCATTCTCTGAGGTGACCTGCCATCTCTGCAGTTCTACAAAATCCCTCAAGGCCACCTGGTGAACCAACTTGGTAGCCTTTTTGACTGCTTTCAGCCCCTTCTTCTTGCAGAGTTTCAGCAGCTCAGACCTGCCAAGGGTGTTGTAGGCATCCAAATTTAAAAATGTGTATTAGTCTTTAGATGTTGCACAGTAATGTACACCAAGTCACTCTATGGCACTGCACAAATACAGTCTTATCAACACAGCTGATCATCAATGTTAGAAATGTGGTTTCTGGTTGGCAGAGGTATGCACCCTGTCTAAGCAGGAACCACAGTCCTAATCAAGGTAAGTCAGACATACACCCTAACTTAACCTGTGCTCACCCACTGTTAGCTTGGCACAGAGCAGTCAGACTTAACTTAGGAGGCAATGTGTAAAGTATTTGTGCAACACTTCAACCAGTAAAACAGTGATAAAAACCACACAGAAAGATACCACACCTGGTTAGAAAAATAGAGCTTAACTTAATGAATCAAACAAGACCAAAACAACAAAAATCCAATAAGTAGAACCGGAGTTATGAATTTGTAAAGAATACCTTGAAATATAGTGCTTAAAAGCATAAAGCTCCAACCGGGGCTTTCTGGTCGCGCTTGACTGGGACAAATCCAAACGTTTAGGCTGACCGTGATTGAGCGCAGGTCAGAGAAAGAGACCAGACTTGGACTGCTGCAAAGTACCTTAGTTGCGTCATTGACAAAAATGGGATGTGGGAAGCAAAGAGGTGATGCGTTGTCGTCGAAGCTCAAGATGTAGGCGATGTGTCGTCGTCGAGACGTGCAAGTCAAGGCTGCATCAGGAATGGCAGTGATGTGGTGCACAGTTGGCAAGGCAATGTACTCAATCTTTGCGATGTGACGTTGTCAAAGGAGATGCAGCAGTTCCAAGCGGAGCAATGCCGTCATTGCGTGGATTTTGTATGGAGCAGTACTTTATACTCACTTCCAAGCGTCCAGGACTGGGTTGGCACCAGTTGGCATGGCAACACTCTCAGATGGTAGAGTCCAGATGCTGTTGCGGAGTTGTTGGATGTCTTTTTGTGGCCCGTGAAACTTGAAACAGGAGTCAAGCAGACAAGCTCTTGGAGTCACTCTGGGTTCAGGTGGTGCAGGTCCAGTCCTTCTCACTGAGGCAAGGAGGGCAGCAAGCAGCAGGCAGGTCAGCACAACAGAAAAGCAGTTCTTCCAGAGCAGCAGTCCAGCAGAGTGGCAGTCCTTCACCAGCACAGCATTCCTTCTTCCTGGAAGAGTATTCACAGGTGCAGTGTACTGAGTTGGTAGGTTCAGAAGTCCAGTTCTTGTACCGAGTTGTGCCTTTGAAGTGGGGGAGACTTCAAAGAGGGGCTTTAAAGTGCACAGAGATCCTCCCTCCCTGCCCTGGCACCAGGCACACAACAAGAGGTTAAGCAATCCTTTGTGTGGGGACAGCACACTGCCTATTCAGGTGTAAGTGTGAGGCTGTGCCCAGCTCCTCTCTTCCATCCTGCCCAGGATGGCCCATCAAGATATGGATGGCCGATAAGTCGCACCCACCCCAGATGTTTATTGGTGACAGGCAGGAGGCACACAGGGCTAAGAGCAGAAAAATGACATTTTTCTAAAAGTCGCATTTTTAAAATTGTAATGATAACTTCGACTTTACCATTAAAGAGGATTTATCATTACAATTTCATAGATACTAAACATGATAGCTCTCCCTCCTTCCAATTGGGAATTACACTTTCCAGATGTAACAAGGAATCCCCAATGATAACATATGGAAGGGTGATGCCTCACGGTAGTGAAAAAAGAAATTGGGAGTTTTTCACTACCAGGATGTGTAAAATGTAAAAGTACATGTCCTACCTTTTGATTACATAGCAAACTACCCTAAGGGACATATAGGGCGTACCTTAGGTGTGACATATCTAATAAAAGGGGAGTTTAAGGCTTGGTAAGGGGTTTTAAATGCCAAGTCGACATGCTATTGTAAACTACACACACAGGCTCTGCAGTGACAGGCCTGGACATCATTTAAAGTGCTACTTAAGTGGGTGACACAATCAGTGCTGCAGGCCCACTAGTAGCATTTAATTTACACGCCCTGGGCATATGTAGTGCACTTTACTTACTTAAGTAAATTAAATGTGCCAATTGTGGATAAGTCAATCAAATCATGTTTAGGGAAGAGCACATACACTTTATTACTGGTTATCAGTGTAAAAGTGCCCATAGTTCTAAAACCAACAAAAACAGATCAGCAGAATTGGAGGCAAACTGGCAAAACGTTTGGAGGAATACCACCCTAAGGCTGGCAGAACTAACAGACAACCACAACTATATTTACATTTTCCAATTTTTTATTTAACACTTACCTATAGACATAGGAAGCAGGGTACTTATAGCGATTTTAAAAAATATATCACCACAATTGAATATTACAAATCTAAAAAAAAAAACAATGCCTGACTTTTAACGACAGCTAAGAAGAGCCTGCATTTCAATTTCTGCTAATTTGGTAGGAATGTGCACCCTCCAATCCTCTCATTCCTCTTTTTAAGTCAGCCGTAGTGAGTGCATCCTCAGCCATCTGTGGCCCAGAGTTCTTGGGTAAGGCACACAGCTGACTAGAAACCTAGAAAGTCCTCCTCAAGATGCAAAAATGACTTTGTCTGACGTGATCAAGACTAGATTCATTAGTGCTTCTGAAAATACAGCATTTTGAATCCACCCAAAAGTATATAAGCATCAACATCAATCAGCTTATCAATCACATTATCACAAATAGTCTGTGCTAACAGCATATATAATGGTGTACCCCAAACATCAGATTGCAGAACTTCAAATGCTGAAAGACTAGGGGGGATATTACCAAGGATTTGCGATAATTATTGCAAAGCGCGCTTAGCGCTGTTTTTTTTATTGCTGCTATCGCTGGATTTCATCGCGGAGATAACGCGCTATTATCAACGCTTATCTCCAAGGCGATAAAAAATCCAGCGATAGCGGCGAAACCCAGCAATAGCGCGAGAAATCCAGAAATAAATTCACTGCGCTAAAGAAAAGCTCGCTAATAGGCAGGTGAGGACTTAACCTTACAATCCACCTCCCATTGACTAGAATGGTTAAGTCTGGTTTTTAGCAGGTGTTAAATTCCAGCGATAATCGCGGTTAGCGTGAATTTTTTTATCGCTTCGCGGGCATTGGTAATAGGGGGAAGTTGTGTTTGCGACTGTTTGCAGTCGCTTTTAGTTGGGAACGCCTACTTTGCATGTCATTAGCGATAAATATCGCTGACATGCAAAGCGGCACTAAAGCGGTCGCTTTTGCCATGAAGCTGTCGCTAACAGCTGTTAGCGACAGCTTGCTAATGGGGCGATAGAAATATCGCCGCTTTAGCGGCAAAAAGTGCCGCTAAAGCGGCGATAACGCCCTTGCTAATATGCCCCTAGGTCTTGGGCCTGAAGTGGGATGAGTATAATTGGCATGGTCCGCAGAGTGCTTCATAAAAAAGGCCTCTGCGTTGAGCTTCATGGAATCTCAGATGCACTGACTGGTGGCATTTAATGATCTCAAAGATGCGTAAGAATCTTGTTGGAGAAATAGCCTTTTTGGTTTCAGGAGGGCATTTATGAATTATCTTCCGCCTGCACTAAATTTCCACAGATATAATTTTGTTTTCGTCAGAACTTGAATTCATTACTTTTCCTCAAATCGGTTGTCTGAAAAGTAGGTATTCTAGGCTAATCTTTCCAGTACCAAGAGAACAGGATGTGGCAAATGCTGCGCCTAATCAAGCACTCTTGCCATTAGATAACATCACAAAACACAACATATCATAATGACTTACTACTACTTCGATATTACATGTATTTGTTAGGAATAAGCAAGTTGATAAAATATTTCAGAAGTTACTTTAGATCCCATCTTCGTCATTCAAATTAAGATCAACATTTATTGTGAGAGGATGCCACAACTGAGGGTTTTGGAATCAGGTTGTCACGTCGCCATCTGTAGTCTTTGCAGATTTGCCTAGTAGCCATTAGTGTGGACTTGGGAGCAATTACATGATAGCTGACAAATAACTATTGCCAGGGATCACAGTAGAATTGCTATATTGAAACGGTCAGTGAGAAAATTTAAAAAAATCAGAAAAAGTTAGTACTTTTTCCACTTTGAAACATTATCTTAAAATGGCAAACACAAGCGGAATTTAACTGAATGTATTTTAGAGCTTATTGGTTATTACAGCAGACAGAAGCAGGATTGCCCTGTTAACAAAATATACACAGCATTTAAGAGAGCTTATTAAAATACTAGCTCGTGCAAAAATATTAAAGCATGAAAAAATAGCAAGTATTTTTGTCTAAGAAATGTGGACCCCATAGAGGCAGTCCAGTGAAACATACCAAAACCCAGAACCTGCAGGGCAAGCATATGCCTTGCAGAGAGTGTGGCTGGGCAACACCTGACTTGATGGAACACATTGAAACAATTTCAAGTTTCAACTGTGTACTGCCCTGGTGAGCAGCCTGAAGCAGATGATGTTTTACAGACAGCAAATAGAAGAAGTTTTTATTTTTTAACAAGAAAATGGTGCTGCATTTGGAACTTGAGGCTAGGGAATGCAACAGCAGTGCCAGGGCAAGCCTGAGGGGAATCCCTACAACTCCCAGTTGACATCCATACAATCTAATTTCTAATAAGCAAACATGTTTCTTTTCAGAATCCCTGGCTTCCTGTTTCCGCTTAGGGCAAGCTGCATGGCCTTATTTGTGGATGTTTTCATGACTTACATGTGCAGCAACTACAAAATATTTCACTGTTACGTGAGAAACAAACTGTAAATCCTAAAATAATGTACTGAAATTGGATAATATTTAATCATTGCAACTTCACAGAAATGAAGGGAACCAGATGTGGGGATTGGAAATTATTAAAAGATCAAGGGGCATATTAGCAAGACCCACGTTAAAATTATCGCCGTTTTAGCGGCAGGAAACTGCCGCTAAAACGGCGATAATGGGCTTGATAATATGCGTTATGGAATTCAATAGAAGCCCAGGTTAGATGTGCAGGACATCTAACCTGGGCTTCTATTGGAATTCTATAACGCATATTAGCAAGCCCATTATCGCCGTTTTAGCGGCAGTTTCCTGCCGCTAAAACGGCGATAATTTTAACGTGGGTCTTGCTAATATGCCCCCATGTTCTTTAAGCATTATTTTCAAGTGAAAGTCAATGTAAGTCATTGCGGTGTGAACAAGTGATACCTAGTTACCCTTTGGGCTCACAATCAAAGTCAGATACAAGCTGTTCTTTCTTTCTGGTCAAAGGTTATGGAGGACTAGGACTTAGACATGCTTTGTGGCTGACCAGTGATGGAGCAGGTGGGGTGAAGGGTTGGTGGTTTATCCCACTCAAGGTTTTACATTCATAAATGGAAAATGTATGGAGGGCAGAAATCTTCATCTGGACAAGGATGGAAGCTGTAATAAGACGGGGCTGCCTTAGTTCACTGTTTCAAGTTATGGAATATCTCCCCAAATCTAATTCATTTTATAGCCAAAGGTTCAGTTGCAAATTGTTTGCTGGTTTTCCTCTGGACCTTTTACAATGACACTCAGCTCATCCTTTCCCTATCCGCAGACCTCACAAACAGCAAAGCCAACTTTCACATGTGCATGATCACATCAGCTAGATGCAAAACAACTGCCTCAAACTCAACACCGACAAAACGGGCGTACTTAGCTTCGGAAGCAACACATCCCCATGGGATGACTCCTGGCGGCCAGCCGAGCTCGGCCCCCTCCCACACCATCAGAACACACTAAGAACCATTGCATCATACTTGACAGTAAGCTACCCAGATGGGCTTTCGAGCCACATACAGTACTGAGTCAGCCTTACTGACAGTAACTGAAGAGCTAAAATCCACACTTGATGAGGGTCGGTCCGCCGCCATCCTCTTGCTAGACCTCAGTGCCGCTTTTGACACTGTGGATCATGCTATTTTAAAAGTGAGATTGGGGAAGTGGGAATTCAGGGAAAGCCTTGGAGTGGCTCGTCTCCTTCCTGGATAATAGATCTTTCCAGGTGATGGAAGGGGACTGCGCTTCAGAGCACCTCCCTACCACATGTGGCGTCCTGCAGGGTTCGTCCCTCAGTCCGACTTTGTTCAATATTTATGTCCGTCAGTTGGCTGAGGTGGTACAGGAATGTGGAATATCGGTGGTGTCATATGCCGATGACACCTAATTAGTGGTGTCCTTTTCTAATGGCTCTGAATCTAGTAATAATCAACTACCCATCTGTCTGGAGAGAGTGGTGAGTTGGATGTCCAACAGCTGTCTTAAGCTGAACAGAGGGAAAACGGAGCTCATGCTGCTCGGAGATCCGGGCATCCACTCACCTCTGATACATTGGCCCAAATGTATGGGAGATCCACCTGTCGCCAAATCCGCTATAAAAAACCTTGGTATTTGGCTAGAGGACTCCCTAACACTGGACTGTCAATCCAGGAAACTTTCAGGTATATGTTTTTCCCTGCTCAAAATGGTAAGGAAAATCATTAATGTAATCCCTGAGCAGCTGAGGAAAATGGTGATAAAATCCCTCCTCATCTCACGTTTGGACTATGGAAACTCCCTCTATTTGGGTTCACCTAAGTATGTCACTAAGAGGCTGCAAGTGGTACAGAATGCAGCCGCCAGACTTTTGTTAAAGATCCCCAACCGCATCTCTGCTAGGGAAGCACCTAAACAGCTCCACTGGCTACCCATTGAGGCTACAGTTAAGTTTAAAACTCTTTGCATAGCTTGTAAAGCTATTAACAATTCTGGGCTGGAAAAACTGAGGAACCTGATATCCAGGTACATCCCATCTAGACACCTCAGATCCACCCAGCAACAGCTCTTCAAAACTACCAGAGTTAAAAGAGCCAGATGGGGAGGCAGATCTTTCACCCATCTGATACCCAAGTTATGGAACACTCTCCCACTGGAAATTCGAGCTGCCCCAAACGAATTAGCTTTCAGGAAGAATTTGAAAACTTGGCTTTTTCCACAATAATTAGGCATTGGCTTAGCTTATTCACTGCCGGAACTCTTTTAGCGCTGGGAAGCCCTTGGGCAGCCATGCGCTCTATAAATTCAATAAATAGAAATAGAAGCTCACCATGAAAAAACAGATAAACGCAGTGTCTTCAGCCTGCTTCCTCACTCTCCAGAAAATCTTCAAGTGGCTCCCCATCAGCACCAGACGCACTGTCACTCAGGCCCTCATCACCAGCTGCCTGGACTACGGAAACACCCTCTACATATGGGGTCACCTCTCAGCTGCTGAACAGACTTCAGATCAACCAGAATGCAGCAGCCAGACTCGTCCTCGATCTCCCGAGGCAAACGCATATCACCCCTCACCTCAGAACACTCTACTGGCTCCCCACCCACAAGAGGTGCCAGTTCAAAATGCTGACCCACGCCTACAAGACCCTGCACAATGAAGGACCAGCCTACCTTAATCACCGGCTGAACTTCCACCAACCCGTCTGACATCTGCGCAACCCATCCCTCGCCCACACTCCCCACTTCTGTCGAAGCAGGAGCGGTGGCAACTTCTTCTCCCACCTGGCCACCAAGACCTGGAACAACCTCCCCCTCCACTTCCAGACCTCGCCATCCCTGCAGGAGTTCAGAAGTGGACTACAAACCTGGATGTTCGATTGTCCAGGCGCAGCAGCAGCTACCCCCAGCGCCTGGATACCCTCACGGGTGATAAGCAGCGCTTTAAAAATCCGAATTGATTGATTGATTGATTGATTGATTCTCCAGCTTTGGGTGAGAAGGCCCAACAAGCAAGCAGACATTTAAGGATAGGAACTTGATCTTGTGGGTCAGCAAGAGGCTTATACCTTATCCCAAAGATCAGCCTTCTGGGTCTGGAAATTGAGTATAAAGCTGTAGGCAGGTCTCTCAATAGACCTGTAGCAGTTGGCAATTCTTCCAGAAAACAGTGGGCAGCCTTCTTCCCATCTCTTGTTCTCTACATGAAACATTCTTGACAGCAGTTTTTAGAATGTGAACTCAAATGAGAAAGTTGACACCCAATAATCAAATCAAACTAAAATTCTTGCACTTTCTTCGCCTATTTTACTATTGTGTGACTCAGTTCCTGTCTCCGAACCGTGCCATTTTCTAACAGTTGCAAAAGAAACAAATGATTTAGGCCCAGATCTCTGTAGTGGGGTGAATGTCTGACATTGTTCAGCATTTTGTCCATCAGCTGTTCTTTTTGCATCCTCTAACAGTTATCACTGAATGCTTTGTGCTATAGTCGCAGTCAGCAAAAAAGACAATTGCTAGCCTCTTCAAACTTTTCTCTAGCTGTGACTAAACTCTGGTCAACGAGCCCACTCCGGGCTCTACAAGATCAAGCAAAAAATCCTCTGCTCCAAGATACATTTAAATTGCATCACACGGGCAACATTTCCAATGACACTGGGAAACCCCTTCTACACAAATGTATTGACAAGGAAAAAGGCTTAGGTAAAGAACAGCAAGTTCCCGGAGGTTATTGCGCTGAATTCTTTAATGGTTGATAGTTAACAGAGTGATGTGTGAAGAATGGCATTTATTTGAAAGCTGCAAGGAGCCCTGTCTGGGGAAAGAGATTAGGCCTTTTACTTAACACTAGATAAAGTTTATGTAAGCAATATGAACATTCACCAGCTTTAAACATGAACTGAGATGAATTCCTTGATGTAGAGAGGAAAGATGGCGGGCTGAACACACGTGGAGGTGTGTGCGCTGAGACTGCTCCCGTAATGGCCCCAGCTGGCTTCCGCCACCTCCATTCAATGCTCACCGAGTGATCCTGTCATCCCCACAGACGTCAACTGTGTGCAGTGGCGACCCAAGGGCCAGGTTGCGGGTGGTGATGGCTTCGCATGCAGTGGTTGGCGATCGGTGTGGAGCAGGGCCGTTTATGGCTGGCCCAGCCCCGTTGTTCTCCCTCGTTCACCACTGCGTCTGCTTCCGTAGTGTCGGCAGCACTCACAGCGTCCACACCTGCAATCTGTTGGTGCAGGGAAGCCTGGAGTTAGGTATGTCCCCTCCGCGGGTGAATGCTCAGCAAGGCGGATGAGGGGTTCTTGGTATGCAAGACCCTACGATGGCTGAACCTCAACAGAGAGCGGAAGGCACATATGAAGGAGAATCAAGGAACCGATCAAAGCAAAAGGGTACAACATCAAGGGTTGGCCGTCCCATTCTGAAAGTGCTGCAGTCAAGTGCCGAATGTGATCTATTACAGGTTGGCAGCCCTGGAACCACTGAATCTTTGTTGGTGGATGTTTTGATGAGTGCAGTATCAGAGGGCAAGACAGCAGCAGGCTCTGACTACCACTGCGGCTCTCAACAGCTGGGATCTGACCGGGAGCATAGCACAATCTGTTACGGATACTAGTTCTATAACTAGCGAGACTGTGAGCCCAGTAATTAGACTCAGACATGTGACCGATGGCCGTCTGGAATCTTCTAGTTGTTCGTCATATCAAGGTACCTCCCCTGTCAATTCAGAACCTATAGCGGAGGGTGGGCTTGTGGAGACAACCAAGCCCTCTTTGTCAGCTATTTTGCGGCTTCTACAGAAGCAAAGAACAGAGGCCCTCAAACATTATGCTCAGGTCAAAGAAAGATAATAAAAACATGCAGCATGCTCCCACGGAAGCTACCATCAAGATGGCTAGCTTAGCTGCAGAGGTTACTGAGCTCCAGCAACGAGTTGCAGGTGTCGAGGAGGTTGGCACAGCTACTACTAAAGTAGTCACAGAGCATGAACATCAACTAACGTATGCTTTACATAAAGTCGAGGATCTGGAGAACTGACAACGTCGGAACAATCTTAGGTTATTTGGAATACCGGAAGGTAAAGAAGGCAATGACATTCGGGACTTTGTGGTTAGTCTATTACAGAAAGCTTTTCCGGATTTGGCAGATTGGGATATGGATTCCCAAATTCAGGGAGCACATAGGCTACCATTGAACTCTAAGCAAATAGAGAACTCTAGGCATTCTTTTCCTCGCCCCATACTTATGTATGTCGGGAACTTTCTTCTGCGGCAGGCGATCTTTTTTAAAGCTCGTCCAACAGCTCCATTGTCAGTTGATTCTTTTTCTATCTACGTCCAATCACATCTTTGTAAGACAACAATGGATAAGCGCTGGAAGCTGCGCCAGCTGATAGATCCATTTAAAGCTCTTGGGGCGCAGGTGTTCTTCCAGGAGCCAGCGCGATTGAAGGTCATCAGGAATGGGCAGTCACAGATATTTCTTACGGAACTGGAAGCCTCACAAGTTCTCACTCAATGGAGACAAGGGACTTCACAGTCTTCTAGTTAAATCAATGTTAAACATGTTATATGTCTAATTGAAGCAAAAAGGAGAGGCACTAATGGGATAGACCGCATTATTAGGTAAAGTGGGGACTAGTTTGCATACTGAGTGGCACAGAGTGGTGGGGGTGGGAGGTGGTTAAGCGGGTATGAGGGGTGGTCTGTACAGCGCATAACGCTCCTCGTGTGCTGTCAATCCAGCTGACAGCATTAGGGGGTGGGTGATTTCCTCCTGTAGGAACAGAGTGGGTTGGGTTGGGCTAGGGGGTGTCGGGGGAGAGGGGGTTGTAGTGTCAATTAAGCCTGGGCGTAGTTCGCGAAGTAGTGCTACGCGAAGCTACGCAAAGTGCAGTTCGCACTACGCGAGCTACGCGTAGCACTACGCGAACTGCGTAGTGCACTGTTCGCAATGATTGCACAGTGCCGGATGCTTGTCCGCACTGTGCAATCATTGAAAACGGCATCTTGCACAGTGCGAGCTGTCTTTTACTGCCGCTCGAGTAGATTTTTACTCGAGCGGCAGCTTTCTCAACGCGGACTGGTAGTTTCTCGTCGCGAGCATACGCGACCACTCGCAATGAGAAACCTGACCTCCCGCGTTGAGAATCTCGCCGGGAGGTTTATTTTCCACGCTCGCGATCGGCAACTTGATGTTGCTGATCGCGAACGAGAAAAAGTCTCGCCGGGATGTCATTTTGCTTGCTCGCGGTCGCCAACTTGACGTTGAGGACCGCGAGCAAGCAAAAAATGACCGCTGCACTATGCTACGCTACGCTACGCGTGTTTGCACTGTGCTACGTGCAATTCGCGTTGTGCGAAGTAGCGCAAACTTCGCAAATTACGCGAGCGTAGCGTAGTGCTTTGCCCAGGGTTAGTGTCAATAAGTTTGCATATGTCACGGTGAAGGGAAGTATGAGTGGGGTAGCTATAGGAGTCAGAATAACTTGAAATTGCGTCCAGTATATAATACTAAGAGTGAGGAGGCTGGGCGTCTGAGATGGTGGCAAGATAGTATTAAAAGACAAGTGTGGCCAGTCAATGACAAATATTAAATTACTGTGTTGGAATGTGGCAGGCTTAAATCAGATACGGAAGCGACAGCTCATTCGTGAGGAACTAGCAGCATATAAGCCACAAAATGTTGGGGTCATTGAAACACATTTGGCATTCAAATATCGACAAGTATTGAAGCAATTGGGGTATGAATTACTCATATGCACAACTCAAACAGTGTCTATACGAGGGGTTGCCATTATGAAAGCTAAGAAACTTGCTGCTAGGACACTGCAAACGTCTTCTGATAGCAGGGGAAGATGGGCTATAGCACAGCTGGATATTGATGGGCAGATCTATACTGTATGTGTAGTATATGGCCGTAATTTGGACGACCCAGCAGTTTTCGATTATTTAAACTTGGAACTGCTGGAATGGGGGGAACTGATCATAATGGGGGATTTTAATTGTGTGATGGATTACAATATAGACACTACTAATCGGCAAGCTAGTGTCCGGATGCCTAAAACATGTGTAGCTATCATGGAATTAATTAGACTTCACTGTCTTGTAGATGCATGGAGAGCTTTGAACCCTTGGGTACCCGGTTATACCTATTTCTCAGCACCTCATAGACAATATTCCCGTATTGATCTGATATTGGTCCAACTTCTGGAAGGGGCATCTATTGAGATCTGTCCTAAGGTCACCTTAGATCATAATCTCATCGTATTTAATATGCAGTCCAGGCCAGGGGAGGGAAGGAAAGGCCGACGACCATTTACATTTCATTGGAAACTATTGGCTAGTATGGAATATTGGGTGTATATGAAACATCTACTTTTAGAATATTTCTAAAAGAATAAGAACACTGCTTCTACTTAAATAGTTTGGGACTGTCTGAAAGCATATATACGCGGGTGACGCTTTGGTTCATTCTGGCTCCGAATAGGAGTAAACTACTAGAGGAATATCGAATTCATCAGGAATGTCTGAATTTGGAAAAAAGATCATGCACAGGCAGTCCTTTTAAAAGACGCACAGGAGCAGCCACTATTTTTTAAACTAACTGAGAAACGCCAAACACTTAATAGGGGGCTGAAGGAGAGGGTGGCCACCACTTTTCAGAAAAATAGGGCCTTTCAATACGAGTACGGGTAAAAGGAGGGGCATTTGTTGGCATATCAGATCTCTGATAAAAAATCTAATAATACTATCCATCAGATTACAGGGGAAAGTGGTATAGTGTATATGAATCCTCGATCAATTATGAAGCAATTGCCATATTTTATCAAAAATTATATAAGGGATCTGATAGTATCGATATTCAGCCTGCAGATAAGTATTTGCAGGAATGTGGTATGCCTCGACTAAATTCTCAACAGCAACAGGCTCCTGAAGGGGAGATCATCCTGGATGAGGTTTTTACAGCCATAGATTCACTATCCTCAGGGAAAGCAGCTGGGGAAGATTCTATACCATTAGAATTTTATAAAATCTTTGTGGATATCTTGGCACCTGAGTTCTTAGATTTGGTTACTGTTATCAGCAATGGAGAGGCAGCTCCATTATCCTGGGGAAGTACTAACATTGTCGTCTTTCTCAAAAAAGATAAACCTCCTGAAGAATAGAGCTCTTATCGACCTATCTCCCTGATTAACGCGGATGCAAAGGTCTTCTCTTTGATTCTAGCTTTGCGTCTTGCTCCAGTCATGCACAATGTGGTCACAGAACAACAGCATGGGTTTATCCCCGGCAGGGACACTACGGTTCATATTAATACTGTGATTGCGGCATTTGATGTGGCCGGTAAAACTAAGGATAATATCGGTATGATTATGTTGGATGCGGAGAAGGCCTTCGACCATGTTACTTGGGAAGCACTCTGGTTGATCATGGATAAATGTGGGATAGGCAACCGATATCACTCTCGTCCAGAGGCTCTATAAGAAACCGATAGCTAAGGTAATGGTCGCCGGCCATTCGTCTTCGTCTTTTTCGATTAGTCGGGGCACACGGCAGGGCTGTCCACTTTCCCCTCTGTTGTTCACCGTGTATATCGAGCCCTATATAAGACACTTGAATCAGAATAAGGGCATATAACCAGTCCGACTGAATGGCATCAATCTCAAAATGATGGCTTATGGTGACGATGTTACAATTTTTTCTAGCAGCCAGAAGGATGCGGTTGATATAATAGCAAAGGAAGCAGAAAAGTTCGGCCTCTTCTCTGGCTATAAGTTGAACCTTTCCAAGATGCAGGTTATTTTAAGCTTCTAGCCACAAGCCCCTTTGACAGGAATGGCAGATGTTGCTACATATCTAGGCGTAAGTCTGTGTAGTCATAACAAAAAGATAACTCCTTTAACATATGAAACTCTTTTGAAAAGAATCATAGGGCAAGTTTGTCAATGGCATAAACTCCCGCTGAGCATCTTAGGTAGGCGTAACAAAGTGAAAATGAGTATATTACCAAAGTTCCTGGATCTGTTTCGTTCAATACCACTTCGAGCCTCAAACTCTTTTTTCAAACGATTGGATGGGGCAATCAGTAGTTTTATATGGGGATATAGGAGACCAAGGCGTGCTATCCGTTTAATGAAGTTACCTTAAGCACAGGGGGGATTTAGGCTACCCGATTTTAAGCTATTTTTTTGGGCATCATTCACTGGTCGTATTCGAAGTTTATTGGTAGGATACAAGGCTGGACCAATCGAATATGGGTATCAACTAGCATTAGGTATCGAGCCCCAATTTTTTATGTGCAAATTGATGGACCCCAATTATTTTAAATGGGTGAGGTTCAAAGTAATAAGGGATATAGTCCGAATTTGGCGAGAAATATGTATGAGATTCTCATTACCAATGGTCCACTCATTGGTCCCGCTCTGGTGCAATCCTCTCTTTCCCAGTATATTTCATGACAGTATTGGGCAACTCTGGGGCCAGGCGGGTATAGTTAACTTAGGGCAGCTGTTTGATAGGCATGGTTTTTGGACATTCACCTCTTTGCAGGCTGCATTTGGGCTCCCCAGCAATACTTTTTAAAATATTTACAGGTGAGGGACTATATTCTTAATGATCTTACGTATAGAAACGTTACAGTAATGACTGACCTTCTTACTTTTTATTGCTCAGAACAGGAAGCAAAGATGGTCAGTAGAAGTATAACTTATCAGAAGTATATGCTCTGTGTCTCCGATGATAGCCCTCAACTTGCTTTAAAATGAAGCCATCGCCTGATGACTATAGTCACGATGGCTGAGCTAAAGGATTCACTAACCGTTTTAGATCAGTCAACTAGCTCGACTAATCTAAAATTACAGCACTTTAAAACAATATGTATGCTATATTATACACCTGAGCGTATTTTGAAATGGAACAAGGTTAAGACCACAGAACACTCATATTGTCCCAAGTGTAAGCTATATGCAGCAGATGTAGTACATATGTTTATCAAATGCCCTAAGCTTAAAGACTAATGGGATAGCGTATCTGAGTTGATCACAGTGCATACTGGGATTAAAACTAATCTGAGCGATAAGGAAATTATGTTGGGAGACACGGTGGATTGGCTCCCAGTCTGAGAGTATTAATTATGATTATAATTGTTAGTGCTCGCCTCTTTGTCACTGGGGCATGGATTGACCCCACACCTCCTAAGGTGTCTGAATTTTGGACTATTCTCTGTCAAATTTATGAATGTGAAATTGCTATTGCTAAAGCTCGGGACCTCATTCAATTAAATAAATGGGGAAGATATGGTCTCACTGGTATCGGTCATAGCCAGTCATAAGTAAAAATGTTTCATCTTAGACTAATATATTAATTAACTTTTACTTCCTTGTATAGTATCTCATCTCACTTTTTAATTGTGACTGGAGCTAATTTGTATAATTTGTATATGTAAAAGATGTTATTGATTATTCTGACTCTTGGTAAATACATTTTTTTTAAAAAAGAACATTCACAAAAGTCTTTTTTTAGTGTTGATAATCAAAATCCTGTGTTTCCATTGATTTTGTTAGATTTGTTTACTTACACTTTGCAAAAGAAGAGTATATACCTATTTCCTAACAAATATCTGAGAAATAGGATTTAGACAAAAATGTTGCACTTTAAAATGAATTTGAATTTTATTGAATTTAAATAAATAAGTGATACAATTAAAAGCGATAAAACTGTTTCCTAAAACAAGGCTTCTAATACTCATAATGGGCAATATATTGTCATCCCTATAATCCTATATTTTGATCAAATATATTTTTATATAATCACACAAACAGTAGTTCCTTAGTAGTGGGCTGTTGCAACAGCTTGTAGGCAAAGTTGAAGAATTTCAGAAGTTTTCTTATAAAGGTATTAGACTGCAATGTAAAACAGCCCCTAGTCACCTAATTGTTCTTATATTTGCTTCTGTAAATGGGACTCTTGGATAGTTTTTCCGTTGGTCTTACAATTTGGGGCAAAGGCAAATAATATGCTCCAGAGATTCATCCTAGTAACCACATAGCTGGCATCCTATTTGAGCAGTAGGTTGAGACTTCTGAGATCCCTCAAACTCACACAGCGGAATATCAAGTAATCTGAATCTTAGATATTTCATCTTTGTTGCTGCCTCCAGGTCTGAGTCTACATATTCTTGTCTTGCCTTTGAACAGGAATCTAGTGTAATTTCTGAATGTTAAAAACAGATTTCCATTGTTTTGAACACAGGCAAAAAGCCTGCTCAGCCTTACATGCTGTTTTTAGTTGATGTTACCATTTTCCATAGATTGTGTACAAAGTAGATCCTGCTGACTTACGTTTAACCTTCCATCTTTTACTAGCTTGTGCCACTTGTACACACCCTGAAGGTTATTTACTAAATTGTAAAAAATGTAAATTTAGTCACATATTGTTTTTTATAGCTGGTTTCAAACTATCATGAATCTAAATCCCAGATGTGCAGAATCAAAAATAAAATTAAGGTAAACACAGAAAAGGATGGCTTTCCTTGAAACATTATTTTGCATTTGTTATGAAGTTGTAATCACCTTTTGACCAGTTGCTTAACAGAATGATGATGCTCTCAACAATAACGAAGGAGAGAACAATTCAAGTAAAAGAGTCCAGTAGATGATGGTCCTATGATCATAGAGATGTAGTTCCAAGATGGTGGTCCCTTAGCATGCAGATGCAATATGATCGCTGCCGAATTGCATCTAGAAGCAACCTGATGGCCATCTTGGAATTATAAACTTAACATTCCAAGAAGGCCGAATGTTATTTTATTTACGAACAAGATGGCTGCCACAGTGCATCTACATGCAATGTGAACACCATCTTGAAAGTATAGAAAACACAATTCCAAGATGGCTGGTGTTAGAAATGGGATCTCTGGTTGGCTAAGGCTTGCGCCAAAGCCAGGCAGAGACCACCACTCTAGTCAGGGCGAGGAGTTACACGCCGACGATAACCCCTGCTCACCCCCTTGGTAGCTTGGCACGAGCAGTCAGGCTTATCCCGGAGGCAATGTGTAGAGCGTTTGCGCAGCACCCTCACACAGCAGCAACACACTAGGCACACCACAAAGGAACTCCACACAAGGTTATATAAAAAATAGCCTTTGTATTATCATAAATACCTTAGAAACATAATCACATAATATACAGTGCGCCAACTGGCACTAGGCAATATTCACAGGGGAATTATATACAGGACCAGGCCAATCGGGCCACGGTCAGAACCATCAGATCAGGTAAGTAGATGCAAATAATACATGTAGCGCACAACCAGTAATTACTGGTACAGGTAGGAACTTAGCACGAGATCCTGTAACCTACAAGATGGGACACCTACATCACATTAGGCATAAATCACCTGAGGACAATAGGCCCTCGTAAGCCTAAACACAGTGTGCTCTCCAATCAGGGGCACAACGCACTGACACTGGCCCCAGGCCAACTGGCCTCTCACCGGGGCTCAAATGCCCACTGTCCAGAATGTCCGGGCTGGCTGCACAGGCAGCAAAAGCAAAGTGCGCAATTGCACAAGCCTAAGCGTGGCAGCTGCCCACTACTTGCTGGGCAGCTGTGAATAATTAACACGGGCACCGGCGTGCCCCCTGAGCCCCTCTCTGGGACTCAATCAACAAATGTCCCAACGTTGCAGCTGCCCGGCTCTGGTGCGGCGCAGCTGTGAGCAAAGCGAAGGGGCCTCTAAATAAAACCACCCCTCGGTGCAGCTGCCCTCTGCAAGCGGGGCAGCTGGGATCCAACAAACGGGAGGGGCCCTGGCACATCTGTGCCCTCCGGGCCCTACTGGGCTTTTAAATAAAATTGGCCCCCACGTTGGAAAAATGGCACTGGCCCTCCACGGGCCGTCGGAGTCCCTCTCTGGGACTCCTAGACAAAAAGTGCCCCCTTGATGCAGCTGCCCGCCACTGCGGTGCAGCTGTGAAACTGACTTGGGCACCACTGTGCCTCAGGGACCAACGATCACTGCGCAATGGAGGGGGCAAGCACCGAGACGTGCCTCGAACCACCCCCTGACTACAGCCCCACTCACCCGAGTTCTGCAGGACTGCCCCCAACTCTGCAGACACACGCGGGGCTCTCCTCGTGGTTACGGGAGCCCCGCCACCAGTCAGGCTGCGTTTCCCTCTCGGCGCCACTCACCGGGTCTGGGCAGGACTCTGGGCCTCCTCCGGTCTCATCAGTGGCCGTGTGAGGTCGATTTACTTCACCCGGGCCCCCTCCTGGGACCCGGGACTTCTGCTGGGACTCTGTGGTGGGCGCGGCAACACGTGGGGCTCTCCTCTCCACACGGGGAGGTCCCGCTCACCACGCCGCGCTCTTCTCCTTTCTTTCGGACTTCAACGGGGAGCCTGCGAGGCTCCGGTCGCCCTAGGCTGCAGGCGGCCCTTCCTGGGTCCACACGAAGGCGGGGTAGGCTCCCGCCGACCTAGGCTCCTCCGTCTCCTGTACTCGCGGGGCTCTCTCCGGTCACGAGAGCCCCGCCTCCAAAACGGCACACGCTCGCCTAACTTCCTGTCCCAGGCGGACCTCGGGTGAAGCTCCGCCCACGTCCAGGCAAGGCTGCCTGGCTTCCGCGTCGCGCCTGCGGCGCTTCTTCTCTTCGGGCGGCGGTGATTTCTTTTCCGATCTCCTCAATGCGGGGTGGGCACCCGCTCGCAAAATGTGCATAAAGCGGGTTGGGCACCCGCTAGAGAACCCAAATGCGGGGTAGGCACCTGCTTAATTTAATAAGCACGAAGGATGCAGCAGAGATGCGGGGTGGGCTCCTGCTCTTCTCGGGCAGCGCAGGGGGATCCCATACGCCAGGATTCCCTCAAAGCACGTCGCAGCCTCAGCGCTGCAGGGAAAACAGGCTCCTCTCCCCTGGGAGCAAAATGAAAGCGCTCGCAAGGCGCTAGGAGCCACAGCTCCAGAAGTGTCTCAATGAGGCCAAAAATAAAGGGTCCTTGGAGCTGGGGACACCTCAGCAGCCCAGCCAGGCAGGCCAGCACGCAGGGACCCCCAGGAAACAGCAGCTGGGTCCCGCGGCGGTTCCTCCTGGCAGAGTGTCCCTTCCAAGTCAGCACAACAGAGCAGAACAAGAACATCTTCATGGGGTCACAGCCCCTTCTTTTATACACCCTTTTCCTTTGTCACATAGCACAGGGCTGGGGAAAAACCAGGTGCAACTGGTTTTGGGGAGCTTTGGAGCACTTTGTTTTGCTCAGCTCCTCTCTCCTTTCACAGGACAGGCTAGGGACATCAGACGCACCACAGGGGGTGGAGCCAGCATTGTGGAGGGAAGGCACAGCCCTATTCAGGTCCCAGGTGCAACTCCTCCCTCCCATCTAGATGCAGATCTCCCTATTCAGCCCTGCGCTGACTCACCCTGCCCCTCCTGGAGCCACACACACCTCCCAGCCCCTGTCACTCACAAAGCCAGACATGCAATTCACATCAGGCAGGCAGACACAGAGCACACATAAATGCCAACTTCTAAAAGTGGCACTTCTCCACTAGTCACAATAAATCTGCGCACACCACTGCGCAGCATTTATTCTCACGAGTTCGCACATACTAAACTCGCCCCTGCCCTACTCTCACACCAGGAATTACCATGGACACACATATCCCCCATGCATTCCTATGGGAGGGCAGGCCAATCTCACCACACGCACTCAGAGTGCGCACGCACTTTACACTGGGACACAGGGCTAAAGTGCGCAGAGGCCTAAAACCACCAACACTACACAGGGAAAAGGCTAGGAGACGAGCAAAAAGTTTAGGGGTGAACCTGCCAAAAGGGCCAAGTCCAACACAACCCCCTTCCAGCCAAAACGCAGGGCAGACCAATCACCACCGTGATGGGCTTCCCTGCTTGGAGGCGATAGAACACGGACGCGGGCCCGCAACTGCAGGGACACCCTCCTGTTCTACGCCACGGTGAACCCATGTGGTTCCTTCTAAAAAAGCTGTCCGGAGCAACTGGGCTACCCCACTGGTACTCCCTAGCTGTCCGCGGCCAGGACCAGGCCCTAGGCCATCCAGATGCCACTGGTCCTTGCCCATTCACAGAGTGGGGGTAGTAACCCCTGGCACATAGTAGCCATTCTCCACTCTTCCCCTCATCAGGGCAGGTCTAGACTGCCACTGATCCTCCAGCCTAGGGTCTGCACCCTCAGGCGGACCAGAAGTCACGGGTGAGGCTCTCCTCCCCCTACCTCTCCTTCTAGTGTTCCGCCCTCTCCTCCTTGGAGAGGCACCCTCAGAACACAACTCTCCCACCAGTTCAGGACCTCTCTCCAAAAACTGGTCTCCCAACCTAGGGTCTAAACCCTCAGGTTGCACCGGGAGTCAGAGGCGAGGACTCCCTCCTCTGCACCCCTTCCAGAGTTCTGCACCCTCCCAACTGGAGCGGTACCCCTGGAAGATGAACCGGTCAGGACACTGATTACAGATGTCCCTTCCTCCAGATCAGGCGGATCCTGAACCTGGCCTCCCAACCTTGGGGCTGAACCCCACGGCTGAGCATTTGCCTGGCACACCAGGACTTCCGGGGGCGCACTCAGCAGCCCCCGAGGGTAACACATGACTCATGTGTTGCGTGACAGTCTGCGTGGCGCAGACCTCCCGACCCCTGTCCATCTGACAGTGCGCAGAGATCCCCCACGACAGAAGTGGTGTCACCATGGTCACTTCTAGGAGACTCAGCCCTTCTGGCTGGCCCCTGACCCACTGGTTCTTCCACTGGGGAACACATCCCCCTCTCACCCCTCAATCCGGACTTCTGTACCCTCCCAACTGGAGCGGCACTGCCAGACACCAGAACCACTGGAGCTCTATTTACAGATGCTCCAGGTTCTCCAGACACTAGGAGATCCTCCTCAAATGGACTAACAGGACAGCCTAGGCTCCCAACCTGGTGTTCCCTGAAGAAACCATCCAGGTTCTGAGACTGGGTTTCGGGCACCTGGGGACACTCAGTCCCACACTCACTCCTACTCCACTGAGACAGGACGTGAGCCCCTACACCCCTCCCACTACACTGGGACCTAGCTGGGCTACACTGAACCTCTTCCCCCATACAGGACGGGAAGATACCTGAGCCACTACTTTTGGGATCACTCCCCAATGCCTCGTCAGAACCTTGGGCCTCCACCCAGAGGTCTGCCTCACGTGCAAACTCCCATAGATCAGAAAACCCACCCTCCAACAGGTGTTGGCGCAACCCCGGCAAACAACAACTGAGCAGGTGCTCTCTGATAACCAGATCGAACAGTCCTTCAAAATCCTGTTCCGTGTTAACCGTTACCCAATCAGCCAGTGCATCATTACATTCATCCGAAAAATCCACCCAAGACTGGTGAGACAGTTTCCTACTGCCCCTGAACTTCAACCTGTACTCCTCTTCTCTGGAACAAGGTACCATACTTTGGGAACTGGAATGGGACTTCCTGCACTGGACTGTATATTGCTGCCACCACTGGACTCCCACCCTCACTGGGGAATCCAGAAAACTACAACTACACTCAGAGGATAATCTACCCTCCCGAGCTAATTTCTCCTTGGCGAAGGCCCTCTCAGCCTCCGCCATCCTCTCCTGCGCTAAGACCCTCTCGGTCTCTAGCTTTTTCTCCTCCACACTCAGCTGCGCTATCTCCTTGGTATGCTCTAACCTGAGCTTCTCCAAAGCCAGCTGATGCTCCCTTTCTTCCCTCCTATCCACCCACTCCTCTGGGGACAGGAAAAGGGATGGGGCACTGCCCCGACACTGGACCCAGCAAGGGACTCCCTATCCATGGGGTCCTCACTATCTACTGGCGTCCCTGTCCTGTCACTTTCTTCCTCCTCTTCAGACTCCTCAGGGCCCCCTCAGACCCACCACCCTCTTGGCGTGCGGCCAGGGCCCTCTTCTCCTCATTGCGCTCACAGTCCCATTCATCCTTTTGCCATTGGATCAGGTTGTCCCTCAGTTTTGACTGGGTGTCTGACCCACTCACTGCTATGTCTCTCTCCTTACAGAAGTCCACCAACTCCCACATGCTGTATCTAAACAGACCACAAAAATTAAAAGCAGACTCCATTTTGGCAGGACGCTCAGGGACACGTGCAACACAGGAGACCTAGGTGTCTGAGCTGAAGCAAGAGTATACAATTTACAAATGACACTTTTAGGAGAAGAATTAAAACAAAACTCAGAACAATAATCCCCACACACGTGATTATCTAAATGTAGAGTTTGTAGTGCAACCAGTTGTCGCTGTGGTACTGCGCAAACGCAAGTCCAAATCCCACCGCTGACAACCAATGTTAGAAATGGGATCTCTGGTTGGCTAAGGCTTGCGCCAAAGCCAGGCAGAGACCACCACTCTAGTCAGGGCGAGGAGTTACACGCCGACGATAACCCCTGCTCACCCCCTTGGTAGCTTGGCACGAGCAGTCAGGCTTATCCCGGAGGCAATGTGTAAAGCGTTTGCTCAGCACACTCACACAGCAGCAACACACTAGGCACACCACAAAGGAACTCCACACAAGGTTATATAAAAAATAGCCTTTGTATTATCATAAATACCTTAGAAACATAATCACATAATATACAGTGTGCCAACTGGCACTAGGCAATATTCACAGGGGACATTATATACAGGACCAGGCCAATCGGGCCACGGTCAGAACCATCACAGATCACCAGTTGTAAATGTAGATGCAAATAATACATGTAGCGCACAACCAGTAATTACTGGTACAGGTAGGAACTAAGCACTGAGATCCTGTAACCTAAAACATAGGATGTGGATCACCTTAGGCATCAAATGACATTAGGCACAAATCACCTTGCATAGGCACATACGCAGTACAACCTCATAATCGTACAAGTACATTAGGCATAAACACAGGTGTGAATCAGTCAATGCAAATCACATTAGGGCCTGGCGCACTGTTACACTCACGGCCCCCAGGCCAACTGGCCATCTCACCAGGGCTCAAATGCCCTACTGTCCCAGAATGTCCGGGCTGGCTGCACTAGGCAGCAGAAGTCAAAGTGCGCAATTGCACAAGCCTAAACGTGGCAGCTGCCCACTACTTGCTGGGCAGCTGTGAATAATTAACACGGGCACCGGCGTGCCCCCTGAGCCCCTCTCTGGGACTCAATCAACAAATGTCCCAACGTTGCAGCTGCCCGCTCTGGTGCGGCGCAGCTGTGAGCAAAGCGAAGGGGCCTCTAAATAAAACCACCCCCTCGGTGCAGCTGCCCTCTGCAAGCGGGGCAGCTGGGATCCAACAAACGGGAGGGGCCCTGGCACATCTGTGCCCTCCGGGCCCTACTGGGCTTTTAAATAAAATTGGCCCCCACGTTGGAAAAATGGCACTGGCCCTCCACGGGCCGTCGGAGTCCCTCTCTGGGACTCCTAGACAAAAAGTGCCCCCTTGATGCAGCTGCCCGCCACTGCGGTGCAGCTGTGAAACTGACTTGGGCACCACTGTGCCTCAGGGACCAACGATCACTGCGCAATGGAGGGGGGCAAGCACCGAAAACGTGCCTCGAACCACCCCCTGACTACAGCCCCACTCACCCGAGTTCTGCAGGACTGCCCCCAACTCTGCAGACACACGCGGGGCTCTCCTCGTGGTTACGGGAGCCCCGCCACCAGTCAGGCTGCGTTTCCCCTCTCGGCGCCACTCACCGGGTCTGGGCAGGACTCTGGGCCTCCTCCGGTCTCATCAGTGGCCGTGTGAGGTCGATTTACTTCACCCGGGCCCCCTCCTGGGACCCGGGACTTCTGCTGGGACTCTGTGGTGGGCGCGGCAGCACGTGGGGCTCTCCCCTCTCCACACGGGGAGGTCCCGCTCACCACGCCGCGCTCTTCTCCTTTTCTCGCCGGCTCCGGGGCTCCCAAGAGCTCACGGGAGCCCCGCTGGACACTTCCTGTCTCAGGCGGACCTCGGGTGAAGCTCCGCCCACGTCCAGGCAAGGCTGCCTGGCTTCCGCGTCGCGCCTGCGGCGCTTCTTCTCTTCGGGCGGCGGTGATTTCTTTTCCGATCTCCTCAATGCGGGGTGGGCACCCGCTCGCAAAATGTGCATAAAGCGGGTTGGGCACCCGCTAGAGAACCCAATGCGGGGTAGGCACCTGCTTAATTTAATAAGCACGAAGGATGCAGCAGAGATGCGGGGTGGGCTCCTGCTCTTCTCGGGCAGCGCAGGGGGATCCCATACGCCAGGATTCCCTCAAAGCACGTCGCAGCCTCAGCGCTGCAGGGAAAACAGGCTCCTCTCCCCTGGGAGCAAAATGAAAGCGCTCGCAAGGCGCTAGGAGCCACAGCTCCAGAAGTGTCTCAATGAGGCCAAAAATAAAGGGTCCTTGGAGCTGGGGACACCTCAGCAGCCCAGCCAGGCAGGCCAGCACGCAGGGACCCCCAGGAAACAGCAGCTGGGTCCCGCGGCGGTTCCTCCTGGCAGAGTGTCCCTTCCAAGTCAGCACAACAGAGCAGAACAAGAACATCTTCATGGGGTCACAGCCCCTTCTTTTATACACCCTTTTCCTTTGTCACATAGCACAGGGCTGGGGAAAAACCAGGTGCAACTGGTTTTGGGGGAGCTTTGGAGCACTTTGTTTTGCTCAGCTCCTCTCTCCTTTCACAGGACAGGCTAGGGACATCAGACGCACCACAGGGGTGGAGCCAGCATTGTGGAGGAAGGCACAGCCCTATTCAGGTCCCAGGTGCAACTCCTCCCTCCCATCTAGATGCAGATCTCCCTATTCAGCCCTGCGCTGACTCACCCTGCCCCTCCTGGAGCCACACACACCTCCCAGCCCCTGTCACTCACAAAGCCAGACATGCAATTCACATCAGGCAGGCAGACACAGAGCACACATAAATGCCAACTTCTAAAAGTGGCACTTCTCCACTAGTCACAATAAATCTGCGCACACCACTGCGCAGCATTTATTCTCACGAGTTCGCACATACTAAACTCGCCCTGCCCTACTCTCACACCAGGAATTACCATGGACACACATATCCCCCATGCATTCCTATGGGAGGGCAGGCCAATCTCACCACACGCACTCAGAGTGCGCACGCACTTTACACTGGGACACAGGGCTAAAGTGCGCAGAGGCCTAAAACCACCAACACTACACAGGGAAAAGGCTAGGAGACGAGCAAAAAGTTTAGGGGTGAACCTGCCAAAAGGGCCAAGTCCAACAGCTGGCTACTACTTTGGCTTTGACAATGCCTCCCCAATTTTACAAGCATTGGCATAGAACACAGCAATGAGCAGAGAGTGGCAGGCAAGAGACTGTGGAGGAAAGAAAGAGAGACACTGAGCCACATATATACTTGGGGTCAGAGGATAGGTGGAATACCAAGGAAGTGGGAGTGGGGGGTGATAGAGGATCAGAGGAGGACTATGGAGTAGGGAGAAAGAGAGAGAGAGAGAGGGAGAGAGAGAGAGAAGGAAAAGAGTGCAAATACTTCACTTGTGAGCATAGGAGAGAGAAAGAAGCAAGACAAGCACTCCAATCGAGTGCTAAATCACAAATGGTACAAAAAGCAGAAAGAAATATATAGATTCTTGACGTAAACATTAAAAAGATACACTGAGCTTATGAAAAAATGAGCTTGAAACCAAAATGTTTAAGGTGCAGAACAAACCCAAGACTAGGTAGGGAAGCCTTTGAATCAAGAGAAAGGAATTGAACTAAACAAGGAGGCCATCCAACCATTAGCACTCTAAGGTGGAAATTCAAACTGTCTATAGTGAGATTGTCTTATGATATAAGAAGTTTACCGATGTGAATAAAATTCTATGCAATATAGAAACCCAAGAATAGTTGATACTTGATCGAGTGAATGAGGGAGGTTATCATCAGGATATATATTTAGAAAAAACATCAACAGTTCTGATATAAAAATAATGAAGCATTAGTCAATGGTATGTCTATACTGAAAAAAGTACATTCCGAGCCAGAAAGATAAATACGATACAGTGACTCCATCATAACAATACAAGCACTAACTGGATCAGTGGAGTCAATGAACCAGCCAAATAACAGGCAGAGGAATCTGAAAAAACATACACGTATAAGAAACAAGACTATACATTGCACAGTGTATTATCTGAGCATAAAAGAATGTCTTGCCGTAGATGCACATTACCCTCAGAGGAATGTCATTATGTTAAGTTCAATGTTGAACTGTTAAAATCTCTAGCAAGGAAGTGTCCTTCAAGAAAAGAGTCTGTTATGCACCCAGGAAGTTGTGTAGTGCATCGTCCTGAGCCAGCAGGGATGGACTTGCCACATGGGACAGAGGAAAACCCACAGTAGGCTGACGCCCATGGGGCTACTTTGGGTAAACGGGGATCATCAATTATCTTACCTGGCAAACAGTCCTGAAGGAATGCCAATAATGACCTTGCAAACATATAATTGCCTTCACAAATCCGAATGAAGAAGGTTATACTCACTTGTTACAGTCACTTGGTACCCAATGGGACCCTATGGGGCTTTTTGCATTTTCAAGGGCTGCTTTGAGCTCTACGTCCACCAGTGAAAGTCGGGTTGGCTTGGCACATTACCAAGTACATGCAAAGGTGAAGCAAAAAAGCTCTTATCATTATGAATTGCCAGAACCAGTATGCTCATTTAAAATTTTTATAACTTTAGTACATAAAGGACATATGCATTCAACTTGGAAATCTGAATGTTTAAACTCACTGGGATTAATAGAAAAAAAAGAAAAATCTTGAGAGCAGAATACTTTCTTCCAAAAGAGATGCATGGTTAGGGATTCTGTGGAACTACATGTTGAGTTGTGGATTTCTATTCCATGCACTCCGTTGTGGCCATGTCTGCTACACGCACTGGGATACATGGAGACATGGAATGAATATGAATATGAATATAAAGGCATTTGTATAGCGCACAGCTACTCAATCGAGTGTCCCGGCGCATCAAAATGCCCCCTGGCATAGACCCGCCCCATAACCTCCCAGCACATGAAGGAACATATAAGGAAACCTAAACGCGCAAAAGAAGTCCTCACAGTTTTTGGTTAAAAAGCAGGGTTTTAAGACGCTTTCTGAAAATGGTAAAATCCGTCACCGCTCTCAGTGAGACGGGGAGCGCATTCCAGGCCTGGGCGCCTAAAGCCCAAATGAGGATCCCCAGACCGCACGCGGGAGATTCTGGGTACCTTGGCTAGATTCCTTGAGGAGGATCTCAGCAATCTAGAAGGGACATAATGAGAGATCCTTCTACACAGATACTTGGCCCCTGTTCCGTACCAAGCTTTGAAGAATAGTACCATCGCTTTAAATCGGATTCTGTTTTTTACCGGGAGCCAATGAAGTTCTCTAAGGTGGGGGAACATATGTGTCCTCACCTTAAGCCTGAGAGTGGCTCTAGCTGCCGCATTCTGTGACACCTGCAGACGTTTAAGAAGATATTCTGGAAGGCCGAGATAGAGTATATTCACATAGTCCAATCTTGAAGTGATTAGTGCTTGGACCACTGATTTCCTGTATTGAAGAGACAGGAGAGGAAGGGTTGGATGTAAGGGTTCTGGAATGGTGATGTGTGGGGACAGTAGGGTGGCGATGTTGTGGAGAGCGGAGACCTTTTCTATGTCCTCTTTTGATGTGCATAAACTTATAAACCTACCACATAGTTGGCATCATTATACTGATGACAAGTTGCAGGCGACAACAGGACATCCCAATTGTGCCAGGAGCTGTTCCTGTCGTTTCTCGGTGTGGACCCGGTGTGGAAGGACAGGCCTCTGCACAATTCCTGTGTTGGATGGATGCCGCACTGTTACAGCAGTAAAGTGAGCAGTCACACTACTCCAAGCGATAACGTGAGCAGTCGCACTCCTCCAAGCGGTAAAGGGAGCAGTCGCACTCCCCTAAGGTACTTTTTAATTTTCATAGCATAAGCCGCGGTTTTTGCCGCAGCGTGAGCTTCTCTGTCCGAGCTGCCTCTGCCTGCCGTGCCTCCAAGCATCGTGACATTTCGTCATGTCAGGCGGCTATTTTGGATTGGGCCAGTCCTTTAGGAGTCCAAGGCATCTCCGGAGACACGCACAACTGGATTCTGCGTATCTGAGCGGATTCTGTCAGTGACACGCTCACTATTGACCGCAATTAGTCTTGGAGCCATAAATGAAATTAGCATTGGAGCCATACAGTGATTCATATGAGTGCAGCCACAAAGTGCATGTTGTGCATTCACACCCAATCACAAATCTCCTTGCTGTGCGTTCTTTTGTGGTGACACGCACACCTCATTACTTTACGCTTGCATTGCGGACATGCGCAGTGTTTATCATTGAAGCTATACAAGTGATCCACACGAGAGTGCTGAAGTAAAATACATTCTGTGCGTTCATTTGCGGTGATACGCATACCTCCATAATTTATTTGCATTGCAGATATGCGCCGTGTTCATCAGTGGAGCCACACTCAAGAGGCTACCCCAACTACAAATCTGAATGTTATTTGTTCATTTTCAGTGACATGGACACCTCATCACCTCATTTTTCGCTGGTATCGCGGATGTAACCGGCAGTTGAGCCAAACACTTCATTTACTTTAAAGTGCACCTATTTGCCTTGTTAGGCGCCAACATGCAACAGGCAATTGCACCACCATCTGCATTTGTTACCAAGCCAGCATCATCTGAGACTGATTGGGAGAGATGTAAGGAAGGTTTTGAGGCATACTTAGATGCTCTTGAGGGGGAATCTTTCATGCACAAGAAGAAGCTTGCTATCTTTAGACACTGTCTCGGTTCTAAGGGCCACAATATTTTGAAGCACACTCCCAAAGTGGTGGTTTTAACAGTTGATGGTGAGGGGGACGGGGCAGAAGATGACTATGCTACAACCATCAAATCCTTAGATTCACAGTTCAAAGTGTGTAAGAATGTGACACTGGAGAGACACAAATTTTACAAAAGGGTGCATATGCCAGGAGAATCTGCAACCAGCTATGTTGGTGTATTGCACATCTTTAGCAGTCTTGTGTGAATACAAATCATTTGAAGACGAGAGGATAAGGGACCAATTAGTAGAGAAAACAAGTAATGGAAAGGTACTGGAAGCCTTGTTGTCCAAACCAGATTTAACGTTGCAAAAAGCTCTAACGATAGCAACCAGTATTGAAAGCATGACATCTCATATGGAACAGATGTCAGTATCTGGGTCTAAAGCACAGTTTTGAGACGTGTTAATAGTTAAAAACAAGTATAAGAAAAACAAAGAGAAAAATGATCAAGAGAAGGTCAACAGGAATGAGAAGGGTAACAAAGAATCCTCATACAAGCGCTTAGAATGTTACAGGTGTGGCAGTACTGCTCATCATGGTAATGCCAGAGTGTGCCCAGCTATTGATATGACATGTGCCAAATGTTTTAAAAAGGGGCACTTTGCCAGGGTATGCCGGTCGTCTAGCAGGGAATCGTCTGGCAGAGAATTGTCCAGAAAAGTACACAAAGTGGAACAAACTATAGAAGGAGATTCCTCATCTAGTGAGGAAGATCGGGTCCTCACCAGAACAGAATCTAATGGACGGTCACACATGGAGGATGTGTGTGCTGTGGCTTAGCAAGGACCAGAAGACCATTATGTTTAGTAAACATTAATGGGATGGATGTAAGTGTTTTGGCAGATCCAGGGTCCCCGTTCACTCTTATGAATGAGAAAGTATGGAAGGAATAGTTCCAGGATCAGGGAATTGTTTTGAGGTGGTCCTCCATTCGCCCAGTGAGTTATGGAGGTAAGGTCATCGATGTAGTGGGGGAATTTGATGCAGATTTAAGCTTAAGGGGATTGCTAAATGGCAGCACAGATTTTAAGGTTGAGTATGTGCCAGGGAAAAAGAATATGTTGGCGGACTGCCTGTCTAGATTACTGGATATTGGAAATTATGGGAGTGATAAGGAAGGGAAGAATAGTGACTCTGAGGTCATTTGCAGTGTCGAGAGCCACTCATACGGTACCATATTGGAACAGGAATGGAGGGATGAGCATGAAAAGGACAAGGAAGTCAAGGAAGTCATAAGAGGCATAAGCAAGGGATGGTCAAGAGTAAATTCTGAGGATAGTGCGGGCACTAAGTACAAGCATGTTATTGAGGAGCTGCCTGTAGTTAATGGTTTGTTGTATTGTGCCATTAGTCTGGTAGTTCCCGATGCCATGAGAGATAAGGTGCTTGCTTTAGCTCATGAAGGCCACATAGGCATGCGAGCTATGAAAATGAGAATCCGGGAGAACTTCTGGTGACCTGGTTTAGATAGGCAAGTGGAACACGTTGTGAGGGACTGCATGGGTTGTGCCATAAGCGACAAATCGCAGTTGACTGTGCCTAGTCCTATGAAGGTGGTCAAGGTTCCTAGTAAGGTATGGGCTAAAGTGGCAATTGATATTATTGGCCTGATGACATTGTCTGGTGGACTTCCTGAGTACGGCATTGTAGTTATGGATTACTATAGTCGTGGGCCAGATGTCAAATTTGTGAAGGTTCCCAAATCTACGTGTGTGATAGAATTTCCAGAAACATTGTTTGCCAGGGAAGGGATTCAAGAAAAGGTGCTCTCCAACAATAGTTGTCAATTTATGTTGGCACAATTTGAGGAGTTTTTGAGGTTTATGGGGATAAAGCACACTAGAACTTCTCTTTATCACCCAAGGAGCAATGGTCTTGTTGTCTAAGGCCAATGGTCTAGTTGTCTAAGGCCAATGGCTTGAACTGCAAGTTGGAACTAAAAAACATTTTGTGGGCAGTGTGCACCACTGCCAATGCAGGCACTGATGTATCCCCATTCATTTTATGAAGAGGATGCATGTCTGTTCCTAAGATGCTGAGGAAATGTATGGGAGACTTCAAGATTCCTGAAAGGAAAATTGAGGATGTGGGTAGGCAGAGAGTTGAGGCACAGAATAAATATGATCAAACACTATACAAGCAGAGGGCCAAGAAACTGAAGGTGGCTGTGGCTGATTTGGTCAGGGTGAAGTGTTCTAGAATTGTACCCAAGGGGGAATCAAGGTTCTTTGAACTCAAGAAGGTAGTGAGGGTGAACAAAAGTGCTGTGAAGTTGGAGGATGGAGGATGGTGGAACAAGGAAAAAATTGCAGTGTCTCGTTGGCACCGGGAGGATGAGTCCAGGAAACATAGGCTGCAAAGCGATGTGAATGGAAAAGGAACGGTCTTTGTCTTCCAGAGCCACTAGACCACCTACCAGGTTGCATGACTATGTCTTGCAATTACAATAAGTAAATAATCTGTTCAAGTGTTTGCTGGACCTATAATCAGAGTGTATAATAAGCTTTAGTTGTTATGATTCTCCTATGTGGTGCATTTACTGTATTGAATTTTTGTTTTTATATAATGGTTGTAAAGGGAAAGATGTGTTGGGTTGTAGATTTGTACTCCATGCACTTGTCGTGGCTGTGTCTCCTGCACGTGCCGGGATGCATGGAGACATTGAAGGGTTGGAATGTAAGGGTTCTGGAATGGTAACAGGTGGAGACAGTTGTGCGGTGGTGCTGTGGAGAGCAGATGCCTTTGCTATGTCATGCTGTGATGTGAATAAACTTATAAACCTACCACGTAGTCGGCATCTTTATACTATGTCAGCTATAAGTTAGTCCCTTTTTGTTGTCAAAAACACTGGTCTTATGGCACCATATCTGCAACTAATCCCCACTGCTTATTGACGTTGATTATTAAGTAGGTTCTAGATGGGTATTGTTCATTATATGCTGTCTTTTCAAAAAAAGCAATGTGTGCCCTGATCTCATTAATTCATGCCCCTTCGATTCTAAATCAAAGTGATGCATTCTGTCATTTTTTGCAGGTTTTATCGTTCTGTTGATTTTAAATATCGTGTTCCTTTATTGAGCTCAAATAGCTTCATAAATTGGAGGCCTGCTTTATTAGATTTACAGATGGTACTTAGCTTGTTGGTTTGTTATGTGACAGGGTGCTTTTGGCACTAGGGGCAACCTTTGTAATTAAATGTATGGCTGTTTATCTATCACTGATGAAATTATGTTTCATATAAAAATTTTATATATTGAGGTAATTGTTTTATCTTATTTGTTTTTGTTTTGCATGGCCTCCCTCATTTTTCCTACTGACATATTTAACTTTCCAGTACGGCTATAGCATATTATTTAGGAAATAAACAGGTTAAATGTCACCTGTGAACTGAAGCACATATTGCCATCCATTGGGATGACAAGGAAAACATGACTTTAGGCCTACATTGGTAGCTTTATTACTACACCTTTTAAACCCTCAGACAGATGTGTCAAAATAACCCTTATTGACTGGAAGGAACCTTACTTTTAAATATAAAGTAAGTCGCCCCTAGTTGGCCTCTACTGGAGTGAGTTGCTGCCCCTATGTTCCGTTCATAAGCTCCTGGAAGCCTTAGAAGTGACGAAGGGGAGAAAGAAGTAAAACGCTGAGAAAATGGGAAGATTTTCGGCTTCCAGATCTCTCGAGCTTCACTGGGGCTTCACAGCTAAGGTATCCGATTTCAAGAGGCCCATGTCGAATACAGCTTCGAGCCAGCCCTGCTGACGTTTTTTAAGCAGCAAAAAAGAAACTAATGCCCTGATTTGGAGTTTTGCGGAGTGGATACTGTGACGCAACTGAGTACCCTCTCCAACAAACTGACGTTCCAACCTCCTAATTTTTTCAGACTGAACTTCAGTATGTCAGCAACAAGAGACTATTCCATCTTTGTCGCTGACATACACCTCCAACGGCCCAATAGAGTAAGGGAGGTTTGGGCATTTGATCGCCCATCAAATTTAGAGTGTGTGGTCAAATGGGCAGTTTTTACTGTCCATCACTTCCAGGTCAAACCTGGAAGTAAGGGGCAGTTAAAACTACAAAATGACCCCCGTACCACGGGAGACAACTCCTATGAAGCGGGGTCATTCGTTTTTTATTTTTATTTAAAAAAATAATCCTGCTTTGGTATTAAGGGTCATGTTGATGGAGTCGTCTGTCAAATTTTCAATACATTGACAGGAACTGCCATGGCGGCGGTTATTACCAATGTAAAGAGATGTCCACTTGGCTGCCGTACATATCTAGATTTGCAGGACGGGTGCTCCGCCAAGGCGATGGAGTATTTGACTCCATCGCCCTGACCGTCCTCTACGATCTAATCGGCCCATCAGTCCAAGTGCAGAAATTTTGACCAGACAAAAATGCATAAAGTATCTGATAAAAGGACTTCGGCAGGTGCAAAAATAAAAAAATTCCGCTTGGAGTTCTTTCTAATTGAACCAATGAACTTGCTGAGACTTCATAAACAGATATCTGACTCTGAGAGGACTTCTTCAAGTACAGCCTTCAATCTTGCCCAGCTACAGGAATTAATTCCAGGAAAAAAACCGAAATCTGACTTCTTTGACAGGCCCTCATACTAGGTTTAGCCAGCCTCAGATTCATTACGATAGACTTCAATTTGTTCCTAGGTCCCAGTCTACTGCAACCGTAAATGCTGTGGGGCAGATTTACAAGGAACTGACGCATCTGCATAGATGCGTCAGTTTCCTTGCGTCACCTCCAAATGTCCTTGCGTCACCATGGATGCGCTGTATTTACAATACAGTGCCCCATGGCGCAAGTAATTACAGATGCGTCAGAAATTCTGACGCATCAGTTGGAGGAAAAGTGACGCATTGTTGGAGTTGGTCACAAAAGTGACGCAACTCCAGCAATGTGCCAGAAAACATAGGTAGCTCCCATGTAAAATGCCCTGCGTCAATCTTTACGCCTGTTCTGAGCAGGCGTAGGGATTTTGACGCAGTGAAGGCGTAGAGTGACGCAGTGAAATCTTGTAAATTTCACTGCGCCAGTTCTACGTGGCTATTTGCATGGGAACGCCTACCCTGCATACATTATACCTGGCTCAGGTATAATGTGACGCAGGGCTTTACAACGTGACGCATCTCCCTAGATGCGTCACGTTATAAATAGGCCGCATAGTTTGCGCCGCCGTTGCGTCAAAAAAGTGACGCAATGGTGGCGCAAGGATGCGCAATGGCGGCGCAAGGAGGCGCAAGGGGCTTGTAATCGGCCCCTATGTTCTTACTTGGCACTATTTATCCTAAAAAACATCATATCTATGGTTCTCCTGGTTGAATTTTAATCATTTCTTTATCATTGTTCTTATTACATTTTTTGTTTGATGGTTTTTTATTGTGTTGTGTTTTGACTTTCTTTATTGTTTTGGTACTGCTAAATACTTTACACACTTTTCCTAAGTTAAGCCTGTCTACTCTGTGTAATAGTTTCCAGGTGTTGAGCCCAGGGTTAATATATTGAAACTGTGTTTTTAAACTTAGAGGTTTATAGACATATTGCTAGAGATGGACCCATATCCACCCCAATGAATAACCAACTTAGGGGCCGATTCCGGCCGGAAATCTCTCCGACCGAGCCGGACCCGGAGAGGATTCCGACCGAATCGGACCCTAGCCGTCCGACCGAACGAGTACGATGCGCACGCATGCTATCGGACTCGAGTCGGTCGGACTCCCATTGAAGTCAATGGGTGCGAGGCGGACAAGGGCGCCCCCTACAGCGTGTACGCGTCCATGCGCATCGCGGCGTACATGCACAGGTAGGGGGGACTTATGGGTCCCCCCTGTGTGCGACTCGCGCGCCTACGCGCATACAGGGGTCCGACGCGGACCCCCAAAGTCCGGCTCCGACAGCTTTTTCGAGCCGGACGGGCGCGAGTCGGTCAGACTGCTCGCGGCGCACATCGTACTTACCCGGCCGGGAAACGTCTCCATAGCGCGGTGCGAGTCGTGTCCATGCGAGTCGGTCGGAGCGTGTTGAAGCCGCGTTCGAGTCGGTCGGCGATTTCGCGGGTGCTTGCATCGTACTCGCTCGGCCGAACCCGCGTACGATTCGGTCGGGAAACAGGGCTCCGAATCGGATCCGGTGAATCCGAATCCGATTCGGAGCACTACCGGCCGAGATCGGAATCGGCCCCTCAGTCTTCTACTGCGTTCTCATACTGTTTGAGATATATTTGTGAGACAGGGGCTGTGCATACATGTCATTTCTGTAGTAATCAAATACACTTAATTGGCTGCGTAGGAACAAACAAAGATGTGTCACTGACTTCAAACAGGCTCTACAACAGCTTCAATACTCTAGATTGAAGGTAATGTGAAGTCACATGCCTTCAAGTTTGCAGGGAGCACCTTCGTCTTTCATTTTCACACCCTTAAACTAATCATTTCCTATGTGCTTTCCCTCACAAAATACTGGTAGTCATTTTCTTTTCTCTTCCGGCATTGACTCGCAAAATAGGATCAATCTCGTCCTCTCAGCATTTCTTCTTCGGTTGAATAGAAGGAAACACAGCACACCATCATTATTGCTCTTACACCTGTTACCAGTAGTCAAGCATATCTGATACCCATACCAATGCAACATTCACCGCTAAGGTCATCTGCTCATTACATGGAAAATGTCACCACTGCAATACAGCCAGGGTATTTTTCTCCTCTACTGGTCTTCTCCACTCCATCCGCATTTTCATAGATCAAAATGAAGACAGATATGTTTTCATAGCCTAAGCTTCTAAACTTTATGAGGAATATTTCTAAGCATCTTACGCGTGGTCCCCCCTTCTGTCCTCTTTCTATCGGCTCAGCGGTCAAACTGAAAGTGAACACTGTTTATAAATGCAAAAAATATATAAATGCATTAGAAATGTGTTGACTACTACAATTTAGAGCAAACAAGAATAAAGGATTTAGCAAATTCCAGAAAGGTAAACTGAAATTTGGGGAATGGTATTGAAGTAAAGGGATAACGCCTGGCTGAGCTTTCTTGGAAAATAGTCTTGCAAGTACCCACTTTTACAGAAAGAACCTCAAAAATCTAATGGTAATACAAATCCTAAGAGAGTACAAACTTTCAGGCCATATCTTCTTCTTCTATCTTAGTGTCAAAACACAGAACACTAACCTGAGCTTTACTCTTTGAGAAAGAGATGGATTCAACATAGCTGCTGATTCCCAGCTACCCCCTCTTACTGACTTCAACTCATGAGACACCATGTAAATTAAAGACAGGCAGATGGGAGAAAAGGGAGTAGGACAAAAAGAAAGAGAGATGTGTTGAGTTGGGGTAATCATCACAGAAGGTTCAGTCACTTGGATTTGTCTGCCATCCTCTCTTGTCTTCTAGTCATGGTGTGCAATGGTATACTCCTGTTGGTTTGCGCCAACAATGAGGTCTAATGAACGAGAAAGAAAGATAAACTCAGTTGCGCACCCTTCCCCTACGACTGTATCACATCAGTTAACAAGACTCTACTCCTTAAGTCTTTTACCTGGAACTCCCCTGTTCCCCATGTAAACCTGAGGAACAATATGGGATGATTAAGCTTCTCAGTTTGTGCACTGCAAATGAAGAAAGTTACTAACCACATCATTATTATGTGTTGTGAACAAAAAATACAATAATAATTCTTATTTTTACCTTTTGTGTCACACAATATGTAATTGTAATTAGTGAAATGAAGGGCCTGATTCACAAAGGTAGACTTACACTTTTCTGTACGTTTCAAGGACGTCATTTAGGGGTCACAGCTGTGGCTCCTGGCTTGCCCCTTGTGACCCCTGGCACTGCCTTTGCAGCCCCTGGCCTCAGAGGTGGCAAAATCATGCCAGGATCACAGGGCAGCGAGTACTTATGGATGTCAGCTGGGGCTCTGCTCTCTTTGTTGTTAGACCTGGCATCCTTGGAGTGGGTCTCCCTTCCATTTTTTCGTAATGCCTCCACTGTTGCCGATATGTTTTTGCTGGACTAGATGCTCATGGGCACTTTGCCGCTGCTAATCAGTGCCAAAGTGCAAGTGCTCCCTATCGTGAATTGATGTACGTATTAGTGACTCCATGATTGGATGATTGGTTTACTTGTCAGTCCCTAGTACCGTGCACTAAGTGTGCCCAGGGCTTGTAAATCCAATGCTGCTGGTGGGCTTGCAGCACGGGTTGTGCCACCCACAGAAGCAGCTTGTAAAGTGTGTCTCAGGCCTGCCATTGCAGAGCCTGTGTGCAGCCTAGGGCTGCCATGTCGACTTGGTGAGTGCACCCACTTACCAGTCCCTAAACCTTCCCTTTACTGCATGTTGGTCACCCCTAAAGTAGGCCCTAGGGCAGGGTGCATTGTAAGTATAAGGTAGGACATGCCCTGGTGTGTGTGGCATGCCCTAATAGTGAATTACAGCCATTTTCGTTTTTCACTATTGCAAGGCTACCTGCTCCCCATAAGCCAGAATGGGCAGACTGACTATTACACCTTATAGTCAGAACTGACCCAGGGAACATGGTAGAAAAACGAATTTAGTATGCCTGAACTCAGGATGATAACATACATCTTTTAGTGAAGTTGGTTTTAACAATCTGTGTTTGAAAATACCACTTTTAGAAAGTGGGTATTTTCTTGCCTAACTATCCAAGCCTGCCTCTGCTAGGTTGTGTATTCCTTGTCTGGAGATTGAGTGACAGGGGCTGGGGGTGGCTACAGGAGACAGGGTGAGTCAGCCCAGGGCTGAATAGAAAGATCTGCATCCAGAGTGGAGGGAGGAGTTGCACCTGGGTCTGAATAGGGCTGTGCCTGCCTTCCACAATGCTGGCTCCACCTCCTGCCGGGCGGCTGAGCACTCTGCCCCACATTCTGAAAGGAAAGAAGGAGTCAGAAAAACAAAGTGCTCCAGGACTGACCAGAACTGGTTTTGGGCTAGGCAGAGGCCTCTCTGCCTTCAGAGAACAAAGAGAAACTGTGTATAAAAAGGGGACCCAGACCCCTAGGAAATTAGATCACTTTTGGGAACAAGAAGAAACCTTTGCTGAGGAGCGGAACCAAGAAGAAACTGAGGAGAGACTATCCCTAAGCCTGAAGTGCTGCTTGGGGATTGGCCTGCAGTGGTTTGCCTGACTGCCAAAGAAAGGAGAAAGGAACTTTTGCTTTGCTGTGACTTTCATCAACTTGTGAAGGATCTCCAAGGGCTTGGAAGAGAGCTTGCCCCCTGACCGAAGTCCCAGGACCATTGGACTTCACCCCCTTTGTGAATTGCTGCTGGAAACTCTGTTTCAGTGGCTATAGAGGTAGGGAGCTGTGACCGACTCTCACGACCGACTCGGTGTCCTGTAAGCACCGCATCGAAGCACCGTCTCGCCCTGCAACGCACGGCCCTGGTCTCACCGACTCCGTCAACGAGCCGCTGCCTGCACCGCATCAAGGGACAACGCGTCCTGCAACGCTTCGCTACGCCAAATCGAACTGGTCCGACCGACACGGTCACTGCTGCTGAGTTCGAGTCCTGTGACCGCACCGGAGTTGGGCACCGCTCGCACGCTTTGCGACGCACCGCCCGACTCGCACCGCTGTCCGGACTGATCGACGCCAGCTCCTGAATCCGGCTCCGTCGCCGCACCGCAACCTGCCAGCACCGCCTCGAAGCACCGTCTCGCCCTGCAACGCACGGCCTTGGTCTCACCGACTCCGTCCTGACGACGTCAACGAGCCGCTGCCTGCACCGCATCGAGGGACAACGCGTCCTGCAACGCTTCCATCTTGCCTCGCGATCGCGACGTACAGCCATCCGGCTCGCACGCCCGTGCCTGCTGCTTCAAGTAAAAGGTACTGTGACCGAGTCTGTCTACGCTGTGTTGGCCCGCTCTCGACGCGGTCAGCTGGATTTGTTAGACTCTGTTTGTTCTCGACATCACCGTAGCCGGAGGAGGCTACCGACTCGCACAGAACCTTGAATTAAGCCTTTTGATCAGAACTAAGCACTCTTGACAGTATTGTGGATTATTTTTGTCGTTTATGGTCTTGTGATAAATCTATATAAAGTATACCTATTTTTATAAATATATAACCTGTGTGGTGTCCATTTGTAGTATTGTCACTTGATTACTGTATGTGTTCACAAATGCTTTACACACTGCCTCTGAACTAAGCCTGTCTGCTCGTGCCAAGCTACCAAGAGGGTGAGCAGGGGTTATTTCGGGAGTGTACCTACTTTCCCTGACTAGACTCAAGGGTCCCTATTTGGACAAAGGTACCTACCTCTGCCAACTAGAGACCCCCAAATCTAACATTTGTTTTCTGTACATTTTTTGTTACACAAATAGCGAATAATATCACATTAGTTACTATTAGTATATTATGAAACGGAGTACAATTATCGGGAATGTGACATTCCCTTGCAGCTGAGGTAAGTAAAAAATGCTTTTAAAAGTATGTTATGTGTGTTCTTGCAGGTGAGAGTGTGTTTATGTGACAGTGTTTGTATGTGTGAATGTGTGTGTCTGTGTAAGTGTGTGTGTGAGCGAAAGTGAAGGTTAAAGGTTGTGTGATGTCACTTCCGCTACCCCTGGCATTTTGGTGAATGGACGTCCATGGTAAGTTTATGATTGTTGCTATCCACAAAGGTATTTTACTAGTAGTATCTTTCGGACTGCGGAGTCTCTGCACATAAAAAAGTCCTATCTTTTTATATGCTGAGATTCCGCAGTCCTAAAGATACTACTAGTAAAATACCTTTGTGGATAGCAAACAATCATAAACTTACCAGGGACGCCCATTCACCAAAATAAGTCTAAATTTGTAAATCATGTCCTTTATCTTCTTATTCTAAAGGAGCAGGATTTATTAAGATGAATATTTGTGAACACTGATTTTCAAACTCGAATGATCTGTTTTATTCTAATTTCTGTAGAACCACTATGCCTGGAACATTGCTGTCTCCATTTTCAAGAGTTCGACAAGGAAAGTACTTTAACATGGACAACAGTGCCTTACTTCTGGTTAAGGTTGACTTTCAGTTTTAATGTTCTGTAATTTTCTAGTCTTTCTTTCCCATGTAAAACAAAGTTGGGTCTCAAAGAAGACGGCCCCAACAATGTTTGAAGAGACTCTGGATCCAAGGCAAGTGAATAGGGAAAAAGCTAAGTTCAGGAGCCCAGCATAAGAGTTCCTTTTTTCTTGATAGCCTCCATAACAGGCAAAGATATGAGATGAGGGGGTGGTCAAATACCAAGCAACACCCAAGATGGCCACCACTTTCATGGGATTTTGAGATCCTTCCATGAGAATACAATTCAGTCACTACAATCCCCAAAAGTTCATATAAAATACCCCTCCCCCGGGTCATATCACCATAAGCACATAAAGTGGGCCATCACATGATTCCTTTTCTTTGTGCTATGAGGTGCAATGTGGTAGAATTTAGGTGCAGTGCTGCAGAGATGTAGGGGTAGTCAAGGAACAGACAAAAGGGACCAAAGGTGGGTGTGACATTTAGCCATATGATCTTAGTTAATAGGATATCTGCGAAACCCTCAATAATGCTCGAGAAATAAATGTATGTGTAAACCAGAAAAGTGATGAAGTAATAATGATTCAGGGACTACAGATACTGCAACATTTAATTTTTCCTAGCTTTGATATTACCACATCATCATGAGTACCTCAGATCTGAATTGGAGATAACATGGCAATATTGCCGGTTTTTCACCCAACTTCAAGTTGCAAAATGCGGAATACTGCATTTTTTCATGCATAGGTTTTGCCACTGAAACCCCATTGGGCCTATGCGAATCAAAATCCATTTGTGTCTGAATCAGAATTAATAGCACTAAAGGGCTTAAATCATACATTTGCTAGTATGCATACCATTGAGGCTCAAAGGCTGTGGTTATATTGGGGTCAATAAGTATTGAATAGTCAGCTTTCCAATCTGCAGTTGATTTTCAAGCATTCAATTTGATGTGTAATCTCTACTAACTAGCAAGTCTTTAGTGTTCTTTTGAGCATCAGGTATGGTACAATAAGCCAGTTTAAAACTGAAGGGTGGAATGCTTCTATTTTGAGGTAGCAGTGACTTTTTGTTCTTGCTATGAAGCAAGTGGAGATAAACAGATGGATACATAAGGATATTCTGCATGTGCAATGAGTGTTTGATGTGTGTTTAACTGTGATGAAAGGTAGACTGCATATTGCTTTCTTTATACATAACTAGGGACAATCAAAACAAAGTGTTGACAAATGGCAACTAAATACCATGTTGTATTCATAGTGTGATTTTATAAAAGACGTAATATGAAGAGAAACCTTTTTATTAGTGCAGTATACACAGAATCTGTTCTGGGGGTGAAGAGGTCTAGGATTCAAATGTTGTCTGAATATAACACATGGAAAGTCAAATAGTAGTGAAGGAAGCAACAACAGCTTTGAATCCCAAAGTTACTTAGAAGTAATGCACATGCATAGTGAACATTTTGTAGCTATGGTACAGAGCAAACAGCCTTCGCTTAGAGAAGATGTGTAAACCATTTAGATGTACCTAAACAGTTAAAAGTAAAAAACAGAACACAATAAAAATGCTGCTCCAATTTATAAAAATAGAGTCAAATTTAATTGACAAATTACACCAAAAGGACAAAAACCCAATAAGAGGAACCGGAGATATGAATTTAATTTTTGAAGATGTAAGGAAAAATAGCACCAAAAAGAACAGCGTGCCAAGGGTAGTCTATGGCTGACGCAGACTTGGACCGGAATTCAATTTTGTTGTGTTTACAAGGGTTGTCTTTCTCAACCCTCGGAATGTGGAAGTTGTTGCCATAGCTGCCCACGAGCTGGAGGGTTCCACATTTGTCAGTTGGGGCTCTCCTGTCATGTGAGGGGAGAGGTGGCTCATTGAACCGACATTAAACTTAAAAGAAGAATTACTCACCGTTTCCTGTCGTCCTTTTGCTGTCGGCCACAACATAATTTTGGCGATGATTGGGCAAGCCACCGCAACAGTTCACAGTCACCGTCGTGGAAAGAAGTACAAGGGATCTTGCCATCGAAGATGTATCCAACGCTTCACAAGATAGTGCAAAGGTCGACTCCATAAAGTTGCGGTTTAAAAGAAAAGTCTAGTGCGCTGGTCCGCAATCCATGTTTGTGAACAGTTTGGCGGACATCTTGGGCATACAATTTCCATCGTCTCACAGTACTTCAAAGACTCTATGCCTCATGCGCTGTTTAAGCAGAAACATCATCTGCGCATGGTAGGGTGTCTTACTTTCAAGCTGTATGTTCCACATGTTTCCAAGTTTGGTACAACGTACTGTCGAGGGGTGTCAGCGCACTAGTCATCGTTTGTGAGTGCCACAGCTCCGCTGCACCCGGCACTCAAGATAAGCGACTTCGTCATCCAGGTGAGCCTCAGCTGGGCTGCATTCAATTTGTTCACTCAACGTCCAAGAGTTGTACATTGCAGAGGAGAGTCGGCGTACTAGTTGTTGTTCCTCTGAGCAGTTCAACGTCGTTAGATGAGTTCTACATTTTCACCTCGCAGGGTATGATACAAAGATAATTTTATTCAATGGTGACACGCACACCAGGTAAGACTTTTGCGTGCCACAGACCAAGATCAGTGACAGGCACACCTCTATCTTTAATTATTGCAAGGTGTCATTTTGCTCATCACTTCAATTGCGGTGATGCGCACACCACGCTGTCCTTAATTCTTGTGTGCCACAGACCAAGATCGGTGACGCGCACACCTGTATACTGTAATTGTTGCAAGGTGTCATTTTGCTCATCCATTTAATTGCGGTTATGCGCACACCATGCTGTTCATAGTTCTTGTAATACAATTCAACTTTCTGTGGGGTTTTGATCGATTTCTTTTTTCTTTCTTCTGTTTCCTCATACGTACCTTGTGTAATTGTGTTGCCCATAGTGGTAATCTGCTAAATTTTCTGGGGAGTTTAATCATAGCAGGAACATTTGGTAGTGATGCAGTCTGTTAATCCTCCACCGCCTTTCTTAGAGTGTCCTGGAACTCCACACATTCAGTGGAGACAATGGTTTGATGCTTTCGAGACTTACCTCAAGGCAATTGGTGCATCACGTTTCAGGGCTGAAAGAAAGAAGTGCCTTCTTCTACATTCTTTGGGTTTTGAAGGCAGAGAAGTCTTCAAATATCTCCCTGAATTGGTGTTGGATGACGGTGAGGTAGTTGGTGAGTACCAAGAAGCTGTTAAGAAGCTAGTTTTAAAATTTGATGTGCAGCCTAGTTTAGTTGTTCTAAGACATAAATTCTTTAAACGCACACAGTCACAAGGTGAGAATGTCGACTCTTATATAAGTGCCTTACGAAAACTTTGTGCAGAATGTCAATTTGGGGATTACCATGACCAGCTGGTCAGAGATCAATTTATAGCTCACTGTTGTGACAAACACGTTCAACAGAAACTGCTGACTATGGGTAACCCAGGGCTCGAAGATGTTATAAAGGTAGCGAAAAGTGTTGAATTGGCACAGTTGTCTATCAAGGAACTCAATGTAAACTCACCGCAAAAGGACTCTGTTAATGCAGTTACGACTACCAGGGTACCCCGCAAAGACAACAAGGTCCACAAGAAAGTTTTTTTCAAAAGAACAAATATTTGTTTCAGGTGTGGATATCCACCACATGGGAAAGACAACAAAGTATGTCTAGCCAGTAATGTGAGTTGTCGCAAGTGTGGCAAATTGGGTCATTTTGCCAAAGTATATCAGTCTAGCCTGGCTAAACCAACCAAAGTTAATTGTGTGATGGTTGAAGATTCAGTGAGTGAACATGACCTTGGGAAGGATATACAAGATATGATTGTAGTGGTGACTGATGGTGAGTTAGTCTCTGGTGACCCAAATAATTGTGTGGATCCCTATGTTGATGTGGTTGTGGGAGGTAAAAGCCTCAATTTATTGGTAGATTCGGGTGCATGCATTTCAATGATCACCTACGAACTTTTCAAAAGAACTTGTGGCGATAGGGCTCTTTTTCCTCCAGACAGAGCGCCAGTATCCTACGAGGGGAGAAGAATTGAGTTGGAACGGTTCATTGAAGATGTGCTTGAGTTCAGGGGGCGTAGGATCCAGGGGAAAATCTATGTCACAGTTTGTGGTCTGAATATACTTGGGTGGTATCACCAGGGTCTTTTCGGCATGGTATTGAGACCTGGTACTAGTGAACAAGTACTGGTCATCAAAGACACCTCGGTTTCTGTGTGTTTAGAAGAGGAGTTTCCGCAAGAATTCTCTAACAATCTTGGAAAGATAGCGGGTTTCAAACACAAGATATAAGTTAAGAGAGAGGCTGTCCCTATTAAGCATAAGGTTAGATCTGTGCCTTTCAGCCTCAGGGAAGATTTTAAGAAAGAGTTAGACAGGTTACATAGTAGTGGGGTTATTGAACCCATAGAATCAAGCCTGTGGTTGAGCCCCTTAGTGGTTGCTCGCAAACGCAATGGGGATATGCGTTTATGCATTGATTTGAGAAGCCTGAATAAGGAAATGTGGGTAGATTCCCACCCTCTGCCCAAGACTGGTGACCTGTTGGAAGAACTGAGGGGTGCAGAGTGGTTCTCTAAGATCGATCTTGCTTCAGCGTAACACCAAGTGGTGTTGGATGATGACTCTCGCCATTACATGGCATTTAATTCACCGTTTGGCTCTTATCAGTTCTGCAGGATGCCATTCGGCCTGGCTTCAGCGGCATCTGTTTTCCAACGCATAATGCAGCAAATTCTTATTGGCGTGAAAGGGGTTGTCATTTTTTAAGATGATGTTCTTATCTTCTCAAAACATTTAGAAGATCATGAGAACTCATTGAAAGCAGTGCTCCGGATTTCTGGAAGAAAGAAATAGAGTTTTTGGGACATTTGGTTTCATCCAAAGGTGTAAGCCCAAGGCCTGGTCTGGTGAAGGCTGTTGTTGAGTGCCCGTGTCCCAGGAACAAAGATGAGCTGCGCTCCTTTTTGGGGCTGTCCAAGTTTTATGCGCGCTTTATACCGGATTATGCAACTAAGATGAAGCCTGTATCGAACATGTTAAGAGCCAATGTCCCGTTTGTTTGGAATGATAATTGCCAAGACACGTTTATGATGGTCAAGTCAGAAATTACAAATGCAAAGACCCTTAGTGCCTATGACCCGTGTATACCTTGCACCATAACGGTTGATGCCAGTAACTACGGGTTAGGCGCTGTGTTGACACAACATCTGGAGCAAGGTGAAGTGACCATTAGTTATGCATCCAGGATGTTGCGTGATCAGGAGCTTAATTACTCTGTGATCGAAAAGGAGTTGTTGGCATGCTATTGGGCTTGTGAGAAATTCAGGAGTTATGTGTGGGGCAGGAAATTTATGATACAAACTGATCATAAGCCTCTCGTTTCCATTCTTGGTGGTGACAGATTAAAGTATGCTACGCCACGTATAGCACGCCTGACTACAAAGTTGTTACAATATGATTTTGTTGTCAAGCACATTCCGGGTAAGGATACTGTCAGGGCTGATCTTCTGTCCAGGCTTCCTATCTGCGAAGAGGAGATGTTTGATGTGGAAGAGGACAAAGAGGATTGTTTCATCACCTATGTTGACGCTGTGGAAAATAAAGCATGTAGCGAGAGTGAGTGGAAGAAGGCGGAGATTGAAGATACTGTGCTGAACAAGGTCAAAGAGTATATAGTGAAGGTTGGCCCAGAGAGAGATGTGTGTCTCCAGATATTCAACCATTTTGAAAGGTTGCTGAGGAATTGTCTATTGAAGATGGGGTGATTATGAGAGATGACAGGTGTATTCCCCCTGTTGGCATTCGTGCTTTACTGGTGGGCTGTGCTCATGATGGGCATTTGGGGTCCACAATGACCAAGAGGCATGTCAGATTACACTACTAGTGGCCTTCCATGGATAAGGACATTGAATCTGTGGTTAAAGAGTGTGTTGTGTGTTCTGGTGCTGAGAAAGGGTACAGGGTTGTTTCACCACCGCTACAGCCCATACCATTCCCGGAGAAGCCATGGTTGAAGGTTGGAATTGATTTGGTGGGACCTTTCAATTTTCTTCCTCACCATCTACGCTTTGCGTTTGTTTTGATGGATTTCCACAGTAAGTGGCCTGAAGTTCGTTTTTGTGCGTCACCCACTGCGAGTGGTGCTGTCAATTTTCTAAAGGAGATCTTTATGAGAGAAGGTTTTCCTGAAGTGTTAGTGTCTGGCAATGGAGTGCAGTTTGTGAATCATGGAATGAGTGCTTTTCTGGGGGTGTCAGGTATTAAACATTTGAGGAGTTCAGTTGGCCATCCACAAACTAACGGATTGGTGGAAAGGATGAATAGGTGGTTGTTGAATGTATCAAGTGGGCTAAGATCAACGGTTACGATGTGGGGGGTGCGGTTAGGTCAATGTTGTGGTTTTACCGCACCACGCATCATTCTCTCACCAAAATTGCGCCATTTGTGTCACTCAGAGGTCGCATGCCCACGTCCACTTTATATCCTGCTTGGCTTCTTAAGACGGTCCGTGACAAAGTTTCATGCTGGGTGCATAAAGGGGCTTTGGAGTCTAGGGTAGAAGCGGGCCAAGAGAAAATGAGAAATAGATATGATCTCAAGAAGTCTGTGAGACCTGTTTTGTTGTCCCCTGGTGACATGGTTCGTGTTAAAAATACAGATTTTGTCAGAGAAGGAGGTGCAGTGTACGGTGATCCTGTGTGTGTCGAAAGATTGTGTGGTGGTGCCGTTATGGTACGTGGTGGACATTGGTGGAATGCCAGCAAGGTGGCGTAAGTGCCTGATGTTTCCAATCAAATGGGACATGATGTGGATTTAGCCCTGCCCTCTTCTGGTGGACAAGGCTCCTGTGTGGTACCACGAAGGTCGAGTCGTGTGAAACATGTACCCTGGAAGCTAAGATGAATTACTTCCTGCTTTTTTTCATGGGGCGAGTGTAGTTTTTCCTTGTTTTCGTTAAGTTTTCTATGTTTCTACTTGGGGGTTTGCGTTTTGGGGGGTGGTGTTTTGCATTTTTAGGTTTTATGGGTTTGTCTTTGTTTTATTAAAAAAAAAAAGGCAATATGTTGTGTTTACAAGGGTTGACTTTCTCAACCCTCGGAATGTGGAAGTTGTGGCCATAACTGCCCACGAGCTGGAGGGTTCCACATTTGTCAGTTGGGGCTCTCCTGTCGTGTGAGGGCAGCGGTGGCTCGTTGAACTGACATTAAACTTAAAAGAAGAATTACTCACCGTTTCCTTTTTTTTATTTTTTATTAATCAGTCTTTATTCAGTTTTCCAAAAAAAGCCACTGTTCCCCCTTCCCCTCCCCCTCCCCCGTCAGACAGGAATACACACTCAAATTAATTACATATTTACATAAAGTATCGAGCCCGGATTAAGTCTATTGTAGATCAGCATAACAGTTACAATATCATCCTCTTAACAAATAATTCTATACATCCCTGCTTCCCTGGGGAAGATAATCTCCTTCAATCTACTCGCTACTTTGAGCTTTACTCCATTCAAGCAGGGGAGTCCATATCCTCACCCCTCTTCTACGTAGTTTGCTGCCCTTTTGTCTATATATAGCCATTTCTAAATTAAAATTTGCCACCATCCTGGCTAGCTATTGCTGAAAGGTTGGGGCATTAGGGTTCAGCCAGGCGGAAGCGATACACATTCTTAATGCAGCCATGGCAATAAAAATCAATTCATGTCCTGTTTTTGCATTATTAGGATCCTCAGCCCCTAATAAAATGGCATCATTAGTCAAAGTTATGTCTGTTTGCAGCACTTCAGTCAAAAATTTCCCAATATCTTTCTTCAGTTTTGTTAACTCATCACAAACAGCAAAAATATGGGCACTATCTGCTTTAAACAACGTACATCTCGGGCAGAATGTTCCCTTACCGCTTCCCCATTTAGCAATTTTATCAGGGGTGTAATACAGAAAAAAACAAGTTTTGAAAAACTGTGCTTGTAATTTTGAAGACATTAAAATAGTTTGTGACATCACATATGCATAATTAAATTCCTCATTTGAAATTCCTAGTTTCTCCTGCCACTTCTGTGAAACTTTATCCATATCATCTGGTAGTACAGCATTAATAAGTGCATATATTTCCCCGATAGTGCTTATTTTATCCTGAAGTAATTTCTCCACAATTCCGACTTTCTCAAATTGAACCTTCCCCTCTACCTTCCATGACAAAAATCTCTAATTTGAAGATACTTAAAAAAATACCACCAGTCTAAATTAAAAGCTTTTTTTAGTTCTTCAAAAGATTGTATCCCTGTGGGGGTGAACAAACAGCCTAATTGGACAATTCCCGCGTTCTTCCATTTTTGTATACTAGCTCCTTTAAAAATCTCCAGAAGAATTTTATTATCGGTTAAAGGGGTGAAAAAAGATATTCTGCCGATCCCTAGCATTCTTCTTATTGCACTCCATGCCTTAAACCCACTATACAGAGTTTTGAACCTGACTTTTTTTATGGTAACTATCATGCAGTTAACGTCAAAGATAGCCTCTACTCCCACTGCCTAGCACAAGTTCAAAAATAGATGGTATAGCATCCGGCTGTGCATCCTCCCTTATAATCGGTAATAATTCCCTACTATAAAGCAATACAGAGGCCCAGTAATAAGCTTTTAAATTCGGGAGTGCCAGCCCGCCCCTGTCTCTAGGTAGGGTAAGAAGTTTATAAGCACGCCGTGGTTGCGAATAAGCCCAAATGAATCTAGAAAACATTCTCTCAATTGTTTTAAACCACTGGGTCGTAAATTCTAGAAATATTGCCCTAAACAAGTATAAAATCTTAGGAAAAAACACCATCTTAATAACATTAGCTCGGCCTATAATAGAAAGATGCAAATTATCAAGGCATTGAAGATCTTTTTGCATTGTATCCATATTTGGTTCTATGTTTAACTTAACCACATTATCTAGTTTAGATGATATGCAAACACCTAGATATATAGCCTTATCTACTACGCGTATATCATTCATTTTTGCTTTATCATTCAAAACAATCTGTGTCTTGCTTTGGTTAAGAGCATAGCCAGAGATTTGTCCAAAGCGTTTGGCCTCATCTTCAATGGCTATCATGGCAGTATTTGGATCAGCCGTTACCAGAGCTATATCATCCGCATAGGCTAAAGTTTTGGTGGGATTATTCTGTGACGATATAGGTACTATTCCTATGTTCTCTTCCAATCTACGGATAAAAGGGTCGATATAAATCGCAAATAAAAGCGGAGAGCAGGGACAACCCTGCCTCGTGCCTCGGGAGATTGTAAATACCTTTGATAACCTACCATTAACCATCACTGCCGCTGTTGGTTCGGCATATAGCTTTTGAACTGCCTGAATATAACCATGCTTAATTCCCACCCTAGACATGGCAGCCCACAAATATTAACAGAAGGTGGTGGGATGCACACCATGCTTTAACACGAATCCATTTTTATCCCAATAGTCCTCAAAGAATGCGTGCTCACTGGGAACGTGCCTTGCCCTATTGGCACTCCGGTATAGATTCAAGTGATGTGGGGTGACGCTGTCACCCCGACCCAGTCGCACTGCTGAACAGTATCATTATAACGATAATTTCACTTATATGAGCCAAGTTTATGTCCTTATTCCACCATTGTTCGTCCAAACATTCCATCAATCTTCGTATTTAATCCACATCTATGGTACCATGCTGTTGCACAAGCTTCAAATGCTCAAGAAGTGCCCATTCCAGACCTCGCTCAAGAACACGATGGCAACGCATGATCGGTTCAAAACAGTGTTCTTTTATTAAAACTCAATGTATTTCGGCATCACAGGCCCTTCTCAGGGTAACTGTAAATGAACAATCAGACATTCACTTATGTTGCATATGCCACGCTTTACATGTTTAAATGCTAGCCTCCTAATTTAATTTCATTATAACACCATAATAGCAGAAAGAATGTTTGTTACACCAGGTTAATTTTGGTATATGGTGTTATAATGAAATTAAATTAGGAGGCTTAGCATTTAAACATGTAAAACGTGGCATATGCAACATAAGTGAATGTCTGATTGTTCATTTACAGTTACCCCTGAAGAAGGGCCTGTGATGCCCGAAATGCATTGGGTTTTAATAAAAGAACACTGTTTTGAACCGATCATGCGTTGCCATCATGTTCTTGAGCGACATCTGGAATGGGCACATCTTGAGCATTTGAAGCTTGTGCAACAGCATGGTACCATAGATGTGGATTAAATACGAAGATTGATGGAATGTTTGGACGAACAATGGTGGAATAAGGACATAAACTTGGCTCATATAAGTGAAATTATCGTTAAAATGATACTGTTCAGCAGTGCGACTGGGTCGGGTGACAGCGTCACCCCACATCACTTGAAGCCCACAAATATTGCCAGGAGACCCTGTCAAAGGCTTTTTCGGCGTCAAGTAAAACCAAAGCCATAGGGTCTCCTGCAACATCCATAGCATCAAATAGAGTAATAACTATATGAATATGGTTTATGGTGGACCTCCCTGGCACAAATCCATGTTGACGTTTGGAAATCACTTTATGGATAATAGGTGCAATTCTATTGGCCAACATTTTGGAGTATATCTTTGAGTCAGCATTAATGAGTGTGATAGGGCGATAAGACCCCATTTGCTCTGGAGGTTTATTCTTCTTTGGAAAGATTACAATTTTCGCCCTCGACCAGGAACTCGGAGGTTGACCACCATTAAAAATATGTAGCATAAGGTCGGAAAGGATAGTTTAAACTTGCTCTATAAAGGTGACATAAAATTCCGACGGAATGCAATCCATTCCAGTCGCTTTCCCATTTGCTAAACCTTTAATAGTCCTTGAGATTTCTTCCACATCAGGTGGATCCTCCAGACTTTCCTGATCCTCAACCTAAAATCTTTCACCTAATATATTATCTAGATACCCTTTGATATCTTGCTGCCCACACACCACATCTGCTGCATATAAATCTTGATAAAATCTCCCAAAAGCTTCTCTTATGAGTGCAGGGTCAGTTATTTGCCCTAGGATAGGATCGTTAATCTCTCGGATCAAATTTAGAGAGGTTTGTTGTCAGGTACGCACAGCAAGTTGGTGACCAATTTGTTTGTTTACTTCATAGACTATTTCTTTTTGTGCTGTAGCTTTTTTACGGCCTTATCGGTAAATATATTAATAATCACTGCTTTAGCAATTGCGACCTGTCTTTGTATTCTCTCTAGATCCTTATTTGTTGTAACCGCTCTAACCAATTCCTCTTCTGCCAACCTCAAATTATCCTGTAATATCATCAAGGATTCCCTGGCTTGTTTATTAGCATTTAGGGAGTATCGTAATGTTTCACCTCTGATTCCGGCCTTTAAGGCATCCCACACTATTTCAATTGTAGTGCTCCCTACGTTATCTTTTAGAAAGTTCGGAATCCATTTTCTCATATGTATACAGTATTCTCTATCCAAAAGCAGGGACCTCTCGAATGTCCAAGACCTTATGTTGGAATTACTCATTTCTACTTCTAGCTTACATATTAAAGGATTATGATCCGATAAGACACGTGGCAGTTTCTCTATACAACATTTTGTTTTTAAAGAGTTGGAAATGAACACATAATCCAGTCTGGCATGATTGGAGTGTGGATAAGAAAAATATGTGTACCCTGGGTCTTTTGAATTTGTAGTCTGCCAGCTATCCACTAATCCATGTGTCTGACACATGTTCTTTAATGCCTTGAATACTTTAGGCTTCCGACCCACATACCGCCATCCCTCCTCCGCAGACCAATCGCTAGGAAGGTTAATATTAAAATCCCCACAGACCATCAGTGGTAAAGGCCAATGAGTAAGTTCACTTGAAATATCATCCAGCACCGCCGCATCATCACTGTTACTTCCATATAATGTGCAAAGGGTTAGTTTCTGCCCGACCCCATATGGGCATTCCGTAATTGCCCAGCGTCCAAATTTATCACAATTAGATTGGTTAAACACCATCCCACTACCTTTAGCTAGAATTGCAACCCCTCGGACCCTAGCCCGTTGTGACGTTGCGCTTATCACCCTAAACCCTAGTGTTTTTAAAACATGTGTTTGAGAACCCTCTATATGAGTTTCTTGAAGACATACAATATTAACTCCCAATGCTTGTAACCCTACTGCCACTTTTTGTCTTTTTTTTATATCATTCAAACCACATATATTCACAGACATAACCTTTACCACCCCATACACTTACATATTGTAGTCCAAATATAACTCCTCCTCCCACAATCCGTATAGCAATTTTATCCGCAAATATCCCTGTTCTTCTTGCACATATGATTATACCAAAGTTTCCAGCCTCTAGCAAAGTACATAAGTTTCTCATCTCCCTTTTAATCGCCTGTCTGACAGCCTTCCCCCCACCCTCTCCCACCCCTCCACCAATTTCTAGGCAACCAGACTCCAACATGAGCCTGTGTGAGGACGTCTGAATCCATCCACATCTCTACCCCTTCTCCTACATTTGCAGCTACATCACGATATACCTTAATCCTGTGTTTCTCCCACAAAAAGCTTATCTACTATAAATCATTTTAAAACTATTCAAATTATAAAGTTGCTCACAGCTTTCATATCTTGGATCCCCTAGCTTCTGTCACAATATCATCGAACATTTTTGGGCTTGTATTTCTGAGTTAAAGTTGAAGGTCTGTCCCTTAAATACTACCTTGAGCCTAGCCGGATTTTGGAGAAATACCAATGCTCCCACCTGTTGGAATGGAGTCATTAATTGCCTAAGTCACCATCTACGCTCCACCGTTGCGTGAGCAAAATCCAGCTTCGCAAAGTATGCAAAGCCCTCAAACTGTTTCTTGGCATTAGGTCTAGCTATATCGTAGACAGCCTGTCTCAATAAAAAGTTGCCAAAATATACCAATATGGCCCGAGGTAGTGCTTTTGTTTCGGACCCATGTTTGGCTTGAGTTAGTGGAAATCGGTGAGCCCTTTGCACTTCTTTCCCCCAATCCCAAGATGATAATTCCGGTAGGGATTCTTTCAGCATCTTAACCACAAATTTCCTCGTGTCGTTACCCTCGAGGTTCTCGGGTACCCCGAGCAACCGCAGGTTATTCCGATGCTGCCGGTTCTCGTAGTCCTCCAGTTTCCACATAACGTCTTTGATAGTTTTATCCTGAAAAGTGGACTGAACCTGGAGGGTTTCCACAGATTTTTCCAAAACCTCTGTGCGTGTTTCCACCATACTCATCTGTTCTGCGATGTCTGAACAGATCTTCCCTACTTTCCGTACAGATCCTTGTAAATTTTTGGTGGCTTGCCTTGCTTGTCAATTGTCTGCTTTGACATCATCCTGAAAGGACCTCAAGGATTGTAAGATCAAAGCAAGTGAAGGGTCAGGGGGGGGGCCCTCTTACTTCGCTCCGGTTCTCCTCCTCGGGCAATTGAGAGCTTCCTATCTTCCTCTTGGTTCTCTGGGGACAGTATTGATGAAGCAGAGTAGTCCCAGCCCATCTCATCAAGTCTCTCCTGCTCTTGAGGGGTATTTCATTTGGCACTACCCCTGATGTCCTTTTGGATTTCTTCTTGGCTGTAGTGGGCTTTCCTGCTGGGATACTGTCATCTGAGGCTGAACAACCTTCGTCCTCCCGCTATTAGATATGTTGATATCTGACAGCTCGGATTCTTCCGTGAGGGAAAATAATTTTTCTCCTGTTACAACCAGGGGTAACTCACGTTGTTCAATCAGCCCTTTAACCACTGTGCTCTGGGGGGCAGTAAGTTGCCATAAATATCTGCCACGTCTGGAATTCCATCTTTGTCAGCCAGATTACAGTCTAGGGCTAACTCTTGTTCATTTGTTATGTTCTTCGCTGCCCCACCTAGGCTACAAGCCAATTTCTCCTCTTGTGAGCCCTCTATCACCGTCATCTGTACTGCCCCTACCGGTGAATTATCAGTTAGTGTTTGATCTGTCTCGGTCTCTGGGCTCCCCATAACATTTTTTTCACCTTGGCATACGTTTTTTATATCACCTATAGGTAAAAACAGACTTGTGATGGCCGGTTGAATTTTCCCCTGCTCATAAGGTGTTTTGCGTTTGCGGCTGACTACTTTCGCCGAGGGGTCGTTCTTTTCAGAAACAGGTACGCTCTTAGCCTGTTTTTCAGATCTGGAAGGACGGGGATCACTTTTCTTATTTTCCATTTTGTTTTCAGCTCCGTCTTGCTGTCCCGTAGCGGCCGCCATTGCTTGCTTTCCTCTGCCTCGAGTTGCCATTGAAGCCGGCAGCTCTTCCGGGGACATGCTGTGTTCCCTCGGCAACCACGATGAGGCATATGGACGTCTGCCTCCCACGACCGCTGTCAGAAGCAGCCGCGCTAATCTGTCCCAGCTCCTGAGCTCCGGCCAGGGATTTGCACAGCCACGTGCACTGTGTCTTCCCCACAGCAAAGCCGGTCCGGAGCACGCTAGGGCACCACACGTCCTGCCACCACCCGCGGCGCCTCGCATGCCGCTCCCACCGCCGAACTCCCGGGATACACCTAAACCAGGTAGGAGAGAGGTGCCGGTGGATTTTATTCTGACGCCATCTTGCCACCCATCAAGTCATTACTCACCATTTCCTGTCGTCCTTTTGCTGTCGGCCACATCAAATTTCATGGCAACCACGAGGGAGCGTAGGTCAGAGACAGCCACAGCCTTGCACAACTGAAGGATTTTAAGTTCCAAAATCTTGACCAGGCGAAGGCATCAAATGTATGCGACTGGCAATAAGACTTCCCTTGGCACAAAATGTGAACTTCTCCCACTCAGAGATTTATCATCCACAACCAATGGCTTCAGCCGCACTTTGCCAAAATCCTATCTGACTTCATGAAGACTTCCTCGGATGCAGCCTTTTGCCTTGCCCTGCTGAAGAATTTTGATTTTCGGAAAAAGACCAAGGGCCTGATTACAATCTTGGCGGATGGGATACTCAGTCACAAAAGTGATGGATATCCTGTCTGCCATTTTACAAGTTCCATAGGATATAATGGATTTGTAATTTGGCGAATGGGATATCCATCACCTTTGTGACGGAGTAACCCTGTCCGCTAAGATCGTAATCAGGCCTTAAGGCCCAAGGTAAAACCTCCGACCAGGTCCCACCTGGTTGGTGTATCCACCTGTGCATCATCATGGTCAGCTTGAAATCGTGGTTCTGGAACTCAACAGCATCCTGAAAGTATTGGCCTACCTGGATCTTTTCAAGGGTTTTCAGAACCTTAGGGCAGGTGTTTTTGGTTTTGAGATAATTAAATTAATTTGTACTCAAAAATCCTTTATCTCTAGATTCTTTTTTTACAAAAGGGGATCATGAGTCAGTTTTACATAGTGTTCTCAATTGTTCACTTGCCTATGAATCACTGAATTATAATTGTCAGTATCCTGTATAACATTTCCACCATCCTTGTTTGCAGGCTGAATTGTGATCAGTGAATTGGTGATATTGTAGGGGGTAAATGATCTCATGTTTTTAATGTGGAATAGGTCATTCAGAACCAGGTTTCAAATGTTAATATCTCTGGTGGCATCCTTGAGTCGGGTGGAAAAAATGTAGATGACGGTTTAAGGTTTGTTACTGGGCTTTTGGAACAGCATCATTAGCAGAAAAATGCTTTCAGTCTTATTTTTCTGAAACATTTCATTAGGAAATGAGTTCTTTCTGTCACTACAAAGGAGAGACCCCTTCTTAGGATGGAAATCTCAGAGGATGACAAATTGTGTTTTGCTAAGTTGAATGGGTATTGTTTGGCTAGTGTATGTGGGGGTATGTACAGCACGTTCTGTATTCACCCTGTCCCCCTTTGATAGTATGTGCATCATGTCTGGCTGTCCCCCGGTATCTGATTCTGATATCTGCCCCTGACTCTTCTACCTCTCCGTCCTCTGGCTAAAAAAGAAAAGACTGATTAGATGTACTAGTTCTAGAACAAAAATCTTCTGCTAAGTATGAATAGGCCTTTTCTTTTGTGAAGGACTTAATGTCCTTCAACACTTTGTCAGCCTTCTTCTTATATTCTATTCGCTAAATTCTGCTATAGTTTTCTTTAAGTTTTCAAGGGCTTGTTTAGCATCTGGCAATGAGTCTATCTCAAGAAGTATTTTCTCCAGCACTGCAATGTCTTTAAGCTCTTTCTTACTACACTCAAGGGAAATCTTTATATTGACTACCATCCAGTGTCCTGACCATGAGGAAGAAATTTGGCTGAATCTGCCCCTGAACCTCTTGCCCCCTCTAATGGGGCCTGGAATGTTGCATACCTGTAACCATGCAGTTTAATATTTATAGGAAAAACAAAACAAATTGGGCAAAGGATTAGCCAGCTCTGGATAAGAATAAAGTGTCAGGTATCTAATGCTCCTCTAGTGGCACACTTTGTAGAGAGCAAACTCTCAGCAGATGACTGGCAGGTTGTCCAGATGGTGCATTCACCAAACAGCGGAGGTGTCCTCTCTATGATGTTATAGAGACTTGAATGCAAGTTGGTCAACAAATTTAAATCCACTGAGAAGGGATTGAATATGATTAAAAAAAAATGGCCTAGATCACTGCATTTACCACTCTGTAATGAATTGGTATCTATAATTGACACACCAATAGTTATGTAAAATGTGGATCGGTACGTGTATATGTAACTTGTGTGTGTATACTTATTGCAATAATTGTCTGATGCAGTCAATTTTTCTTTCTATTCTGAATTAGTATAAGATCTGTTCACCCATTAGAACTGTTTTGTTTATGCGTGATGAAAAATTACATTTTTTACTTTCCATTTTTCTGTATCCTTTTCTTATATATGAATTTGTATAAATTGGGAATTTAGAAGCTGCTTAATCACATTGTCTAGAGAAGAAATCAGACAGCAATCTTGTACAATTATAAATGCATTCTAGAATATACTATAGACTCATTTGATACAGGTTCCCATATTGTCACAGAAAACATCTTTATGCATGCTGAGTTCCTTGGTGCACCTCATCTTGTAGGTGCCCCATCTCATACGTTGATGTATCCGATGGTCATCTCGCGGTAGGTGCAGTAAGCCTTGTTTTGGCCAGCATCCATTTTTAAGCTTGTTGCATGCCCACTGCACACAGGATTACCGAAGTGGAGACAGTGACAGTTGCTCGGTTCCCATGTTTGAATACGACTGGGTATTCTTAGCAGAGACATAGAATCTGAGCCTGAGGCATACCACTGTACTTTTAAGTAGCACATGGTCAATCTGTGGCCCGCATAATTGAACAATATCTAACGGTTGGCTGACAGTACAGCTTGCGAAATCTTTTGTATTTAATATATCTTGAAAGGGAGCTCTTATCAGTTCCCGGTACCAAAGTACTGTGTTCATCCGCTTTTGTGTGGAACTTTTTTTCTTTTTTACTTTCCCTGGCTGCACGCATTGAAACCGTGTCACACATTTTGTTTACTTTTCCTGGCTGCACGCATTGAAACCGTGTTTTTGAAGATGTTTCCGGCACTGCTACATTATTATTATTTCATTGCACATTTTGATTACTTTCTCTGGCTGCACGCATTTTCTTGTGCTACTCTGCACGGCTTTCACTTTCGCTTTCCACATCACACCATAAACATCACATACGTTGCTGTAGGCCACTTGCCACAGTGTAACCACAAATCATGGTTTAGACTTCAAGGACTGTTAAACTATGCGATAAGATCTCTTTTCACAGAAAACCCTTACCCTTCTAACGCTGTGCCTTTAATCATTGTTTACGACTTTGTGGATGAGCTTATAGGTGCCTGATTAGCTGAAGATATCCTGTCCATACCCCCCACTTGCCAAGCGCCTTCAAGCCACTGCTCACACTTGCACAGCTGCAGGAATTCTTAGGCACATGGGGAAATGTAGACATCAGGCTTCCTTAGTGTGTTGTCTGTGGGGACACGCTGGTGAGGTAAGGCCTAACTATATTTTCCGTAGGGTCTATTAATAAGGGGATACACACACAGGGATCACTGGTGCCAGGAGATAACCCACGTGCTCATCCTCCCCTTTTATTTAACCCCGCAGGCCACGCCTGGCCTGCGGATGACGTGGACACAGTTTCCGGCCATCGACCAGAAACACAGGAATGCTAACCATTACATCCCTTTCCAACTCGGCTCTTGAAAACAAAAACTTCGGAAAAAGTCCTGCAAACATACACAAATCCGGCTGCATAGTCTCAACAGTCTTAACACGCAAAATCCTGGAGACGTCGGCTGGGGCGAGGATTGGGCCGTAGACTGTAGCGATGTTGTTGGCTTCGTAGTGGCGGTTCACTTGGCAGGGGCTGACTTGGAGGTGAATCGGGAGGCGATGCACCTTGGGGGGCAGGTTCCGATAGATTGTCCCGATCTTCTCCTTGATTCTGGATGTTTCGGCTCAGGCTCAGCAGGGACCGAGGGTCAGACCCCGAAGGTTCTGTCGGGACTTCTTTGAACCAGGAGATGTTACGCGATATTTCTTCGCTCCCTTTCCTGGCGGTCACCATGGTTCCATTGCTGGTGACGACCGTCCAGGTGCCTGGTTCGTGGATGGTTCGGAACTTACCACAGGGCCGGCGGTCTTTGAGTAGGACTTTGGCACCCGGTCGGAGTGACCGGGGTGCAGCATGATGTCGAACACTTGACCGGTGGTTTTGTCGTTCTCGCCTTGCTTGGGTTTCCTGGACGTCCAGAGGCAAAGGTGTCCACCCTGGACACGTAGGGATCAGGTCTCTCCGTGGGCCTTTGAGCATAAGGGACCATGGGCTCCGCAGCGTGGTGCAGTGTGGGGTACTCCGGTATTCCCTGAGGAACTCGTGAAGACGCTGCTCAGGATCCGCTTGTTCCACGCTGGCGATGTGCAGCATTTTGTTCAAAGTCCTCATGAAACGCTCTACGTCTCCGTTTGCCTGGGGCCATTGAGGCGTGATGCGGCGGTGATGGATTCCTCGCTGATGGAGGAAAGTGGCAAACTCGGCCCCCTGGAACGGGGGTCCATTGTCGCTCCGGATCTCTAGGGGAAACCCAAATGTGGTGAATACCTTCTCCAGGATCGGAGCCACATGGGCGAAGGCGGTCGACATGACCGGTTCCACTATGGGATACTTTGAGAACGCATCCACGAGGACGAGCGTGTGTTTCCCTCCAGGGAAACTCCCAAAGTCTATGCTCACTTTCGACCACGGGAGGATGCAGGCCTCTTCTGTGATCACCGGGGTCGGTCTCTTGGCAGCGCTGGTCATCTGACAGGCCTGGCAACGACGCACTAGGTCTTCTACTATTGCCTCAAGTTCTGGGACCAGACCTTTTCCCTCATCCTCGTTTTCATTTTGGTCACGCCTTGGTGGCCTCCGTGGGCCAGTTGAGTTGCCCAGTGCCTCAGAGCGTGCGGTATCACCAGCCTCGAGCCGCTCAGGAGTATTCCATCTGCCGTGGCACGTAGCTTGCTTCTCACCCTCCATATCTTTGTCAACTCTTCTCGATCTTCCAGTGCCCATGTGTTGGTTTGTTGAAGGTAGTTCCTCCACGACCCTTCTTGGACCGCTTGGAGAGTCCGGGTGTATATGGTGTCTTGACCAGTGGCTTCCTTGATTTCCTCGAGTGTCATCGCCTGGGAGCAGCCCACTGTAGAGATCATATTTATGTACTGTTCCGACCCTTCGAGATCATCCGCCTCTTCCTTCGGTGCTGGGTGTCAGGACAAGAAATCAGCGGGGTTTTTCGCCCCAGGTCTATATACTACGTCCATCTGGTATGGCTGAAGTTGTACAGCCCATCGCTCAATCCGGGGAGGTGGATGAGGGGCTGACCCCTTGAAGAGGGGAACCAGAGGCTGGTGGTCGGTCAGTACGGTGAATGGTTGGCCCGTCAGGTATAGGTGAAAGTGGTTGCAGACCCACTTTATGGCGAGCGCCTCTCGCTCGATCTGGGCATACCTTGCTTCAGTGGGAGTCAGCGACTTGCTGGCAAACGATAAAGCCGCCCATTGACCTGGCTCCTGTTCCTGGGCAAGCACTGCTCCCAGCCCCACCGGACTGGCGTCTACCAGAAATTCTGTTCGCTTTGCGGGTCGAAGTAGGCGAGAGTGGATTCCCCCAGTAGCGCATCCTTGATGCTCTGAAAAGCTTCGTCTTCCCGCGGTCCCCATTGCCATTTGACGTCGGTTTTCATTAGGGCCCTCAGCGGCTCGGCACGGGTTGCGAGATCAGGGATAAACCTCCCGCAATAAGTGGCCATGCCAAGGAAACTTCTCACTTCGGTAGGTGTGGTTGGAGCTGGAGCGCTTCGGATGGCTTGTGACGTCTTCGGGTCCACTTGAATGCCTTCCTGGCTGAACACGTAGCGGAAGAATTCTAGAGATGGTTGGAAGAAAAGACACTTTTCTCAGTGGAGTGTTGCGCCATGTTCACTGAGGCGGCGCAGCGTCCTCCTTAGGTGTCTGTGATGGTCAGCGGCAGTGGCAGAGTGGATAAAAACGTCATTGCTGCCGTTTATCACTCCTGGCAGCCCGGACAGCATCTCGTGGATAGTGTTCTGGAATGCCTCCGCAGCTGAAGATATTCCGAAGTTCAGTCGTTTGTAACGACGTGGCCCCAGGTGGGTACTAAATGTCGTAATGTAGCGACTTTCTTCCGCTAAAGGGAGCTGGTGGTACCCCGCGCTCAGGTCGATTTTTGAAAACCACCTCGACCCGTTGACATCCGCAATTATGTCATCCATAGTTGGCGTAATGTGACGCTCTCTTTTGATGGCCTGGTTGGGCAACCTCATATCAATGCAGGGGCGGATGGCCCCTGGCTGTTTGGGCTTTTCCGCGATGACCATTGGGGATACCCAGGGCGTCGGTCCTGAGACCTTTTCGATTACACCTAGTTTTTCAAGGTTTTGCAGTTCTTTTTCCACCAGAGGCCTCAGGTGAAATGGTTCTCGCCGGTGTCGCAGCGCGACTGGGGTGACTGACTTGCCAATGTGTAGCCTGATAGGGTCACATTTAATGCGCCCAAGTACTTGGAAGAGTTCCGGGAATTGGTCGAGTATCTCGTCAACTTGATGTGCTTGGACACTCCTAGCAAAAGACACCAGGCCCAGGTCTTCTGCCGTGTGACTGCTGAGCAGGGGGTCCGCTTCACGATCTATGACGTGGATGATGGTCGTGACCTTCTGGTTGTTTGACTTGATCGGGACGGATATTTTACCTCTCAGTGGCAGAGGGGTTTAGCTTCCGTAGGCAAATATTTTGGTCCGGGATGGGGCGATCGGCGGTCGAGGTTGGAGGCGCTGGTACTGCTGGAGGCCCATCACATTTACAGACGCTCCTGTATCGATGATCGCCTTTACTTCCGTTCCTGCGATTTTAACTGTGCAGGTGGGTTGTGGTCTTCTTCGACGCTTGAGCTCTCTTGTAAACAAAATCAGGTATGTTTCCACCTCCTCCTCCTCCGTGGACAAATCTTCTGGCCCTTGATATCTTCGGCTCGTCCGATGTGGCTCTTCCTGCTGTGCGGAGTCAGCAAGGGACAGTTGTCGTACTGCCCGTGATGGTGGCTTTTGTCCTCGGGCGTCTCGTCCTCGATCCCGCCTCCTGCACACTGCTGCAAAGTGGTTGGGGATCCCACAATTAGCGCAGGTCTTCCCTTGTGCAGGGCAGTCTTTTGTCGTATGTGGCTCGTGCCCACAGTACCCACATCGTGCCTTGGATGCTTCAAACCTTGTTTTTCTGGGTACGTTCCTTCGTGGTCTTGTTCGGAGGGCGTCAGCCCGCTCCGTTTTGATGGTTTCTGGTCGTCCTTGAGGCTTCGTGAGGGCTTGATCCATTTCATTTGCCCTAGCCGCCGATTGATCGTGGGTCCTGGCTAGTATGAGTATGTCTTCCAGTGCGATTCTTGGCTGGCGCAGGATGAGGCCTCTTATCGTCTTGTCTCGGCACCCTTGGATGAGCTGGGCCCTTATCTCTTTGTGTTGATCGTCCTCTGTGCATGTACTAGCCAGTTCACGCAGGCGGGCGTAGAACACATCAATCGACTCCCCTTCCCGTTGGCGGGCCTGGCGTAGCTTGAAAGGTTCAAAGTCGGGGTTAAGTTGGGGGTCAAAATGCGCATTTAATGCCGCTACGGCAGCATCATAGTCCGTGGCAATGCCTGTATTCGGCAGGTGTTTGAATAGCTTGAATATCTCATCCCCAGCATAGTGGAGAAGTAATGACCTTCTCACTGCTCCGTCGGTCTCCCTGGTGGCTACGAAATAGTTGTTCAGGCGTTCTATCCAGATTTTCCACCTCGGGGACGCTGTGGCCGGGCCTTCCAGTTCACTGAATGGTGGTAGTACCCCTGTAAGTGCGTGTTGTGCTGGGAGTCTTTGTGGTGGTTGCGCTGGGTCGTTGTCACCCATGTCTCCTGTGGGTGGGTGCTTTTCCTTCTCCCTTCTGTCCTTGTCTGATCACTGTGTGCAGTGGCTGGTGTCCTAACTCTTATCGCTGGCGCCCCTCTTTGGTTGGGCACCCTCCTGCCTCCTTCTCTGGTGTGTTAGGCTTTCTCACTATCCTTTCAATTGCACAGCTCTTTGTGTCCAGATGCTGGTATGCTGCATATGTTGTCACTGCCTCCCTTCCCCTTGTAGCCACAGTCAGTGGCAAGGCCTCCTCTGTTGGTTCTTTTTTTTCCTTTAGTTTTTTTTTTTCACTGATCCCCTCACACTGTCGTGATGAATGACTGGGAGTTTTCCCTTTGTATTATTTTTATTTTTCTTATACGCAGCCTGTTTTTGTGTTCCTCCCTCCACCTCTCCATCACTGGCTCTCGTTGGTAGCACCCCTTGCCTCCTGGGGCCTACGCGCTCTCTCCGGGCATCACTGGTGCTTTGCCACACGCTTCATGTGCGTGCACACTTGAGAGAGGCTCGACAGAGTCTCCAGGGGTGGGTCAGCCGTCCCGCTGATGATCGCCACCCACGCGGGGACCGCGCTTGATTCCGGGACGGTGCGGCAGCTGTGCGAAGCAGGGCAGCTCGCCGGGTGATGGGGACAGGCGCTGGGACGATCACGGGCGCCTCCTCGAGGCAGCGGGACACCTGGGGCACCACAGTGAGACGGCACTCACCCGCGGGGCATTGACACCGCCCTCTCGACGTTCTTCTTGAGGCCGCGGTCGCAGCTTCACAGCGCGGCGGTCTTCCTGCACTTCGGACGTGGGACCCGACTGGGGCAGCAGGCTGCAAGCAAAGGTCACGGGCCCACTCTCGTCGCCAATGTGCTGGTCTGTGGGGACACGCTGGTGAGGTAAGGCCTAACTATATTTTCTGTAGGGTCTATTAATAAGGGGATACACACACAGGGATCACTGGTGCCGGGAGATAACACACGTGCGGGTCCTCCCCTTTTATTTAACCCCGCAGGCCACGCCTGGCCTGCGTATGACGTGGACACAGTTTCCGGCCATCGACCAGAAACACAGGAATGCTAACCATTACACTGAGGTCACTTCATGCAAGAGGTGGCGCCGGTACGAGGAGCTGCACCTTGCAGCCTGGGATCACAGACTTCTTTACATAGCGGAGCCCCGACTCCTCGTATGAATTCTAGTCAGTGCAGGGTGAGGGCACTCTTAATGATGATGTGGTGCTCATTATCTCTCTTCTGCTGAGGGAGCTGTAACATCCAAAGCACAGCAGGCCTGGGAGCCTCTTTATCTCTTATTGATAGCGATGGCAGCTGAGTCAGGGGAAAATCCCATCACCTTGGGCCCATAATAAAATGCTGCTGCTTTTTGGTGTGTCCCATGCGGGATGGGCAGACCCCCCGCTGCTTGCACGCTGTTGCTTGGGAAAGGGAGGACCCAGTATCCTCCTCAAAGAGGGCTTTGGTAAAGTCAAGTCTCCTTTTCCTCCGCACACTATGGCCGGCAGCAGGCCAGGGCTGCACCGGATAGGGTGCGTGCAGTCTGCCTGCCTGCGTGTGAGCTGGGAGAATAACAGTGAGTCAGTGCACACAGGGAGTATTACGAGCAGGAGTCGTGGAAGGCCATTCGAACTAATAGCCTCACTCACAAAAACACTCTCTCAATGTCTTTATTTATGTCTCTCTCTATGACACTCACCTCCTCACTCTAACTTTCTCGTGAACACATGCTTGTTCTAACTGTTCAACTTCTCCCTTTCTCTCTCTGACACACTATATATCGCGGCATTCCTCACCCTCTGTGTCTCCCATAGTCTCTTCCTTTAGTTTTTTCTCCCGCTCTCTCACTTCAGAATAACTTGCAGCATTTGATTAACGTGAACTGGGCATGTTCTATCTATTTCCCCCGTGCACTGTTAAGCGCTGCGACCTGTCAGAATAAGAACACTACTCAGGTCACACACACCCAACACAGCACACAGCCCTCATAGAATGCTCTGCAATAGAACACCCTTCCAACCAAGCAGTCGACAATGTAGTTCACTACCCGTCCAGTAATGCGCTTCAGTGCCTCGCAAGGAGTATGAAGTGATGGGCAATTACATTGCCCCTCTTCCCATTGCTTTTCTCACTGCCACACCCTTTTGCTCTCTCTCTTCACTCCCCTGTATGTCACTCTCATTCTTCAGCTTCTCTTTTTCTGTTTCTGTCACACTCTCTAATTCTTGCACCTCTTCCCTTCTTGGTCATGCACACCCTTTCCATATGACGCCCTCCCCAGTCTCACTTTTTTTTCTTTTTTGCTGTCTCTTAGTCGTTAATGAGGTCTGAGAGGGCTCCAATTTCATGCCTTCAAGAGACCCCACTTCAGTCGCTATAAAATCAGCTGTCACGTGATATCGCAAAATCGGTTGTGACAGGTGCGCAGAGCCGGGTATCAGGAACATTACTTGGTGCAGCAATTGTTTCCCTCAATTGATTCACCACAGGGGCTGTCTTTGAAGGCACGGTGCACACGGGGGTTTCACAGGTAGTGCATACAGGGGCACAGCGTCACCTCTGAGTGGTCGAGCAGACGCTGCTGGCTAAGATGCAGGTTTCACAAACCATGTATACACACCCAGTACAACAGGCGCATGATTTTATTACAACTGAGATAAATTAATTGCAGGGTTGTTTTTAGGGGCTGGCAGGAATCCTTAAAACAGCTCCCATCTTGTCTCATAGACATATCTGTCCTGTGTTTGCACCCACAAAACACATTGTTGCGTCAAGTGTGACGCAACAATGGTGCCCACTAGAATACCTCAAGTCTGATACACCCTGGAACACCTTACATCTGGCTGTGGTCTACATAAAAAGCCTCACGCGTGACTTGGTGTGCACTAGAGGAATTTCCTGTGTTGCTGGCTAGAACAGTTCAGGTCTCTTAGTGTTGCACTATGTAGCATCTTACATCTATAAGTGGTGTACACGAGAACAGCTCTAAAATCAGAAGTGTACACACCAGAATAGCTTAAATATGCCTTTAGCTCAAACTAGAAAGCCCCACATCTGGTAGTGTGCACACCAGTACACCTCACGTCTTACATGGCACACACTGAAATAGCTCACATCTGCCACTGGTGCACACGGAACATGTCACCCATGAATGTGGTGCATGGTAAATTAGGTCTTACTTTCCAAGGGCACACACTGCTACAGCTCACCTCTACCTTTGGTGCACATGACAACGGTTAGACTCAGTTTGTGGTTAAACCAGGGCGTGACGTAAGTCTGGTCTTGTAAACACTACATCACCTGATATCTACTCGTGGTGTAGGCCGGGTAGCACATCTGCACACTAAAATACATCGCTTTAATGGACTTTCAGTAACTCATATTGCACAACTACTCACCAAGCTACAACTTACAACAAAAAACAGCTTATTATTAATCACATAGGCAAAACCTAATGCACTTACCAATGGTTGTTTATTACTTTTAGTGGCATTGTGCTTGTGGGCTGATGCTAATGCATGCCCACTAACCTTCACTTGTGACATTACCACCCTGGAAGCCCACTGGTAAACTTCCTGTTGACCCCACGCTTGCTAATCCTGGTAAGTCACCATAAATAAATTATTGAGTTGAACCGATATACATTGGTATCATAGTCTCTCACTCACCCTTTGTTTTTTATATACCTGCTCTACTATAGAAGACATAGGAGTAAGTACATATTAATCCACTCACCTACACCACTTTCCACTACTCCACTAATAGGTGAGACATAATGGTATACTTAGACCAGAGTAAAGGCACTGTTTCCTCAAACAATTAAGTATCAAGGTCCCTCTATCTATAGTTCTTACCTCTGAGCCACAGACTAGACCAGTGACTGTCCATACACTTCAGTTTTTTCTCCAGCTTTACTACACACATATTAGAATCTCTTCCAATAACTGCTATCATAACTTTAACTTAGGTGTCCCTTACATTTCCCTGTCCTGATGAGATCTCGAGAATTCAAAGGAGGTTGAAACGTCGTTGGTAACTCACCAGCACATAAACTTGACAGAATACAGTGATTCAATCAAAATGTTTGCCATCTGACAATAGATTATAGTTACATGCCTTTTATAAACACATAGGGCCAGATGCATCAAGCAGTTTTTGCCTTCGCAAACGGCCGATTTGCACAATCGGGCATTTGCGAACGCAAAAAAATGCCCTTCTGATGCAGGAAACCCTATTTTGCAATTCTGTAACCTGTTACCGAATCGCAAAATGTGTTTGCGATTTGCTATTAGGAAGGGGCGAGTTTAGGGTGTCCCTTCCTAATACCGAATCGCATCAGTATGCGTGAATGTTTTGCGACCGAAATGCGGTCACAAAACATTCACATTTTACCACCCACTTCAAGTAGGTGGTAACCAATTCGCAAATGGGAAGGGGTCCCAAAGGGACCCCTTCCCCTTTGTGAATGTCTGTAAATGCATTTTCTAAGAGCATTTTCCCACGGACCACTGCCTGCTCTTAGAAAATGAAAGGAAAAGTTTTCATTTTCTCTTTTGTAAAGCATTCCGTTTTCCTTTAAGGAAAACGGGCTGCTTTACAAAAAGAAAAGATTGCTTTATTCAAAAGCAATCACGGACATGGTGTCCTGCTGACCCCAGCAGGCCACCATCCCCGTGATTTTTGGGATTCCTAGAGGGTCGCAAATTGCGACCTACCTCATTAATATTCATGAGGTAGGTCATTTGCGATCCCCTAGGAATCGCAGAAAGGGTTAAACACACTTTCATGCATTCTGTTCTTCGATTTTCTAATTGCGAATCATAAGGATTCGCAATTAGGAAGTCGCAAAATGGTTTGTTGATGCCTCTGGCCCATAATATCTTGTTCACTTGCTCACTTTCTTTCGTTGTGGTTTCTTTCACTGAGGACACAGAACACCCTTTTCTTTATTGAAATGTAAAGATGATAGTTACTACTGAAAAATTTATGTTTTTTATTAAAATGTTGGACTAAGTTTCCAGCAAGGCTGGCTGTGTCACATTTATTGTATGCAGAGACTTTCACTGCATAAATATTATAATATATTGACCTTTGTTGTATGCAGCTATTTTCACTGCAAAAATAGTATAATTTTCTAAATGAGTTCCAGATGAACATTTGTTTCTTTAGAAACTAGGTACACTGAGACCATACCTCTAAGGACAGTAACTGTGTCTGAGGTGGCCAGGGTCCTCCTTCTCTTTATCAGAGAAGGGTACCTGTTGGAAAATGGCCCTCTCTGCAGGGTCACTGCCAAACTTTTTGCCTTCCTCCTCCACTTTTTGTGACCTTGATTTTGTTGGCCTTAGAACTCTGAGCAGGGCCGAACTGGGAAGCGAAACCGGCCCTGGCAAACTGCTCGGCCGGCCCCCAGGAGGGGGGAGAGGGAGGTGTGGCCGAGCTGTTAGTTAGTGCCTGTTTCGGCCGATTTTGTTACAGGGGGCCGGTATTACCGGGCCACGGAAACAAAACCGGCCCCCACCCTGGCAGCTCATCGGGGAAACGCCCAGTGCCCGCTAAGGCCAGTCCGGCCCTGACTCTGAGCACTTTATCTCTGCTAATTAGTGCTAAAGTGCATGTGCTCTCTCCTTTAAGCATGGTAATAATGGCTCATACCCAAATGGCATATTTAACTTATTTATCAGTCCACAGTAAAATACACTACATGTGACCAGGGCCTGTAAATTAAATGCAACTAATGGGTCTACAGCACTGCTTGTGCCACCCACTTAAGTAGACTTCTAACCTTGTCTCAGGACTGCCATTGTAGAGAATGTGTGTGCAATTTACACTGCCATGTAGGCCTGGCAAAATAAACTTTTTGCCAGGCCCACACCTTCCTTTTTTTATACATATAAGCTACCACTAGAGTAGGCTCTGGACAGCCCAGAGGGCAGGGTGCAATGTATTTAAAAAGTATGATATGTACTTTTAAGTTTTGTCCTGGTAGTGAAAAACCCTAGTGGTCTTTTTTTACTACAGCAAGGCCTGTCTCTCCGAAACGATAACATTTGGATTACCTTATTACATTTTATATGTGCAGTTCCCAATTGGGAAGAGATAAACCCTTCAAGTCTGATGTCTGATGTCTCTGGAATCACAATTTAAAATCCAAACTTATGGTGAAGTTGGATTTTAAATTGCAATTCCAAAAATGCCACTTTTAGAAAGTTGGTATTTTACTACTTTAGCCATTTGGTGTCTGCTGCCTGTCTCTGATCACATGTCTGGGGTGGGTGACAGTTGGGCTTTGTGTATTCCCCCTAGACAGCCACACACAATTGGTGCTTAGGTGTGACTTGATGGGCCATCCTGGCAGGATGGGAGGGAGGAGCTGGACCCAGCTTCACTTGCACCTAAATAGGCTGTGCCCTGGCCCCATACAAATGTCTGCAGATGCCCCTGTAGTGAGTCTGGAGCCAGGGCACGACGTAAGAACCTATGTGCACTTTAAAGACCTGTCTTTGAAGTCTCCCTCACTTAAAAGGCACCACTGGGTATAAGTACTGGACCTAAGACACCACCAAGTCAGTACACTTCTGGACCTGTGAAGACTCTGCCAGGAAGAAGAACTGCTATGTTGCTGAATGGACTGCCAGTCTGTTGGACTGCTGTGTTTCTGAACTCCTGTCTTGCTGTGCTGACTTGCTCCCTGCTGCCCTCTTGCCTGGGTGAGGGGACTGGACCAAGGGCTAGCTGGCTGGCATCCTGATCTGAAGTCTCAAGGACATAAAAGAATTCCAACCAACTTGCTTCTGCACCAAGACTCTGCCATGTGTGAGTCTGCCCTGCCAATTGGTGCCACCCCAATCTTGGACCCTTGGAAGTGGGCCTAAGGTGTATCTCCAGCGGAACCCGACGCATCCTCTGCTGAGTGATGCATCCCCATGGAGAACCTCATCTCCTTGGCTGAGCGACGCATCTTCAAGCAGAACGGACACATCACTGCTGTTGTGTGGATTGGATTGGACCAGTTGCAAAAGACTCACATCACCGCAGCCTCCCACATCAGTGACCAACGCAATGCCTTCGGAACCGAAGCTGCGCAACTCTCTACCCAGCGCAAGCTCATTGCAGCCCTCATCGACGGGAGCCTTGACGACGACGCCGGATGTCCGCATCGCAGCTTCATTGCTCATTGGAACCAATGCATTGCCTGTGCTGCGCCTCGCATCCTCAACACCGGACTTCGCAATGCAAGCACCGTCAACAGGATCCTTGATGACAACACATCAGGACCTCGCACCGCGGCCTTGTCGCAACTCGGAACCAATCCATCGCCTTGGCTGCTCGATGCATCTTCGACATGGATCCACGCAAGTGCTCCACAACCAGCATTAAGGTACTTTGGTTAAGTGGGCCTAAATGGGTCCCTGCAGCCAAGCCCCGCTCCATCGCGGTCAGCCTGAACTTTTGAGTTTGTCCCGGTCGGGCGTAACCAGATAACCCAAATAGCACTTTTTGCATCTTGGCACTATTTTTACCTTAAAACTTTGAAATTCAGTATCTCAAGTTCTACTTATTGGATTTTTGTCATTTAGGTCTTGTTTTCATTCATTAAACTGGGCTCTATTTTTCTAACTGGTGGAATCTTTTTGTGTGGTGTTTTCACAGTTTTACTGTTTGAAGTGCTACAAATACTTTACGCATTCCCTCTAAAGTTATGCCTGACAGCTCTGTGCCAAGCTACCAGAGGGCGAGCACAGGTTAATTTAGGGTTGCCTGCTTCTTACCCTGACTACAAGTGTGGCTGCTGCTTGACTAGGGCTCATACCCCAGTCAACCACCAGCTCAATTTCTAACCGTGCCTCAAAGCAGCAATTTCAGATAGAGGGACTAACTTCAGATCTGTATACTTGAATGCTATGTGGGATGAGTGTGGGGTGACTTACATTTTACCCACCCCTCATCACCCCAAACCAATAGGCTTGTGGAGAGATTTAACAAGACCCTAAAAGTAATGATTATGGGAAAATCTGAGAGAAACAAAAGGGAGGGGGTTAAGCGATGTTGAACTATTATATAGGCACCCTGTCAGAGGTCCCTTAAGTCTAGTCTAAGAAGGGTGTAAGAAGCCTCTCAAGGAACCCAAACAGGACATCATTAACTATGTGCTGGGCCTGTGCGTTGGTGGCTGAGTACAAGAAGAGGGCTATCAAGAACTTGGAGGCCAGCCAAGAGCTGGTTAAGCACTGGTATGATCTGAAGGTCACCTTGGTGAAATACCAGCCGGCTAGAAGGGGTGGGCTGTGGAGCCAGTAGATCCAAGGCCCTCCAGGACATGTGGACTGGCCCTACATCATGCTGGCAAAGATGATTGAGGTTACCTTCTTGGTGGACCTTGGTACCCCAGACACCCCACAGGGTGATCCATGCAAACCACCTAAAACCCACTTTGACAGGGCAGACATGAACATGTTGATTGTCACTGATGGAGGGAGGAGGAAAGTGAACTCCTCCCAGATCACAAAGGATGGTTCAGTGGAGGGAGCAGTACTCTTCCCTACACTGAGAGCGAAAAGACTGCCACCAATTGTTGGTCCGGTTTGTTGGACTGATTTCCCTGGACTGACACATTAGCGTGTCCATGGCATCGACGCCCATGAGAGCTTGCTTATCAAAAATAAAATCTACAGGTCGAAGACAAGTTAAGGGCCTGCAACCAGGTAGAAGTGACCAAGATATTGTCCCTGTGGGTGATAAAATCATCCAGCAGAACCTGGTCCAGTCCACTTGTGCTGGTACCCAAGAACAACCCCCAGGAGGGAACCCCCCCCCCCCAAGTATGCTGTGTGTGGACTATAGAGGACTCAGCATCATAACCAAGACTGACGCACACCCCAGTACCAGAGCTGATGAGCTCATTAACTGGTTAAGAACAGCTAAATATTTCAGTATCTTTGACTTAACCTCTGGGTTCTGACACATTACCCTAACTGAGGGAACCATGGAGAGATCGGCATCCTCAACTCCTGAGGGCCACTCCAACTCATAGTCATGCCCTTTGGATTGAAGAATGTCTATTGCACTTTCAGAGTTTAGTCAAGATGGTACTCTCTGGGTTTTTGACCTTTATTGCAGTCTATCTGAATGATATTCCAGTCTTTAGCTCCACTTGGCAGGAATACCTGGCCCACCTCACCAAAGTGTATATCCTAGCCTAAAGCACACGCTATAACTACCCACAAATTCCTCAGGGCTAAAAAATACAGAGAAAATGATCCTGGTTGTAAATTTACAGCTCTGCATATTGCCAATTGCACCCTTAATTTAGTGTCATTGGTGTCAGTATACACATTGCCTAATGTCCTCACTGAAGTGCTTCAGACCCTGCACCAGACAGGAGGGACTATCAAGGCCAGTAAGTGCGAGATAGGGCTGAGGTCTGTAGGGTACCGGGCCACCTAGTTGGCAGAGGACATGTGCAGCCTCTCCAGTCCAAAATCCAGACAATTATGCCTCCCAAAACCCAAACCCAAGTCAGAGCTTTCCTTGGTCTGACAGGATATTACAGGAGGTTTGTCAAGGGGTATGGCATGTGTCTCCATAAGACTACATCTTTGTTGTGCCCTCCTCCTGACAGAGATGACTTCTAAGAAACAGCCCAAGAAGGTCATATGGACAGAGGATTGTCAGAAGGCCTTTGACACCCTGAAGAAGACACTATGCACTGGAGCTGTCCTCAATGCACCTGATTTCAGCAGGGAGTTTGTTGTTCATACAGATGTTTCAGAGGATGGTTTGGGGGCGATATTATCCCAGTTGAATGATGAGGGTCAGGATCTGCCCATTGCCTTTATCAGCAGACAGCTACTCCTTAGAGAGTAGCACAAGAGTGTCATGGCTAGGGAGCCCTTTGCTGTAGTTTAATTCCTGAAGAACTGAGACCCTACCTGTTTACGACTCACTCCTGTGTTCAAACAAACCACAGACCTCTCAGGTGGCTCCTGCAGATAACAGGGGAGAGCTCAAAACTTATGAGGTAGTCCATTTCTCTACAGGGCATGGACTTTACAGTGGATCACATATCTAGAACTGACCACACCAGTTCAAATGACCCTTCCAGGTTCTTCCACATAGATTATAAGAACTGCCATGGGAGCCGCACCTTTTGTCTGGAAGGAGAGTGTGTCGGAAAGTGCTTATTTTCTCATTTTGTGTGGTCACCCGCATTTTTTGTGGACTGATTCTGCTTTTTTTTTTTAATTCTGTGCACTGGTACACTGCTAACCAGACCCAGTGCAGGTGCTGTCACCCCTATTACATACCTATTTGGCATATTCAACTTTCCAATAAAGCCATAGTACAATGTGCCCAAAATATACCATGGCATGGAAAGTTAAATATCACCTATGGAAAACAGCATTACTGTGCCATCCGCTAGAGTGACTAGGCAAAAAAAGGCAGTTTCTCAGCAACAAGGGTTGATGGCTCCTTTATCGCATTCCTCATATTGTTAATTTCATGTTATACTTATTTTGCATTCATTACAAGATGGAGGGCTAGAAATGAATTTGTATTTTTGTCATTTCAGTTTTGCTTCCTTCCAGGTCGAACCCTTACACTATGTAAATGTCCTCCTACCCAGATTCCTTATTTTCTCAGCGTTCATAATTGTGACTAAATGATTTCAAAATTCAGTGGACATGTATCTCCTCCATAAAGTGAATTCTTGGTTATAAAACTTCATTTTAGAAGCAATCTTACGAATAGCCTCTGGAGCAAATCAATACATTCTATGAGGAAACTGGTGTTTTTGGCCACGTTATCACAGTACTAGATATTTTGATTTAAGGGAAAAGACTCCAAAAGTGCATTCTGAAGCTGGCCCGCACTATCCTCCAACTTGAGCTATGGATTTGGATACTACTCTGTCTTAGATTATGGAGGACACAACAACAAGAAGTACCTATAACTAAATCTGAGAATAAATTACTTCACGTAGAGTTAGTATCCACTAAACAGGTGATCTGAACTTTGTTGAAGACAAAGAAGAAAGATGCTAGTCAAGTACCTCTGCTGATGACTCTAAGACCTTAGGTTCATCGGTACTGCCACTTCCATTGTGAGATACCAATTCTTTCTACACATTCTTGTTCAGCAGTGACTCCAATACAGCCTTAGCACCTCCAGGGAGGTCCAAAGAAATTTGCTTTATTCCTTTCCTTAATCAGTGTCAGTTACATTTTTGTGCACCCCTGCAATTTTTCCAGATGAGCAAACCGAGGTGACCTATGTTCTCTCATATCTCAGAGAAAATGTGACCAATTAAAGTACTCTGTTGGGAGAGAGAATTATCCGTTATATTTTGTTCTATTTTTTTCTGAACAGATGCAGATGTTGTTTGAAAGACATTAATATGCACTTTCTTTCGATGGAGAGTTCCTAAATTTAAAGGTCCTCAGCCTCTAATGAGCTATTTCACCACATTCCATCGATTGGTGGTTGAAACTGGTTGGCCTGACTCGAAACGGTCTTCTATATTTTATCAGGGCCTTTGAAGTGAGTTTCATTTCCCATGTGGCTTGATTAATTATTTCTTGTATTTGATTTATGGCTTTTAACATTGTTTTAAGAGACACCTTCTACATAAGAGGTTAAAGTGGGTCTCTGCTCTTTTTCTTCTTCTAATTTTTACAGTTATTATATTAACTGATTTAAGTATTCTGTTATTTATTCATGTTTGAACAGCTAAATCTTTTTTATCCTGCACCATTGCTTTTAAGCCACCCCTCTATTTCTGTTACTTCTAGTAATTGAGCAAAATGTCTTGCCTAGGATCTTGATTCCCAACTAAATGCATTCCAGCAGGATCTAGCCATGCAATGGATTGCTGGTTGTTTTTGGTCTCACTTCAATTGTAACTCTTTCCCTCTTTAAAAAGTGCGAAACCTAAGAGTGACCTATCCCATACTCATGGCAGTGTGCTCACGTGTCTCCATAGGATTGCATCTTTATATCACTTCTCCCCCAATATAATTTTTCCCTTTCTCTCAGGCGAACTGCTGCTCTTGTCTAAGGGGTTCGTAGTGTTATCTGACAGTCTGGTTACAGTAGTTTGTCTTTGCGCTTCCATAGACACAGAATTGAACTTACCCACAGCTGATACTGACTATTCAGTAATATGAATCAAATTGTTGTGGGGTTTTACACGTGGAATCTGTCCCTCAATGGTGTGAGGAATTTACTCATTAAGTGTGATACTTTAAAATTCATTTTTTTAGGCTTTGAGGTCTCCAGAATTACTTTGCTTTTTACCTGAAATGTCTGTTTCTAGTATAGTATAACCCACAAGTGACATTGGTTCTTTGTTTTTCTGTAGCCCCGGAGAAGTTCAAGATGTCCTCTTCCACTCTTTTTGTTTAAAAGTTTCTTATGCAGTGCTGTTTTAGTCTTTAAGGTAACACCTGAGCTTTTTATTAATTCATTAGCCTTTAGGGTTATCCGAGCAGGCATTTAGTGTGCCAAAGTAAACAATTCCACAGCCTCCTTCAGTCTTAGCATTGCCCTGTATGGTGACCACCGCATTACTTCTACTCTGCTAGCAGCCTACAGTGTGGGAAGCACACTTCAAATCATTAGGGCTCTGACCTGCTGACCAGTCTCCTTCCCACACCTAGAAACAGACTGACCTGAAGAGAGATATGTAAGCTCCTTGGAGTTTTTCTTTGACCCTAGCCAGGATACTGTCCATAGACCTCCAAGCAGTGCCAATTCATAATCCTTTTGGTCCACTCCAGCAATACTCCTTCTTGTCTCTCTCTCATCAAGTCTGCCTGCAGCCTATCCCCTCTATCGCCTTCCTTGAGAAGACCTGCTCAATGAATCCACATGGCCCTCCATCGGCCAGGGAAAAGGCAGGATCACTGCAACCACAGAGTTGCAGTGCACTCAGCGGTTGCAGCAAGGAGCACAGAAGAAAAGGAAAAGGGAGTCAAGGAGAAATAAAACCACAATCTCAACAGGTAAGTGCAGACTTTCAATCTGAAGGCGGAGAAAGCAAACTCCTATATCCCAGTGAAGTCACCATATTGGCATAAATGAAGGAGTGCATGCTCTCAGAAGCCAGGTGATTTTTCCCTTCTTCTGGGGGTCCTGCCTGTGAGCTCCTGCACCTAGACACCTCAGCCTGCAGCCATCTTTTCAACAGTCAATTAACTGAGATTAAAACTCAATTTTAAATGCAGGAAGCACAAATAACAGAAATGAAGGCAATGTGCACTAATATGGATGCAGAACAATGTAGATTTTCCTAGTAATTTATGACGGAAAGTCTTAATTTTATTAAAGACACGGAGGTGAGTATTATGCTTCTCTTATCTTGCTTTATTGAACAGCAGCCAAGATAAAAGCTAAAAACTAACATTCCCAGCAGGCCTAGGGAAAAAACAAGGGCCAATGGGAAACTTTGGAATCCAACACAGTAACCAATGAGCAGTCATATATGGATATAACGTAGGTCTTGACTGCGAATAGCCCTCTTTTCTTCGGCGAGCAGACTAGAAAATGTCCATAAAGAGGGGAAAAATTGAGAGAACCACACCAAAGGCAAGAGCCCAAACAGAAAATTCTCGACAAAGTTCCAAGAACGTCATCCTTGAGACTGGCACAGAAGAAGGATCAGGAGAACAAACTGGATCTGGACAGCGCAGATGAGAAATCGTGAGCGGACTGAGACCCTGTTCATGAAGCTGCCGGTGGCAGAGCTGGAGCCGCTAAGGGAGGGAAAAGAAATACATGTTAAAAGTAATGCGGTGGGATAATACTCGCCTCCGTGTCTTTAATAAAATTAAGACTTTCCGTCATAAATTACTAGGAAAATCTACATTTTATGACAAGACCGGAGGCTCCTATTATGCTTGTTCAAAGCATATCAACAACTAAAGAAGCAGCAGTAACAACAGGTTTGCAATAAAACATGCGAAATACTTTGTCATTGGACCAATCAGCCGATCTCAGAATGTCCTCCAATCTGGAGCCTGCCCAAAAAGCTTTGGAGGCCATGGCTCCCCTGGTAGAATGAGCCCCGAAGACAGAAACGTCAATACCAGCCAGGGACATAACCCATCGGACCCACCGGGCAAGAGTGGCCGAGGAGACAGGATTGTGGGGTTTACGGAAGGAAATGAGAAGTTGGGAAAGGGAGGACGTTCTGAGATCGAAGGTCCGTTGCTCGTACACTTTGAGGCATTGACCTACACATAACTTAGGCTGTGAAGGAAAATAAGGGTAAAACACAGAATTCAAATTAGTTTTAGTACGTTTGTTGATATGAAACATTACCCCGGATGGGGTAAATTGTCGAGAAGAAACATCCATAGCTTTAACATCAGACACACGTTTAATAGAAACCAAGCACAAAAGCATAGGAGTTTGGCTGAAAGCATCTTTAGAGAAAGAGCAGAATTATCTGGCCAATCAGCGAAAAGTCTGAGAACCAGATTCACGTCCCATAATTTAGAGTACTTTGCTAAAGGGGGCTTAGAAAACTTTACTCCACGAAGGAGTCGGCAGACCAGAGGATGCTCACCGACGGGCTTACCGTCTACCGTAATGTGATTTAGAGAAATCGCTGACCTGTATAGGTTAACAGTCCTATATGACTTACCTGCACTGGCTTCAGAGGCCAGAAAGTTGATAACATAAGTTAAATCCGCTGAAAAGGGATCGATAAGTTTTCCCAAACACCAGCTTGACCATAAAGACCAAGCTGACTTGTAAGCTTTGGTTTCGCCTGGAGCCCAGGCTCTACTAATGAAGAGAGAAGCTTCTTGCGAAAGGTAATGGTCAAGTCGGGAAGACCCGATATTTTCCACGCGGACAGAGTGAGAGAGTTGTCCAGAATGAGACAGTGAGGTTGATCCCAAGGATCCAGTAAGAGATTGTGGTACGAAGGGAGAAGGACAGGGAAGTCCACCGACATCTCTAGAAGAGGCGGGAACCAAATCTGAGACTGCCAAAAGGGGACCACGATCACCAGAGAGGCTTGTTGACGTCTGGACTGAGCAAGGACTCTGTTGATCATGATGAAAGGGGGAAAGGCGTAATTGAGATGAAGAGACCAATCTTGAAGGAAAGCGTCTGTGGCTAAAGCAAGCGGATCTGGACGCCAACTGAAGAAGTGGGGCAACTGAGAGTTGAGACGGGAAGCAAAGAGATCGATATGCAAAGGGCCCCATTTTTGAAACAGAGATTGAAAAACGGATGGAAGAAGCTTCCAATCGCTGGAGTCTCGTAGATAACGAGAATGCCAGTCTGCGATGGCATTTAGATCGCCAGGAAGATATTCGGCTCTGACCGAGATCCTGTTGAGAAGGCAAAATTCCCAAAGACTCTTCGCCAACTCCGCCAGAGGCTTGGATTTTGTGCCACCTAGATGGTTTATGTAACGGACCGGAGAAACATTGTCCATGCGAAGAAGAATAGCACAATGAACTCTGTCTTTTGCGAGGCTCCTGATCGCAAAGGAACCTGCCAGCATCTCTAAACAATTGATGTGCAATTTTGACTCCTCTGGAGACCATGTACCGCCAGTCGAGATTGAACCACATCGGGCGCCCCAGCCTGAGAGACTTGCATCTGATTCTAATACAAGATCTGGGGCTGAGGCAAAGATTGTTCTGCCGTTCCACGCATCTAAATGGTCTATCCACCATTGAAGTTCCAGACGGGAGTCTGGGTCTAGGGAAATGAGATCCGAGTAGGCCAGGCCTTGACGCAGATGTCAAATTTTTAGGCGCTGAAGGGCCCGATAATGCAGAGGGCCTGGAAAAATAGCTTGAATGGAAGTGGATAGCAGACCCACAATCCTTGCCAGAGATCTGAGGGAAATGAAGGAGCTTCGAAGCACTTGAGAAACTTCCGACTTTATGGCTGACACCTTTGCTTGAGGAAGGTGAAGAGAAGCTGTGGACGAATCTACCAGAAAACCTAGAAAGTCGATCTGCTGAGAAGGAATGAGCATGGATTTTTCGGGATTGAGGAGGAAGCCCAGATCGGAGAGAAGAGACCGAGTAAGCTCTAACTGAGACAGAAGGGTCTGTTTGTCTGAATTCATAATAAGAATGTCATCGAGATAAATGAGTAACCTGACTCCAAGAGACCTGAGATAGGACACCACCGGTTTCATGATTTTTGTAAAGCACCATGGTGCTGACAACAGGCCGAAGGGGAGAGAGCAGAACTGGTAAGTCACTCCTAACCACTGGAACTGAAGGAATTTCCTGTGAGAAGGGTGGATAGGAACGGTGAGATAAGCGTCCTGTAGGTCTATTCTGACCATCCAATCGTGGAGACGGAGAGAATCCCTGAGATGGACGATGGTCTCCATCTTGAAGTGTCGATAAATCACGAATTGGTTGAACCACCTGAGATTTATGACGGGACGCATTTTCTTGTTCTTTTTCCGAACTAGAAAGATGGAACTGAGAAAACCGGAGGGATCTAGCTGGATGGATTGAATAGCGTGTTTCCGAAGAAGGGATTGAACCTCGAGCGAAACCAGATTGGCCATGTCGGTTGAAAACACAAGAGGTTGAGGGAAAACTGTTTGGAAAGGTGGCGCGTAAAATTCTATAAGATAACCTTGGATAGAATTTAGAACCCAGGGATCTGTGGTTAGAGTTTGCCACTTTTGAAGAAAAAGGCTTAAACGACCCCCTACAGAAGGAGGATTTGATGGACTCACCTTGTGGGTTAGAGTGGCGGAAGTTCTTTTGCCCTCGACCTCTGAAACCACGACCTCGTAGCGGGTAGAAGTGGGGCTTGTCCTCTTGATAGTTGGCGTTTGAGTTGAAAGAACCTCTGGAGCCTTGGTTGTGGTATGAACGGCCGGTAAAGCGACCCCTGCCTCTACCGGCCCGTCCAAAAACCCGCTGGGTGAAGACCTTCTTTAAAGACTGCTGAGCCTTATCGATGGAGGCAAAAGTAGAGACGAACTTACTGAGGTCCTTGACCAGAGAATCCCCAAACAAAAGACCATCTGCTTTGATACCCGGAGCAAGGGTAGCCAAGTTGGCCAACTTAGGGTCCAGTTTAATGAGAAGGCCCTTGCGGCGTTCATGAATAATAGCCGAATTGGCATTACCCAGAAGGCAAAAAGCTCTTTGGACCCATAACGAAATATCCTCAGGGTCAAAGTCTGAGCCCTCTAAGCGAGCAGATTCTGCCATATCAAAAAAGGCGAGCCAAAGGACCCACAAAAACCAACAATTTGTCCTGGCAGGTAGACCAGGCTTTGTCCACCCCTTTACGAGGGTCTTTACCAAACTTGGAGAAAAAAGTCAGAAGGGGTTGATCAACAGTGGGCGTAGAGGAGATATTAGAAGCGAGAGAAGGTTTGGGACATTCCGACTTGAGCTTGGACCTAGTGGATTTGTCCAATGGCAGACGAAGTCTAGCCGAAATATAATCACCTACATGCGAAGCAGGGAACCATTCTGTAGAATTTGGGTGTTGAATGGAAGAAGGGTCAAACATGGGAGCACCCTCAAAATCCGAAACTGGCTGAAAAGAAAAAGAGTCAGATTTTAATTTTTTAGCTGGGGGAGAGGAAGGATCATTGGCATTTAGAAGATCAAACGCATCATCTGCCTCATCAAGATCATCGTCTGTGTCCAAGATGTGAGAAATCACCAATTTCTGTGGTACCTCAGTGTGTTTTGACTTTGACTTTGCTTTAGCAGAACTTTTAACGTTTAACCCCTCCTTAGCAGGAGGCCTGGGAGGAACCACGTCCTCTACCTTGCGTGAGGAAACCTCACTAAGCACTCTTGACTTGACAGACGCAGACACACTGAAATTATCATTATTACCATTATTACTGGAAGGTAACCACTTTCTCTTTCTGCCATCCCCCGCAGAATGGGCCAAAGCTTTGGACATCAAAGACAACATGGAGTTCTCCATATCTTTGGAAAACCTCTTCGTAGAGGCTTCTACCGCATTTTCCACAGAGGAATTGATAAAAACATTTAGGTCATTCTTAAATGCCTCCCCTTCATCGTTATTCATGTCAGACCCAGGAGAACTGTCAAGCTCCATAATGAAAAAGACAACCAAATAATGAGGCAGGAAAGGGTTAATTCTGTGGCAGAGTCTAGGGCCGCCCCTGGGCGTGAGAAAGAAAGAACTGACAAGCCTGAACGGGGAAAACCCCTCCCAGATAAACCGGAGCTCCGCACGAGGAAGAAGCGGAGAGCGAGGCACTGCAAACCAGCACAAACAGCGAGGGCTCCTATGAGGGAAACAGCTGAGAACGCGGTAGGGAAACGGCTGCGCAGCGACACCCAGCCTAATTAGCGAGCGCGCGAGTGACGGGAGAGCTCACAGGTGGGGGAGGCGGCGGGAAGCGCTTACGCTTAGCGGAAGGCTAAAACAATGAAAAAGGCATAATTACAAGGCACAATTTAAAGTATGCAAGGAGAGAAAAAGTATGTACTTATCTTGACTGCGAGCAGCAAGAAAAGAGGGCTATTCGCAGTCAAGACCTACGTTATATCCATATATGACTGCTCATTGGTTACTGTGTTGGATTCCAAAGTTTCCCATTGGCCCTTGTTTTTTCCCTAGGCCTGCTGGGAACGTTAGTTTTTAGCTTTTATCTTGGCTGCTGTTCAATAAAGCAAGATAAGAAAAGCATAATAGGAGCCTCCGGTCTTGTCATAAAATTAAAATAGAGAAATCACACTCTTAAAATTGAGATTGGGGATTTCTGTCTCAGAAAAAAACATCAAATTATTAGAGTAGCTTGCATAGCTGAGATAAACATCTTATTAAAGTTCTACCTTATACAAATTTTGAACTCAAATGTGAAAAACATATATCAATCTATTGATTTCAGCAAGTAAATGCAAAGAATAAGTTGAGAAACATCATTTTAATCACAAAGAGGAAAATGTTGGTCAATTTTCAGACATAGTTGAGAGCTGATACTATGTTACAAAGTATGTGCAACCCTTGCAATATATAAACTAATCAATTATTATCAAACTGGATATATCAGAAGAACAGCATTTCATCTCCAGATCTAAAACACTCGGATATGATGCATTTCCTTAATATTCATACTGTTAGAAAGGGGGGTCTCTAGTTGGCAGAGGTAGGTACCTTTGACCAAGTAGGGGCCCTTGCTTCTAGTCAGGGTAAGGGGGCTACACTCATAAAATAACCCCTGCTCACCCCCTTGGTAGCTTGGCACGAGCAGGCAGGCTTATCTCAGAGGCAGTGTGTAAAGCATTTGTGAACGCATACAGTAATACAGTGAAGACACTACAAATGGACACCACACCAGTTTAGAAAAATAAGTAATCTTTATCTAGACTTAACACAAGACCAAACGACAAAAATCCACAATCCAGTATTCAAAAATATGACTTTCAAATGGTAGAAATAGCTTAGTTCAATGTAGATGGTAAATGCGACACTTTACTCTCAAAGTACCTTGGATGCGTAACGCAACATAAACAAAAGGGTCGCAGGGAAGGCGATGCGTCAGTTCCTTCCTTTGGGGGAGGCGGCGCACCTGTTCCTTACTGCAATGCAGGGGAGGCGATGCGTCTGTTCCTTACCGGAGAGGAGGCGAAGCGTCTGTTTCTTACTGTGATCCGGTGCGATGCGATAAGATGGCGCCTCGATGCGATACGACGATCCGGTGCAATGCGACAAAATGGCGTCTTTGATGCGATGCGACAATTTGGATGCGAAGCGTGCACGCCCGATGGCCGTGTAGCGAAATCGATGGTTTCATGAGCCGCGACAGGCCCTGCGACGCGCTTCTCCGATGATGCGACGGCAACCTCTGCGGCGGCGGCACGCTTCTCCGGTGATGCAACGCACTTCTTCGGTGATGCGACGGCAAACAGCTGCGGCGGCGACACGCTTCTTCAGCGATGCGACGGCAACAGCTGCGGCGATGACACGCTTCTTCCTCGTTGAGTCGCGCTTCCAGCTCCCAGCAACACGCAGTCTCCAGAGGCCCCAAAACAACAGCAGGCACCTCTCTGCAGGTAGAATTCCCGGCAAGGAAATTCAGGGGGAGCTGGGGGTGAAGTCTTTGTCTCCCTGAGACTTCAGAACAGGAGGCAAGCTCAGCTTCAAGCCCTTGGAGATCTTCCTCAAGATGATTAAAGTACACACAAAGTTCCTTTTCTCCTTTCCTTGGCAATAAGTAACCACTGCTGGCCAACCCCAAACAGCAAACAGCAGCAGTCTCCTCCTTCAGCTTCCTTGGTTTCTCTCCTTGGCAAAGGTTTGTCTTGATTCCCAGAAGTGATCTAAAGTTCTGGGGTCTGGGCCCCAATATTTATACTCCAAAATCCTTTGTTCTCTGAAGGCAGAGAGTGTCTGTACCTAGTCCAAACCAGTTCTGTCCTCCCTGGTGCAGCTTCCTGGCAGGAGGTGGAGACAGCATTGTTGAAAGCAGACCTGGCCTAGGTAGCTGAAAAGAAATCTCCTCGCCCTACTCTCTATTCTATGTAGGCTCAGGCATGTGAAAGGAAATCTCCTCCCCCTACTCTATTCAACCCAGGTCCTATTCAGCCCAGCCCTGACTCATCAGACTGCTGGAGCCAAAGCCCTCTCCAGCCCCCTGTCACTCACAAACCGGACATGGAATACACAAACCTAGCAGAGGCATACTGGATGGTTAGGCAAGAAAATACCTACTTTCTAAAAGTGGTATTTTCAAACACAGAATGTAAAAATCACCCACACTAAAAGATGTATTTTAACATTCTGAGTTCAGGCATACTAAACTTTAATTTCCTATCTTGTTCCTTGGGTCAGTTATGTTTATAAGATGTTATAATCAAACTGCCCATTCTGGCCTATGGGAACAGATAGCCTTGCAATAGTGAAAAACGAAATTGGCTGTAATTCACTATCAGGACATGCCACACACATCAGGGTATGTCCTACCTTTCACATACAATGCACCCTGCCCATAGGTGTACCTTGGGCTTACCTTAGGGGTGACTAACATGCAGAAAAGGGATGGTTTAGGGACTGGCAAGTGGGTGCACTTGCCAAGTCGACATGGCAGTCCCAGACTGCACACAGGCTCTGCAATGGCAGGCCTGAGCCATATTTTACAAGCTGCTTCTGTGGGTGGCACAATCAGTGCTGCAAGCCCACCAGCAGCATTTGATTTACAGGCCCTGGGCACTCATGGTGCACCGTACTAGGGTCTGACAAGTAAATCAAATAAGCCAATCGTGGAGTCACTAATCCATTACAACAATTTACAATAGGGAGCACTTGCACTTTGGCACTGAACAGCAGTGGCAAAGTGCCCAAAGCATCTAGAACAGCAAAAACATAGGAGGCAACAGTGAAAAAATGGAAGGGAGACCCACGAAAATGGTGCCAGGTCTAACACGTGTCCCCTCCAGCTGAAATGTGGGGAGAACTACCCACCCTCTCGGGAGTTCTCTTCACTAAGGCGGAAAAATCTGGACAGACCATCAGCATTGGCGTGTTCTGTACCAGGGCGGTGTTCCACCGTGAAGTCCATCCCCTGTAGGGAAATGGGCCACCTCAACAGCTTTGGATTCTCACCCCTCATCTGCATCAGCCATCTGAGGGGCCTGTGGTCGGTCTGAACCCGGAAGTGAGTCCCAAACAAGTATGGTCTCAACTTCGTCAGTGCCCAGACCACAGCAAATGCCTCACGCTCAATTGCACTCCACCTCTGTTCCCGTGGAAGTAAGCTCCTACTAATGAAGGCTACAGGTTGGTCTAGGCCCTCCTCATTCATCTGTGAAAGTACAGGCCCCACACCATGCTCTGAAGCGTCTGTCTGCACAATGAATTCCTTTGAGAAGTTGGGCACCTGAACCACGGGCGTCGTGTACATGGCAGTCTTCAGGGCATCAAAAGCTTTCTGACAGGTGTCAGTCCAGTTCACTTTCTTGGGCTGCTTCCTGGAAGTCAGCTCTGTCAAGGGTGCAACAATGCTGCCATACCCCTTGACAAACCTCCTGTAGTACCCTGTGAGTCCTAAAAAGGCTCTCACCTCTGTCTGGGTCTTGGGGGGTTCCCAAGCCAGGATGGTATCAATCTTGGGCTGTAGGGACGCCACCTGGCCTCTCCCAACCTGGTGTCCCAAGTACACCACGGAACCCTGCCCGATCTGGCACTTACTCGCCTTGATCGTGAGGCCTGCCCTCCGCAGTGCCATCAACACTTCCCAGAGGTGGCGCAGATGTTCTTCCCAACTGGTGCTGAACACTGCGATGTCATCCAGGTAGGCGGCACTGAAATCTTCAAGTACAGCCAACACCTGGTTGACCAACCTCTGAAAGGTGGCAGGGGCATTCTTCATCCCAAAGGGCATAACCCGGAATTGGTAGTGCCCATCTGGTGAGGAGAATGGTGACCTCTCTTTTGCCCCATCAGTTAAGGCGATCTGCCAGTACCCAGACGTTAAGTCAAACGTACTGAGGTACCGGGCAGCCCCTAACCGATCAATGAGCTCATCAGCCCTGGGGATGGGGAGCGCGTCAGTCCTGGTGACTGAATTGAGTCCTCGGTAGTCCACACAGAACCAGAGTTCGGGTGTGGCACCAGGCGCGGCAGCCTTTGGGACCAAGACCACTGGGCTGGCCCAAGGGCTGTTAGAGGACTCAATCACCCCTAAGGCAAACATCTTGGAGACCTCCTCCTTGATGCAAGCTCTCACCCTGTCAGTCACTCTGTAAGTTTTGTGTTTTACAGGAGGACTGTCCCCAGTGTCCACATCATGGACGCACCACTCAGTGACACCGGGAGTCAGGGAGAACAGATCAGGAAACTGTCCCAACAGTTGGCAACAGTCATCCTGCTGCCCAGGGGTCAGGGCGGAAGAGAGGTTCACACTGTTCACTGACCCATCTTGCTCAGTTGCAGACAGGAGGTCAGGAAGAGGCTCAATCTCCTCCTTCATTCCATCATCTGTCGCTAGGAGCATGCCCACTTCGGACCTCTCCAAGTGGGGCTTCAGGCGGTTTACATACAGGATCCTAGGAGACCGCAAGTCCACCAAGTAGGTGACATCACTCTTGCACTCCACCACCTCAAATGGTCCAGTCCACTTATCCTGGAGCGCACAACGCTCCACGGGGGCCATGACCCACACTTTCTGTCCAGGCTGAAACTCGATCAGAGTGGCATTCTGATCATACCATCGGATCATCTCCTCCTGGCTGGCTTCCAGATTCGCCTGAGCGAGTTGTCTGAAACACCGAGTTTGGTTTCTGAAGGCCAGCATGTAGCTATATACATCCTGGGGAGGTTTACTGGGAGCTTTCTCCCAGCCTTCCTTTACCAAACTCAGAGGTCCTCTTACAGGGTGACCATACAGCAGTTCAAAGGGACTGAACCCTAAGGACTTCTGTGGCACCTCTGTGTAAGCAAACAGAAGGCATGGCAAGAGGACGTCCCACTTACGCCTCATAGGTTCCTCAAGACCCATAATCATGCCCTTCAGGTTCCGGTTGAATCTCTCATCCAGCCTATTACCTTGGGGGTGGTAAGGAGTGGTGAACTTGTAGGTTACACCGCACTCCTGCCACAGGGACTTCATATACTTAGATATGAAGTTGTTACCACGGTCTGACACCACCTCTCTGGGTAACCCCACACAGGAGAAAATCCCCATCAATGCACGTCCCACCACGGGGGCCGTCACAGTCCTGAGAGGGATGGCATCCGGGTACCGGGTGGCATTGTCCACCAAGACCAGGATGAACCTGTTGCCCATGGCTGTCTTGGGATCCAGAGGCCCCACAATGTCAATGCCCACCCTTTCAAAGGGGGTGCTGACCACAGGGAACGGTTGGAGAGGAGCCTTTTGCTTCCTCCCACTCTTACCACTTGCCTGGCAAGTCTGACAGGTCCTGCAATGAGTATCTGAACTCTTGCGCATTTGGGGTCAATAAAAGTGGGTGACAAGCCTTTCAAAGGTCTTGTCTTGCCCCAAATGTCCTGCTAAAGGCACATCATGAGCCAGACTCAGTAGGAAGGCTCTGAAGCGCTGGGGTACCACCAGCACACGGGCTGACCCAGGCTGAGCAACTTTAGGCTCGCTATACAGGAGACCATTCTCCCAGTAGATCCAATGTAATCCAGACTGATCACCTGCTGTCTGGTTTGTGACCTGTTGCCGCAAACCCACAAGAGAAGGGCACTTCTTCTGCTCCTCGCAGAACTCTTCCCTGGAGGGTCCTCCTTCCTGCTGCCAATGGGTCAGCTCAGGCAGGTCCCCCAGTTCAGCTACTGGTTCGCTGTAGGTTCCAGGGCACCCCCTCAAGGTCTGCCTCCTCCTGGACCGTGGGAACTTCGGGGCTGGTTTCCCATGCTCCCTGCCTCTTCTCTTTCAGGCAGGCACCTGGGCCACTCTTTCAGGCTCCAGGTCCTCTGGAATACCCTTACTGGCTGCCATGGACCGAGTGGTCACACACGCCCACTCAGGCAGACCCAACATCTCCAAATGAGACCTTCTCTCCACCTTAGCCAAAGGGGAGCTTTCCAAATTATTGCCTAGCAGACAATCAACAGGCATGGCTGGCCTCTCAGCTACTTGAAAGGTACCTGAGACCCCCCCCACTCAAAGGGAACCTGGGCCACCTTACAGTGGCTCTCTGAGTTGTCAGCGGCAACTACAGGGTAAAATGCATGGGGGATCACCTGCTCTTCAGACACCAGCCGACAACTGACAGCTGTCACACTGGCTCCGGTGTCTCTCAGAGCCTCCACCCTATGGCCATTGATGGTCACCCACTGCCTGTATTTCTTAGTGTTATCAGGCAGTTGGGCCCTAGGGACCATCTCACTGTCTCCTAAAGAGACCAGGGACATCTCGGCGGGACCCCACCCACCTTGGGCACCCAACTTCTCCCCCATGGCTACACTAGCCATCTGCCGGGGCGGTGCACCAGTGGGTGCTGCATTCGCTTTCATGGGACACTTAGGATCCCAGAAGCAGTGGCCCACCTGACCACAAGTATAACATTTCCTGGGCCCCTTTTGAACAGGCTTATCTGTCGGGCCCCTGACTTCTTCTCAGGGGGAGGCTGGGAACCCTTCCCTTGGTTCCCTTGGCGATTACTTTGGGGCCCTTTCTGGAACTCCCTCTGTTTACCCTTGTTCCCCCACTTTTCTGCTGGGGACCCTGCCCACCTTTGGCGAAGTCTCCCACATGACCCTTGTGGACCCGGGTACTTACCCAGCGGTCCGCCTCCTCAGCAAGCTTCCTGGGGTTAGTCAGCTTACTATCAATCAGGTGCTGGCGTAGCTCTGGAAAACAATTACTGGACAAGTGCTCCCATGCAATCAAATCATAGAGCGCTTCAAAATCATTCACTTTGCTACCCTTCACCCAACCATCCAATGCTCTGCAAAAAAAAGGCACATATTCCACCCAAGAACTTGACTCCAGTTTCTTACAATTTCTAAACCTTTGTCTATAAAGCTCTGGGGTCAACCCATACCTGGTCATTAAGGCTTCCTTCATGTGGACATTGGAATTCTGGTCCTCAGAGGGCAAGTCTAATAAGGTGTCCCGCCCATCACTGAGAAACCGCCCCCACAACCCTGCTCCCCAATCCTTCTCAGGGATCCGGTGGGAGGTCATGGCCACTTCATAGGCCTTAAACCATTGCCCAATATCTTCATGCTTGTGGAACTCCTTAATGACATCCTTGGGGATAAATACTCTTGCTTCTACAGGCACGGATGGTATGCTGCCACCAGAGGGAGTAATTTCTAAGCTCTTGGCTTTCAATTCTAATTCCCTCAACATCCTTTCATGCTCTAAATGCATTCTCTTTTCCTCCAAGGCTAACTTCTTATTCTCTAATTCCATCTGACCACCCATTTTGAGCTTGGCTAGCTCCATCTTATGCATTCTATCCCTCTCCCTGTCCTCCAGCTCTTCTGGGGACAGGCCCTTTGAAGAAACACTGCTGCCTGCCCTGGAAGGTACTTTCTCCCTGGTCAGGCCCAATGGCCCATCTAGCTGCCCATCTGTATTCTCTGCCTCCTCCCTAGGCTCTTCAGAATGCTCAGGAGTATTTCTAGCTTCCAACCAGGCCTTCAGCGCCTTTTGGAACTCCTCCTTCTTGGAGATGCCTTTCACAGAGATTTTAAATCTTTTACAGAGGGTTTTAAGCTGTGGCACAGAGTAGGTATCAACCCTCTCTTCTTCAAATTGTAGATCCATAGATGCGTTGGATGCTGCTTTGCTCATGGTAACACCGATTGGCAGTGTTTAGCAAAAATAGAAGTCCCAAGGAAAAAAAAATTCTACCAAAGGTATGTGGTCGCTTTATGGTCTGCACTCACTAGTAGTGTACACCAATCACTGTATATGAGTCACAAATGCAAGTCCAAATCCTCACCGCTGACCACCAATGTTAGAAATGGGGGTCTCTAGTTGGCAGAGGTAGGTACCTTTGACCAAGTAGGGGCCCTTGCTTCTAGTCAGGGTAAGGGGGCTACACTCCTAAAACAACCCCTGCTCACCCCCTTGGTAGCTTGGCACGAGCAGGCAGGCTTATCTCAGAGGCAGTGTGTAAAGCATTTGTGAACACATACAGTAATACAGTGAAAACACTACAAATGGACACCACACCAGTTTAGAAAAATAAGTAATCTTTATCTAGACTTAACACAAGACCAAACGACAAAAATCCACAATACAGTATTCAAAAATATGACTTTCAAATGGTAGAAATAGCTTAGTTCAATGTAGATGGTAAATGCGACACTTTACTCTCAAAGTACCTTGGATGCGTAACGCAACATAAACAAAAGGGTCGCAGGGAAGGCGATGCGTCAGTTCCTTCCTTTGGGGGAGGCGGCGCACCTGTTCCTTACTGCAATGCAGGGGAGGCGATGCGTCTGTTCCTTACCGGAGAGGAGGCGAAGCGTCTGTTTCTTACTGTGATCCGGTGCGATGCGACAAGATGGCGTCTTTGATGCGATGCGACAACTTGGATGCGATGCGTGCATGCCCGACGGCCGTGCGGCGAAATCGATGGTTTCTTGAGCCGCGACAGGCCCTGCGACGCGCTTCTCCGGTGATGCAACGGCAACCTCTGCGGCGGCGGCACGCTTCTCCGGTAATGCAACGCGCTTCTTCGGTGATGCAACGGCAAACAGCTGCGGTGGCGACACGCTTCTTCGGCGATGCGACGGCAACAGCTGCAGCGGCGACACGCTTCTTCCTCGTTGCGTCACGCTTCCAGCTCCCAGCGACACGCAGTCTCCAGAGGGCCCAAAACAACAGCAGGCACCTCTCTGCAGGTAGAATTCCCAGCAAGGAAATTCAGGGGGATCCGGGGGTGAAGTCTTTGTGTCCCTGAGACTTCAGAACAGGAGGCAAGCTCAGCTTCAAGCCCTTGGAGATCTTCCTCAAGATGATTAAAGTACACACAAAGTTCCTTTTCTCCTTTCTTGGCAATAAGTAACCACTGCAGGCCAACCCCAAACAGCAAACAGCACAGGGGCAGTCTCCTCCTTCAGCTTCCTTGGTTTCTCTCCTTGGCAAAGGTTCGTCTTGATTCCCAGAAGTGATCTAAAGTTCTGGGGTCTGGGCCCCAATATTTATACTCCAAAATCCTTTGTTCTCTGAAGGCAGAGAGTGTCTGTACCTAGTCCAAACCAGTTCTGTCCTCCCTGGTGCAGCTTCCTGGCAGGAGGTGGAGACAGCATTGTTGAAAGCAGACCTGGCCTAGGTAGCTGAAAAGAAATCTCCTCCCCCTACTCTCTATTCTATGGAGGCTCCGGCATGTGAAAGGAAATCTCCTCCCCCTACTCTATTCAACCCAGGTCCTATTCAGCCCAGCCCTGACTCATCAGACTGCTGGAGCCAAAGCCCTCTCCAGCCCCCTGTCACTCACAAACCAGACATGGAATACACAAACCTAGCAGAGGCATACTGGATGGTTAGGCAAGAAAATACCTACTTTCTAAAAGTGGTATTTTCAAACACAGAATGTAAAAATCACCCACACTAAAAGATGTATTTTAACATTCTGAGTTCAGGCATACTAAACTTTAATTTCCTATCTTGTTCCTTGGGTCAGTTATGTTTATAAGATGTTATAATCAAACTGCCCATTCTGGCCTATGGGAACAGATAGCCTTGCAATAGTGAAAAACGAAATTGGCTGTAATTCACTATCAGGACATGTCACACACATCAGGGTATGTCCTACCTTTCACATACAATGCACCCTGCCCATAGGTGTACCTTGGGCTTACCTTAGGGGTGGCTAACATGCAGAAAAGGGAAGGTTTAGGGACTGGCAAGTGGGTGCACTTGCCAAGTCGACATGGCAGTCCCAGACTGCACACAGGCTCTGCAATGGCAGGCCTGAGCCATATTTTACAAGCTGCTTCTGTGGGTGGCACAATCAGTGCTGCAAGCCCACCAGCAGCATTTGATTTACAGGCCCTGGGCACTCATGGTGCACTGTACTAGGGTCTGACAAGTAAATCAAATAAGCCAATCGTGGAGTCACTAATCCATTACAACAATTTACAATAGGGAGCACTTGCACTTTGGCACTGAACAGCAGTGGCAAAGTGCCCAAAGCATCTAGACCAGCAAAAACATAGCAAAAACATCGGAGGCAACAGTGAAAAAATGGAAGGGAGACCCACGCCAATGGTGCCAGGTCTAACACATCCATACTAAAGATCCATCATACTGAATTATATTTTTTCCATTCAGGAGGCTAAGAAATTAATGGGAAATCTGGTTTGGCAAATAGAGAGAGGTGTGAAAAGTAAAGCAATGCTGCTAAAATAAATATATGAGGTAGTGTGAATGTTTGACTCTCATCTGGGTATTTCCACCACCAAATGCACTGAAAAGTGGCAGAAGCTCACGAAATGGAGGCATTACCCAGAGTTTGTGTGGGGGGGGTTAATGGGTGGGGAGGAAGGGCAAGCTAGGAATCATGTTACTAGGTGCTGCAGAAGGTGGTTGGGAGGAAAGGGGAAAACCAAAAAAGATAATCACACAGCCAAATGAAAGAAGTTATACAAGCTAAGTCTACAATTAGTGGAGCAGTAATCCTGACCAGGAAATCAGCCCACATTTCAGTATTAGACAGCAATCTGACAGGCAAGGTAAACCGGCAGCAGCTACACTTCATATAAATCAGAAAATCATTACCTTTTAACAGTATGTGGGCTCAACACCAATGATTTGCATAACCATCAAACTCTAGAAACTGAGCTTCCTGAGATGAAAGCCCCTTATATGATTACAAGAACTCAACGTTAGTACTGGAACCAATAGACAGATCCATTAAGAGATAGAATAATCCACAGCACAAATTAAAAGCACCTACAAAACGCTAATGTAATACTTAGATTGATTGCTCCCAACAATAGTCAGAACCCTGAATATGCAGGATATATGTTTTATTCAGCACAATATACATCTCTATCTCATATCGACTATTTTCTGTTGTCAGCATCTTTTGTAAATAAATTGATAAATGTAATACGTGCACCATAGTTTATCTCCGATCATGCAATGATCACCTAACAATTAAGGAGCTCAACATTTAGCAGCTCATTTTTCCACTGGACCTCACCTAGATCTTTCTTGATAAACACAGAGGGGCATATTCTCAAGGCGACATCGCCACGTTAGCGGCACTTTTCTGACGCTAAAGCGGCGATATTTTTATCGCCGTATTCACAAGCTGTCGCTAACAGCCGTTAGCGACAGCTTACTGGCAATAGCGGCCGCTAAAAACATCGCAATCGATGTCAGTGACAGCTAACGCAAATCATATGCAATGTAGGCATTCCCGTGTTAAAACGCACGCTACCCCACTTCGCGATATTCTCAACGACCGCCCGGGCCGGCGATGCAATAAAAAAAAACACACGCTAAGGCCCGTTAGCTGCTGGAACTTAAGACCAGAAAAAAGGAGGTCTAAAAAATGGTGATAAATAGCAGTACATAAGGGAGACCAGCCCAGAGCCACATCTGAAGACCCACTGATGCCATGGATGTACTAATCATGCAGCTCGTAGCACCAAGAAGGCCACAGCAACCACCGCCACTGCCACCTCCCCCAAGACCACCACCAAGGCTGTGCCGAATAAGACAGCGGGTCCATCACCCACGCCTCAGCCTCACAGACCTAACGCCAGAGGATGTCATTGCCCACTACAGGCTCAAAAGGACATCCATCCTCCGCATCCTGAACCAGATAGCCCACAGGCTGACGGCACCAACACAGCGGATAACCAACATCCCTCCGCAAACAAAGCTGCTCGCTGTGCTGCACATGTTGGCCTCTGGTACCTTCCAACCAACAACTGCCCGAGTCAGAGGAGTCTCACAGCCAGCCCTATCAAAGTTCCTCACAACTGTCTTGGATGCCATCATCAGCCTGATACCCCAGCACCTTCACTTCCCCAACACTGCGCAGGAACAGCTGGAGACCAAGCAAGGCTTCTACGCCATAGCTGGCTTCCCGCTTGTGTTGGGGGCAATTGACTGCACACATGTCCTACTTGTGCCTCCTGCCGACACTGCATACATATACCGCAACAGAAAGCACACACATTCCATCAATGTGCAGGCAATAGTGGACCACCGGGGCCTGTTCACCAATGTCATAGCCAAGTTCCCAGGCAGTGTGCATGATTCCTACATCTTCCGCCAGTCCATCATTAACCAGTGCTTTCAGGATGGCACATATGGAAATGCACTGCTCGTTGGTAAGTACCAACTGAACACACCACACACCTCAATTCCACAATCATGGAACTCACAACTGTGAGAATGCACACGTTCCAAACTCATATACAACATGCCAATCAACATGCCCACCTACCAGACACCACAACACAAGTATCTGTGGTAACTGTGTCCAGCCATGTAGACAACCCATCCCCAAAGGCATAGCCCCTCTGCTACACATTTGCAAATGTGGGGAGAGGTGGGAACCAAGTATGTGCGATGGAGGTACTCGACCTATGAAGCAAGAAGGTACACAAGGCCGAGTGTGGCGGTGGTGTGCTGGGCAGTCTTGAGTGTGCAGAGCACAGACATGTACATGTGGGCATATAGTGCGTTTCCGTTGTCCAGCCTGATGGCAATGACAGCGTTGGTGACTGTCCTAACTGACGGGGGTGGGAACCATGTGAAGGTAGCATGGAGGATGCAGAGGCTGTCGAAGCAGCTGCAGGCCACGGCGTAGACCTGTTTGTACATGGAGAGGGAGGAGTCGAATACGATGCCTAGGTACCTCGAGTTGTCGTGTGGGGGCTGCCGAAGGCGGTGGCCCACCAGGTGTTGCCACATGCTGATGGGGTGGTCATGAGGATGAGGACATATGACTCCCCTTTGTAGAGCACCCCCCAGCTGTTGAAAATCCATGTTGCAACTTGATGCAATCCTCCCTGGAACCCCAGTCTGGTGTGTGTTTGCGCCTTGTTGAGGGAGAGTATGAGCTAGGTGTCCTTGAAGGTGGTGATGACCAATGGTTCCCTCCATGTACCTCCAGTTCTACTCCAGGCGCTCTGCAGATGCATCTGTCATCTTGGATGTTGTTGGTGACCAAGGTGACATTCATTGCACGCTGTATGTAGGAGTAGCATATTGGGCCAAGTGTGTATGTGCATTTGGAGATAAATGTGTGGTAATTCCGACCAGTGCTGTTGGCGGTGCCTGCAGCGGTGTGGGTGTTGCTGTTGATGGTGAAGTGTACCAGGACCTCGGTGACTCAGCTCCAGTAACTCTGTGTGGCGCCGGCTGTGGGTTTGGGTGTCATGGGGTTTCATGACGAGGAAGTGTACACTGTGCTGTTCACACCATGGGCGTTGAGTGGTGTCGATGAAGTGGACGCAGTTTCCACATGTGAAGAAGGGGTCAAAGGTGTGCCCTGCCTTGTGGCTCAGTGTTGAGAAGAGTTGGCTCAGTTCGATGTCAGCAAGCATCTGCCAGAGGGTAATGGACTTGGAGTTCCTGTGGTATGTGAGGTTGAGGCTCCGCTCATGGATGAGTACGTAGTCCATGGAGTAGATGACGTGGCGTGTGATGATGTTGACAGTGATTGCGAAGCGTTCCCGCTCTCTGTGGGCCCTGCAGGTGATGGTGCCACTGACTGTTGCTTTGTGGCCGGTCTGGATTGGAAACTGCAGGTGTTGGGCAGTGGGGAAGGTCTAGTGGCAGCAGCAGCAGCTGAACAGAACTTGAGCCGTGTCTGGTGTGGCTCATTGGCAATTAAACGTTCTCCTGGCGTTGACTGCGAGGAGTGCGGATGAGTGGTAGTGCTAGACGTTAGGAGAGCCAGGGACCCTGCTGGTGTAGGAGTCAGGCATGCGGACATGTGCAGACAGGCCTGACATTGGTGCACTGTTGGAGTGCTAGTGATGCAACCGCGCAGCGCACACAAGTACATAGGCCCGGGGTGAGGGACGAGCAGCTGTGAGGCAATGTAATTCGCATTGACGCAGGTCATTTTGTCAGAAGCTACACATGGCAAACATTGATCCCAAAGTAGCACCAATCATACACAATTAAACGATTAACACTGCCCACACAGCATGCATAACTACTAATGGACACATCTCTCCATTACATGTTACAGGTGATCAAGGATATGCATTCACCCCATGGATGATGACACCACTCCGAGCCACCAACACCCAGGCCCAGAGGCAGTATAATTTGGTGCATGGACCCACCAGGGGCATTGTGGAGCGCACATTTGGGGTGCTAAAGTCACGTTTCCGGTGCCTTGACATCACAGGTGGAAGACTGTTGTACAGCCCAGAAATAGTGTGCAAGATTATCCTAGCATGTTGTGTATTGCACAATATATGTGTACGCACCAATGCCCCATGGATCCAAGTATAGTTACCTAGAAGGGTAAACCCAAATAACGTCACTGGGACCTGGCTATAGAGCAGTACATACGGAGAATGGTCCCAGTGTACGAATTACTGTGTTTAAAAGAACCAAGAAAATCATACACAGTTATACACAGAATCGTAGTATTCTTAATGAACAGTGTTATTTAATCACACTGAGCAACCTGTATTTTATAACATATGTTAACACATTATTCAAAGCAGTGCCCCAGGAGGGATGGGTGAGGGTGTAGTGGATGAAGTGAGGATAAGGTAGTGAATGGAACAGTGTACAATTCACAAACTTAGTTATTTCTCAGGAAGGGGCTCATACAAGAGCCAAATACATCACATTACATCCAGATATTTAAATAGCCATAGTTATATATAAAGCCACAGTGATCAATCGCTGTTGGTCAGACTGGCTAGTGTGGTAGATGTCGACGTTTCGACCCCTGGAAAGTGGTAGGTAAGTATGTCCCTTACGATGGGGTCTTCCTCAGGACAGGAGTGTGGGGAGGGGAGACTGGGGGCGAGTTACCATAAGTAGCCCAAACGATGGGCCTGAGGAGAAAACAGGGCGCGTAGGCTCCAAATCGGTGTGAGCGAGCAAAACACTCTATTGGTGCTGTTTAAGGAAGGAAAGGTCTAGTCAGGATTAGTCTGCTGACTAAATTTCATCTAAGACTGTTCATCTATGTAAGAACTTGCACTTAGCGTGCAAAAATGCCTGCAATTCCGAAAATGCGATGTATTTTTCATACTAGCGATGGAAAATACATCACTAAACACATTGAACTATACGAAATGTTACCCCAAAGCCTTTTTGCGTGCAGATTTTCATCGCTACGTCAAAAAACGGGCCGCAAACACACAGGAAGTGACTGCATGCTTCCTGTTTACTGGAGGAGTGCTGTGCACTTTCACTTTCTCTTTTGAGCACATTGCTGGTGATTGTGGAGAGTGCTGGAGGTGTTTGGTGGTGTGTGCTGCAGAGTGGTGTTTTGGAGAGTGTTGCTGTGTCCTGTGTCCTGTCGATCGTGTCCCTGTGAAGTGTGGTGTACCTGTTTTTACGTGTTTAATTGTCTCTTGTCCTCAATCTTGTCGGGTGTTTGTCTTGGGGTAGTTAACTTATTTAGTAGTTTTTGTGTCTGTTATATTGGGTTTGGATTTGTGGTAGTGGGTTTAGGTGTGTGCAGGGAGATGGTGGGTGTGGGCAAGGAGGGCAGGATGTCCGAGGGGGCGTTGGGGGGCTTCTTCTGGCTGATCAATTTTTACCTGCCCCGGATGGTGGAGATGGGAGTCCGTATCCTCTCTGGCTATGATGTAAAGGTGCGGAAGGTCAGGTGGGAGCGTGTGCGGGCGCAGATGCTGCGTGTCTTTGGGGTGGACCGCACTGTGCGTCAATGGAAGCACCGCTGGCAGGATTGCCTGGCCCCCGAGGGTGACCTGCTGGACCACCTGGGAGTCATCGTTGGCCTACAGTGTGGTAAGTTTATACTCCAAATGTAATTATGAACACTGTAATGTAAAGCCAGAATTCACGTGTGTGACACACTGGTGTCGAAGTGCTAAAATGTGGCAGAGTGAGGTGGGAGACGTCATGCGTTCACGCCTAACGTTGGCACATCAGAAACACAACGCTGCATCATATTTACAAGCATAGGGTGCAGGTTGGTGTTATCCACTGCGCTGGCGCAACACTTAGCACTGTGGTGCCAAGGCTGGCACCATTGTGCCATACTGCGTGCAGGACAAAGATTGTTTGTGCACAGGAAGGGTGACTGTACCTGAACAATCCAAGGCATTTTTTCGGGGACCTGTGTGCTGCACTAAAGGAAGTGTACAAATGCTGTGCACATGAATATTTGTACCTTTGCTACACTTCCGTTGTACATATGCTCCGTGTGACAAACTTTGAAACATGTACAATAGCTCATAGGTAATAGGACACCCCCAGAGTGTCATACACCACCAACACCAGTGAAACAGCCATGTGGGTTCGTCAGCAGTGCAATCTTACACAGAGCATGTATAACATCATGTTGTGTGTAGAAATGGGTCCTTGTGAATGTTCAACACAACTAGTATGTGCAAGTTTGCTAGCATTGCCGTCTTGTCTGGCCAGACTCAGCATCCACAGGTCTTGTGTGAATGTCAGGCAAATGAGAGTCAATCATTTAGCAAAAATGTCACGCAGCAGTACAGATACGGAGCATTGTCTGTAATGGTGATGATATGTAAGATGAATATGACACGTGTAATTTCACGTATGATATCAACACATATTGGGTTTTATGTCTCACAGCTGGACGACCTCTCATCACGCAGGGGGACATCAACAAGTTCAAGGACCCACACGCCACTGGTGAGTTTGGACATCATATATTGGCATAGTGCGGTGTCATGAATGGCTGGCTAAAACAAGCGCTGGCGTAGTATGCAGAATAGGTGTGTATCACATGTACCTTGCCTACAGTGTGATGAGGTTTTGTTGAAGTCATAAGTGTGTATGAATCAGTAGGTTAAGGTGGAGCTCTGCATTTGTCTTCCAGTTGTAACTTTGCACATCCCCAGTCAGTGATACACATGTACATTAGGTCTATGGGTTCTGTCACTATGGCACATGCATGTGGATGACAGAGCGCACTGAAAGGATAGGAGACATGCAAGTGGTGTAGCTGATGAGTATCAGCAGACATGGAATGCATGTTCACCCGTGACTGAGATGACTGTGCAAGTGTGACCGATCATGCACAAGGAGGCTGTGGTTTTCAGGCCGTGCGTGCTCAGACACAGGTCGGCACAGTTGTTTCGCAGGTATGCTGCATACCAGCTTCACAGAAGTAGCAGTGCGTAGTTCTGAGGCAAGCATATCAATGGCACATTCCACAAACACCTAGCAAAGATGGGCCAAAGAATAACATAGGCATGTTTGGCCACTGCAATGGTGTTGTCATGCTTTCTCCTTGGGGTAATTCCCTGGTTGACTCTGGCTCAGACGAATGAGCCCATCTGTACAATTAGGTGACATAACTCTGCATGCATTTACCACGCATGCTTTAGTCCTGCAATCATTGCCGTGCCATATATTTAACATTGCAGGCCTCAACCACGCTATCTGTGAGAAACATTGCCCATCATGACACAATTACCATTATGACTCCAGGTTGACGTTACAATGGGTAATGCCTTGTAACAGTTTGCGTTGTGAAGGACTGCGTAGTGAACTTTATTACAGAGTGACATTAGTGGATCCAAGCCATGCATGATTGACAATCCCTATGAAACGATGTTCACCCCTCTGGGCAGCAACACGTCACCTATTGTGAAGTAGTGGTGGAGAGAGGCCCAGCGCCTCATGTACAAGTCAGTGTTCAGACACCTGACGTGTTTCAATGTGTGCTGCATGATGCAGCACAGATGGAAGTGTGAGTGGGGCTGTCCCAGTATTGCTCCTGTGCCGGTAGGGTAACATTCCTACACATTAACAAGCCCCCCCTGCACACAGACATCCTTGCACTGTTGTACAAGAGTGCCTGTGTTTGCGCAGACTTGATGCACTGCACACGGTCGCTGGGGGACACGCAGGGCTGCACATGAGCATCGTACATATGATGCTGCACTGTGTTGCAGGAGAGGATGAGTGTGGCACAAAACACGGAGGGAGAATGCCTCCCTCCTCCGATTCCTTGTTCATGTCACCCTCAGTCAGGGTATGCCACAGCAACATCAATTTACACTGACAGTCTCATTTGATTGTGACTGTATATGTACCATGCCATGCACTGGCATGTCAGTCGCCCCAGCATGTAGTCACTGATCCTGGATTCAACATTTTGTTGTGCAGGTCACTCTCTGAATACACATGGTTACGCCAGAGTGTAGGCTCCCATTTTTAAGTGATCTTGTATGCCTGATTTGAATGGAGAACATTGACATAGTCCAAAGGACTCACAATTTTCCATTGTTCATATCTTACAGACAACATGACGCCAGAGGAGTCCCACGCATTCCAGGTGAGGAAGGACCAGTACCTCCACATTAAGAAATTTGCAAAGGGGTACCGCAACATGGAACGGAGGTACCAGGAGGACAAGGAGGCTGGCACAGGGAAGTCGTGCCCGAGGTAGCAACACGTGGGAGAAGAAGTAGCACACAGGCCATCCCAGGACCCTCTGGCATCAGTGGTGGGTCCCAGCATGGACAGGCAGTGTCCCATCCCCCTACAACCTCACACACACAGGGGACAACGCCACCTGCACCTGCCGTTCAGGTTGTGGCTTTCACTTTGCGGGACAGGAGGACTCTCATGGACAACAACGTGATGCTGGCAGAGATAAGGAGGGAGATGTCTGAGCAGACCAGGCTCATGGAGGAAATGAGGAAAGCCCTGGGACTACCATGATGCCTGCCCATGTAGAGCCCCATCCCCCTCTTCTCCCTTCCCCCAATGTTTAATCTAGTATTTTAGGTAGAGTTAGGTAAGTATTTTAAGTGTTAGGTAGTGTAGTTTTAGTGTAGGCATAGGTAGTGTTAGATTTTAAGGTAGTTTAGATTATTAATGTTACATAGTATTTGGGGATAAGTTTCCTTTTCATTTGGGTGGAGGGTTGATGTCTTTGTTGTTTAAAAAAAAATCTAAAACAAAAACAAAAAAATATATCTTTGTGTAGGTTAAGTGTGTAGTTAGTTTGTGTATAGCTTAGATGTCTTTGTCCTGTCTCATGATGTGCCTTAAGGGTGGGAGGGGGGTTGATGTAGTAGATGTTGTTGCGTGTTTAGTATTAGTCAGGGTAGTTAGTTCAGGGACTTTTGCACTTTATTCTAGTTAGTTTAGTTTAGATTAGTATTAGTTATAATTATTGGTAGTTTAGGTAAGATAATTTTTGTAATTCTATAATAAATGGTTACTATTTTTGAATTATGCTTGCACTTATGTCAGGGGTGATGGGGCGGAGTGTGGCTTTTCACCTTGTATGCATCTCATATCATCACTGGACACTCCGTTGCATATGTAAGTGTGGCCATGACATGTTACTTAGCAGGATGGATTGTGTCAGCTTACCTTAGATGTGAGCACAGTAGACTTGCATGGGTAACAGGGTGGCAAGTAGGATGTACGGCCTAGTCTAGGGGCAGTCGTTTGTGAAGTCATACATCTTAAGTGTGACTCACGGAGTTGGACAGCACAATGTTGCCCATTTGCAACACAACTTGGGGACATGGCATTGAGAGGATATTTTAGTAGCTACTGTTATCCATCATGGAGATGGATGTATGCGGCGGGCAACACAGTTTGCGTCATACCCCTGCATCTCACATGCTCCTGGTGCTGGGTCCATCTACATTGCACAGACCTTGGATCACTTGCTGCGTAGTGCAAGTGTGTCAGATTCATTTGAATTATATGTTCCTGTGCATGGAGACTGAACCTCCGGGCCATGCAAGTAGTAGTCTTCATGTGGGTCCATTGTGAACTGCATATGGCAGAACAGTGGGCCTGATTCACATAAGTCATCTGAGAGTAAGTCATGAGTTTACATTTTCCGATAATCACAACTGGCATTTCGGAGTTGTACAGTTAGATGTACTGACTTCACTACTCCTAAATGCCTTCTGTGAATCACAAAGGTTTGAAAGTCATGATTTGGTCACCTGTCACGTTTTTGTGCATGCACACAGTTCTGCTGCACACAAGAGGTGGAATATTGCATTGCTCCCTGTAGTGCCAGTGTCATGGCCACTTCTCCCAGCTGTCACATTTTGGCATTGGCTCATAGTGATGCCACCCTTGAAATGGTGGCACTGCTCAAGACTATATGCTCAGTGCAGTGCACCACACATCCCTTGTCACATTGCCCTAGCCGCTCACAGTGGTCACAGCATGTGAGGGTTCCAAAGTCAGTAAGCATTGTTCGTCCACTGGAAGGGGCTAACTGACGCATTACACTTTGGGGTGAGTCCCTATTGCCAACTCTACTTCACTGAGGCAGACCTTGTGGTTCAATTTGTGGCTGGTAGACCTGTGCCCTTATGTATCTTCATCAATGTGTATATGGTGTGCACCATCTTGGGATGTGAAATGCAATGTGCACCATCACAACAGGCTTTATCCACCCTGTAGAGTGTGGGTAGATATGCCAGGAGATATTCTATTTGAAATTGTAAAGGGGGTCACTACTTGTGGCCTGCAACTGACTTTGACATTTTTACACACATTCCTGTTTCCTTCATGGATGTTGGGCTCAGTTGGGATATTGCTAGATTGTTGTATTGGAGCAATTGGGGAACAGCTGGTTCACACATACCCGGTCATCTCACTGCCTATCTGGATCACAGTTAAACATGTACATTTGTATTATTTCCCGGGGTGTACCTTTTGGTGGATTCACTGCTCCTACATTTCAACAGACTGCTAGATTGGATTAGTCATGGACAACAGACATCTGTGTGACTTCAAAATATTTATTCACATGTCCGTTGACATGGTTGGAGACTGGACCAGTACTTGGCCATGCAATCCCCACATTACATTGATGCCCAGTGGAGGGCCAGACAGAGTCCTTTAGGGTTGACAAGTCCAAAGGAGGAGGAAGAGTTCAGTCAGCAGTCTGATTGCTGTGTCATTTGTAACCAGACAAAATATGGCAGTCCATGTCGAGGTCCAAGGTGAGTGTCACAGAGTGTATCGGGGGACAGTGGAAGGTGATATTCTGTGGCATGATGCTGAGCCCAGAACCAAGTAGAAACTGGCCATTTGGCATAGATGAATGCAACCTCTTCCTTCTTTGCAATAAGGCTGAATCATCCACATCTTCGTCCTCTGATGTGTCATGTGCCTCACATGTGGGTGGTGGTAGATTGGCTACAGCACCGTGAGGCACTGACACATCAGGGGGCAGAGATGTGGATGTAGAAGCAGCAGCAGCAGCATTCATCTGCGCCAGACCTTGCTGCAGCAATGCAGTGATGATGATCTGCAGGGCATGGAAGGTTCCAGCTACATCTCGCTGGTGTGGCAGCCATTTGTTCCGCCTGCATCCGCTCCATGTTCTCCATTATCCTCCGCATGCGGCCCAACTCCTGGCTGCCATCGCTGGAGCCACTCTGGCTGGACAGTTGTTCCTGTCTCTGAGTCATAACTCCAGCGATGGCAGCCATGGAGTGTTGGAGAGCATTGAATGGACTGTGGGTGTCCGTGATGTTTTGTAGGTGGTCCCGGATGGAATTCAGACACCCACAAACGGAATCAACTTTGGCCGCCAGGCTGTCAAACCCCACTTGCACCTGATGAGCCATCTCCTGCTGGACCTCTAGCACACAGCGTTGGAATGCCAGGTGTGGGTCCGGGAGGTCCTGGGAGACAGCCGTGGTGGTAGGTGCTTGCTGCTGTGTGGTTTGTGCAGGGGTGGGGTTTGCACGATGCAGCTGGGTTGCCCTGCTCCCGGAGATGGGGTGCTGATGGAGTCTAGCAGCTGTTGGAGGGTGTCCGTGTTGATGGTGGCAAATTCCTCCTCTTCATCGGTGAAGTGTGGGACAGGCTGCTGTTCAGGAGGTGATGTTTCTCCCTCTACAATGTAAAGGGGAGATGCAGTTTAACTGTGTGTTTCATATGTGATCATGCATTGGATGAGTTTACAAGCAGACTGCATGACAATGTACATTGTGACTGTTTGGGAGGAGCTGCCTATTTGTTGCAGGATGTTGACGTTTTCTGCTACATCACGGATATGAGGTTGTACTTGTACATTGTCATCTGACAGTTTACAGCTATGACAAATGTGATTGTACAGTTTATACACACAAGCGGCACCAGTTGTGTCCTCTGTTCAGTTGTGAAGGTGATGCAGTTTGTCCCACATTGTAGTCAATGTTGATGAGTTCCTGTTTTTATGTGTGTGCGCTGCATTGTGGGATACTCGCCCATGCAGCTTTGGTTTTACTACCCCTTATCCCTTTCAGGCAGTGAGCCTTCACTTCTGTGCATTTACAATGCTGAGATGTTGCAGGCTGGGGTAAATATGTGTCTTGGTCAGAATTGGTACACTTGTGCATTGTTTTACAGCAGATGTCTTGTTTACCTCAGGGGTTGTATGTACACGAGGATGTGTCAGAGTGGGACCTGCTCCTTTAGGGATGTGGTCCACACTCAGCCACCTCAGTGACGTGGCCTGCACCATGTTGTGATGTTTGGGGTGCAGGCATGCTATTCATCATGCACTGTCACTTGCCTTGTCAGTGTGGCTCACAGACCCGCACCTTTGCTGTGTACTGCACATATGCATGTGTTTGTTGCAAGATTAGTTAAGTGTGAGTAGGGCCCCCTTTAGGCGCATTGGCTACTAAGGCCTACTTGCTGTTTCAATGTGTGCTGCACTATGCTGTACACATGTGCATCCAGGTAGCTTTGTCTATTGTGATTTGTCTTGTGTGCATGTCGTCAGTCATGATTTGTCTTGCATGCATTGCTTACTGCCCTCCTGTTGGCTTACCCGTTGTGAGTATGGTGCTGCGTGAGTTTCTATTGTTGTTGCTGGCTGGACAGACAGTGTCAACACCCATTACCCTCAACGTTGACCCCACGTAAGTGGGCCTGGATTTGATGGATGTGGATTCCCTAATGCGTATTTGTGGTGCTCAGGCCTTGTCCCCGCCACCCTCCCAACAGATGCAAATGGCAGGGTGATGTGTGTTTGTGTATGTGCCACGCAGCTGGTCACATGGATGATACATGCTGTCCTGGTTACGAATATTCAATGCATGGCTTTGCGTGTGGGTGATGACAACCATGACTGCATCTTTGTTCACTGACACAGTTGACTTACCAAACAGATAGGTTTACATGCACAAACTGGTGTAATGGGCAACTCACACCGGGACTGATGTGGAATGGTGTTTTCTGTATGGCAGATGTGTACACTTGAGAGTGGAGGTGTACAAATAGACCTAAGGGGTGAGTGTGCCATTTTGCTAGTTGTCATTATTTGTTGCAACTTTGCTATCCTTGCCTGTGTCATACTTTGGTTGTCTTACCTCTTTACAGGGACATTATAGTTCTGTGAGTCTGGCACACAGACAAGTCATGCAGTGCAGATTTGGTTCACACAATCCTGATATGCATTGTCTCCGCACTGCGGTGTTGTAGGCATAGCCCCCTGCTCATTGTATTACATCGACTTTTGAGTGCAGTCTGCTGTTTGTGTGCATTGTGGGATATGCACCTTGGGGCCATTTGGCTGCATGATGAGTTTGTTGTGGCATTGCATGTGTTTCTGGTATGCAAACTCACTAGATGGTTTCTCACTTGGTGTACACACAGTGACGGCTCACAGTGAGAGTGCTGCAGGGCGGTGGTGCGGGGCGGGGGAGGGGCAGGATGGGGGTTAGTAGAGTTGGACACACAACGGGCTGGAGTTAGGTGAGTAAAGGAATGATTTTAACTATTTACCTTTCACTTGATGCATCGCCGAGTTTGCGATGCAGCAAGCGCAAGGTAAATAGTTAGGATTATTTATTTACTCGCCTAACTCCGGCCCGTCGTGTGTCCAACTCCACTACCCCCCATCCTGCCCCTCCCCTGCCCCGCACCACCGCCCTGCAGCACTCTCACTGCAAGCGGTCACTGTGTACACAGGACTGCATCTCATGGACAAGCAGGCGGACACATTTACTGGAGATGTGGCAGGATGTCTACAAGGCCCCCTTTCCTCAACAGCACGCATTTACAAATCGCCTGCACAGGGCCGCGTCTCTCTGATACTATAAATAAGGATGCACTGTGTGTGTGACTGATCATGTGCATGAGTGGGCATGCCAACACCAATGTCAGCAGACATGCGGCATTGTGCACGTGTGTCTGCGTTGTGTGCAAGATTGTGTATGTGCAGTTGTGTCCCCCTTGATGCACATGCACATTCTTGCACACAACTCCGACATACGGGCACATGCATATGCGTGTTGTTGAGGCAATGGGACCTTTTTGACAGCCTGCCGCATTTCCAATCAATGTGGGCCTTTGCTCTTTCACGTAGCCCTTATTTTGTGGTCTGATATGATATTTGGACTATATTTGTTTGACTTTTCTGTGCACATTTCCAGGTCTGTGAGCCCACCAATATGTGTCTTGCAATGTATTGGTTGGGTAGGGTGATATGTGTCTATGCCACCAGGGCCAAGGGGATCCGGCACATGATCCGCAGTCACTGTGGGTGTGCACTACGATATATTTAATTGTACATGAGTGCCATTGGGCCCATCTCCCCCCGTCCCCCCAGTCCCTGGTTGGTACTCACCCTGTTGCTGTTGTGTCTGGACGTGTTGAGCAGTATCCTGTCCCGGAACTCCAACCACCGTCTCCTCGCTGATGACTTGGGACACCTGTTCCTCCAACGCATCCAGCTCCTCCTGTGGCGCTGGACTCCCACCTCCAGTCTGCATTGCTGCTTTCAGGTTGGCTGCAAGTTTCAGCTTGGTCATGCACTTAACATCATGCCAGCGTTTCTTGCAGTCATCCACTGTCCTCCTCACCTCTCCGACAGCATTCACCTTGGCCACGATGGACTGCCATATTGCATTTTTGGTTGCCAATGACACAGTGAAGGTGACAAAAAGTTGTTGTTGGTATTCGGTCACCTCCACAATCAGGACCTGGTTTTCCTGCTGACTGATCTGCGTCTTCCTCTTTTCCTTGGCCTTCCCCTGGGTCTCTGGCTGGTCCTCCTGGGTGTTTGTGGGCTTGTTGTTGGCCTCTGTGCTGGGTCCAGCTTCCTCCATGCTTTGTCTCAAATGTTTCTTCTTTTTTTTTTTGGGGTGTTTGGGCTGCATGGCGGGCGTTTTATAGTAATTTTTCCCGCCTAACGTGAAAAAAGGTGCGCTGACGCTAATTAGCGTGCCGTTCCTGGGCGCTAATTGGCCCATCGCCACTTTTTTTACGTTGGTGTAACGATTTTTATCGCCGTGGCGCTGATCTTAACGCCGGACATTTTACCCGGTAGGGGAAACTATCGCCTGTTAGCGGTGTGTTGTATATACGCCGCTAACACAGCGATAATTTCCCGCGGTACACGGCGATACGAAAACTATCGCTAACTGAGGTTATCGATAGTTTTCGCCATTTGTTGAGAATATCCCCCAGAGTTTCTCACTGAAATCAAGACCATGACAAAAGGAGACTTCAAATTTAATGCATGATTGAAACATATCTTTCAGATATGGGATTTATACAAAGCTTTTCAAGTAAGGAAAAGACAGAAGAAGAAAATAGAAAGAGCTAGATATATTGAAAAAATTAAACTGATACATACCCAACAGATTTGAAAGTTTGAAATAGAATTGTAAGAAAGCTGAAAGATCTTCAAAAAGAGATATTGAGTGGGGAACAAAACAAGCCATAGGAAATAATCTAGCACATCAAGAATAAATCAAAACCAAGTCAAACTGATAAAGAAATTAAATACAGAGTAGTCAATTCAAGCAGCTTTTATATTGTTTTATTAATTCCTCTCTACAGCAACCCAAGGCGATCAAATTGAAAACATTGCACTTAAAAGTAAATTCATGGAGAAGCTAGATATACAACTGGTAATTTAAGAGGCACAGGAGATGTCAACACACTCATTATCTATGCAAGTAATTTGAACTGAGATTGTCTTTTTAGAAAATGGACATGCCTATCTGCTGAGCTTTGGAAGCATCTATTTTGTTATGTGTGAGAAGTTGGCCTGGTATATGCTGTTCACTAATTAAAGTGGACACCTTGCACCAGTACAATTCGACTCTTATGGTAGGTAGGTTTAAGACAACCTTTATAGAAAGCTATCCTAGTGGTAGCTGTGGAGAGCAGCCTTCAGGCTAAGTCTTGGAGGAATGTAAAGCAGCTTGTTTTACCACCCAATCTCTTGAATCACCAAATGAAAAGACACCACACAGGTATATATATCAAATATATATGTATTTATTACTAAACAACTCTCTACTAATCTCTTTATGAGATTAGAAGTCAGGAACATATGTACAAATCAAATGTTATCAAAAATAAGTTAGCACAAGTAAATATCACAATCTTATCTTGGCTAGACTGTGGTCTAGAGCACCTAGAATCGAGGGACCCCAAAGAACCACCCCAGGTAGTTGTAGGAGACCCACAGGGGACGGACGCGGTGTTCAGACACTGGTGCGAGTCCTGTACGAGTCTATGCGAGAGAACGCGATTGAGTTATCAAAGTTACAGGTCCCTGGCGTGTTCGAGGCGAACACACCGATCGGTCAGTACGAGTCGAAGGACGCGTATACTGATAGAGTTACAAGGGAGTTGGATGCGATGTGTCTAACACAGACGCGAGCCCTGTACGAGCCAGTGCGATAATCGCACGGGGAAAATAGGAGTTTTAGCGCACTTCTAGGGTAGCTACAAGCAAGCCACTTACAGGGTAAGTAGTTCTAGGGCCCACACCCACAGGAGCACCGTAGTGCTGAAGTTACCTCACCCAGGGGAGCCAGGTGCATAGGTGTCCTTTGGTGTCAGGTCGCGGCGTCGTTCTCAATGGGAACCAATGAAGACTTGCTGCTTGCGACGACAGAAGAAGTGTCCGTTGGAATCCAAGCCTGGATTCGGAAGGAGGAAGACCTGAAAGCAGAGGGGACAGTGTTCACAGTCACTTGGCAGTGACCCTGGGCAAGGAAGATGAATGCCCACCGTCGTTGACAGCTTCGGGTCGTTCACGGGTGTCTTGACTCTTCGACCACGTGGTCCAGGCAGCGTCGATGATGACCAGGAGCTGGATTCGGTGTGTCCCATGACGTCTGCAGTTTACTGAGGTGTCGGCGACTCGATTGGAGCCAACAAGCCTTGGTAGCAGCAAGTCTCGTGGTGATGAGGAAAAGTTAATGGTGCAGACCAGCAAGGTCTGGGGGACTTACCCACCAAGGGTATGTCAGGGCAGGCCTGGAGCAACCAGGGGAGCCCTTTGGTTTTGTTGAAAAGTCTTCTGGGGACCCACAAGCCGGCTGGCAAAGGATCGCGAAGACGCCTCGGGAGGATCCACTCAACAGGGGCCCACGGTCACTCGGGATGGTATAGGCCTCTGAACTTCAGAGGGATTCTTGTTAGAGGCTGGGACCACACGTGGTCCAAAGCACAAGTTCGTAGAATGTCGTGAAGGGGTTGCACTCGACAATAGTGCACGGTACCCAGGGGGTGCGGTTCCTCGTCGCTCGTGGGGTCCACTTGCCTCAGCTTCGCTAGGGACTCACGATGGCCTTGGAGAAGTCAGGAAATCCTCTTCCTGGGCTGCAGGGACTTCGGGCTCTGACGGGAGTGGCGTAGTTTGCGACCGTCGTTGTAGTTTTTGGTGCCTGCCAAGCAGGGGAGTCACTCCTTGACTCCAAGGGAGATTCTTCAGTCTTCCAGAGGTAGTGGAACATCGAAGGTCCAGGATTCTTCTTTAGAGCGTCGTCCAGGGAGATCTGCGTTGCAATGCACAGGTTCCCCCTCTTATACTAAACAGAAGGGAGGGACTAGCTCTATGACTCCACCTATGGGAGGGTCAGGGGAGGGGGTGGCTACACCCACTTCCCTTTGTCCAGTTTCGCGCCAGAGCAGGGGCAGGTAGCCCCTGAGCTGGTTTGAACTGGCATATGCACAGAGGAGCCTTCTGCTCCCCCAGTGCAGGACTTCAAAGCACTCTAGGAGTGCACCCACCCAGCCCCAATACACTAAACCCTGTCTGGAAGGTGGTCACACCCTCCTGTGACAGGATACCTATTGTTGGGCTTCCTCCACTGCGAGTTTCGGTCATCAGCAGGAGGGCAGCCCAGTGTCTGTGACTGGTGGCATCCATTTTGTGATGCCAGGGCTCTTCAGGATTCTACCGCGTTTCCACAGTAGGTACATGTCTATCCCTCTAGAAGGGTGGAATGCTACCCCCGCTGCCAGAACTGGCGGGGGGTAGTATTCCAAGATGTTTGACACCAAACACGACATGTTTCCGTGCAGCCATCCCAAAGTTTGCATTTAACGCGAGGTTATAATGCGCTTAAGAGTATATGGTCAGGCTGCACTACAAACAGCCTCAGAGAAGGGTCTCCGGCTGCTCCAGAGGGGCTCTGCTCATGCAGGGGCACCCTCTCACATAGGAACCAAGCACTCTGCCTTCAGGATTGATAAGGCCTGCCATAGGAGTGACTTATAGGTTTATATGTGTGTATCTATGTAGTGATATAGGTAGCCTATATCACAGTAAGGGGTGCATGCACCACCTTACCCAGGCTGCAGTAGCAGACCTGTGGTGTCAGATTTAGTCTGCTTCCCAGGGGTGGCATAATACATGCTTCAGCCCCTGGTAGGCCTGTGAAGTACCTATGCCCTTGGTACCTAAGGTACCATATACTAGGGACTCATAAGGTACCAAAGTATCCAATCACTAGTGCACCTAGAGTGCACTCCAAGTCGTTTAGAGAGAACAGAGAGGCTGGGGCCCTGATTGGCAGGGTCCCAGCCTGACTATAGCCAGAAACCAGTGTAAACATCAGAAAAAAAGTGGGGGCAACATAAGAGGCAGATCCTACTCTCCTACACAACCCCCCCCCCCAAACGCAGGGACACTAAACTAACCTTGACCAGTTGAGTCTTCGTGTTCTAAGTGGAAATACCTTGAGAGTCCATCTGCATTGGCATGTTGGGTCCCAGGTCTATGTTCCACTGTATACTCCATCCCCTGTAGGGAAATGGACCACCTCAAAAGTTTTGGGTTTTCACCTTTCATCTGTTTAAGCCATAGGAGGGGCTTGTGGTCAGTCTGAACTATGAAGTGAGTGCCAAACAAGTATGGCCTCAGCTTCTTCAGGGCCCACACCACAGCAAAGGCCTCCCTCTCTATAGCTGACCAACGTTTCTCTCTAGGGGTCAGCCTTCTGCTAATGAAAGCTACTGGCTGGTCTTGACCTTCATCATTCAGTTGAGACAGTACAGCTCCCACACCCAGCTCAGAAGCATCTGTTTGGACAATGAACTTTTTGGTGTAGTCTGGACTCTGTAAGATGGGGGCAGTGCACATGGCCTGCTTTAGGTCTTCAAATGCCTTCTGACAGCTAGCTGTCCACTGAACCTTTTTGGCATTTTCTTTGAGGTTAGATCATTCAAGGGGGTCACTATAGATCCATATCCCTTCACAAACCTCCTATAGTACCCAGTCAGGCCTAAGAAGGCTCGCACCTGTGTCTGGGTGGTGGGAGCAACCCATTCCATTATGGTTTGGATTTTGCTCTGTAAAGGCTGAACCTGGCCTCCACCTACAAGGTGGCCCAGGTACACAACCTGACTCTGCCCTATCTGGCACTTGGTGGCCTTGATAGTGAGGCCTGCTTTCTGCAGAGCCTCCAAAACATTTCTGAGGTGGACCAGGTGATCCTGCCAGGAGGAACTAAAGACAGCAATATCATCTAGATAAGCTGAGCAATAAGTTTCCATCCCTGCCAGAACTTTGTTCACCAACCTCTGAAAAGTGGCAGGTGCATTTTTCAATCCAAAGGGCATCACCACAAAGCGGTAGTGCCCACCAGGGGTCGAAAATGCTGTTTTGGCTTTTGCATCATCAGCTAATCTGATCTGCCAGTAGCCAGCTGTTAGGTCAAATGTACTTAGATACTTGGCTGAGGCCAAAGTATCAATCAACTCATCTGCCCTTGGTATGGGATAGGCATCAGTCCTAGTGACTGCATTGAGGCCTCTGTAGTCTACACAAAACCTCATTTCTTTCTTACCACCCTGGGTATGAGGCTTGGGTAGCAGGACTACTGGGCTAGCCCAAGGGCTATCTGAAGGCTCAATCACACCTAACTCCAACATTTTCTGGACTTCAGTCCTGATACAGTCCCTGACACGGTCAGGTTGCCTGTAGATTTTACTCTTGACAGGCAGACTGTCTCCAGTGTCCACCTCATGGGTGCACCAGGTAGTCTGACTGGGGGTCAGGCTAAACATATGTCTGTACTGCTGCAGAACTTGTCTGCACTCAGTTTGCTGATGGTCAGTGAGGCTGCTTGCCAAATCAACACCATCTACTGACCCTTCATCAGGGTTCTGTGAGAGCAGGTCAGGGAGAGGGTCACTCTCCTCCTCCTGTTCCTCATCAGTTGCCATGAGCAAGCCCATGTCAGCCCTGTCAACATATGGCTTTAATCTGTTGACATGGAGCACCCTCAGGGGGCTCCTGGGAGTTCCAAGATTCACCAGATAGGTGACTTTTCCCTTTTGCTCAACTATTGTATGGGGGCCACTCCACTTGTCTTGGAGGGCTGCTGGGGCCACAGGCTCCAACACCCACACTTTCTGTCCTGGCTGGTATACAGTCAGCACAGCCTTTTGGTCATGCCAAGCTTTTTGTAATTCTTGACTGGCCTCCAGGTTTTTGGTTGCCTTTTTCATGTATTCAGCCATCCTGGAGCGGAGACCAAGTACATAGTCCATCACATCCTGTTTGGGGGCTTGAGAGGTAACTCCCAGCCCTCTTTTACCAAACATAATGGACCTCTTACAGGATGCCCAAACAGAAGCTCAAATGGGCTGTAACCAACCCCCTTCTGTGGAACCTCTCTGTATGCAAACAACAGGCAGGGAAGAAGAAGGTCCCATTTCCACCTAAGCTTCTCTGGGAGTCCTTTAATCATTCCCTTCAGGGTTTTGTTGAAGCGTTCAACCAAACCATTGCATTGTGGGTGATAGGGGGTGGTGAACTTATAAGTCACACCACACTCCTTCCACATTGCTTTCAAATATCCTGACATGAAGTTAGTACCTCTGTCAGAGATGACCTCCTTTGGGAAACCCACTCTGGAGAAGACTCCAATGAGGGCTCTTGCCACCACAGGGGCTGTGGTGGTCCTCAGGGGAATTGCCTCTGGGTACCTGGTGGCATGATCCACTACCACCAGGATAAATCTGTGCCCAGATGCAGTTTGAGGGTCAAGGGGACCAACAATGTCAATCCCTACCCTTTCAAAGGGTACCCCCACCACAGGCAGTGGTATCAGGGGGGCCTTTGTTGTGCCACCTGCCTTGCCACTGGCTTGGCATGTGACACAGGAGCGACAAAACTCCTTTGTGTCCTCTGACATATGTGGCCAATGAAAATGTGGAACAAGCCTGTCCCAGGTCTTGTTTTGGCCCAAGTGACCTGCCAAAGGGATATCATGTGCTAGGGTCAAGAGGAACCCCCTGAACCTCTGAGGTATTACCAACCTCCTGGTGGCTCCAGGGGCTGGATCTCTACCCTCAAAATATAGGAGTCCCTCATCCCAATAAACTTTATGGGACCCACTAGCACTCCCAGCAGCCTCAGCAGCAGCCTGCTGTCTGAGGGGTTCAAGAGAGGGGCAGCACTGTTGCTCCTTACTCAGATCTTCCCTAGAAGGGCCCCCTGCCCCCAAGAACTCAACCTGATCAGGCTCAAGTTCCTCTGGGGAGGTTCCTTCTTCAGGATCTGCTCCTCCTCCCTGGGGAGGGGAATCAGTGATCTGAGACAGAGGGGAAGGCACTGCCTTAACACAACTGCTCCTCCTCTTGGGAAGCATCTGGTCCATAGTTTCAGGATCCAGAGCTGGTTCAGTGTCATGCATTTTGGCTTGTGACCTGGTCACAGCAAATACCTCTGCAGGGATGCCCAACATCTCAGCATGAGTCCATAACTCTACTTCAGACCAGGCTGAAGTCTCTAGATCATTGCCCAATCGACATTCTACAGGGAGGTCTGCACTGACTACAACCTTCTTGAGGCCAGTTACCCCTCCCCAGGAGAAATTCACAACTGCCAGACTATGGTTGGTCCTGGTGTTGCTTGCATTGGTCACCTGGTACATTTCACCCAGGATGATCTGTCCAGGGTCCACAAGATCCTCTGCCACCATGGTGACACTAGCCCCTGTGTCCCTAAATGCCAAACGCCTCTTTGCCATTTATTACAGGCTGCTGTTTGTATTTGCCCAGATTACTGGGGCTTACTAGGAAGGACATGTCAATGTCTCCCTCACAAATCAGCATGGCCTGAGTGGTTACTCTGACTAGGTCAGAGTCCACTTCAGAACCCAGGGTCAACCCTACTACAGCCTTATTCTGAGTACCACCTCCACCAGTAGCTGAACTAGGGGGAACAGTTGCCTTAGGGGCAGGAGTGGTGGTGGTTTGGTCTTTGGACTTGTTACAATCAGAAGTCCAGTGCCCTTTCTGTTTACAGAATTTGCACCAGGGCTTCTTTTGGCCTTTTCCCTTGTTGGATTGTGACTCCCCACCAGATGCAGATTTTTGGGGCCCTTGTGAAGACTTCTGGTCTTTTGACTTATCCCCACCTTTCTCAGAGCCCTTAGAATCCTGCTTCTTTGTGTCACCCCCTTGGTTCTGGGTTTTCTGCCTCACCCTGGTTCTGACCCACTTGTCTGCCTTCTTTCCCAATTCTTGGGGAGAGGTCAGATTGGAGTCCACCAGGTATTGATGCAAAAACTGGTTCTGGCAATTATTAAGGATCTCTTCTCTCATCATTAGATTATACAATCCCTTGAAATCAGTAACCCTACTGCCAACCAGCCAACCCTCCAGAGCCTTGGTTGCACAATCTACAAAGTCAGTCCAGTCCTGAGTCTGTGCCTTCTGGGTGTCTCTGAACTTCAACCTGTACTGCTCAGTGGTTAAGCCAAACCCATCTATCAGTGCACTCTTCAGGACTTCATAGTCATCAGCATCCTCTTCTCTAACAGTGAGGAGCTTGTCTCTACCTTTATCTGAAAAGGAGAGCCACAAGATTGCTGCCCACTGCTTTTGGGGGACCTGTTGTACTCTACAGGCCCTCTCCATAGCAGTTATCCACTTATGGATATCATCCCCACTCTGGTAGGGAGGAACAACCTTGCTCAGGTTCCTGTGGTCTGGAATATATTCTCTGCCTCTAGGGACACTGTTGCCGCCACCAGGGGGTTCTAACCCCTCTTTTCTAGAAGCTCTCTGGAGCTCAAAGGCTTCTCTATCTAATGCCAACTGCTTGGTTTTGAGGGCAAATCTTGCTTCCTCATACTGCAGCAGTTTGCACAGTCTTTCAGAGGAGGTCTCTCTTCTTGGGAAGTAGGAGTTCCTCTGCTGGACAAATTCTCTGCCAGAGTGATAGGAGCGGTCAGAGTCCCTAGAAAGGGACCTATGCCTCTCCTCCACTGTGTCAGTTCTCTTAGGGAGAATTCCTCTGTCATTTGCAGACCCCTTGGGGCCTGGCCCTTCAATCACAGAGTCTTGGTCAACTTGATGTTCATCATCTGACCCAGACACTGTAATTGACCCACCCCCTGATTCAGACCCATTAGCTCCTAGAGCTAATCTAAGATCATCTGCTGTCAGCAGATCTATCAGGTGTAGTGTGGAGGGACTCTGTCCTATCTTCAGGTGCCTCTCAGCACACATGGCTTTCAAGACAAAGAAAGTCATGTCCTTATACTGAAGCTGGGTGGATCCACTGGGTCCATCCCTTAAGGACATTCTAGTGTTGTGCAGTGTTGTACTACCTACACTAGTTTGTGGCCTACTGATCCTAGCTTGAGCTGTAGAAAGGGTGTGCTATCCCTTGGCACACAGCTCTAAGTTCAGTAGAACTTATTGATACTAAGCTTGACTTTATATGTACCTTGAGTACCTATAGTGGTTTTCAGTTAGTAATTCAAATAGAGATTTTCTGGTAAAACAATAGCAAGCTGGAATCCCACACGCTGCCACCAATGTGAGAAGTTGGCCTGGTATATGCTGTTCACTAATTAAAGTGGACACCTTGCAGCAGTACAATTCGACTCTTATGGTAGGTAGGTTTAAGACAACCTTTATAGAAAGCTATCCTAGTGGTAGCTGTGGAGAGCAGCCTTCAGGCTAAGTCTTGGAGGAATGCAAAGCAGCTTGTTTTACCACACAATCTCTTGAATCACCAAATGAAAAGACACCACACAGGTATATATATCAAATATATATGTATTTATTACTAAACAACTCTCTACTAATCTCTTTATGAGATTAGAAGTCAGGAACATATGTACAAATGAAATGTTATCAAAAATAAGTTAGCACAAGTAAATATCACAATCTTATCTTGGCTAGACCGTGGTCTAGAGCACCTAGAATCGAGGGACCCCAAAGAACCACCCCAGGTAGTTGTAGGAGACCCACAGGGGACGGACGCGGTGTTCAGACACTGGTGCGAGTCCTGTACGAGTCTATGCGAGAGAACGCGATTGAGTTATCAATGTTACAGGTCCCTGGCGTGTTCGAGGCGAACACACCGATCGGTCAGTACGAGTCGAAGGACGCGGATACTGATAGAGTTACAAGGGAGTTGGACGCGATGTGTCTAACACAGACGCGAGCCCTGTACGAGCCAGTGCGATAATCGCATGGGGAAAATAGGAGTTTTAGGGCACTTCTAGGGTAGCTACAAGCAAGCCACTTACAGGGTAAGTAGTTCTAGGGCCCACACCCACAGGAGCACCGTAGTGCTGAAGTTACCTCACCCAGGAGAGCCGGGTGCATAGGTGTCCTTTGGTGTCGGGTCGCGGCGTCGTTCTCAATGGGAACCAATGAAGACTTGCTGCTTGCGACGAAAAAAGAAGTGTCCGTTGGAATCCAAGCCTGGATTCGGAAGGAGGAAGACCTGAAAGCAGAGGGGACAGTGTTCACAGTCACTTGGCAGTGACCCTGGGCAAGGAAGATGAATGCCCACCGTCGTCTACAGCTTTGGGTCGTTCACGGGTGTCTTGACTCTTCGACCACATGGTCCAGGCAGTGTCGATGATGACCAGGAGCTGGATTCGGTGTGTCCCACGACTTCTGCAGCTTACTGAGGTGTCAGCGACTCGATTGGAGCCAACAAGCCTTGGTAGCAGCAAGTCTCGTGGTGATGAGGAAAAGTCAATGGTGCAGACCAGCAAGGTCTGGGGGACTTACCCAGCGAGGGTATGTCAGGGCAGGCCTGGAGAAACCAGGGGAGCCCTTTGGTTTTGTTGAAAAGTCTTCTGGGGACCCACAAGCCAGCTGGCAAGGGATCGCAAAGACGCCTCAGGAGGATCCACTCAACAGGGGCCCACGGTCACTCGGGATAGTGTAGGCCTCTGATCTTCGGAGGGATTCTTGTTAGAGGCTTGGACCACACGTGGGCCAAAGCACAAGTTCGTAGAATGTCGTGAAGCGGTTGCACTTGACAATAGTGCACTGTACCCAGGGGCTGCGGTTCCTCGTCGCTCGTGGGGTCCACTTGCCTCAGCTTCACTGGGGACTCACGATGGCCTTGGGGAAGTCAGGAAATCCTCTTCCTGGGCTGCAGGGACTTCGGGCTCCGGCAGGAGCGGCGTAGTTTGCGACCGTCGTTGTAGTTTTTGGTGCCTGCCAAGCAGGGGAGTCACTCCTTGACTCCAAGGGAGATTCTTCAGTCTTCCAGAGGTAGTGGAACGTCGAAGGTCCAGGATTCTTCTTTAGAGCGTCGTCCAGGGAGATCTGCGTTGCAATGCACAGGTTCCCCCTCTTATACTGAACAGAAGGGAGGGACTAGCTCTATGACCCCACCTATGGGAGGGTCAGGGGAGGGGGTGGCTACACCCACTTCCCTTTGTCCAGTTTCGCGCCAGAGCAGGGGCAGGTAGCCCCTGAGCTGGTTTGAACTGGCATATGCACAGAGGAGCCTTCTGCTCCCCCAGTGCAGGACTTCAAAGCACTCTAGGAGTGCACCCACCCAGCCCCAATACACTAAACCCTGTCTGGAAGGTGGTCACACCCTCCTGTGACAGGATACCTATTGTTGGGCTTCCTCCACTGCGAGTTTCGGTCATCAGCAGGAGGGCAGCCCAGTGTCTGTGACTGGTGGCATCCATTTTGTGATGCCAGGGCTCTTCAGGATTCTACCGCGTTTCCACAGTAGGTACATGTCTATCCCTCTAGAAGGGTGGAATGCTACCCGTGCCGCCAGAACTGGCGGAGGGGTAGTATTCCAAGATGTTTGACACCAAACACAACATGTTTCCGTGCAGCCATCCCAAAGTTAGCATTTAACGCGAGGTTATAATGCGCTTAAGAGTATATGGTCAGGCTGCACTACAAACAGCCTCAGAGAAGGGTCTCCGACTGCTGCAGAGGGGCTCTGCTCATGCAGGGGCACCCTCTCACATAGGAACCAAGCACTCTGCCTTCAGGATTGATAAGGCCTGCCATAGGAGTGACTTATAGGTTTATATGTGTGTATCTATGTAGTGATATAGGTAGCCTATATCACAGTAAGGGGTGCATGCACCACCTTACCCAGGCTGCAGTAACAGACCTGTGGTGTCAGATTTAGTCTGCTTCCCAGGGGTGGCATAATACATGCTTCAGCCCCTGGTACGCCTGTGAAGTACCTATGCCCTTGGTACCTAAGGTACCATATACTAGGGACTCATAAGGTACCACAGTATCCAATCACTAGTGCACCTAGAGTGCACTCCAAGTCGTTTAGAGAGAACAGAGAGGCTGGGGCCCTGATTGGCAGGGTCCCAGCCTGACTATAGCCAGAAACCAGTGTAAACATCAGAAAAAAAGTGGGGGCAACATAAGAGGCAGATCCTACTCTCCTACATTATGTGATAATACCATTTTATAAAGTTTGCTAAGAGGCTTTCCAGAAAGGCAGAACACTGGTTTCATAGCAAATTGCATTAATCTCTGTTTTCAAGAAGGCAGATACAGACACAATACCGTGCTGCTCATGAAGGCCTATATCCATTTTAAATGCAGATAGTAAAGCCTATGCTAAGGTATTAACCGAAAGACTCCAAAATACACTGACAGAAATTATCCAGTCAGACCACTACGGTTTTATAAATCGGTGTAAAATAGACAAGAATATATGGGGAACTTTTGGCATGTATATATTTTGCCACAGTCACCTTACATCCTCTAATAGTAATGCTGGCAAATGATAAAAAAGCTTTGGTTTGGTACAATGGGAATACGTGTGGGAGGATATAGGCAAATTAAATTAACCCCTGCTTTCAGTAGGGCAATACAACATCTTTATCAATATTCAAAGCCATTTTAAGTGATACATGTCATTCAAAGTAAGGGGTTTAGGATATCTTGAGGGGTAGAAAGGAATGTCCACTCCCCCTTTGATTGATTTCCATTTTTATTTAACCACTAGCACCCTTCACAGGAAATAATCAAAATATAAGGGATTGTCATATGGGAACTTTGATACATAAAATCAAGCTTTATGCAGATAGGGGCATATTCTTAAGGACTTATCGCCGAGTTAGCGGCACTTTATCGCAGCCAAAATGGCGATAGATTTATCGCCCTATTCACAAGCTGGTGCTAACAGCCGATATCAGCAGTTTTCCTGCGATAGCAGCCGCCAAAAACATCGCCACGGATGACACCGGGAACTAACGCTAATGAGATGCAGAGTAGGCGTTCCTGTGCAAAAACCCGCGACAACACCACTTCACAACATTCTCAACGACCAGCCAGATCGGCGATAAGATCACAAACATGCGATAAGGCGCGTTAGCAGCAGGGAATTAACACCTGCTCTTTCCTGGTATTAAGTCGGACGATAACCTGCACCAGAAATGGGAGCCCAGTCCACAGCCACACCAGAAGAACAACAGATGCCATGGAGCTACTGATCATGCAGCCGGACACCCAAGAGGGCCACAACACCCCCTCCCTCCCCCTACCCCCTGAACCCCCGGGCCCTACCCCGGACAAAGATATTTTACATCAACTTTACGAATACATGAACAAAACAATTCGCCTGATGTCGCACAAGTACAACAATTAACATTCATGTGTGGTCAGAAAAAGGACAATCATTCATTCATCTTTGAATTTTCAAACAAATTATTTCATTCAAATTTAACTCAAAACAACTATTCGGAAGAGTCATGGCGGGTCTTCTCTGGACAATCTGTAAGACACCACCTGCAAGACAAAATTCAAGATAAGAAGGTGTGTCATGCGCTCATCAAAGGACAGAGAGAGAGAGAAAGAGAGAGAGAAAGAAAGGGAGAGAGAGTGAAAGAGAGGGAGAGAGAAAAAGAGAGAGTAAGGGGGAGAGAAGGAGAGAGAGAGAGAAACAGAGGAAGAGAGAGAGAGACAGTGAAAGGAAGAGAGGGAGAAGGAGAGAGTAACAGAGGAAGAGAGAGAGAGACAGTGAAAGGAAGTGAGGGAGCGAGAGTGCCGACACTGCGGACCCAGGCCTCACTGCTCACCTGCTGCCACCGGTGTGTCTCCAGCCACGTGCCGGTATACACTGCCGTCCACCAGGTCCCTTATCTGAAACAGAGTCCAGATTTATGAATGGCAGAGTTCATATCATTGCACACGCCATCATCGCCTGGTCGCCCCTGCGCACACAGGCTCCTGCACCCCAGCCCCTCCCGCCGCCCAGCAGTGTTTGCCCGCCCCTGCGCACCCAGGCCTCACTGCTCACCTTCCGCCACCAGCGTGTCTCCTAGAGGGCCCACCACGTGCTGGTGCAAGCTCCAAGCCTGGGGCCCGTGACCTTGGCAGCCTCCACATCATGCAGCCCCGCCCCGCGGGCCACCAGGTCACACATGTGATTCTGGGTCTTGATTTCGCAATGGCAGAGATCATATCAGTGCACACGGCATCATCGCAGGCTGCACACCCACTCAGCTCTATAGGTGCCACTAACTCTGTGAACCGCGAGGCAACGCCACGTGGCGGTAGGCCTGCGCTGCCCGCTGGCTCAGGACTACACTGCGGTCCAGCAGGGCTCACACAAATCCTTACCAGTCCGGACCGCCAGGATGGCACATCATCCCAGGCTGCACACCCGCTCAGCACTTAAGGTGCCCCTACCTCAGTGCACCGAAAATCACCGTCCCGTGGCGGTAGGCCCGTGCCGGCCGCAGTGTATCCGGTGCCACCAACTCTGTGCAACGCAAGTCATGGACCCTTTCTGATTGAGTCTCGTGATATGCCAGACGGACGCAGCCATGTCACCTCCGGCAGTGGGGAAGAACTGGGACACGTAGCGTCGTCGTCCCCCCCTTTATACGTAAGCCGAGTGGGCTGGGTCGGCGTACGCCAGGCCAGCGTAGGGGTGTGAATAATTATCCCTGGGCTCTGGGCGTGGTTCATTTCTGGGCTGGACAGGAAACCAACTGATGCGTGTGTCTCTGTTGCAGTGTCTGCGCCACACGGCCCGCAATCGACAATGTTGCAATGTTGCATGCACCCGGAGGGCGGCCGCGCACAAAGGGATTGTACAAGGAGCGCAAGGCCGCTCTGGCTCTTGGCTCATGCATGCCAACTGTTGTGTGTGTATCGCTATTGGTGCACCATAAGCATAAGGCCTAGCCTCAATTGCAGCGTGAAAGCCACATCACATTTCCAGAATTCAAGCAGTAGTCAGACTAACATTAGGGATGAAAGCTCCTTTGTCTCAATACATAAGGCGGAAGGACATCTGCACCTCCGACCTTGGTCTTGCATGCGGCAGGCACCCCCTGAGAGAGATACCATAGCAGATGATGACGACTCCCACACTACACACAGCGCTAATGAAAGACCAACGTATCCACACCCCACACACAGAAGTTCTTGCTCGAGGTACTCTTGCATGGAATGCCCTTGACACTTACGTACACAACAACCCATACGTCCAAACGTTGCACACACATACGACTCATTGCTCCGAGCTGTGGCATATCATCCACATAACTGCCGCAGGTCAGAAGAGTGCCGGTTCTACGAGAGCAACCAACGCAATGGCAGAACATGGCATGGCATGGCATGCACAACGCCTGTCACGTGGAACTGTACTATGACCGAATGCTGCCTGTTAGTGTCTGATGCATTGATCTGCATGTTGTGGCCCTTGTCTTGCCCGTACTGACACGCACATGCTAATAAAGTCTACGCAACTTCACTAGTGTTCAACTGTGATGAGTGTTGATTAGAATGACAAACCGTGTGCCTCAGTGAGCATTGTCTGTACACAGGGAGGGACTGACTGATGCATTTCACTTAGGGGTGAATCCCTATTGCCAGCTCCATCTCTGTGAGCTAGACATAGTGGTTGGGATAGTTGCTGATAGACCTGTGCTCTTATGTGTCTTCAGCAATGTGAGTATGGTGTCCATATTCTTGCCATGTGGATCAATGTGATCCATCACTACAGGCTGTGTCTACCCAGTTGAGTGTGAGTAGGAATGCGAAGAGATGTTCTGTTGTCAAATGTGATGGTGGACACTACTTTAGGCCTGCCAACGACTTTGACATTTCATACCCAGCCCTATTTCTAACATTGCGTGGGGCAAAGTTGAGAAATTGCGCGATTGTTGTTTCAGAGCAATGAGGCCACAGCTAGTGCACACATTCCCAGTCATCTCACTTCCTATGTGTGTCACGGTCAAACATGCGCATTGCTTTCATTTCCCATTACATTCATCCATACTTTCATACTTGATCAATTATGGACATGACACATCTGTGTGAATTTGAACGATTTATTCACATTCGGTGGGGTGTCAGAGCTGGAGCAGTACATGGCCATGCAAACCCCACATTACATTGTAGCCCAGTGGAGGGCCAGCCAGAGTCATTTAGGGATTGACAAGTACATCGGAAGAGGAAGAGTACAGTCCGCAGTCTGATTGCTGTGTCATTGGTAAGCAAACAAAATATGGCACTCCATGTCGAGGTCCAAGGTGAGTGTCGCAGAGTGTTTCGGGGGACAGTGGGAGGTGTTGTTACAGGGCATGATGCAGAGGGCAGAACCAAGCTGAAACAGGGCATATGGCGGAGAAGAATGCTACTGGCTCCTTCTTACTACAAAGGTGGAATCACCCGCATCTTCGTCCTCTATGTCATCTGTGACATGTGGGTGCTGATGTTTGGTCTGCAGCACTGTGTGCCACTGACACATCAGGGGCCGGAAATGTGTGTGTAGAAGTACGAGCAGCATTCATCAGCGACTGCCTTAGTGGCAGGAATGCGATGATGAGGATCTGCAGGGCATGGAAGATCCCAACAACTTTTCGCTGGTGTGCATCCGTGGCAGCCATTCTTTACGCATGCATCCGCTCCATGTTCTCCATTATACTCAGCATCTGTGCCAACTCTCTTCTGACATCGCTGAGGCCACTCTGACTAGACAGTTGTTCTCCTCTCAGAGTCATGACTCCAGCGATGTCGGGCATGGATTGTTGGACATCATGGAGCAAACTGTGGGTGTCCGTTAGGGAGTGTAAGTGGTCCCTGATGGGACTTAGACACCCACGTATGTCATCTAGTTTGGCTGCCATGAGGTCGAACCCCACCGGCACCTGTTCAGCCACCTCCTTCTGGCAGTCTAACACATGGCCTTGGAATACGATGTGTTCTTCGGTGAGGTGCTGGGAGCCATCCGTGGTGGTGGGTGCTTCCTGCTGTGTGCTCTGTGCAGGGGGTGGGGTCTCCTAGAAGCAGCTGGGCCTCCCTGCTCCTGGAGGTGGGTTACCGTAGCTGTCCATGAGCTGTTGTAGGGCGTCAGTATCGAAGGTGTGGAGGTCCTCTTCATCATCACTGATGAGTTGTCTGGTCTGCTCTACAGGAGGTGTTGATTGTCCCTCTGCAATGTGAAGGGGAGATGCTTATTAACATTGTGTTGACATGTATGTTGACGCATTGTTCAAGTTTACATACAGACTGCATGACAATGTACATTGTGACTGTTTGGGAGGAGCTGACTATTTGATGCGGGACAGTGGACATTTGTACTACATCACGGATGTGAGGTTGTACACGTACATTATCATCTCACAGTTTCCTGCTATGCCAGATGTGATTGGCCAGTTTCTACACACAAGCGGAACCAGTTGTGTCCTCTGTTTTGTAGTGAGAGTGTTGCACTTTGTACCACATTGTCGTCAATGATGATGTGTTGTTATTGCTATGTGTGTGTGCTGCATTGTGGGAGAGTCGCCCCTGCAGCTGTGATTTTTCTGCCCCTTATCCCTTTGAGGCAGTGGGCATTTGACTTCTGTGCTTCTACAGTGCTGAGATGTTGCAGACTTGGCTAATTTTGGCTCTAGTTCGGATTTTGGACTCTTGGGCATGGTTTATCCGCAGATGTGTTGTTGACGTCAGGGGTTGTTTGTGCACGTGGATGTGTCAGAGTATGACCTGCTCCTTTACGGATGTGTTCCACACTCAGCCACCTCAGTGTCGTGGCGTGCACCATGTCATGATAATTGGACTGCAGCCATGCTGTTCGTCATGCAGTGTCACTTGCATTGTCAGTGTGGCTCACAGACTCGCAGGTTTGCTGGTTTTAACACGTGTGCATGGGTTGGTTGTGAGATTGGTGCTGTGTGGGGAGGGGCCCCTTTGTGCCCATAGTGGACGGGGCCTACTTGCTGTTTGTATGTGTGCTGCAGTGTGCCAAGGGGATCAGGTACATGATCCAGAGTCATTGTGGCTGTGCAGTGTGCTCTACTTAATTGTGCATGTGTGCCATTGTGCCCATCTCCCCCCATCCCCCCAGTCCCTGTTCGGTACTCACCCGGGTGCTGTTGTGTCAGGTCACGTCGAGCAGTGTCCGGACCCCCAACTCCTGCCACCGTCTCCCCACTGATGACTGTGGACACCATTTCCTCCATCTCATCCAGCTCCTGGTGTTCCGCTGGACTGCCACCTCCAGTCTGCATTGCTGCCTGATGGTTGTCAGCGAGATTCTTCTTGGTTTTGCGCTTCGCATCATTCCAGCGCCTCTTGACCTCTCCAATTGTCCTCCTCCTCACTCCGACTGCATTCACCTTGTCCAGGATGGACTGCCATATTGCATTTTTATTTGCCAATGACACGTTGGAGGTGACGTACAGTTGTTGGTGGTGTTCTATCACCTCCGTGATGATGATCCTGTTTTCCTGCGGACTGAACCTCGTCTTCCTTGTCTTCTTCTCCTTGCCCTTCCGTGACCCCGAGGTCCCAGGCTGGTCCTCTTGGGGGCTTGTGGGGTTCTGGTCATCCTCTGTACTTGCTCCGGCTTCCTCCATGGTGCTACGCAGTTTAAATTATTTTGTTTGTGTTTTTCGGTGCTTTTGTAGTGCATTTTCCCGCATGACGCGTGGGAATTGCAGGCCTGTCGCTGGTTATCGCTGATTTTTTTATCGCGGTTAGCCACATAGCAACTTTTTTCGTGTTTCGCTTTTTTTTGCCGTCACAGTAATTTTATCGCGGTCATTTGACACGTTAGTGTGAGACTATCGCATGGTACCGCCGTGTTGAGAATACAACGTTAACACAGCGTTATTTTCCTGCGATAGACTGCGATGTGCCAAGTTGCGTTAAGCTATTTTTGCGGTAATTATTACACATTCTTGAGAATATCCCCCATAGTCTGTTAGTCATTACATCAAACCCACAAAATAGTCAGGACATCTTAAATACTTTAAAATATTTGGGAAGTTTTCAGGGTATACAATAAATATATAAACATTGAAGTTATTGACTGGAACATTACCATTTATCAAGAGACTCAAGTACCTTCATTAATTAAAATATGGATTCTTACAATAGCAGCAATATATACTATGTTGCTGTGCAACCACAACAAGAAATAACAATCTCCAAATGCTAGATTTTAATTACAGAAGGCTGTCCTAACCAAAAAACACCTTGCAGAGCTCACGGAGGCCTAGCAACTTTATAACAACTAAGTTGGACCTCATCATAAAAGAAATACAGACTGGCTTACCATTTGTGCAAACTGTTCTGAATTGCACCAGAGGCACTCTAAATGTGACAGGCAACACTAATAATAAAGCATTAAAAAAACTTAACAAAAGTAATAGAGGAGATAAAACATACTATGATCATGCAGAGTTAATTTTAACAAGTGATTTGAATTGAAATCTCCTCAGTACCATTTCCAACAGAAAATGGTTTGATGTACAAGTTTCAGCCTGGGGCATCCCTTAGGCAAATGTGCAACGCCAAAGATCGGTTAAAATTGGTTCACACAAGTTTCAAATCACAGTGCCACAGGCTTAGACTACACGCTACTTACGCCCCCATTTTTAAGTATGGAGGAGACAGTTGATTCAAAAACAACCATTTTGCCAAAGAAATACCTTGCAGGTTATTCTGGGCAAATTTAACAAGCACTCAAGTTAAGCAAATTATCTGGCAGCCAGAGATTAAAATGGAGCTCAAACCTGACAAATAATGCACCTTGAAAGTGCAACCCACAGTCAAATTCCTGCAGTGCTTGGTTACAAAAATTCTAATTGCCATTCATGACTGCACATGATCTGTAGTCACTGTCTCACTGGTTCATTACATACTTCATGGAAAATCAGGTGTATTTGACAGGCTGAAACTTCAGAACAGGAAAACATTTGGTTTAACAGCAACGTATATATGAAAAATTGAGCTAAAGTGAGAATAACCCATCTGATGAAGTCAAACACAGATAATCTCTCATGTTTTCATAGAGAATGCACAAGGAATATGTGGTATCTTCCATTTTGTAGTGTTCGAAGGCATGTTGGAAGTTTGGGGGTTTTAGTGCCTGAGAATGTTGTGATTTGAATAGGGGAGTTGGAGGCAGATGCAAGAAGGTGTCTCATGGTGTGGAGGCTGAGGTGCATACATTGGACATAAATAAAGAAGCTTTCTCCTCTACTATAAATGTCCTACTTCTTTACATTGTGATGACTGGCAGGAACCTTCCAGTACCTTGTCCTCCACCTCGATTGAATTCGAGGTCTTTGTGGATCCATCATAAGACTGTCAGCGTTTAACAGACCCCATCAAATAGTTTTATCCTACTGCTGTAGGCAAGCAATCAGTTTTTTTAAATTTTTGACTCTTTTACAGTGCATCATTGTCTGAGCGACCCTCCAGATGTTTGTTGTCTCATACTTTTACCTAAGTGCGCACGCTGCTTCTGCTGTGTGGAGTCTTTAGGTGAATGCGCAGGTGCCAGTCTTTTCCCTGCTCTGTGGATTCCTGGGTGAGCGTGCAGGTGCCGGCTTTACCTTGAGTGCTCGCGCTACTCCGATTCTCGTGTCTCTGCTTCCTCCCCTTTGTGCGGTCTTCCTGTGAGTGTGATGCTCTAGTCCAGTGCAAGGTATGCGGAGTCCCACTGCACTGGCGGGAGATCTTTCGCGCCAGAAAAGTGGCCACCCACCATCTTTAATTGGGCAGGGTTTACCTCACAATCTTTCCAGAGCTCCTGCATCTTGGATTAGGAAACAAATAGTTCTGGAGCATTTTGGTCACACCATTTTAGTTTGAGCTGTACTTTTAACCTCATGCTTGATGGATCTTCGTGTCAAAGAATTTTGTTTCTTCAAAGACAGAGGATTTGTCTTGTTATATTAATGTTTGCACTTTTAACATCACGCTTTAAGGATCTTCATGTAAAGGAATTTCTTCCTCAAAGACATCGGAACTGTTATATTAACGTCACACTTCAAGGAACTTGGTGTAAAAGAAGTTCTTACGCATTTGATATTATTTTCGCTTTGCTATTGTTTTTTTGGGGGGAGGCGAGTTTTTTTTGTATTTGTTTCCCTATTTGAATTGCAGGTGGATGTTGAGTATTATCTTGGATACTGGTGAGTGTTGATAAAGAAAATATGCAAAACAAAACTCGTCCTCCATTTCTTTTGGTGAATCCTGGTGATCCTCTGTTGAAATGGGGAAAGCGGAAAAAAATTTGTGAATTATGCACATGTATGTGGTACATCTTTAAGTGAGGAGCGTAAAATGTCTTTGTTATTGCACTGTTTAGGTTTGGAAGGTCAGGAAATGTTCAAACATCTACCTGACTTATCGGTCATTCGAAGAAGCACATAAATTAAATGATTATGAGATTTGACTAAATGCTACTTGCCGGGATTTCCTCATTTTTGAGATTGCTGCCAGACTAAGATGGTTGGACCGTAACAAGTGTCCCGGTGCATACCAAGACACCAAAGATCTAAAAGAGAGAGGTCCGGTGTTTATAAGCATTTATGCATATAGCACAGCGCCTTGAAATGCACCCGCTGTTCTATAGGAAGCCAATGTAGAATCATAGCATACTGGCAGTAGAAGCACATTTGGGAGTGTGGAGCAGAAGACGTGCAGCTGCCTTTTGTACAATCTGGAGGCGTTTAAGCAATGTTGTAGCCACCCCCAGGTACAAGATGTTCCCATTGTCCTGCCTAGAAATAAGTAAGGCCTGGACTACAGTTCTCTGGGCAGAGGTGTGGAGGCAGTAAAGGATCTTCCTGAGCCATTGCAGGATACCAAAACAGGTAGCAGCCACCCTATTAATCTGAAGGCTCATGGTGAGTTTGTCATCGAACCAGGCTCCCAGATTCTTTACGATTGACACTGGGGTGGGGGGATTGTCCATATTTGTGGGCCACATGTGGGGTCCCCAAAGACTGGGGCGATTGCCCAACACCAGAACCTCCGTCTTGTCTCTGTTCAGTTTCAGTGAATTGGCTCCCATCCATCGCTAAACCTGGGAGAGACAAGAATTCAGGCCTTTACATTCCGGTTGTCCTTAGCTGGCAAGGATGAGAAGTTGTAGTAGATGATTAAGTGTCTCAAAGATGGTTGGAAAGAACAGGATAAATTGGAAGATTTGTTGAGGGAGTATTGGAAAGTCAGGAATTAACTTTCACATAAAGGAGTGTTGTTAGTGCGAGGGACCAGATTGATTCGATTCTAATTGGTGTCCTTAAGGGAGGATGTCATTGCCTTTGCTCATGAAAGTCATCCTAGTATTAAAAAAACTAAGGAGAGGCTGAGACAGATGCATTGGTGGCCTGGTATGGACATTCAAGCTGAGAGATCTATGATGGAGTGTATGGAGTGCTGGCAGTGCAACAAGACACTTGAATGTAGAGTGCAGCCTATGGTTTTAAGCAAATTGCCTGAAGAACCTTGGGAGAATGCTGCCTTGGACATCCTAGGTCCCATTCGGATTTTGAGTGTTGACAAAGTATGTTATTGTTTTATTTGACATGTACTTGAGAGGGCCTGAGATAACAAGTTCTATTGAGTCAAGCGATGTGATTGGCTTTCTAGATCGTATTTTTGAACAGGAAGGCTTTCTCTCCACTCTTTTGACTGACAATGGAGTTCAGTTAGTGTCTAGGTAGATGAAGAAATGTCTTAGTGATAGGGGAATTAAGCATAAAAAACTGTGTTATATCATCCCGAGGCCAATGGCATGGTGGAGAGGTTCAACAGGTTTTTAAAGAAACCATACAGAGAGCTGTATCTGGTCAGATGTGTTGGAAGAAGGAATTATTCAACAAAATCAAATATTACAGGGTGACTCCCCATATGATGACATATATTACTGCATTTGAGTTGTTTCAGAAAAGGAGAGCTAGTACGTTGGTTTGTCCCTCCTGGGTGTATGACAAGGCTAGGTGTGGCATGAGTGTTGAGCATGATGTACAGGAGAAGTATGATTGATGGAAAAAAGTGATTTGATATTCCAAAAGATGTGAGTAAGACGGTACAAGTGGGTGATATAGCTAGAATAAGAAGTCCTCGAAAAGGGTCTACTTTAAAGCAGTTCAAATTTTTGTCACCCATGAAGGTGATTAAAGTATTAAAAATGCTGTTAGAACAGAAGATCAAGGAATATGGAATCTTACCAGGGTGGCAAAACTACTGAGTGTGGTGGTTGCAAAGGGTCCAATGGGTACGATGGTTTGAGGAAAACTGGGAAGTGTTGTAGGAAACCTGTTTATTTGAAAGATTATGTTTGATTCTTCTTTTGTATCAATCTCAAACTGCAGATTTCTGTAATACCTGGGAAATAGGTTTTTGCATAATGTACGATGTTCTTATGCCTTCACCTTGTGTACATAAATTGTTTGCTGCTGATATTTTGGGATTCCTGTGGGTCATTTATGTCATACTATATTGTACCTCTTTTATTTTTTTTTTAAATTCTTTTTATTAACATTCATCGACATAAGATATACAGTGCAGAGGAATCAGTACAATCTCACTTGGTGAAAACAATAAGCAACAGATCTTGGCGACATAACATTTTTAGGGGCGATTTACAGGGAAGGGTCGTCATCATGATCAATGCTACGTGGTGGACTGCATATAGCCCCCCTGTATGAGTTCCATGGATTCCATATTCGGGACCATTTTTTTGGGCAACCCCGGGCCGTGTAGACCGTCTTTTCTCTGTGCATACACCAGTCAAGGTCTTTTTCACAGGCCTCTACTGCTGGTGGTTGCGCCGCTCCCCACAGTTGTGCAATGTTCCTCTTTGCCAACATTAACCCCAGCGTGGCCCACTGCGTTTGGTGACTATTAAAATCAGTGGGCTCCCATACATTCAGGAGGCACCTATGCGCCTCGGGGCGAAGGACTATGGCGAGTACGTCACTCAGTATGTCGTGCATTTTTCGCCAATAGGATTGTATGTGCTCGCATTCCCATATTATGTGCATGAAAGTACCCAATTGGCCGTACCGTCTCCTACACTCTCCCCCCTCTGTCCTCCCCATTTGTACCAGTCGGGGCCCTGTAACATATACCCTGTGAAGGATTTTGAGCTGCACAAGTCTCAGTCGTGCTGGGATCGCAACCACTCTTGGGGAAGATACTGCATCCTGCCATTCTTCATCGTCCAATTCGATGCCATCCCGTACCCATTTTTCCCGCAGTGGCTGAAGGGGATCTGCCATGTTATTGATCAATTTCTTATATATTAATGAGATAGTTTTCTCTGGCAGGTGACCATCCAGCACTCTATCTTCCAACGGAGAAGACTCAGGAGGGGAGGAGCCTTTTGGGATGAGGGAGTGCAGCGCGTGACGGACTTGTATGTACCAAAATCGCTCTGTGTCAGCTAGCTCATGTTGTTGTTGTAGAGAAGCAAATGTCTTCACTTCGCCCCTCTCCTGCGAGATCCCAATGATTTCCCACCTATCAAATCCCTTCGACCTCCATAGATTACCCAGCTTTTCGGAGTCCCATAGGGGAGTTGCGAGAGTCAGTTTATGTCCCCATCCGAGGGATTTAGTGGCAATATGCCAGATTTTAACTGAGTGTTTGGTAGGGCCCGTCAGTGGGTATCGTTCCGGTTTTGAATAGAGTGCCCTGTTATAATTTCCCCCCGGGAGGAGCCACCTGTCCATAATGTACCCTGGGTCATCAGGGCGACCATAGGTACCGTGATTGATGGCCGCGAGATGTGCTGCCCAGTAGTATTTTTTGATGTCTGCGAGGCTAATTCCCCCATCATACCAGTTTAATGTGAGCTTGTTCAGTGCAATGCGTGGTTTCCCATCCCACAGCAAGTCCCTCTGGAGGCCTTCGATTTCTTTAAAGTATGCCATCGGGACAGGATCTAGTGAATTTTGTAAGGCATACAAAAAATGGGGTAACGACATTGTTTTAAAAAGGGCTGCTTTGCCCAGCAGTGAAAGTGGAAGCGCTTTCCAACTAGTTATGTCTCACCTTAGCCTCTGTAGTGGAGGGAGAAGATTGCGAGTGTAACGGAGAGTCTGGTCTAAGGAGATAAAGATTCCCAAGTATTTGAAGCCAACTGTGCTAATTTGTATTGGGCAGCCACGTGGTGGAGAGGGAGGGCCTCCCTTGAGGACGTACAGGAGGGACTTACTCCAGTTGACGGAGAACCCAGAGTATCTGCCAAAAATTGCCAGGATGTCGAGGGCCGCCACTAGGGACTTCCTGGAGGAGGCCAGGTATAGTAATATGTTATCTGCGTAAAGTGAAATGCGGTCCTCCCAATCTGGGGACCAACACAAACCACGTATTACTGGGTCCTTCCTAATCCATGCTGCCAGCGGTTCCAGGGCTAGTGCAAACAGAAGGGGAGAAAGCGGACATCCCTGACGGGTCCCACGATTTAGCGTAAAAGTGTCTGATTTTTTGTTATTGACCACAACCTGTGCCATGGGTTCATGATACAAGAGCCGTATCCATTGAGTGAAGCCCGGACCAAACCCCATTTTCGCGAGCACAGCCAAGAGATATGGCCATTCAATAGTGTCAAATGCCATGGTCGCATCCAGGGACACGATTATAGCTGGCTCTTGGATCGTGGTTGCTCTTCCCAGAACCCCATGGACTCTCCGCAGGTTCAGAGCTGTGTTTCGTTGCGGCATGAAGCCTGACTGATCTGGGTGTACGAGGCCCCCTATTATTTTAACTAGGCGATTGGCCATGAGTTTGGCTAGTATCTTGGGCTCTGCGTTAAGAAGTGAGATCAGTCTGTATGAGGCACAGTCAGTTTTGGGTTTACCCTCTTTGTGAATAGTGACCAGTGTAGCCACCCTTTGGTCCATTGGCAATATCCCCTGCTCCCTGCTTTAATCAAACATGGCTTTTAAGTATGGGGCCAATTTGTCGGGTCTGAGTTTGTATAGCTTGATGGGAATGCCATTAGGTCCAAGGGCCTTCCCTGAGTTTAACGCTCTGATTGCCTGTGCTATCTCGTCTGTCGTCAAGGCACTTTCCAGAAATTTACGGTCTTCCGCAGCAAGTGTGGGGAGTTCTATATCACGCAGCAACTCATGCGAGTACTCCTCAGTATATGGCGCCACGGCTTCGTACACTGCACTAAAGTGGCCGGCAAATCGGTTTGCGATATCTTGTGGGTCCGTTATGGAAATATTACCCTTATCCCTGAGCTCAGGAACCAGCCTGCTCGCCCACTCCCTCTTATCGAGCCAAGCTATTAGTTTCCCCGCCTTGTCTCCAAGGTCATATATTCTGCCCAATTTCTCCCTCCAGAGACTTTTAGCCCAATCCGTCACTAGTGCCTTATAGTCGTCCTGTTTGAGGCGTAACGAGTGGAGCGTCTCTGGTGTGATCTCAGTTTCCAATTCCCTCTCTAACCGGTAGATCTCGGCCTCAGCTTCCGAGATCTCTTTCTGTCTGTCTTTCTTCATTCCAGCTATGAGAGACAGGGCTTGACCCCGGATCACTGACTTAAAGGCTTCCCATAGTCCACCGGCCCCTCGTTTTCCTGGAAAAAGTTATCTATGGCTTTGACAAGGTCCTTACGGATTACCGGATCCCGGAGGTACCTTGGGCTAATCGGAGCAATTCTCCCCACCCTTGCTTGATTAAGGACTATGTGCACCCACACCGGGGAATGATCAGAAATGCCCCTAGCTAAGTGCCTGATTTCGTGGATGTGAGCAACTTGTGGGGCGGGGACTAGGATATAGTCTATGCGGGAAAGGCTGTGATGAACCCCGGAGTGGAAAGTATGTTGGACTTTTCCTGGGTTATATGTTCTCCACCCATCAGCTAGCCCCAGAGCCTCAAGAAAGTCCGGCAGCCAATGGGAGGATGGCCCTATCTCACGGGGGGTGGCGGTCCAATCTGCGTTAAAGTCGCCTCCCAGTACTAGTAGACCCTCCGGTAGCAAGAGTAAGATAGCGCCCAGGTCTCTAAATGTGGTAGCTTGCTGGCCGGATGGTATGTAAACTGACATGAATGTTATGGTGCGCCCCTCCCATGCTCCCGTGATACCTATATATCTGTCCCGGTCATCCGTCCATGTGGCACTCACGGTGAGGGGGAATGAGTTTTTCATCATGAGACCAACGCCCCGTGAACTAGTTGTGAACCCTGCATGGGCCACCATTCTGTATCCCCATCTGTGCATCGCCCTACAGGAGATTCCCACTAGATGTGTTTCGTGAAGCATGACAATGTCAGGGGCCTGCCTTTTAATATACTGAAGGACAACACTTCTTTTGATCTTATCCCCAAGCCCTTTGACATTCCAGCTCAGTATTTTAATACTTTTGTCCCACTGTGTACTCATTAAGTCCAGAGTAAGTCTTTGCATCCTCTGCAACGATGCCAACATGTCCTGTCGATGCTAAAACCACAACATTAAACAAACACGAACCCCCTACCCAACAACCCCCCTCCCTGCTTCCCTGCACTCTGGGCGTAGAACTGCCCATTTAAAACTTGCAGAGTGCCTGTCGCCCTGTTGGTTAGCTAAAAGCAGATGGATAAGGGGCACAATACTCCGTCCCTCTGTCCCCCCCCCCCCCCCCCCTGCAATGCATTTCCCAAGAAGAATCAAGTCCCATTGATCGAAAGTTAAGGAACTGGGGGAAGGCCCACTTCAAATGTCTACAATGATGATACTCCGGTACCTGTCTCCACACCTCTACGGATCCATTTTAGTCTGGCGAGGCCCCATCTTCGTCCTAGGCCCCTTCATCCCTTCGGCTGGGAGTCTGACTTATCGCCATTGTCACGGATATCAGAGTTTCGGTCTGTCCGGCTCTCAAGCCAGTCGGAGGCCGCTTCCAGTTGTTCGAAGAACCAAGCTCGTCCCTCAGCCTCAACACGAAGTCGCGCCGGGAACAGCATTGCATATTTGAACCCTCTCTCTCTGAGTTTCTTTTTCACCATCAGGAAGGTTCTTCTCTGTCTCTGTACCAGTTGCGGGAAATCCGGAAAAAAGGTGATTTCGGCGTTATTGTAGCGAAGAGGTGGCGCTGTTCTGGCGTTCTGAAGGATCACATCCCTGTCCCGGTAATTCAACACTCTCGCTAACATCGAATTTGCTGAGGCCTTTGGGTTGCAGGTGGTGCAGGATAAGGTCCTCCACAAAGAGGTCCGGCGCTTGTCCTTCTGCCTTCTCCGGCACCCCAAGTATGCGTATATTGTTCCGCCAAAGGTGCCCCTCATAATCGTCCAGCTTGTGTTCAGTGAACTTGCGGAAAGTTTGTAGGTCATGAACCTCCCCTGGAGTTATGTGACATCGTCAACTAGGCTCGTTGTAGTGATTTCTACTTGTTTGACTTTCTCATTGATTTTGGTGAGGTCTGCTCGAATGAGGTTTACTTCGATCGATATGGAGTCCATCTTATGCTCTAGTGAGGTCTTGACCCCAATTATCGCTTCCATGATGTCTTTCAATGTCAGGTCCTGGTTTTCCCCTCCCAGATCGCCCACGGGCCTCGCCCACGGATCGCCTCGGGCGTGGAGTTCCTGCAGTGCGTCCTTAGGGAAAGCTTAGCGGTCGAGCTTGTTTGACTGGACAGTTTTGGAGCCCTTTGCGCCTGTTGCTTTGGTCTTCTCCATTTTGGCTCTCCAGCAGGCCCAGGTCACTGCGGATCGGGCGCTCTCTTTCTCCGACCCCAACTGTGTGCCGTCCGACGTGGAATCGTCTCCTTGCCCCTGGCCGCTACTAGCTGTCGAGACCACGGGGTGGAGGATCAGTGGGAGGGGAGGGTGTGATACTCTGGCCCTCAAGTGCGTCCCCACTGAGTCAGTGGATGGTCTTAGGCGGTCGGGGCGGCCTCCCACTGCAGGTGGACACGTGTATTCACGGTTGCGCAGTCAAAGCTTGTGTTCGCACACCCCAAAAGAGATTGAATTTGGGCCACTCAACGGCGCCTCCGTCTCCCCAAAACACTCCTCAGGGCCTCTCAGTAATCCCGGGCTCTCTTACACGCAATTCGGCGCCTTCACCATGGGGGGGGGGAAGCCCGTCACTTTTCCTCTGCAGCTGCGGGATGGACAAGGGCGGAAAAGGCCGGATAAGAGAGGGGGGTGGGGGGCTTTCTGGCTCACCAACCCCACCACCGGTGCCCTGCCCCTCCTCACCGCTGCTCCTGGTATGTACTGTAGGCCTGCGCATCGACCCAATATTTCCGGGCCCCTCTCTCTCTCCGCCCCTAGCCTGTCACCGGCCGGGCTCCACTCGTGGCGCCGTTACTGTCCCTCTGACGGCTTCCGTGGCGTGTTGGGGGTCTAGCGGATGTCACCCGCCCCAACAAAGTCCACGCCAGGTGCCTCCGCCAGGATTCGGGGGCCGCAGCTGAGTCAGGCTGCACCTCCTCGCTTCTACCGCGGCCGCCGCCGGCACGCCAGTCCCCGGTTCGGGTGCTGTCGCAGGCCCCAAATGAGCGGGACACGGAACTTCGGCTGTAGGTGATCGTCGGGCCCGGTAGTTTCTGGGCACAGTTCCACCCACCTTCCAACACGTTTTCTTCCTCTTGGGTGGCGGATTAGTATGCCGGATAGACGTGGGGGAGACAGTATCGACGGAGCTGCTGGATTAGGCGGCCAACTCGCTGCGCCGCGTGGCCACGCCTCGCTTTTATTTTATTTTTAAAGTTTTCTTTACTGTTTTGTTTAGATAATGGAAGGGAGATGTGTGGTATCTTCCACTGTGTAGTGCTATAAGGAATATTGGAAGGTTGAGGGTTCCAGTGCCTGAGAATGTTATGATTTGAAAAGGGGAATTGGATGCAGCTGCGAGCAGGAGTTTCATGGTGTGAAGGCTTGGTGTATACACTGGTCGTAAATAAAGATGCTTTCTCCTCAACCGTGGATGTTCTACTTCCTTACAGAATACAATCACCAAATCTAGGAGTCCAAACAGCCTGTGAGGGCTAAAGGATGGACAACACTACAAAAAATCTGTAAAAATAGGGAAACAAGAAAATGTTGCTCCTATATAAATTCTTTAGATAATTCAGCTAATAAACTAGTGGGTCATAACATTCCAGCCAATTTCTGGGAAAATATGTTGCCTTGTAATTTTGCAGAAAGATTAACCCTATGCATGGGCACACCCTGAGCAAGCCCAACCTAACCTCCCCAAGCCAAAATAGGGCTGCATAAAAAAATGCTGCTTTTTGCTACGTCACCCTCATGTTTTGCTGACTAGTACTGCTAGTTTTTTTAACTCTGCACATTGCTGGTCAATCCCCAGTATATGTTGTTTTACCCGTAAAACATGGTGAAACTGTCTAATACTCAATTGGCATTTTAATTTTCCAGTAAGGCCTTAGTGTATGATGCCGGAAATACATCAATTCTGTATAGGACTGACCACTGACTTCTAGGTTACATGGGGGGGGCTTTCCACTAATCCGAGAAATAAACAAACTAGACCAGCATGATGAAAATATATCAACTCGGACTACACATTTATTTTACAGGTCTACTACCAAACCTTGAAACATAGATATTGCATACCTTACAGCAGACTTGCACCGCCTTCTGTGATAGCAAAATCATTGCTTAGATTGACATGACACTTTCAATAGTTCTGTGAAAGATAATGACATGATGAATGTGGATGAAAGGCAGACAAGCTAATTTAACGCGCTCAAGATGAAGTCCTGCTTTGGTATTTTATGAATTACCTGGCTTGGATATATAAGTATTTTTAATTGAATATATATATAGATGATGTAATTCTAGGGATTTTTACTTTATATGATTAAACTAGATAAAACTAAGTAACATCCATGCTCTTAAAGAAGGAAATGTAAAACTTCACGTCTAAGATAATTCAAATAATAAAACCAACATAAAGAATATTTGTAAAAAAAAGCATAAAATAATGCATTAAACTTTGCATGAATACTTTTCTTTCAAACCTTGCATGTTTCAAGCAGTAATAAAAACATCATATCACATTAAAAAACATTATTATATCTGTACTAAAATATAAGTTTTGATAATTAAGTAGACCAGGCATGATATTGAAATGTGCTGCATAGAAAAATGATGCAGCATGGTGAAAAAGGAAGAGAAAAAATGAAAAAATAGTCCTATGATACTTTTGTTTTCAAGGGGATTCATAAATCAGTCTTCTTCATTTAATATTAGATTCTGTCTATTTCCTTGGTCGGACTGTGGGACAATCACAATCCTAGCAGCGGGATCCAGGCAGCATATGAAAGATCGATGAGATGAATTGGCACTGCAGGCATGGAGCCAGCTGCTTGTGAGGTGGATGGACCAGAGCACAGGAACAGATTTTGTGGCTTCAGAGCATTCAAAGATGGTGAGAGTGCTGTGATCGGTGGCTCAAGTGACATCAGCAATGCAAGCCAATCCTCAGGAAGCTCTTCAGAGGACAAAGTTGATTCATCATAGCGAACATTTCACAGCATGGGCAGGTGGATTGCTCAACAATGCTTCTGGTGTGACTCCAGAGGATGCAGGAGCATTTCCATATCTATGAAAGCCACTGGAGGCTGCTTCAGATGTAGTTCCAAGATGATTTCAGTTGCTCAATTCATACACAAAAAGACCAGTCTCACTTGTTGAATATCAATTTTGTGAAAGTACAAGATCCAACTCTTGCTGAGTATAGAAAGCTGTTTATGTCCCAGATAGTGCCCTAGGGGTTCTCTGCACTTTTGCTCAGCGGGATACATGTATTCAATGTTGTTGAGGAGTTTGATACTCTTGTTTGATCAGGAGGATGATGACAACACCGCAGCAGATTAGTAGACAAATGGTGGGGAATCTTCGAAAAAGACTTGAGAACAAGGAGTGAAAAAATAAGGAATCAGTCCAAATACAGCTTTTACATCCAATGTTCCTAAAGAAAGTGCACAATACCAGCTATACAAGACACGTTGAAAATTGTTTGTACAATGGCCACAAAATAAATGGGATATTGTGTTTATAACAGCCTCTGTATCTCTGAAGCAGTTCTGGCCATTTGCAAGTTATAGGTCTCAGCCACAGAGGTCAATAGGACCTCCTTGTGTAGTAAAACTGCAACAATTTTACTAATTTTGTCAAAACACTTCCTTCATATCAATTCTAGGGTAAGGAACACCTTTGATTACATGTTGAGTTGGGGGAGTACACGGTTAATACCACATCACTGTATTGTTTTAGAAAATGAAATCACATAAGGTTGGCTGGGCTCCAAACCACAACAGATGATGTTGGTTAACACTGAACATTAACCACTATTTATAAGTATGCACTGCATAGGAATGGATGAAACAGAAGTTACTGATAATATACAGCTTACCCCTGGTTACACATTATGTGAAAGGAAATAGAATCACACAGTACTGAGTGACCTAGGGGGTTTTGCAGCTGGAAACACTAATAAACACATGGTCATCTTTATTCAAGCATATGTAGTAGAATGGATATTTCCACGTATTACATAAATGTGAATTGTGCATTTTCTCGTACCAGTCCAATGATTTATATTTCTGGCACTCAAGTGGAAAGTTGTATTCAGAAGGGGAATGGCTCTATGTATCAACCAAATAACGTGGATTTTCCCTTAGAGACAATAGAGTTCCCTTAATTTGCTCAGTACTTAGCAAAGTGTAGATATATTCTTTCTTACTCATTGTTTTTTGTGTTAATGTTAAATTGTAGGGTACAAAAATGACTGCCTCATTTAGGAGCTGCCAAGGTAGATAACCTGATCTAAGAGTTTGTAAAGCCCATTGTAATTTTATTTTGGCTCCTATCTGAGCCTGGCCATGTTGCAAAAGACCTAAGTCACCTTTGAGGAGATCTAATGCTGAGGACATAATGTCATTCAACGAGTGCACTCCTTTGGAGAGTGCGTACATGCCATTGTCGATAATCTTGAAAACTGCATGCAGAGTTTGTTTATCTGTCAAATTCTTTCAGCAGCTTTTCGTTTTGAGTATTTGTTTAATTGATTATAAATGGCATTTATACCTGTTACTGTGAATCATTTTGTTCTAGCAGGGTGTGGTCCCAGGAGGAAATCAGAAGAATTCACATCTCCTTTAGTTAGGGACAAATGCTCCTTCACAGCCGCTTGACTGGAATATGCTAACCACTGTTGGCACAACTTACCCACACTATAAATAGTAACAACCTCAAGTATGGGTCTGTTATATTGGGGATCAGGGTGATTAGCTTTTAGATCAGGAATATTAGAAAGAAAATGATGCATGCATGTATTAGAATCATAGGGCCATAAGGCTAACCCTACAGGAGGAAATTGTGAGAAATTATAAGTTCCATTCTGGATGATGCCATTTATTTCAGAGTCTGAAATGTTTATTCGTGGTTACCAATTGGTGAACATTGCTGACTAAACCTGAGGTATAGTTGGCTTTTTAAGGTCTTTCATATTCCCAAATCCCAGACAGGTAGTCTGCTGAATTGTTTAATTCAGAAAAATACTCTCTATATGTACAATACATGTTCGGAATAGGGCTTCTTTACCTTGAACTTACCAATATGTGGTTCCCCAAATACTTTTCTTGTCAATATTTTCTTCCCAATTCTCACATATGGCGAAATTCTGATTAAACTCCTCTGAAGAGATCAGTTTGTTGGTTGTAATTACGTTTTTCAGGAGTTGCTGTGGATGTTGTGAAAAATAGAAAGCCGAAGGATAGGACCTGTCCTCAGTGTGGCAATAGGGGAATTTCTTTAAAACATTTGGATTACTTTTAAGGGGTGGAGCCTTTCAGTGCTCCCACTGTGTGGAATTGTATATATCTCTGGGATAGCTAGCCCAATACATGTAATAGTGTGCATAATGATGAAAACAATACATTTGTTTGTGATTAAATGCATTCAAATAAGGATCTTTATTATCAAGAGTTGTATATGTCTGTAAATCATATATAAAGCATTTTACAGTCTCAGTGTTCCAGTCATCTGAAACAGAACCAGGATTAATCACATAATTCATTGAAACTTTCTTAACATGTGGCAGTTGTAATGTCTCAGGGGGTCCCATAACCTTGATAAGGAGCCCATTCTGAAACTATGCCCTTGGGCACAGAATAAGCTGTCATGTTAGCAGTGTAGAGATCTCGTCAAGCTCTGTGGGAAGAAAGATCTTCCTTATCAAGAGTTGTAGATGCCTGTAAATCATACATAAAGCATTTTACAATCTCAGTGTCCCAGTCATCTGAAACAGAACCAGGAATAATCACATAATTCATTGAAACTTACTTAACATATGGCAGTTGTAATGTCTCCGGGGGTCCCATAACCTTGATAAGGAACCCTTTCTGAAACTATGCCCTTAGGCACAGAATAAACTGTCATGTTTGCAGTGTACAGATCTTGTCAAGCTCTGTGGGAAGAAAGATCTGGTTCTAGTTCTCAAACCATGGGTTGTGTAACAACTCTTTCAGGGACATAGGGCCTGATTCACAAAAGTAAACTGAGACAAAATCCTAACTTTACGACTTTCGGTATTCACAGAAGGCATTTAGGAGTACTAAAGTTAGGATTTTGTCTCAGTCAATCTTAAGTTTCGGTCTTAAGTTAAATTTAAGACAAACTTAAGTTTAACTGAGATAAAATCCTAGTCGTAAAGTTAGGATTTTGTCTCAGTTAAACTTAAGTTTGTCTTAAGTTTAATTTAAGACTGAAATTTAAGATTGACTGAGACAAAATCCTAACTTTAGTACTCCTAAATGCCTTCTGTGAATACCGAAAGTCGTAAAGTTAGGATTTTGTCTCAGATTACTTTTGTGAATCGGGTCCATAGTGTCTATTCAGTAGTAGCAGAACAACAGTCAGAACCATAAGCCACATGAGGAAAAGAAACACTCCTGTAGCAATCCAAACATAGGATCACAGTGTATTAAGTACCTGTCACAATGACAAGCAAGAAGAAAACAATGGTGTGGAGTGACTAGGGAGTAGTTTTAATATGTTTGATACAACATTTGCTTATTCTGCATTTTTTGGAGCTGTGATGTTGTCATCTTACTTCTGGACTTTGCTTATCTTCTGATATAAGTTTTGGGGATATGATGGATTCACTGTATTGCCTCCTTTTAGCCCTTATTGCTATTTTTTAACTGTGTTTGCTTGACTTTTATGGTTTTCTTTAAAAACCGAATAAAGTTTTGTTGATTGATTGACTAGGGAGTGTGAAGAAAAGTAATCTGTGCAAAACTCAGATTCATTCTCATAAAGAATTGTTTCTCAAAAGGCATCATTCCAATTGATGTTGACACATACAGGGTTTTATAGTAAACTGAGACTTTGATTGGAACATTTACAACATTAGAAATTGCAGCATCAGACTCTTCCATAGAATCTATTCTTTTTTTTTTTAAACTTTATTTACCATTTAGTACATCATAGCAAAACGGACATGGGTGTTCACTGTCATTGTCATTACATTGAGAGTGGTAAAACGGAGCATAAACATCATTACACTAGTCAGCATAGCATGTGTCTATAGGAGAAAGCAAACCAGCAAGGTTTTGAAACACAGTCCCAATGGCCCATCCCTTTTCCCTGTAAGTAATCCTCCATCTCCCAGCAGTAGGTCTGTAGTCCCACCCGTAATTAACTGCCACATGTGAAGCCATAGACAAAGAGACAAGAGCGTTGAAGGGCACAGAAAAGCAGAGGAAAGCACATAGCTGAAAATGTCAAAGCTGGTCACTCCACCCCCGCGGGAACAATGCCCCGTTCTAATTGTGAGCCAGAGGCTCGTCGAGCACCTTCCACAAAGGACCTGTAGGGACCCCAGATGTCCTTGGGACGGGAAGAGCTAGGCAGTGTGCTGTAGTATATTTCGCTGTTAACGTTACAGTAAGCCAGACTATTCAGCCATCCTTGCAAAGTAGGAGCTGTCATACGGCCCCAGTGAATAGCTATCTCTCTTTTGGCCAGCAGCAGTCTGAGGGATACAAACCTCCTGACGCCTCTGGGGAAATTCACCACATACCCAGTAGTGCCACTTCCGGAGTGGGGACGAGAGATAGCTCGGTCATGTTGCCTAGTGTATTATGCACCGTCTCCCAATAGGACTGTAGTTTCGGGCAGGACCATGTAAGGTGTGCAAAATCGGCGTGTGGGGCGTCGCATTTACGACAGGTATGGGGTCTGGACGGGTCTAGTCTATGGGCTCTGGCAGGGGTGAGGTATGTTCTGCGTAAAAACTTAAAATGCAGTAGCTTATGCCTCCTGTTGAGTGAGACCTCTTTCGTTACTGCGCAGCATTTAGACCACTGGTCGTCTGTGATGGGGTGGCCTAAATCGTCTTCCCAATGTTTCCGGATCTTGACGTCATTGACCGGAATCATCCCATACAGTTTAGATAGGAGATGAACCCCACTCTTGTTTTCAATGACGAGCGAAAGAGGAGCGAACGAGTCCGGTTCAATGGGGAAGCCAGGCAGCGTGGCACGGAGAGCCAAACGGATCCGACTCAGCACAAAGCTGTCCATAAAAGTGGCATCGTGGAATCGGACATCTTCTGTCGCAGAAAAGATGTGCCCATCTGGGTACAGATTGCCCAGTTTAGAGATATCAAATTTGGCCAACGTGCGTTGCACCAGTTTTTCACCGGTGATGGGCAGCCAGCGGGCGTTAGGGACAGGGAGAGCCGAAGAATATAGTGTGGAGTGTGATTCGTCTCAGCTTTACCCAGGCCCAGCTGGTAGTGGAAACCGTCTGGATATCCTTAGGGTCTCTAGGAATGCCCCAGGGTAATACAGTAGATAACCGCTCAGGAAGGACGAAATCCGCCTCAGGGCGGAGGAAGGGGATCCTAGCGTCAGGGTGGAACCATGCAAAGGCGTAGCTGCATTGGGCCACCAGATAATACAAGTGGAAATCCGGCACCCCGAACCCACCCCTCTCATATGGCAGAGTGAGCACCCGCCAGCGTACGCGAGCCTGTTTGCCCCCCAGACCAATCGGATAAGGTGGGAATGCAACGTCGAGAAGAAACTGTTCGGGAGAGGTATGGGAATATTATTAAAAAGATATAAAAATTTGGGGAGGACCACCATCTTAATAACCGCAACCCTGCCGGCGATAGACAATGGTAACCGCAACCATCTTTCCACTTGGGCTTCGAGGGCGCTTTGTGCTTGCCCATAATTGAGGCGAAGGATCTGGGCAGCGTCAAGATGGACGTGTATGCCCCAATTCTTAACTGAGTCAGAGCACCATTCGAAGGGGAATTCAAGGTCCCACTGAACCGTACTGGAGGTTAAGGGGAAACCGACTTGCGACATTTGATGCCCAGGCCAGAGTGTTGACCAAATCGAAGAATCTCTCTAATGAGAGACTCCAAGTTCACCTGAGGTTCTCTGGCATAGAGGATGGTGTCGTCTGCGTAGAGCGAGACCAGGAGTGGGCCGGTATTGAATTGTAGGCCTCTCTGCAGATGCCTTTCCTGGAAGTGCCGAATTAAGGGGTCCATGGCAAGGATGAACAATAAGGGGGACAGCGGACAGCCCTGGCGGGTGCCGCGGGATAGGGCGAAGGGTCGGGAAAGTGTGCCATTCAGGCGTAGTCTCGCGGTGGGGCGGCAATATAATAATGCGGTGGTGTCAATGAATCCCACAGGCATTCCCATACGGCGCATAACCGACACGAAAAAAGGCCACTCCGATGAATCAAAGGCCTTCTCAGTGTCCAATAGGATAGCGGCGGCGGGAACCTCGGGATTGATTCTGTGAAGGGCCGAAAAGAGCATCCTGAGATTCAAGGAGGTCAATCGACGGGGAACAAAGCCAGATTGGGCCGGCGAGATGATAAATTCCATCAATTGGGACAGGCGATTGGCGATGATCTTAGCTAAAATTTTGTAATCCAAATTTAGGAGAGACAAAGGTCTGTATGACCCACATAACAACGAGTCTTTGCCCGGTTTAGGGAGGAGTATGACGAACGCTTCACGAAGTGTGGGAGGAAGAATTTGTTTCTCGAGGGCCTCCGCGTACACTTCGATTAGTTGTGGCGCCAGTAGCTCTTTGTACGCCTTGTAAAACTCCCCTGTAAAGCCATCGAGGCCAGGGGCAGAAGAACTTCGAAGGGTGTCAATGGCTCCGAGGACATCGGCCTCGGAGATGGGCTCTGCTAAAAAGTCCTGCATATTTTTTTCCAAATAGACCAATGCGACCTCAGATAAATAAGCTTCCTGTGCCGAGGGATCGCGCCCTACTTTGGAGGTATAGAGAGATGTAAAATGATCCAGGAATTTATCACGAATTTCCGAGGTGCCGGTGAGCACCTGGTTTGTGGAGGAACGCAGCTCAGTGACATAGGCCCTGTTGTATGGGGGCCGGAGCATCTGAGCCAGGACCCTGCCAGGGCGCTCACCCTCGCCGTAGCGCCGAGCAGTTTGATATTTACCTAAATAAAGTATCTCGCGATCTACAGTATCCCTGTATTCTGTGAGGAGGGCCAAACGTTCCCCCGCAGTGTCAGGACCAGAAGTGTGTGGGGTTGCGCTGTCCAGCTCTGCTAGGTCGCGTTCCAAGCGTGAGAGTGTGTTACGGAGATCCTTGAGCACCCCAGCATGCTTGGCGATACAAACGCCCCTGATGTATGCCTTGAACCCCTCCCACAAAACCGCCCAGGTGTCAACCGAGCCGGTGTTGATGAGAAAATATTCTTCGATGGCCTCGCGCACTTCAGTATGGAAGAGGTCATCGTTTAGGGCGCGACTTGGGAAGCGCCATTGCCGTTCAAACCCCACAGGTCGGGGAACCCTAAGTAGGAGCTTAATAGGGGAGTGGTCTGAATATGTTCTCGGGAGTGTCACGAGGGAATGGACCCAGTTGGAGACACCAGGGGAAACAAGCCAATAATCGATTCTAGTCCAGGTGTTGTGTTGGCCAGCATAATGCGTGTATTCGGTGTGGGATGGGTTGCGCTTGCGCCAGATGTCTAAGAGAGAGAAGTGCTCGCATAGATCAAGAAGGGCGCGGCGCGTGCGTGGTTTAGTGCCGGGGGAGTCGGAGGTGCCATCTAAGGCGGGATTGAGGAGCAGATTGAAATCCCCCCCACGCATAGTAGGACAGGATCCAACTTTGAAAGCTGGGCATGCAGGGTATGAAAGAATTCAGGGGAGTCAGTGTTCGGAGCATATATACACACCAATGCAGCACTGTGACCCATCAGTGACCCAGTGACCATGAGGTATCTACCCTCATCGTCCCTTACAACTGAACGGAGGCAGAAGGGGACCCTTTTGTGAATAAGAATGGCCGTGCCTCGAGCATAATTGCTGAAGTTGGCAAAGTACCTGTGTGCACCCCAACTTGAAGCGAAACGAGCTGAGTCGGATTTGGGTAAATGCGTTTCCTGCAGAAAGGCAATGTCCACATTGTGTCGACTCAGATAATGAACCACATGTCTCCTCTTACGATTATCATTGAGACCCCTGACGTTCCAGGACATCAAGGACAAGCCAGAGGGACCGTCAATATTACCCAGCTGAGCCATATGCTAGTCGTGACATGGGTGACGAATACAAGCTCCAATAGTGAAACGCTGACCGTGACAGTGCACCAAACGGGAGATAACCACAGATGGCATTACAATAGCAATCGTCCCCCCCATCCCCCACACACCCTCACTAAGAAAAAAGCAAGGCAGACCCATAACAGATAACAATACGTGAAGTACCTATTGGCTTTACAGTGGAATGAGGAAACCCTGGAACGGTACAACCAAGTAACAAGAAACAAACCCAAGGTGTACACCATGAGGGGTGGCAATGCCACGTCAGGCAACCAGCTACATGAAACGTTACAGTTTGATGAATGACATTATCCCAATTCAGTCCTGCTAAAACGGAAAAAGAACAGCGAGGCAGCGTCAACCAGTCCCGGCACCAGAAAAGAGTTCCATGCTTGCGTCGGAGCCGCTGTGAGGAGGAGAGGGCACGCCACCGACTGCGCCCGCCTGAGTGTTGGTCTGCTTATATGCACGGCAAAATTCCTGCACTTCAGAGGGGTTATCGAAAATGCAAGGTCGGCCATTAACATCAATTCTCAACCTGGCTGGGTATAACATGCCATATTTCAAACCTAAGTTCCTGAGGGTGGCCTTGACCCCATTATGTTTGCGACGGGCCTCTTGCACCATGATGGTAAAGTCCGGGTACAGGGAGAGTTTGGAGCCCTGCCACGTGGTGCCTCCGCATTCTCTGGCAAGGCGTAGTGCAGTGTCGCGGTCCCGAAAGTTCATAATGCGGGCGATGATAGGTCTTGGAGGGCAACCCGGGTTGGGCCGGGGCCCCAAGGAGCGATGAGCGCGCTCCACCACAAAACCAGGAGTGAAGGATTCTTTTCCAAACATGTCAGCCAATAAAGTCTCGACAAAGAGGTCAAGGCGGCCCGTGGCGGAGGTCTCTAGAACTCCCAGGATACGGCTGTTGTTGCACCCACTGCGCGCTTCGAGGTCCTCGTTCTTGATCGCCACATCCTTGAGGATGCGCTCCACATGCTCCAGCCTTTTAAGGGACTGCGCAGTTCCATCCTCAATGTCCGAAATGCGTGCCTCAGCCACATCCAGGTGCCTGTCGTGGACTTGAATTTTGGCTCCCAAGCTCCCAAGACTCTTGTCCAGAGTGTCAAAGCGGCCATCCAGTGCTCTGAAGCCCGCTCTCATCTCTTGCAAGAGTGAAGTGGATGGGGCGGAGGGGTCGTCAACACGGTCCACACCCTGCACGCCTACGACCATGCTGGCGCAGTCCTCAGGGGTCTTTTCCACAAGCTTCTCGAAAGGGAGGGTCTTCTGCTTAGGATCTTTGCGGCCCATACTGCAGCGCAGCGAAACAGACGTAGCGACAATAGAGCGATCTCGGTGGCCAGTTGCAGAAGGAGGACCGGACAAGACCAGGAGCCAGCAGGTGAAAGAGATGGAGGATCAATGCACAGGACCCCGAGTGACGAAGGAGCAGACGGGGGCCATCCCCATTCAGATCGGCGTTGAAAGTTGCGGGTGCCCCAGGAAGCGAGCACGTAGGCGTGGAGGACCAGGCGCAAAGGAATGTCCGGGTTCAGGGCTTGGCGCTGGAGGAGGATGTGGCCCCCGTGATGGCGTGCAAGGGGCCGGCGGCAGATGAAACAAGGGGCATAAACAAAAGTTCCCAGTGGGTCAACGCACAGGACGGAGCGCCCAAGAGGGATATTATGTCCAGAGTCTCAGCGAGGTGCGCAGGGGTAATGGAGCCCCTATTGAGATTTGAAGGGTGCTGATGATAGTCAATGCGTGAGGAGCCGATGCCTAAACGGGGGCCCTGGCATTGGAGAGGAAGCCTGCCCCCGCTTCCAATCTATTTCAGGGCGGCAGTGGCAATTTACGTGCCTCCTGCCGTAGGTGAGGGCGAGGCGTTGGCCCTGTAGCTGTAGGCCCCTTGCAGGGCCGGAGGTGCGGCGGCAGAATTTATGCCAGAGTGCTACCGGGCGCAGGGAACGACGGGCCCGCTCTGGCTCCCCCCCTGCTCACCGCCTCCCAGCGACTGGGTGGCCGCCCCCAGGCTTGCCCGCGGGGCCACGGGGAAGCAGCAGGAGCGTGTGGCGCGCACCAGGGCAGCCGAACGCAGCCACGGCCTAACCAAACAGCGAAGGCCTGACGGGGGGAGAGAGCACAAAAGCAGACCCTCGCCCGGCGCACTCACTGCCACGATGGATCGCCATTCCGGCCAGGCCCCAGTCGCCGCTTTTCTCCGCCTCCAAGGCGCGTCAGGTGGAAGGAGACCAGGCTGCCCCAGTCACACGCTCAGCCCCTCAGCACTCCGGAAGCCGGGCACTCATTATGGAGACACCGCTCCGCGTCTCAGACGGATCGCCGTGTGCAGCAAAGGTAGGGCATTCGGCGGCACCGATTTCAGTGACGAACGCTGTCACATCTGTGGGGGATATCGCAACCTAGCTGGAAAGGCTGGCGGAGCTTCAATGCCGTGCGGCCATCTTGGTCCGCGGCTTGGCCACACCCCCCTAGAATCTATTCTTTAATGTAGCTGGAGACACAGTAGGCTTGAATATCCCCGGCTGGAGACCCAAGCTGTTGATATTGCTGCACTCTTCAAGAGGTATTTCATTTAGAGTAGGGAGAGTCTATGAGGCTCTACTCTGAATTCTTCTTGGCGTCAAGAGCCTCTGTTGTACAGGATCGGCCACATAGTGCTTCGTAATGTGGTAAATGGACAATTGCTTGTTTTTCTTTCAACCAGACAATGGAGGCAGGATTACAGATTATGTGCCTTTTACCACAAGAACTGGAATCGATGACCTATAGGATGGCCCAAAAGCTTGTTTATCGTGGCTCTTTGCTGGTGGCTACTTCAGAATGCTCCAAATTAGATAACTTATCTCTGACCTCTTGGACATTCTGCAAGATATTTAAACTGGTCCAGGTCAAATTCTTTTTTTTCTGTCAATTACCCAGGATTATCTAGGTCAAGTACATACATGGGCACTCCAAAGAGTACTTTATATGCAGTGCAGCCACCGAATACTCTTCTAGGCAAGTTATTTATTGCTCTCTGAACTCTAATCAAGTGATGGTACCACCTAAGACCTGAACTAAGTGCTCTAGCATTCAGGACCTGTTTAAGTGTGCTGTTAGCTCCCTTGATTAACCCATTACTCTCTGATCAAAACGGGTTGCTGAATTGCAGACATATTCCAAGAGCAGACACTGCATCCCTTTAAGCTTTTTAGGCAAACACAGGACTATTGTCTGAATTAAATGTATGGGCTGCTCCCATGGCTATAAGACACTGCAAGTCCTTATCGGCTGCAAAAGCAGCTGCATTTCTCTGTGACCTGACCCATAGGAATCAAGAACATAAACTGATTGCCACCAATATGTTCTTATAATGATTAGAAGAATTTATTGGCTGGACGTGGTCCAAATATAAAATTCTAAATGGTAGATTGGCGACTGTGAAAGGGGTCTGCTCGGCTCTTCTAGCACTAGAAGCTTTAATCTGTTGACAAACATTACATTGTCATACAAAATCTCTGGCTTGTTTAAGTAAACATGGCCACCAGTAGTGTTGCTGTGACAGGGCCTCAGTTTTCTTTAGCATTAACAGATGCTAACCCCTCATGAGCTGCTTCAATTAGATAGTTTATTAGGAATTATCCTATCTCCCACTCTAGATATGGAAACCACAGGAGTGTTATCTAGACTGAGGGTGCAAGATTATTTAAGAGGAAAGCTGACTGGAGATATTTCTCTCCTTACTGTTGCTTGCATTGCTACTAGTATATCTGTGTCTTTCTTCATCTGAGATGTGATTATGGCTGCTAATTTAACAATATGCATGACCGTCTTTGTGGCTAGGTTGGCTGCACATTTCGCTTTGGCGTGAATTCCAACACACTGATGGCCCAAAGTGTATGTCACATGGCCGGTGGAAGACAGCTACTGTTAGAAATGGGGGTCTCTAGTTGGCAGAGGTAGGTACCTTTGACCAAATAGGGACCCTTGCTTCTAGTCAGGGTAAGGGGGATACATTCCTAAAATAACCCCTGCTCACCCCCTTGGTAGCTTGGCACGAGCAGACAGGCTTATCTCAGAGGCAGTGTGTAAAGCATTTGTGAACACATACAGTAATACAGTGAAAACACTACACATGGACACCACACCAGTTTAGAAAAATAAGTACTCTTTATCTAAACCCAAAACAAGAACAAACGACAAAAATCCACAATACAGTATCAAAAATATCCTTAAAAATAGGTTATTCACTTAAATCAAGTTCCTAGCAACAAATAGCTCCACCTGGAGTTATTACGACGTTGTGACAGATGAAAATCCGAAAGAACGGCGCCGACCGCGAGGTGCGCGGCGTCGGGCCCGGAGTCAAGCAGACCCACAAAGAACAGTACCTTGGAATTGATGAAAGCAAAGACGGTGCACAGCGTCGGGGAGGTGATGCTTAGTTGGCGCCTGCGGCGTTGGTTCCTTATGACCCCAGGGGAGGTGATGCCTCTGTTCCTTACTGCAGCGCAGGGGAGGTGAGACCTCGGTTCCTTACTGTGTCGGGGAGGTGACGTCACGAATGGTGGCGAGGCGGCGGTTCCTTATGATGGTGCGAGGTCGATGGATTCGGGAGTCACTCACGTCAAGGATCGGCTCTGCGTTGATGAAGCACCGGCGTCGATGAAGTCGGGGCTGCGGTGCGAGTCAGGACGGTGCGTCGTGGACGTCACAAGCGGTATCCTCGGCTCCGGTGCAGGCAGCGGCCTCGATGACGGCTTCGGAGTCGATGCGGCATGGCGTCAGCAGGTGTCGGGCCTACGGTGCAAGTTGGGGCGGTGCGTCGTGCTCTTCACGAGCGGTGCCCACGGCTTTGGTGCAGGTTACGGCATCGCTCGCCAGCATCGGTGTTGCAATTTCCTTCTGTAGCAGCTGAAACAGCAGTTCCAGATGCAGAGAGACAGAAGGGATGAAGTCTTTGTGTCCCTGAGACTTCAGAAGAGGAGGCAGGCTCAGTTTCAAGCCCTTGGAGATCTTTTCTTCAAGCAGGTGACAGAGCACACAGCAAAGTCCTTTTTCTCCTTTCCTTGGCAGCAAGCAGCCACTGCAGGCCAACCCCAGAAAGCAAACAGCACAGGGGCAGTATTCATCCTCAGCTTATCCGGCTCTTCTCCTTGGCAAAGGTTCCTCTTGATTTCCCAGAAGTGATCTAAAAGTCTGGGGTCTGGGCCCCTCTTTTTATACACCAAAATCCTTTGTTCTCTGGAGGCAGAGAGTGTCTGTACCCAGCCAAAACCAGTTCTGTCTTTACTGGTGCAACTTCCTGGCAGGAGGTGGAGACAGCCTTGTTGAAGGCAGACCAGGCCCATTCAGGTGCAAAGGAAATCTCCTCCCCCTACTCTAAATGCAGCCCAGGTCTATTCAGCCCAGCCCTGACTCATCAGACTTCTGGAGCCACTGCCCTTCTCCAGCCCATGTCATCCAAAAGCCAGACATGCAATACACAAACCTAACAGAGGCACACTGGATGGTTAGGCAAGAAAATACCTACTTTCTAAAAGTGGTATTTTCAAACAAAGAATGTAAAAATCACCCTCACTGAAAGATGCACTTTAACATTCTGAGTTCAGGCATACTAAACTTTATTTTTCTATCTTGTTCCCAGGGTCAGTTATGTTTATAATATGTTATAAACAAACTCCACATTCTGTCCTATAGGAACAGATAGCCTTGCAATAGTGAAAACGAAATTGGCAGTATTTCACTATCAGGACATGCCACACACATCAGGGCATGTCCTACCTTTCTCATACAATTCACCCTGCCCACAGAGGTACCTTGGGCCTCCCTTAGGGGTGACTAATATGTAGAAAAGGGAAGGTTTAGGGACTGGCAAGTGTGTGCACTTGCCAAGTCGACATGGCAGTCCCAGACTGCACACAGGCTCTGCAATGGCAGGCCTGAGTCACATTTTACAAGCTGCTTCTGTGGGTGGCACAATCAGTGCTGCAAGCCCACCAGCAGCATTTGATTTACAGGCCCTGGGCACACATAGTGCACTGTACTAGGGTCTGACAAGTAAATCAAATACGCCAATCATGGAATCACTAATCCACACAATACTTTGCAAAGGGAGCCCTTGCACTTTGGCACTGAACAGCAGTGGCAAAGTGCCCAAAGCATCTAGACCAGCAAAATGGAGTCCAACACACAGCAAAACACAGGAGGCAAGGGCATAAAATGGAAGGGAGACCCACGCCAATGGTGCCAGGTCTAACAGCTACCTTTGTCCAGAGCTATTTATTCTTAATCGGTTTCCTTTTGAATCTTTGAATCCATTCAGGCGCCAGTAGTACAAGTCCACATTGCATGCTTACATGCAGAAGGATAAATCTGATGCAATAAGTGTGGGTGCTGATGGATCAGCCCTCTTTAATGTAACTACCAAGGCATGAATTTCTGCATGTTGTCTGTTGCTATCTCCTAGAAATCTGCTGTGGGTGTGCAGCGGGTGGAATTCACCAATTGTAATTACACCATGCAGTGTTGCGCAGTGTTGCTCAGCCTGCAGAGTACTTTTGTTTTGTACCAACTGCAGATTGTGCAAAGCCATCTTTATAAAACACGATCTGATATGGCTCAATGGGTATACTTCAGGAGTTCAAAGTATATTTTGTTTATATAAGACAAATCCCTCTGACCGAAGAGTTGGATCATATTCAAACTTTACATCAACTGTACTTAACGAAGAGGCTTACTGCACTCTTCTGGCTTGTAGAGCCAGAACATTTGGAATGCTTACCTTAGTGGCCGCTTCTAGTGTAGGAATGGGAGAAACCACAATCATTCATATTCTCTGTGTCAACAGCAGCTCTTTCAAAATGGCTGTCTGTACAGCTGCAAGAATTTTCTCTATCAAAGCAAGATGTGTTTTGTCTGGAGTATTCAAGTGTGATTTGAACGCTATGGGAATGGTCTGTCCCTCATTGTAGATTGCATTTGTGTAAACTGAGTTGCTTGGTACAATTCTTAATACTAGGTTCGTCCTGTTGTGCCTAATCTGTAAATCCTTTGTCTCTAGCATGTCTGCTTGCAGAGCACACAAGATATCAGTGTGTTTGTTGGTAAATTGTTTTGAAGGAAATGTGGGAGAAATTAATTCATACAAGGGCTTTACTTGTTCAGCATAGCATGGCAAGTAAGTCTGCCTGAAGTTATGAAATCCCCAAAAGGATTGTAACTTCTTGAAATTGTTGAGAGGCATAAGGTAGCATAGTGCTGAAGGAAATGGGGTGCCAGCCCCTTGCCCTCATTGGATAATTCATACCCAAGAAAAATCCCAGTAAGGTAGGCAATTTTAGACTTTTTACAGTTAATTTTGTAACCGTATGATGTTGGAATTGTCACTATTTGGTCCACCCTGGCCAGGTGTGCATTTAAGTCATCACTTGTGAGGTAAATGTCATCAATGTATGATAGTGCCTTGGGATCTCATTGTAAGATATCCATAATAAGTGCTGAGAATAAACCAGGGCTATTCTTATATTCTATGTGTAATGGTTTGAAGGAATATTGAATTCTATCGAAGCTGAAGGCTTTGCAGGTGCTATGGTTTGACTGAAAAAACCATTGGAATTGTCAAAGGTTGTTTTATATTTTTCCTTACTAGATTTGTCATTAAACCTGCACTGTGGGGATTTTGAAATACGTGTGTGTGTGTGTGTGTGTGTGCGCGTGCACGTGTGTGTGTGTGTGTGTGTGTGTAAAACTATTCTACAGGAGCCTTCTGGTTTAAACATGGGAAATAGAGGAGTGTTTATTGGTGAAAGACAAGGTGTTATAATGCCCTAATGTTATAGTTGTTTTAGTATTGCTTTTATATCGCACGTTGATTCTGGCTTCATGGAATTTTGAGCCTGTGCTTGTGGCTCACTGTGTAGGGGAATAGCATGTGGAATAGAGTTTTTATCCCACACTGTTTGGTTTCTGTATAAGGCTGGGGCTTCTTTGGCAGTCCACTATTTTGCATAAATTTGCCTGATATCCTCAGGTACTATAGAGGAAAAGCCTACTCGTTTCTCCTCCTCTCCTTGGGTGCTTCCCTAAAAACATCTAGAAGCCAGTCATCTTCTGCTAGAAATACATCATAAATTTCAGATAAATGTGGCTAGAAGACTGCTTTAAATGTGCGCAGTATATCACCCTCAATTTTTATATCCAAATTATACACCCTATTGGGAGGATTGAAATGTTGGTTTGGAGTCTCAATTTGTATGACATTCTCAGTTCGTCTCGCCACCAGAAGCTTCTAGAGAATCTGATGCACTATTGTTACTTCTGCTGCACTGTCTAGAAGCACTCTTGCCAAGTCCCAATTCCCAGAAGTAGCCATAGCTGTCAGAGTCCTTAGAAGAAGAGTAGGAGAGAATATCAGGATACTGATACCTTTCTGGCTTTTTAATTTTATTGTGGTCACTCAAATTGTAACCACTCCGGCAAGATACTGGGTTACTGGAAATCCAGTTAGTCTTTTCTCTCTCTCCCTCTGTTTCTTTTAACCTTCAGTTGCAGGTTTTTCCTCAGTAGAACTCTCTATTTCATTCTAAGGTTTGTGATATGATTTAACAGCTTGCGTACCTAAAGTATCATGGCCCACAGAGGTATAGACTTCAGATATTATTTTTGGTACCTCACGTTCACGACAGCCGCAGCCGCTGCAGGTAAGAGCGGTGAGGCAGTGGGGCCGGCTGGGGGGGATTTGGAGAGACGACCACGAGGGAAAATTAATTATTTTTTTAATTTTCCCTTGTGGTCGTCTCTCGAAATCCCCCCCAGCCGGCCCCATCGCTCTTACCTGCAGCGGGGCTGGTTCACGATCCTGAACAGGAACTGCTATAAGCCTCTGACGTATAGCCAGGGGTGACGCTTCTCCCCAAATGTTGCTTATGATGATTGAGGAAACTTTAGAAAATGTTCCCATTAATGTTATTCCTAAATCTATAGGCTGTGCAGCCCGTGCTCATTTTGTACTGTTTTTTAATAGTTCTGGGAGAAATGCTAGTGAGGGGCTCCTCTACGGACATTTACACATTGGTGTAAATGCATGCAAATATACTTTCCCAGGTGTTGCACTTTTCTTCAGGTGGCAGCATTCCAAGAGGAAGACAAATAGGGCCTGATTTAGATCCTGGCAGACGGGTCACTCCGTCACAACGCTGACACATATCCTGTCTGCCGAAGTATGAATCCCATAGGATATAATGAGATTTATATTTTGGCGGACAGGATATCCATTATGGTGGTGACTGAGTAACCCGTCCTCCAGGATCTAAATCAGGCCCATAATCAGTATTCTATGTTTGTCTTGAAGTGTTGTATGAGGGTAAACCACTTCCAACTGGTTGGTCTTGGAAGCAATCTGGAAGGCAATTACAATCAACCAATCCATCCACTTCTAGAGTACACAGCTATTCTGTGCAGTGTCCTGACTCTATGAAAAACGGCTCCGATCCTACCCCAACCAAGTCAAACATCTATGCTCAGAAAGCAATCCTGAACAATCATATTTTACAGGATTTTCTGAACTGGCCTTCAGTTTCATCACGCTTCTTGGGCAGCATCTTTCCAATTATTGCGTTTATTGTCTGTTGACTAATTGCTACTACAGCAACCTGTCCCTGTAATACTGGTCCTGCTAGAACTGGTCTAGCATTCATGGTTAATAGAACATATTATATGAGTTTCCTGGATAAGGTGACTATATAATTTTAAACCCCTACAATGTCAGCGGTGGGTTCTCAGGACCTGGCATCCTTGGTGTGGTTTCCCCCTACATTTTGCCTTCAGATTTCCTTTTTTCCTGACTTCGTTTTTGCTAACCTTAGGACTCTGAGCACTTTACCACTGCTAACTACCGCTAAAGTGCTTGTGCTCTTTCCCTGAAATATGGTAACATTGGCTTATACCCAATTAGCTTATTTAATTTATTTGTAAATCCCTAGTAAAGTGGCATTACATGTGCCCAGGGTCTGTAAATTAAATGCTACTAGTTGGTCTGCAGCACTGCTTGTGCCACCCAATTAAGTAGCACTTTAAATATGTCTCAGGGCTGCCATTGTAGAGCCTGTGTGTGCAGTTTAAACTGCCAAACCTTCTTTTTTAATACATATAGGTCACACCTAGGGTAGGCCCTGGACAGCCCAGAGGGTAGAGCGCAATGTATTTAATAAGTAGAACATGTACTTTTAAGTTTTACATGCCCTGGTAGTAAAAAAACTCTTAAATGTGTTTGTTTTCACTGCTGCAAGGTCTATCTCTCCCATAGGATAACATTCGAGTTGCTTTTTTTGCCTTTTATAAGTGTCATTTCCAAATAGGAAGAGATAACTAGTTCATGTTTGTTGTCTCAGGAATCCTCATTTTAAAATCCTAACTTTTGGTAAAGTCGGATTTCAAATTACAATTCTGAAAATGCCACTTTTAGAAAGCTACTTAATAGTTGATAAGATGCACTCCAGTTTGTTTTCTGTTTACGTTCATCAAATATTTTAACATGATTGTGAAATGCTGGCGTGCTGACACAAGCCACGACAGCTATTCTCGCAAAGGTTGCAATAATTCAAACAATTTGCTCCAATTTGTCCTTCATATTCCATTTTATTCCAATGTTCAACACGGTTACCAAGTTTTACGCAGAGGCTGCGTGATTCCACACCAAGTAGCATTTGCAAACACCTGTTCCCCCCGATAATTTGCACCCTCAAGACAAGCTTTAACAAGCACAAAAAGCTCATGGCAGAGGCTTCTGGGTAACGTAGTCACATCACGTTGATTGAAAGGAGCCATTTCTGCAAAAACTCACAGAAATATTTTTCATCACATATTGACTGTTTTTATTTGGCATATATATGTTGTTGTTGGTTATAAAGGACGTTTAATGTGTCTAGTTACACCAATTATAATTTGCAGTTTATATTTGAAATTATGCATTCAGGATGTATTTCATCGGTTAATGGTGGATGTAAGCTTTTTTTCGTTTTCTTTCGTTTCTTCTGACAGTCACGTGTTTTGTTTGAATTTCATGACACGTTTTTGAATTAATGGATTGCACCTGGGGACTTGTAGCAGGTTTATTTTAGTTAGTGCAAGCAGGGAACTTCACGGACAAGGTCACGTAGCCAGCGATGGCGATAGCAGAATCAAATTACAAAACCGGAGCACGGTGAGGTGATTGTTTGGTGGGTTGGGGATATAATGTACTTGGCTTTTTTTACGTAGGGTGAATTCAGCAGGGGGAACAGTATTTTGATTTAACCATTGGTACACGAAGAGCGGATTAAGCACAGGCATGTTTTTATTTAGAATATCCTTATTTCTCTTTTAAAAAACAAAGTCGAAGTGCAAAAAAACAAAGGGCACTGATGGAGAGGTAGTAGGCATTAGCAGACAGGCATTGGTACTTCGGGGTACACACCTCATAGTTTATACGTTAGATTTATTAAATGTTTCTTTTTGTTTTTGGTAACTGATTGTGTTTATTGATGGGCCTCCTTTACATTACAGACCCCTGACAAAGGGCTTTTTTTAGCCCGAAATGCATTGGGTGGATACTCAGGATCAACGTGTATTCCGACGGGCTGCAAACTAAGGCCTGGATGGGCATTTTTGCAGCAGTTAAAGTGTGGGATCACGCAGCCTCTGCGTAAAACTTGGTAACCATGTTGAACATTGGAATAAAATGGAATATAAAGGACAAATTGGAGCAAATTGTTTGAATTATTGCAACCTTTGCAAGTATGGATGTCACGGCTTGTGTCTGTTATGAGATGTTGCACCAGCCAGTTTATGAACTTTTAGAAAGCTGGCATTTTCTTGCCTTAGCTATTTGGTGCTTGGAGCTTGTCTCTCGGTCACACGACTGGGTGTGGGTGACAGTTTGGCTTTGTGTATTCCTCCTAGACAGCCACACACAATGGGAGCTTAGATGTGACTGGATGGGCCATCAATGGCAGGATTGCAGGGAGGAGTTGGGCACAGCCTCATCTACACTTGAATACGCTGTGTCCTACCTCCACACAAAGAGCTGCAGTCCCCCTGTAGTTAGTCTGGAGCCCGGGCCAATAAGGCAAGGCATCTGTGCACTTGGAAGACATGCCTCTAGAAGCTTCTCCCCACTTCAAAGGCACAACTGTGTGGATAAAAGAAGGACCTCAGACACCAATTCTTCAGTACACTTCTGGCCCTGTGGATACTTTGTCAGGAAGAAGGACTGCTGTGCTGCTACAAGGGCTGCCACTCTGCTGGACTGCTGCTCACAAGGAACTGCTGCCCTGCTGTGCTGACCTGCTGCCTCCTGCCCTCTTGCTGAAGAGGAGGAACTGGACCTGTAACTTCATCTTGAGCTTGGGACCCCAGAGTGACTCCAAGGGCTAGTCCGCTCGCCTCATCCTCTGAGCCTCAGGGACATAAAAGGCTCCCTAAGCCAGCTCCTGAACTCAGCTCAGCGAGTTCCTGACCCCCAAGTGGTGCCTCCAGGACCTGGATCCTTGATGTGGCTCGCAAGCTTTTGGGTTCTTCGCAACTGTAAACGGGCCTGTTCATATCAAGACTGTGCCACTCGCACTGAAATTCAGCGCGAGCCGTCACCAGCCCGTCTCTTCGCAGAGCAGCATAAACAGCCTGTGGGGGACTGCAAACGCGAAGCTCCAACCAGCCCGCTTGTGATGCCCAGCCTGCTCTTGACACCATGCCGACTGCAGCCATGATGCTGTGCTTGCTCCTCGTGACTGTCTCCATTTTAATTGGCCAGATTCAATAAAACACGAGATTCAAAAATACAGAAAACCACAGATGGAGATTAACCTTTTAAGAGTCAAGCTTGGATAACCTACAGTAAATAGGTGCTGCCTTATTTTGTCTGTAGGAGGTAACCATGTGTAGTATCCTAGTTTACTGTTCATGTTTATGTATGCCATTTTCCACCACATGCTCAGCCAGTGGAATGTTACTGTGATGATGTATTACGGAATGTTGGGAGTCTGTGAAGAAAAGCCACAGTTGAAAATGGGTTGAGCAGCATGCTGGCTGCTCCTGGTGGGGCTAGTTCAGGACCTGTACTGGACATATCTACTCATCTACATATCTACAATAAATCATCTTGAACTTCATCTCTCTGTCTGGACTTGATTACTACATTTTTATGGCGACGATCCAGTAACTTACCCTCGTACTACGTGCTCAACTAAAGAAGTAAATGTTCAGGAAGTCAAGATTTTAAAAAGAGGAAGCAACAGATGAAGAAACAGATAAATGCAACCCATCCTCCCTTCTATAAATAAGACAGAAAAGGATGAAAAGACACAGCGAAAGAAAACAACGAGAAAAAGAATAGTCCCATTTGCTCACAATACACTTGCCCTTTTTAGGTTTTTTTTATTACAGTTTTCAGGGCATTTATGCATGGGTGTTAGTCCCTCTGCATTAATTAACCATCTCTATCCTTAGTGACTGGTTATGGGTTCCTACCCATTTGAAGTTGTTTTTACAAGGGCTATTATTTCTTGGGTTTTAGTCCCGTTCGTAATAGTTTTGACCCCATTTCCTCTTGGTAGGGGTTGGTCTTGGGTTATAGTCCTCCCATTTTCACATACAGTGGTTACGTCTTTACTCTTAATATAGAGTGTGTCTCATGGGTCCCAGTCCCATTTGACTCAACGTTTTGTCTTCATTTTATCATTACATTGTCAACTTCGCAATGCAATGTTATGTTTATATTTTATTACTATGTTAAATTTATAACAGGGAAGTATGAGTGATCTTATTGTATTTTCATCTCATCTTCTCTGCTTAGGGCCTGATTATGAGTCGCGTTGGCAGTGGTCCGTCTGCCGGATTATTACTCTCTGAGTCGTTTCCTGACAGCAGACGGGCAATGCAATATGCTGAGCGGGACTGGCTCAATCCGGTCGAGCATATTACAAGTTCTCCACCGCCAGCCTGTTCATGGCGGTGAGCCCACCATGAAAAGGCTGGCGGTGGGGTAACAAAGGGGGCCCTACAGGTCCCAATGCCCCCTGCCATGGATATGCATTCAGGGGGCACAACATGTGTTCCCCTGTCTGCTTGCACCCCCAGTTCCAGCACGGCATGGGCTTCACAGTCCATGGCGTGCTGGAATATTTTTGCTATTCCCATTGCAGTGCCCTTTTTCAAGGCACCGCGTGGGAAAGGCAAAAAAAACATCTGCCTGCACAAGTTGAACTCGTGATCAGGCCAGTGGTCCTTGTGCAGCTTTGGTGGCACTGTGCCGGAGGAAAGCCGGCACAGCCCCGCCAAAGGCGTAATTGGGCCCTTAGTTCGGAGTGAGAATAGTAAATCTGAAACCTTCAATGTCCAACACCTTCCCTATTGTAGTTTAGCTTGGAATGGAAATGGTAAATCTTACCCCTTAAGTGTCCAACACCTTCCCCAAAATGGCTTAGATTAGAGTGGGAATAGTAAATCTGACCCCTTAAATGCCCATCACCTTCCCCAAAATGGTTCAGATTGGAGTGTGAATAGTAAATTTGACCCCTTCAATATCCAACACCTTCCCTAGTGTAGTTTCATTTGGAGTGGTAATAGTACGTCTGACCCCATTAATGTTTAACACCTCCCCAAACATGACTTGGATTTAAGTGGAAATAGTATTTCTAACCCCTTAAATTCCAGCATCTTCCCCAAAATGGCTCCGATTGGAGTGGGAGTTGTAAATGTTACCCTTTCAGGGCTTGGTTCTCAAACTGCACTTTGTAATACATGTTGTACTACTCATTATACTTATTTGTGCGGAGTTCTCCGCCCAGACTGTGGAGATAAGTATAGGGAATGTGGAGTCATAAAACTCTGCATGTCGTTTGTGAATACCAAAAATTTGTACACTTACTATAAAATAGAAGTTTACCTATGAGAATCATGCCTTTCGTACCCAACAAGGTCCCCAAAATAGTCTATATTGGATTGGCTACAATATTTATTATCTTTTCAATGTGAAACTTAAGGAAAATGTATTGTTGAATGGGATAGGAATAACTAACAATATTTATCATATTAATGCATTTTATTAAGTATTGGGTGGTATGGTGTGTTTGTATGCTTCGAAAGACCTTCAGATGGATCCCCACCGAATCCAGGAAGACAGTCACCCATGCCCTCATCAGCAGCAAACTCGACTACGGCAACGCACTCTACGCCGGCGTCACCCAGAAACTCCTCCGAAGACTCCAGAATGTCCAGGACGCCGCAGCAAGACTAATCCCCAACATCCCCCGTTGCAGCCACATCACTCAACACCTCAGCGACCTCCACTGGCTTCCAGTCGACAGAAGAATAACCTTCAAACTCCTCACCCACGCATACAAGGCCCTTCACAAAGCCAGACCCGCATATCTGAATTACTGCATTACATTCCATGTACCCAACCGACACCTCTGCTCCGCCCAGCTTTCCCTGGCTACCATCTCATGAATCCGCAAGACCAGAACCGGAGGAATGTCCTTCTCCTACCTCGCCTTCAAGACATGGAACACCCTACCCATCCACCTCAGGAAATCACTCTCGCTGACGCAATTCAGGAAGGACCTCAAGACCTGGCTCTTTGGATGAACTCAGCACTTAGTCTGATCTGCTACGCCGGCTCACCCCCTCCCCCACATCACCTTGAGACCCTCACGTGTGAGTAGCCGTTACTTTACAAGCCCTGATTGATTGATTGATTGATTGTATTCTTTGACTAAGATAAATTACAATGTCATTGTTTAACATATATTATATTTATAAATTTGTTAATAATTATAACACATAGATTTATGTATGTTATTTTTCATATAGTTTTATTAACAAAAAATGCTTAATCAATTGTTTCACATACTTCTGTATTTTACGTATATATTTCTTATATATTTTCTAATAATTATAACACATATACATTTTCTAATAATTACAACACATAGATTTATGTACTTTATTTCTTTCATATACTTTTATTAACAAAAAATAGTTAATACAATAATCAACATACATATACAAATGTATTATTATTTTTTAAATAAGTTTTAATGTAATTTTTCAGATACAAATATATTTTATTTTGTTACTTGTTTTATACATTGTACATAAATATTTTTAACACATACATTTTTATTTTAAATTAAACATAACATTCACATTTGTGTTACAATAAATATATTTAAATATATGTCAATAAGTACAATTAACATTAATATCATTTTATAGTACATTTTAATATATATATTACAGACACTTTTGGACATTTCTTATATTTTTTTACTTGTTTCATATATTTTACACATTTTTTACATACATTTTACATTTTTATTAATTAATTTGTAATACTGATTGATTATTTTTAAGAAAATATTATCCATTTTATTTTCATTTAGAGACCAATTTGTTTTTACTACTATCTATATTTTATACTCTATTAATATCATTGTTAGGCAATTTTGGTTCCTAATGGTCACGGTTCCCTGCTGCTTCTCTACGGATAAAGTAGGACTACTTTTTAGTTATTAATTGAGGTTTTGGGGGTAGGGTGGATGTGGAAAGGGTAGTAAGTGTAGAGTAGTGTATTGGATGTATTGGTTGTGTAGTTGTGTGTCAGAATGTGTTTTGGTGATACTTAGGGGCCGATTCCGATCTCGGTCGGAGGCGCACCCAATACTATTCGGCCGGGAAAAAAGCCATGCGAAAGCCTGTTTCCCGACCGATCCGTACAGCACACCGAACGAGCAAGTACGATGCGCACAACAGCAAAAATTCCGGCCGAGCCGTACTCACCCAAACCAGGTCCTGTTCTCCGACCGAGGCGAATCCGGAAACGCCGAATCGAGTCGCACGGAAGGAAAAATGCAGCCCCGTCCGGCCGGACAAGTACGATGCGCTTCCAGTACGCGCCGAACCCGTCGCTACGCACGGCACGTCAAAGCATCCGGGAGAGGCGCACATAAGCTCCGAATCGCGCCACAACACGATCCACGGCTACGAGACGAACACGGCACCGACGAGGACGACGCGGCGACGAGGACGAGCGAAGCGACGAGGACGACGCGAAGCAACGAGAAGGACGAACGACACGAACCAACCATGAATCCCTTCGTCCCGATCATACCAATATTCTACATCTACTACCGGAACAGGCACGGACGCGTACGGCGCAGAAGGTAAGCCAGACACCAACCACAAAACACATACAACACGTACACGACACATCACACACATACACGGGGATTCTGAATATACTTACACCAGCAACAGCAGCACCATAGGGGCGGGATGCCCATCACCAATGCCACATATGCACACAGGGGCCTGAATGCGCACCACCACCCCAACCCAGGGGGCTGGATGCCTACCACTACTACCACCCTTAGCCAGGGGGCTGGATGCCTACCACTACTACCACCCTTAGCCAGGGGGCAGGATGCCCACCACTACTACCACCCTTAGCCAGGGGGCAGGATGCCCACCACTACTACCACCCTTAGCCAGGGGGCTGGATGCCCACCACTACTACCACCCTTAGCCAGGGGGCTGGATGCCTACCACTACTACCACCCTTAGCCAGGGGGCTGGATGCCTACCACTACTACCACCCTTAGCCAGGGGGGCAGGATGCCCACCACTACTACCACCCTCAGCCAGGGGGCAGGATGCCTACCACTACTACCACCCTCACCCAGGGGGGCAGGATGGCCACCACTACTACCACCCTCAGCCAGGGAGGCAGGATGCCTACCACTACTACCACCCTTAGCCAGGGGGCAGGATGCCCACCACTACTACCACCCTTAGCCAGGGGGGCTGGATGCCTACCACTACTACCACCCTTAGCCAGGGGGCAGGATGCCCACCACTACTACCACCCTTAGCCAGGGGGGCAGGATGCCTACCACTACTACCACCCTTAGCCAGGGGTGCAGGATGCCCACCACTACTACCACCCTCAGCCCAGGGGGCTGGATGCCTACCACTACTACCACCCTTAGCCAGGGGGCTGGATGCCTACCACTACTACCACCCTTAGCCAGGGGGCAGGATGCCCACCACTACTACCACCCTCAGCCAGGGGGCAGGATGCCTACCACTACTACCACCCTTAGCCAGGGGGCAGGATGCCCACCACTACTACCACCCTCACCCAGGGGGGCTGGATGCCTACCACTACTACCACCCTTAGCCAGGGGGCTGGATGCCTACCACTACTACCACCCTTAGCCAGGGGGCAGGATGCCCACCACTACTACCACCCTTAGCCAGGGGGCAGGATGCCTACCACTACTACCACCCTTAGCCAGGGGGCAGGATGCCCACCACTACTACCACCCTTAGCCAGGGGGCTGGATGCCTACCACTACTACCACCCTTAGCCAGGGGGCAGGATGCCCACCACTACTACCACCCTTAGCCAGGGGGCTGGATGCCTACCACTACTACCACCCTTAGCCAGGGGGCTAGGATGCCCACCACTACTACCACCCTTAGCCAGGGGGCAGGATGCCCACCACTACTACCACCCTCACCCAGGGGGCAGGATGCCTACCACTACTACCACCCTTAGCCAGGGGGCTGGATGCCTACCACTACTACCACCCTTAGCCAGGGGGGCTGGATGCCTACCACTACTACCACCCCCACTCATAGGATGGACAATGCATGACACAACAAGCACACCACAACCTAGGGAATGCAAGATTAAGACATCCCCCACCACCATGACAAGCGTGTGTAGGCTGTGTCAAATGCCTACAACACCGAACATGACTTTGAACATACAATGTGACCCCCTAGCACATGTGCCACACATATATGTGTGTGGCACCCACAATGCAAGCAGCCCATGACCATTGTGGCAATGGGGCCTAAACCCCCATCATCACAGTGACCAAAAGGTAAGTGTGGGGTCCATAGCCGAAGCACATTTTGACCATTGTGGCAATGGGGTCTAAACCCCCATCATCACAGTGACCAAAAGGCAAGTGTGGGGTCCATAGCTGAAGCACATTTTGACCATTGTGGCAATGGGGTCTAAACCCCCATCATCACAGTGACCAAAAGGCAAGTGTGGGGTCCATAGCTGAAGCACATTTTGACCATTGTGGCAATGGGGTCTACACCCCCATCATCACAGTGACCAAAAGGTAAGTGTTGACAAAGAAAGAGCTGCAACTGCCAAACTGCATGGATCATTCCTGGTCACAGAACCAAAAACTCATCTGTGGCAAAGTAGTGTATGTGTCCCATTGCAACATAAATTGGGGGAGCCAAATACTGCAGTGCAAATGAAACATTCCTTTGGCCATGTGCAGACAAACAACACCCATGGGGGCTGAGACCGTCAACAGTCATCAATGACACAATGACAGAAGTGACCATCAGAATGCAGAACCACATATTTGCACCAATGGGCACACAAATGCAGATATCCTGTGGAGACAGCAGATGTGAGGTGAACAGATACCATACCATGGCAGCAATGGGACACACAAACCATGATCACTGTGCTGACCGATGACCTAGGAGTCCCAGGGACAGCAGGGGAAACACACCAAACAACATACAGCCAATGGCACACCCAAGATATGCCAATGCAGTGGTGCAGATGCACAAACACAAACAGGCAGACCAACACTGTCATCATACACAGCAGGTGAGGGGTGGGGGTGCCAGTGTCCCCAGGCAACCACACAACACATGAGGAGAGCTGAATACCAATCATACAGATGTGCATACACTGCCACACTAAGGTAACTCATGGATCCAAATCCCCTATGTGGGCAAGCAGGCATTGTCAGATGAGAGGGAGCACAAAACACACATGTCACACAGGCACGTAGGAACAACAACTGACACAGCAAGACACAGACACACCACAGCACCACCCCAGGGCCCCCACAATGTGGTGACCCTGGGCTGAATAAAAATCCCACTGTGATGACAAAGCTAAATGTCGTTCACACTGTGAACCACAGTCAGGTGTCCTGAGCAACAAACTACCATCACACCTACACAAGCACAAATCAATCAGCATGGCCAGTAAGCCAAGGCCAACATGGAGGCAGGGGACTAGCTGGGCAACGACTCCCATCTGCACACACTCAAGACCACACCCCTCGACCTCCAACAATGTGCAGCAGTGAAGTACACATGCACTGGTGACATTGCACATGCACCCATGACTATTCCAGGGTGGTGGGTGGGAACCAAGGTGCAGAAACACATCACACATGGCCACTCAACAAGACTCCTGAATGTCTGACACACTGCACACTACGCTGTACATGGACATGACGGCGATACCACACCAACCAATGGGATCCCAGCCACAGTCACACACCAATGAAGAAGCCAAGGTCACCCACAAAGAACACACATAGACAACAACCAACATTGCAGCCCGGACCCTGAGGAGTGCCAGCAGTCACACACACAACGTGTCACAATCACTGAAAGATAACACGAACTGAAAATCACATGACAGGGGCAAACAACAAGTGCCAAGGGGAAACCTGACTGTGACCCATCTGCGTCTGCACACAAACTCAGCCCTGACAGCAAACACACCTATGGGTGACACCCTGATGACCAGTAATGTGCCATGCACCCACATCACAGAGAACACAGGAGAAGACTTTGGGGGAACATAGCTCAAGTCAGCAAGCATCACAAACAGGTACAACACTAGGGATCACAGCATGCGCAGATAAATGGAAGTGAACACACAGACATGCACATACAACACACACCTTGGGCGCAGGCAATGTCACACGTGTACACACTGCCATGAGGGGACTCCACTCCTGTGTGAGGAAAGCTGTGCCATATGTTGCCTCAGTAGGGCCCCATCATGTCAGCTGAGCACTTGGTCACACAATCAACAATTAGCACCAAATGAGGGCTCCCATCACATCAGCCTGGTCATGGATGTGCCAACGGAATCATCAGCACAGATCCAACACACTTGTATAGCAATGTTGCACTGACTACACGGATGAGTCCTTCCCCATTGATGCCCAAACCTGCATGTCCAGTGGAGATGGCAACACGGTCAGGGAAGTAGACAAATGCAACGATGGCAGGCACAACAGATGTGCAGGGGTGGAAGCCACAGATATGAAATTGCTAATGTAAGTAGGAAATCCCATTGCCAAATACTGAACACATGACACCCTCAGATGCTGCTATGGATGACATGGATACACCACATGATAGGACACATTCCCCTGGACCACATGGGTTCCTGCACAGTAACACTTCATAATCATGAGACCAGATATCACCATCACTGCAGCAAGGGCATGGTTAGCAGCACCAACAACATGTACATCTGAAGCATGAGCACTAGAGAAAAGAAAGTTGCTTTATTCAGCATATGTGTTGAATGAAAACGACGTCCAGAAAAATAGAGCAAAGGCCAATGGCCAGTCCATTGTCAAAGTTCAAACAGGGTGACACTGGCAGATGTCACCCTACGCATGCCTGCACAAAACCAGGGACAATCCACTAGGAGGGGCAACCGGGGGCAGGCCAGGCACCGCAGGGACAGGATCAGGGCTCACCAGGGGAGTCAGGGAAGGGGTGGTGGGTGCTGGAGAGCCACTGACAACTGCAGTGGAGGTGTCTGACATGGTGTGTGCCGGCACAACTGGGGGCATGACTCAGATGTCGTGGGTGCCGGCACAACTGCAGTGGACCCTGCAGATGGAGTGGACAGGTCCGCCACTGCAGTGCCCAAGTCAGACAGGGCGGTAGTGGACTCCACTGCAGTGCCTACCTCCAGGGGAGGAGAATGGGGAACAGGCAAGGTGGGTTGGACAGAGGGGAGGACACCCTCACCACATCAGTGGCACAGACAAGCGCAGCGGGGGTGTGGTGCTGGGAGAGCAAGTGGCAGGGGAGAAGGCCTGATCCTCTTGGGGATGGTATATCTGTGGGTGGGGGAACCTGGGGCAGGGTGTGGTGGGGGCACCTGTGCAGTGGGGGCCTGAGGGATGGAGGACGGAGACCTTGTGCCTGAGCTGCAGAGCGGTGGCGGGGTCTTGCTCTTAGGACTCCGGGGGACTTGCGGGTGGGGGCCTCAGTCCGTCTGCGCCTGGGGAGGGTGTCCGGGGGCGAGGGGCACTCTGCTCCGTGTGGGTGGGCTTCCTCTTCCCCGGGATGCTGGAGCAGCTTCATCGGTGGGGAAGAGGCCGAGGTCACAGAGGAAGAGCTGCTGTGACTTTGGGGTTGCAGGTGAGGCAAGGGAGGGTGCTTTGGAGGAGAGGGAACTGAGGACTGCGCAGTGCATGTGGATGCGTGTGTGTGTTCCAGGGCCCCATCCCCTGTGAGTCTGGCTTCAGTCCCCTGAATGTGCGTGCGTGTGCGTTTTGTCATTGGCGTGTGTGTCAGTGTGCTGGATGTGTGTGTGCTGGTGTGTGCCTGTGCCAGTGTGTGTGTGCTTGGGATGGGTAAGGTGCTGGGGAGTGTGGATGGAGCAGAGGCAGGAGGGGTGAGGGACCGTTTGAGGAGGGACACTGCTGCCGTCAGGGAGGAGTCCATGGACCTATTGCCCCTCTGTAGGTCAGACATGCCCGATGAGATGCCCTCCATGAACGACACCAGCTGAGTCAACAGCGCGGTGTGCGCATGGAGGACACTCAGCATGGCTGTCTGCCCTACATGGAGCTGGCGAAGGAGGTACACAGACTCCTCACTCAGGGCAGCAGGGGACACAGGGGCAGGGGCTGCGGTGCCTGGCCCAAAGGAGACACGCTCCCGGACATGGGAGCCTCCACGGACCTGGGGAATGGGAGCCGATGGGAGGGCGGTGGTGGTGCTGGTGGTGGCGGGGACAGCAACACTAGCTGGGGTGTGGTGGCTGCTGACACCCGCCTCCACAAGGGAGTCATCCTCCGAGTTGCTCTGGTCCTCAGCTGAGGTGGATGCTGCTGAGGACTCCTCGGTGTGGCTCCCTCGCCCTCCGTGCCACTGGGTCCCTCCGACCACTCCTCGGCTGCTGACCCAGTCTGGCTCTCTGGCTCCTCCTGGTCCGTGGAGCTGTCCCCTTCCGTGGCCGTGGATGTATCTGCAAACAATGGGGAAACAGACAGACATCAGTCACCTGCACATAACGCACACACCACTGTGAGCACAGCACATCACAGAGCAAGCCCTGGCATCATTAGTTGTACATTGCTAAAAGTGCCCTAACTGAACAGGAGAAGCCAATTGTCAGTCTGATGCCAAGCATGGCACTCACATCCCACATGGCCTTGCACCCATCTGTCTGGTGTCTGTTGGATTGCAACACCCCAGTGTTGACACATGCACCAAGTACACAGTAGTTGGACAGTGCAGAGGACACGGTGTGGCATGTGGACATGCACACATCACAGCTCTTGCCACTGAGTCAGTACAGGTTTCCGGATGAAAGGGATGCCCAGAGTCAAATAGGAAATGCATGTGATGCATACCAGCGACAGACACCATGATGCACCCATGTCCTGATAGCCAGCGCCACTATGGTGTGCATGTAGCACATGTCACTCCCCTGCAGGCTCACCAATCAGTAGACACATGCCATGGCGGAGGCATGACTGCAAAGTCATACATCACTGTCTCAGTGATGTATGACTTTGCAGCCAGGCAACAACACTCTGCACTGTGTCACAATAGTAGGTCATGGGGAATGCAAGTCCTGGAGCTGCACAAGTGCACATGTACATCCCCCACAACACATCCTCTTAACCCTCATCTGTCCAGGTCATACCTATTGGACATATGGTAGACCTGTGACACTACCCTCTGAACCTGAGCCCCTCACACTCTGCTGTGCATGGGGAACAGCTGCCTGAACTTCACATTCACATGCCCCAGTCTGCATGGGCAGCTGATCAGACACCTATGTGTCACACAAGTATCGTCTCCTATGGTCACATCTCCAGTGGCATGCTGAGCCCCTACCAAGAAACTCCACAGCAGTCCTGGCGACTAATCCACAGCACACTGACACAGAGGCAGACACCTGAGGGGTCAAATCACTGCGCACAATGTGTCAGCTGATACACGGGAGTGGGAGTACAGAGTGTATTGTATGGCCTGGAGTAGGCATGACTGTCCAGCCCCACATGAATGAGGGATGAGCCCTGGACTGTAGGCAGCTGGCTAAGTATGTGTGACACACGTCATACACATACTCCTGGGGCCCAAACATTGTTCCCACCCGCAGCATGGGTGTGTGCCAGATACCCCAGCCACATGTGGTGGATCAGCTCAGCAATTGGACCACAGATCAAAGTAACACGCTGAATACATGTCAGAATACAGGCATTGTGTAAGCAATGGACCCACCCATGATGCCCACCACAGAGTCAGGGAAACAGATGCTGTCTCCCACCTTGAGTCAAGCAAACTGCAAGGACACAGTCCTAAGTGACAGAATCCCCTGCATGTAAGGGCCACACCTGGGTATCAGATGAGGAGTGGGCAGTGCACAATAGAGGGACATGGCTCCTGGACAACATGACTGCTGTACTGTGGCAGTTTAACCAGGCCCGAGGAGGGCACATAGCATGTTAGACAGAGTTCACAGTGCAGTCTTTGACTCACCCCCTCCTTGCTGCTCTCTGGCCTTCAGCTGCCCATCCAGGTCTGGAAAGACCACCGCCAGGATCCTGAGCATGTGGGGGTCAGGGTCCGTGTTCCGCCCCTCCTGCGAGGAGGCGACAGCTTCAGCTGGACCCGTGCAATCCTCCGGGTCCAGCCCCGAAGGTCCTGCCACCTCTTTTGGCAGTTGCGGATCCGGCGCTTGTAGACCCCCACGGACCGGACAGCCCGGACGATGTCCTTCCATATCTCCTGCTTCCGATGGGCAGAAGCCTGTCAGGATGACAAAGTGATAAGGCCATTACTACACATGCAACATATCCGTGCATGACACAGTTGCATATACATGTCGCAATCACAGGGGCACATGGTGTACACAGGCAGTGCACGGCTGCCCATGGACAGTTTTCCAGAAGTCACTACATGGTATCATTGCATGGGGAGTAAAACCCTGTTCAGAAGCACTGTCACTGCACCATACCTGTCCAGTGCAAGTCACTACACACTATGGGGGTGACAACTACTCAGTGAGCCTGCTAGCCAGTGGCGTGCAGACTCTCAGCCTTGCTAGTCTGACAAAATGCACATTCAGAAAGGCAGTGCACAGGACACTCACCTGCTCCCCTGGTGTCCCATACAGCTTGCTGTACTGTGGAAGTAGGCTGTCCAGCAGGGCCTGGTTCTCTTCAAGGCTGAAGGCTGGGGCTCTCTCCACAGTACGTGCCATTGCAGGGTCCAGAGGGGCAGAGACAGCAGCAGTGCAGTGGCAGATGTCGTCTTGGAGCATGTAGTGCAGGCAAGTGGGCTCTCAGGGGAACAGCCAGCAATATATATGTGCTGGAGAGGCAGATACTGTCCCTTGTGTCCAAAGTGATAGGTCCAAGTCGTTTGCATCTTCTGAATCTGGCCAATCCATGGAATAGCAGCACCTAAACACGCCCACAGCATCCTTCAAATCTTCAACTTCATGACATACATGATTTTGCAACATTGTTGTGGGTGACCAACTGAATTTCCAGCAACCGACTCGTTCGAAATTGAAAACGCGTCCGTTGCCAGGCAAGCCCATTGTCAATGGGTGCGCACCGATCGGTCCATTGCGGTACAACGCGCACAGGGGTACAACGCGTACCCACACACATTGAAGGCAATGGGCCGGCCGGAGGCACCGATCGGTCCATTGCAGTTCAACGCGCACAGGGGTACAACGCGTACCCGCACACATTGAAGGCAATGGGCCGGCCGGAGGCACCGATCGGTCCATTGCGGTACAACGCGCACAGGGGTACAACGCGTACCCGCACACATTGAAGGCAATGGGCCGGCCGGAGGCACCGATCGGTCCATTGCGGTTCAACGCGCACAGGGGTACAACGCGTACCCGCACACATTGAAGGCAATGGGCCGGCCGGAGGCACCGATCGGTCCATTGCAGTTCAACGCGCACAGGGGTACAACGCGTACCCGCACACATTGAAGGCAATGGGCCGGCCGGAGGCACCGATCGGTCCATTGCGGTATCAACGCGCACAGGGTACAACGCGCACCCGCACACATTGAAGGCAATGGGCCGGCCGGAGGCACCGATCGGTCCATTGCGGTTCAACGCGCACAGGGGTACAACGCGTACTCCGCACACATTGAAGGCAATGGGCCGGCCGGAGGCACCGATCGGTCCATTGCGGTTCAACGCGCACAGGGGTACAACGCGTGCACCGCGCACATTGAAGGCAATGGGCCGGCCGGAGGCACCGATCGGTCCATTGCAGTTCAACGCGCACAGGGGTACAACGCGTACCCGCACATTGAAGGCAATGGGCCGGCCGGAGGCACCGATCGGTCCATTGCAGTTCAACGCGCACAGGGGTACAACGCGTACCCGCACACATTGAAGGCAATGGGCCGGCCGGAGGCACCGATCGTTCCATTGCAGTTCAACGCGCACAGGGGTACAACGCGTACCCGCACACATTGAAGGCAATGGGCCGGCCGGAGGCACCGATCGGTCCATTGCAGTTCAACGCGCACAGGGGTACAACGCGTACCCGCACACATTGAAGGCAATGGGCCGGCCGGAGGCACCGATCGGTCCATTGCAGTACAACGCATCACTGTACATGTGACTGGCATAGGTCAGCATGCCTGTCTCAGATGGACATATGCCAGACACAGATAGCTCCCAGGGAGTGAGGGGCACACCTACATCACGACAGCCTGTCCAAACCTTATCATAAGGCATGTAAGGCTGCATTTCCTATTGTGTGTATGTTGGTGTACATGTTGTCCTGTGGGTGTCACCTGTGGGCAGCCACCCCCAGGCTGTGCACGTGTTCATGGGGACAGGATCCTGGGTGTTACGTGTACGTGACCACTGTGATGTGCAACTGTTCATATCTGTGCATGTGTCATGGTCACATTTCACAGTGGTGTTTGTGTATGTCATGTCACATACCCCGTGAGTCCCATGTGGGACGGTATGTTTGAGCCAGGGTGTCCCAGTGGCACAATAGTGATGGACCTCCACAGTCTTTGTGCATGTAGTGTTTACAATGTCTCTGATTTCATGTGCACAATGGGAGACAGTCTCCACATCCACGTTGTGTGTGCATGGACTCTGATGTTGTGCGTGTGTGTCACAGACGTCCATGTCTGTCCTGCCATGGCAAGTGTGGCCACTACCTGTGGGGGTCATGTTTGTTTTGCTGTGGTGTACACATGATACTCCAGGTGATGCCAGTGTCCATGTGGCATTACAGGGTCCCTGGGAATGTACCTGTCGTTGAGCTGTGGTGCCTGGGGCACATCTGTCCTCACATGTCACTGTGGGGGTGACTGTGACACGGCATCATGATATCCAATGGGCCAACCTGGGACAAATTGATGCCACCTGTAGGACCGTGTTGACAGATGTTGGCCATGTATGTACCATACATGTCCTTCCGGTACTGCACACTTCATGTAGTTGTGCCTCATGATGATGTATGTTGGGATCTTGAGTGTGTTCAATGCCGCATATGTGGGGTGACTTACGATCTTGCTTACTTCTCCTCTGCACTGCAGGGCTCCTGCTGTCCATCGGCCATTCCCAGACCTGGCAACGATGGTGGAACGGGACAGCATCCGACGGTACCGCTTCACCAGGCAGCTGATTGAGGATTTGGCAGTGCAGTTGTCCCCACATTTGCAGCCTGGCCGGCCGTATCCTACAGCGCTGACCCCCAAGGTGAAGGTGATGGCAGCCCTACACTTCTTTGCCACCGGTACCTTCCAACATACTGTGGCGTCTGCTGGTGGGATGTCACAGACCATGTTCAGCCGTGTGCTCCGCGATGTTTTGGCGGCAATGTTGCTCTTCCTGAACCGGTACATCTATTTCCCTAGACTGCGACGACTCACTGATGTGAAGAGTGACTTTTATGCCCTGGGGAGGATGCCGCATGTCATTGGCTCCATTGATGGGACACATGTGGCTTTGGTACCACCACAGGCCCAGGAGCAGGCCTACAGGAACCGCAAGCACTACCACTCGGTCAATGCACTGGTGGTGTGTCTTGCAGACATGACCATCACACACGTGTGTGCCCGTTTCCCTGGTTCAGCACACGATGCCTTTGTGATGAGGAGTAGTCGCATCCCCAGGATGATGGCACAGATGCAGAACCAGCGTGCCTGGCTTGTCGGTGTGTACTGACTTTGTGCCATTGTGTGTGATCTGATCTGTAGTATTCCGCCCACTTTTCCAAGTCAGCTAATGTGCACTTGTCTGGCCGTAGGTGACTCGGGATACCCCAACATGCCGTGGTTGCTGACACCCCTCAGGAACCCTGTGACACCTGCCCAGATGCGCTACAATGAGGCACATGGTCGGACCAGGAGAGTGATTGAGCGGACCTTTGGTCTCCTGAAGAGCCGCTTCCGCTGCCTGGACAAGACCGGAGGGTCCCTCCCATATGCCCCTGCGAAAGTGTGCAAGATTATCATCGTCTGCTGCATGCTCCACAACATGGCAGTGCGGAAGGAGTTGCCTCTCATCCAGGATGACGATGACCAACATCCGCCACCTGTGGAGGATCCTGGCCTGGACCACGATGCCAGTGACGATGATGATGATGATGGTGATGGTGATGTCCGCACACAGCTCATCACCAACTTCTTTAGCTGAATGTGAGTATCCTGAGGTGTCATGTGAATGATGTGAGTTGGCATGATGTGTGGGTGGGGCTCTGGCGCTGTTGGAGTGTGTCCATGGGCTACTTGACTGGATGTGTGTTGCGATGTGTGGTTACAGGTGGGCTGTACTCCCCAACAGTGTTGACATGCTAACTTGGTTCTGGGTGGGTATCTTGTAACATGTATTGTGCATGAGTTTTGCTGTTCTGTCCTGTACTGCATTGCTTTTGACTGTGTGTCATTTCTGTCCTTCACAGGGTACTTTCAGATTCGTTTGGTCAACTGTGTCCACCGACGACGTGATTGCACATCCAGGCTGGTAGCTGTTGTGTCCCTACAGGTGATGTGCGCCACACCCATGGACTTCCTTCCGTCTACAGTTGTTGACTGTGTGCCCGCTACCAGGTGGGGTTACCTTGCATCTGTAGTGGTTACGGCATGTTGCTACTGTGTAATAAACCTGTGCTTCACTTAGTGATGTGCGTTGTCTGTGGTCACACATTTGACTGCCATTTGCTTACTGCACCTGTGGGCTACTTGACTACAACTGGGAATGGGTGTGGTGTCTGTGCATTGCACCGTCTTCCCTGGCAACATCAGTGTAGGCAATGAGTCAGATGGCCTAGGTGTGTATGTGTTGTGTAGCCCTGGTGGTGTGTCTCCCTCATATGTGTCACGTTGCCTGTACTCACATGCCTGTGTTGTCCTTGCTGTTGCAGTTCGCATACACAGTGTAATTTTGCAGTTCATCATCCCCATAACAGCACCCACGTTGGAATCACGACAGAGGCAAGTATGGTGTATTAGTGTGTTTATTGTGATACATTTGTGTTAATAGTGCATAGGATGGGTTGTGCTGTACATGAATCTTGCAATCCCAAGTTCCTAGGTGAATTGAAAGTCCAGGTAGACAGGATCCCCAGTATCGGGCCACAGTTGTCTGACACATTGGTCCAACTTGTACTCCCCATGCAATGTGTGGGAGTAGTGTTGCCGTCAACAGGGTGAACAGTCTGTGCACAAAGGCGGAAATCCAGAACAGGTTCAGGCTTCCTGGGAGTTGCGCTTGGCCATCAGCCTCTCACTTTCCCCTCCTCGGACGACCCCTCTTCTTGGGGGGGGCCCTCAAGTGCAGGCTGCTGCGGTGCAGGGGACTCTCCGCCAGAGTCCTCCTCCCTCCCTGTGGCAGTTGCAGTTTGTTCGGTACCAGATGTTGTTGGCACACAGGGAGGTGTGGACTGGTTGCTGTTCATCTGGCGGAGGCATTGTAAAATGTCCCTGTGCACCGCCGTCATCTCATGTAGTACATCCCACTTGGACTCCACGCGGGACATGTGTGAGTCCACACGTGACATGTGTGACTCCACGTGGGACATGTGGGAGTCCAAGCGGGCATGATGGGCAGCCTGCTGCTGTTTGATGTCTCTGAGGAGCCCCACTACCTGGCTGAGCTCTCCGGTGCTGGACTGGTACGCATCAGCTATGCGTACCAGTTGTGGGTCTTCATGCACACCAGCAACGTCTGCAAGCAGCGACCTCTGTCTCCCACCCCTCCCACCACCCCTGCTGACATGTGCAGTGTGTGCAGTTGCACGCACAGATAACCCTGGTCCACCTTGGGGGTTGGTGGTGGTGGTGGTGTCCATGGCCCCAGGTTGGTCCAGGGTCACTGCGCTGGTGTTGCTCCTTATTCTGTCCATGTCGGCAGGGATGGTATTCGTGGTGACAGTCGTTGGAGGGGTGGGTGCAGGGGGTGCAGCTGGTGGACCTGCTGGTGCTGCAGCTGGTGGTCCTGCTGGTGCAGCATGTTGACTTGCACCGGATGTGCCAGGTTGTTCATCGTCCGAGGAGGACAGAGGCTGTACGACGCCAGTGAGCTCGGCATCCTCTTGAGCCTGGGACTGGGACTCCTCAGCGTCTGCTGCTGTGTCCCCATCATCACCTGTTTTTGGGAGACACAAACAATGTATGTCATGTTTCTGCAGGCATCAGTGGTTGACACACCTGACAGTTGTGACTGTGCCTCTGGGTGCGGGCCTGTACATTGCATTGTCCTAAGTCGTCACAGTCAGGGGTTGATATTGGTGTGGCACATTGTCCTGCATTATTTGGGCATTTCTATGTATTCTCTGGGGTGTGAACATGGTCTGCATTGCTTGTGTTTGGTTGACAGCCAGACCTCCTTCCCACCCACCAAGCCAGCCAGTCAGTTATCCCACCATGGAACGTGCTTGCGTTGCAGGGAGTGTAAGTTGTCTCTCAGGATGTCAGTCAGTGGTGTCCTGCTGTTTGTTGGTGCACAGTTGGCAGCAGGGCCTTGTGCTCCCCACAGCAGTAGCCAGTGTCAGCCATCTTGTGAGTCCTTCTCCACTCCCTGTGATGTGAGCATGGTTCAGGGTGGTGTTGATGGGCCAGTTGTGAGGCTGAGCAATGTCTGTGACTACGACTCCCATCATGCTATTGCCTCCACCCCCTTCCCAGCATGCCCATGCTTCCTTCCTTTTGACTCTGCTTCCCTGTGGGGTGGGCTGGCTGTGCTGACAGGATGGCTGGGAGTGTTGTCCTGGCAGTTGTTTGGCTAAGAGTCCCAAGAGTGTCCCTGTGCTTCACACAACATAACCCAGGGTGGTGGTGCTTTGTGGGATCTTGTGTTAGGATGGAGGGCATTGCATTCTACCAGGTGGGTACTGTGGAGTTTGTGTTGGGGGGGTGTGAGGGGAGGTGCTGGTGACTATAGTCAGTGCTGCAAGTCCCCCTTCCCACCCAGCCAGCCAGATATCCCACCATGGAACGTGCTTGCATTGCAGGGAGTGGAAGTTGTCTCTCAGGATGTCAGTCAGTGGTGTCCTGCTGTTTGTTGGTGCACAGTTGGCAGCAGGGCCTTGTGCTCCCCACAGCAGTAGCCAGTGTCAGCCATCTTGTGAGTCCTTCTCCACTCCCTGTGATGTGAGCATGGTTCAGGGTGGTGTTGATGGGCCAGTTGTGGGGGTGAGCTATGTCTGTGACTACGACTCCCATCATGCCATTGCCTCCACCCCACTTGCCAGCATTCCCATACTTACTTGCTTTTGTGTGGAGTTCAGTGGGTGTGGGTGTGAGGGCAATGGCAAGATGGCTGACAGTGGTGTCCTGCTGTTGGTTGGTGTGCAGTACCCAGCATGCCCTTGTGCTCCCCACGACACAGCAACAGTGTCAGACATCTTTGATGGGCCTTTCCACTCTCTGTGGGATGTGCATGCGTGAGTGTGAGCTTGCTGGGCCATGTGGTGGGGGATGTAGGGCTGTGAGTACGACTCCCATCATGCTATTGCCTCCTCCCCCTTTCCCAGCATGCCCATGCTTCCTTCCTTTGACTCTGCTTCCCTGTGGGGTGGGCTGGCTGTGCTGACAGGATGGCTGGGAGTGTTGTCCTGGCAGTTGTTTGGCTAAGAGTCCCAAGAGTGTCCCTGTGCTTCACACAACATAACCCAGGGTGGTGGTGCTTTGTGGGATCTTGTGTTAGGATGGAGGGCATTGCATTCTACCAGGTGGGTACTGTGGAGTTTGTGTTGGGGAGGGTGTGAGGGGAGGTGCTGGTGACTATAGTCAGTGCTGCAAGTCCCCCTTCCCACCCAGCCAGCCAGATATCCCACCATGGAACGTGCTTGCATTGCAGGGAGTGGAAGTTGTCTCTCAGGATGTCAGTCAGTGGTGTCCTGCTGTTTGTTGGTGCACAGTTGGCAGCAGGGCCTTGTGCTCTCCACAGCAGTAGCCAGTGTCAGCCATCTTGTGAGTCCTTCTCCACTCCCTGTGATGTGAGCATGGTTCAGGGTGGTGTTGATGGGCCAGTTGTGAGGCTGAGCAATGTCTGTGACTACGACTCCCATCATGCTATTGCCTCCACCCCCTTCCCAGCATGCCCATGCTTCCTTCCTTTTGACTCTGCTTCCCTGTGGGGTGGGCTGGCTGTGCTGACAGGATGGCTGGGAGTGTTGTCCTGGCAGTTGTTTGGCTAAGAGTCCCAAGAGTGTCCCTGTGCTTCACACAACATAACCTAGGGTGGTGGTGCTTTGTGGGATCTTGTGTTAGGATGGAGGGCATTGCATTCTACCAGGTGGGTACTGTGGAGTTTGTGTTGGGGGGTGTGTGAGGGGAGGTGCTGGTGACTATAGTCAGTGCTGCAAGTCCCCCTTCCCACCCAGCCAGCCAGATATCCCACCATGGAACGTGCTTGCATTGCAGGGAGTGGAAGTTGTCTCTCAGGATGTCAGTCAGTGGTGTCCTGCTGTTTGTTGGTGCACAGTTGGCAGCAGGGCCTTGTGCTCCCCACAGCAGTAGCCAGTGTCAGCCATCTTGTGAGTCCTTCTCCACTCCCTGTGATGTGCGCATGGTTCATGGTGGTGTTGATGGGACAGTTTTGGGGCGGGCAATATGTGTGACTGCGACTCCCATGATGCTATTGGCTACACTGACTTGGCCAGCATACACAGAATTCCTTCCTTTGAGTGGTCTTCACTGTGTGTTGGTGTTGTTGTGGTGGCTACATGTGTGGATGTGTTTGTTAGTTCTATTTGTGCCACTGCCTAGCTGTAGTTGTGGTTGTGTTTGTACATGTGTTGGCACAGTTGGATGTGACTTTTTTGATGGCATGTGTTGTGTTTCTCTGACTGACATACACATTTTGGGATGATTCTGTTCTGGTTGCTGTGTGATTGCTATGAGTGCATGGTTTGACTCTCCCCTTGACTGTGATGTGTGTGTGTTTTGTGGCAGTATATTGTGTACATTTGTTGTGTACTCACCAGGCTCTGGGATGTCCTCTAGTCCATATATGCTCACTGGCGGTAGGATGGCCCGCACCTTCTCCTCCCAGGGCCTGAGGTATATTGGCTTGGCAGGAGGGCCACTGCCGGTGTGTTGGCTGTTGATGTAGTCTTGCTTCAGCAGTTTCCGTACCCTCCTGCGCACGTCATACCACCTGTTCTGGATGTCGGTCTTTGTGCGCCGACATGGTGATTGGGCGTTCACCCTGTTGATGATCCTCTCCCACATCTTGGTTTTCTGCGACATGGGGGTCTGTTGGACCAATGTGCCAAACAGCTGTGGCTCTACCCTGAGGATCTCGTCTACCAGGACTTCCAATTCACAATCTAGGAACTTGTGATTCTTCTTGGGGGGCATGGTGATGGGTGGTGATGGTGAGTGATGTGTGTGTTGGTGTGCAGGTGAGGGTGTGTGAGTGTGTGTTTTGCTGGGTGTATGTGAGGTAGGTATTTGTTGGTGTGCTGCTGGTGTGTGGCTTGTGTGAGGGATGAGCTGTGGGTGTGTGGTTGCTTTCTCTTGGGTGATGGCAGTGGAATGGCATTTGCAAAGGCTCATGGTAGTGATTTGTGTCCTTTATATAGGTGGAGTTGTGGGTGTGTCTTTGTTCTCTGTCCCCACCCCCCAGTATTTATTGGCTTGGTAATTGCTTGTTTGGCCTTTTTTGGGTGATTTTTCCTTTGTGTTGTTTGTGTATGTTGGAAACGTTCTTGTGACCGAGTCGGACCCTGCATTGGTCTCGTACGGTGTTTTCCGTTTCGTTCACGCTGTGTTTGTGCAGTTTTCTATGCTGCGTACGCGTCGGTCGCGGTGTATTGTGTTGCTTCGGCTCGGTTTTGTATGCGTGTCGGTCGTACGGCTTGTCCTCCGTCCGACTCGGTCGTGTTTTCGCGCCTTGCATCGTACTTTGCGGTTTGGAGTTGGCGGGTACGTTTCGGTCGGATTTGTTCCGGGTGCGTGTCGGTCGGTTGGATTCGCGTGTTTTTCCGGCCGGATTGCTATTTTCCGTGCGGCTCGGTCGGTCGGCTTGGTTTCCTTACGTGTCGGTCGGATTTATCGTGGCTTGCATCGTACTTGGCGTGTCGGGCGCCACTGGTACGTGTCGGTCGGTAATTTTTCCGGCTCCGAGTCGGTCGGTGCTTTTTCCGGCCTGAATCGGAATCGACCTCTTACTGTAGTGCTGCAGCCTCACTGTAATATTGCAATGTAGTGAGTTGTATTAGTTATTAATATTATGTGAGTGATGTTAGTTAATGAATGTTTGTAATGTATTTGCAGTGTATCTTATGTGTGGTTGGGTATATTGTGTGGGTTTTTTATAGATGTGTTTTTTAACCAAAGAAAAATATTTTGGTTGTATTTTAACCAAGAATAAGGGCCTGATTTAGATCTTGGCGGACGGGTTACTCAGTCACAACGGTGATGGATATCCCGTCCACCAAAATATAAATCCCACAGGATATAATGGGACTTACATTTCGGCGGACAGGATAATCCAGCACCAGTGTGACGGAGTAACCCATCCACCAAGATCTAAATGAGGCCCCAATTTATTTTTATTTTTCAAGGAGTGGTTTCCTAATTTAATTTAATCAGGTGTTTATGGTTTCCTAGGGCTGTGGATTAATTCTGTGGATATATATTTTGGGATGTTTCATTTTTGTGGATTTGTTAATTGTGGATTAAGGAGGATCAGGTACATCAGCCAGAAAACCGCAACTTGTGTTTATGTCTTCTTTTTGGGTGGGAAATATTTACTATTGTTAGAGTTATTTATTGTTATGTTATAGAAAACTAAATGGTTTATATTGTATATATGTGGAATGAAATGCTTCTTAGTCTTTAATTGCTTAATTTTCTATTCTTAGGTATATGAAATGCATTTATTTATTTGAAATTATTTTTATGTAGCAGTCTTGTTGAATATTATTTTAATTATATTTGTAAGGACTGATTAATAAAGATAATTTAAATTATATTCATTACTAAATATTTTTAAGTGTGTTTATTGGTTCCTGTTATATTTTTGTGTAAGTAGGATTGTTAGGTGGGTTATGGTAGAGTTTTTGGTTTGCTTTCTAATTAGTGTAGTCCTTTGTTATTTATAAAGAGGCTTATATTGTTTTAAGCATTTCTTTGGTCTTTTTGGATATTTTATTTTTACTTTGGGCTACAGATTGCTCTATTCTTAGTTCTTGGTTTAGGTTTGTTCCTTACTTAGGATTTCTAGGAAGGGTAGAGTGGCTTTGGCCTAATGTAGCTTGGAAGGTGTTGTGCCATCCTTCCACTGTGTTGTTTGTTTTAGCTTGTTGAGCCATGGTGCAGTAGTATACGTTCCACCATGGTATTAGAAACTTGGGTTGGCATTTGTGGTCAGAGTCTTGTAATCTGATAACGAAAATGTCTATTAGCTGACTTTGGGGCTTATTTACAAGCCCCTGGCACCGCCAGTGCGTCACTTATAATATGGTAAAAAGTGATGGACCAATGGGGCAAGGGGCTTGTAAATAAGCCCCTTTGTTTTTGTTTTTCCATTTGGTAGTAGGGGCATTCTATTAGGAGGTCACAGTGGTTAGCTACTTCTGTGACTGGTACATATGCTCGGATTATTATTATTTTTTATTTCTAAAGCGAATTGGATGGTTGAAGGGGCCTATTACGAGTTTGACGGTGCGGCAGCGGGACCGCCCCGCCGCCGCACCGCCAAACCCATGTGAGAACCGCCCGCTGTATGATTACTTTTTTAGTCATAGGTGGGTGATGCCTTTGGCATTCCCACGGCGGTGCCTTTAAAATAGGCACGGCATTTGGAACATCAAAATCAGTTCCAGCAAGGCATGGACTGAAAAGTCCATGCCTTGCTTGAACTTCTCTGCATGCACACATGTTGTGCCCCCTGTGTGCATCCACAGGGCGTGAGGCACAAAGGGGACCCTGTAGGGCTCCATTTGTTTCCTCTCAGCCAGGGTTTTCATGGAGGAGGAACCACCATAAAATCCCTGGCAGAGAGGAAACTTCTAATATGCTTGGCGGGAACACAGAGGTCTCGCGAAACATATAGATGCCTCTGAATCGCCATGCCACCGCCAGGGACCGGCGGTTCCATATCGGTGTCGGCGGTCCCAGGGCAGCATGACCACTAGGGTTGTAATGTGGCAGTCGCAAGACTGCCACCGCCACCTCACACGAGTGGGACTGCTAGACTCGTAATCGGCCACTTAGGGGCCGATTCCAATCTGGGTCGGAAAACTCTCCGACCGAGCCGGATCCGGAGAGATTTCCGACCGAGCCGGACTCCTGCAGTCCGACCGAGCCAGTACGATGCGGCCGCATGCTGCCGGACTCGATTCGGTCAGACTCCCATTGAAGTCAATGGGAGCCGGTCGTACGACGCGTACATGGGCTCCCAGTGACTCAATGGGTGCGTCGCAAACAAGTGCGCCCCTACAGTGTGTACGCGTTGGTGCAACTCGCACCGTACATGCATGTTTAGGGGGACCCTTGGGTCCCCCTGTGTTCGACTCATACGGCTACGGGTGCAGGGGGGTCCGGCACGGAGCCCCCCAAGTCCGGCTCCGGGAGCTTTTTTGAGCCGGACGCTCCGACTTGATCCGGTTGTCCGACGCGTCCATCTTACTCGCTCGGTCGGATAACGTCTCCATTGCGTGGTGCGATTCGTTTCCGTACGAGTCGGTCGGAGCGGTTCGGATCCGGAAACGGTTCGGTCGGAACACACGCGTACATTCGCATCGTACTCGCTCGGTCGGACAGCTGTACGAGTCGGTCAGAAAAAACGCGTACGGCTCGTACTTTTTCCAGCCGGATCCCGTTAGGAGAGCTTCCGACCGAGATCGGAATCGGCCCCTTAGTGTACATTTTTGGAGGTGTCTCCAAATGCTTTGGTTAAAGTTGTAATAGCAGTACTAGTTAGTTTTTATTTTAGTTCGGTTTATCATGCATTATCACTTTACACATTTTATACTTATATATTTGCTGCCCTCTTAACATGTTGCTATTTTCTTCAGCGTTTCTTTAATTATGTTGAGATGCGAATCAAGCGGTGCACCTTTCCTTGCTGTATATAGAATGTTTGTTTTCCTAATACTTAAAAATTGGTTTGGTTAGTTTAACAGGTGTTTTAGTGTTATTTTATTTTTAACGTTTAGGGGTTGTTAGTTCTTTTATATTTAGTTATAGTAACTTACTTTAAAAAAATCTTTGTTGAGTTTGTCATGTGGGAACTTGGTGTTTTTGGTTTGTTCTATGGGGTCCTCCTTTATAATCTTCCAACATGTTAAAATTTAGAGACATACAGGTTTTAGTTTAGCGGTAAGCAATTACTTTAGGATAGTTTCAAATTACCGGGTTTATATTACTTACTTTTTGACATAGATGGTAGGTTTCGTGAAGGGTAGCTCCTGACATTTCTGTCTGTAATCCGGTAGAGTTTAGCTTTCATCTAAGTGTAGCATTATTGCTGCAAAGGGTGGATTCTTTTTCTGCTGCTTTTATAGGGTTAATTAATTAAAGAGTTGTTTTGGTTACTTTGTTTCACATTGAAGTTTATTGGTTACTTTATGTTCGGCCTGAATTTTATTGGACAGTCTGTTCCTTATTCGGTGAGCGCTAATTAAGTTTTATGTTTAACTGTTGTACTTATATTTTTATGTATACATATTAGTTTTAAGTTTATATAATTTTATGTTATATTGCAGTAATTTTTGTATATTAATGCAGCTTTATTAGTTACATTATTTTTATGTGTTTAGTCGGTTTAATTTTTGTATATTTATTGTAGTCATCTTGGAGTAGATATGGTTTTATAAATAATGGTCAATATTTGTTTTTTGGTTTACATGATGAGTTAAACATTTTATAATATTTTATTTGTGTTTTGGTAATTTCTGGGCCTTTAAAGTTCATTTTTATTTTATAGTAAACTAAAATAGTATTTGCAAAATGTATTTAAACAATATTGTTGTAGTTGATATTCTTGGTTTTGATATTTTTGTTATTTTTTATATATTTTATTACATGATGATATTTTGTGTTTCTTTATTTATGTTTGTGATATTGTGATATTGTTGATATTTTTTACTGCAATATTCTTGTTAGCGATATTTGTACATTTCTTAAGTGTAGGGGACAATATTTTTCTGACAATATTAGCGTAATTCAAAATTGTTGTGGTGGTTGATATTGTGTCATACAACTCCTGGTACCATCTCCCTCTTCTAAAGAAAGTAAAAAACGTTTCTTCCAGTAAGTAACTTCAGAACTACTGTTCAAGCCCTTGAACTCTCGCATCTGGCTGGTGGTAATGCTTCAATCCATGGCATCCCAGATTCTACACTGGCACCTCTTAAGGGCATCTCATACGTCTCATCCAGGGTCTGAAGAAATGTGATCACATCACCCCCATCCTGATTGAACTCCATTGGCTGCCCTTGCCAGGCCACACTATCTTCAAAACAAGCTGTATCATTTATAAAGCCATAATGACTAGTATTCCCACTTAATTTGCAGACAAGCTCACCACTTCTGGTGGTTCTCGGACACGATCAAACTACAGACTAAGAAGTATGAAAAAGAAAAATACAAGGCAGCAGGCATTTTCCAGCTGTGCTCACAGAATCTCGAACAACATCCCCATATCTATCAGGACTGCCCCAATGCTGCTCAAATTTACGAAACACTTGAAGATGCACCTCTTTAAAGAACACGTTTCAATTTATTAACAGTCCACAAACTAGCTACCTCTCCTCTCACTCATTGTTTCTATAACTGTCTTTATACTGTACAACTCTCCCCTGCCTTTTGGATGGGTTCGTACTATACAAATACCACATACATATATACATGATAAAGAGATGGTTCTTACGAGATTCATGATTTGTCAAGAAGGTGGAATACCTTGCTGTGTGATCCCTGTGTGGTCACTGAAATTGTTCATTCATCATAGTTATTTTCCATTCAGTAAACAATTATCAAAGCTTTTTTGGATATTTCCCATAAATGTCCCCAACACTGCCTCAATTTTATCAGTGGAGCAGCGCAGTTTAGGCGTCACCCTTACCCGTCACAGAAGTGCTATTTTATGTATATTTGACAATATACACTGTGTGCCTAACTTTAATAACCTGACATGAAGCATTTAAACTTAATACTGAATTGTATTCACTGTAGAAATTTAGAGACCCATAACCATGTGCACTTTAATGTTTATCTTAACCATTGAGACATGTAGTTACATTTATATTTGCACTTATGTTTCAAGTCATATCGCATTTATTTGAAAGCACATTACATATGTAATCATGAACACATTTATTCAAATTTGTAGTTGTTCTTGAAGTTTTATGTGCATTTGTAATCATGTATTCGAAGTGCACCTTGAAATTCTTGAATAAGGTTAGCTTGACTAAAGGCCTTGAATTTGAAATGCATTTTGCTTGCTCTGCGTGTTTCTTCTTGTGCAGGTGCATTCTCATGATTTCATAGCTATAGAAAGGAGTATTGTTGTATTATTGATTGTGAGACCTGAGAGAGAAAATCTTGGCAGGAGTTTGATGAGCTAACGAGCTAAAGAAGCCTCCTATTCATCGCACAACAGGAACAGAGGGATGGTCATGGTTACAGTGACTGTCCAAGTTCTGTTGGATGGGAAAGTCTGGAAATGTTGCCATTGCATGATGTGGAGCTTAACACCATTAGTCTCTGGATGGGTGGGGAGAGATACGCCCAACATTGGAGTACCTGTGTGTTTTAATTAATGTATACACTGTTAGAGTTTAGAGCAGACCCCTTTGGATTTCGAGAGGTGCTGACCTCGTTGCTTCCTTTCTCTTTGAGAGTGTGTGACTTTATGCTAAACACTTGTTCCCTTATGAAGATTTCTGTAGAAATCTTCACTATGCTGACCCCTTCCAAGCTTCCCTGAATTTCTTTGAGACCTTTCCCTATGATCCCAATCATAATTTAGATTTAGAATCCCATTCATGTTTAGGAAGTAGGAGCGGAGTTTCCTAAATGAAAACTGATTCTTATTTCTTGGTATCTGTATCGTTCTCACTGCATTTATTGTATGCTTTATTTTATCGAGTCAGAATCTGATTCAATGCCTTAATTTGTTCATTATAATCCTTCACTTTTACAACATGTTCTTGATTTGTGTATTTACTGGAATGATTATCATTTATAATTAACTAGCTTAGCTTTAGTAACCGATTCCCGGTCCTTATTGTGTGGTCAAATGGGCTACATGAACTTTAAATTGCCTTATTGAATGTTGACTCCCTTCTGCCTCTCAGCCAACCAAAAAGATTCCTGGAATGAGAAATGATGACCACTTTCAAGTGTGCTCCCATCAGCAGCCTCCGAATTTACTGGTATTCCAAATAAAGTATGTGGAGCCCACCAACAACGTATGCAATCTTGCACAAATTCTCTTATTTTGTCTGCAGTTCTACTTCTCCCTTCTACACACTTCAGTATTCACAATTGGATTATTTTCCATGTAAGTCTTAAACACTTTACATAATAAAGAATAGTGCTGCCCTCCATTTACTTAGGCCCTCATTACGAGTGGCCTCTTAATTCCTATGGGACCTATAACAGCTGTTACCAGCCAAATAAGAATGTTTTACTTTCACACAGAGATTTTGGCTGTTGAAAATGCATGACAGTATGGTGAAAATGAGGAATTGCCATTGGAATCGGACCTAGAATTACTGATTCCCCCTGTAATTTCTCATTTCTTTGTGGACTCTCAGCGTACCTCTCATAATAGGCTAGGTTTTCCCTACTCCTTGAGGTACGGGTATCCCCAGCATCTTCAACTCTTGGGGTGAGGAAAATCCAGACCATTTTCCAGGCCATTTGTAATGAGGGCCTTGGTGCCCAATTTATTTTTATCTCAATGCCTCTCCCATCACCAAATTGTAGGCTTGTGAAAGGAAAATATGTATTATAGAGGAGAGGAGAGGCCCTCTAAGGCCATACTCTGCATTCTCACATCACTCACATGTAGAGGAGCCGACTGATGGAAGGAGATCACGCTTTTCTCCACACTATGGTGATAGCAAACACTGATTAAAGAACTAGTGGGTGTGCGGCTGCTACTTAGTTATTTGTTGGGGCACTCATTACACTCACCGCCAGCCCTATCGCAGCACAGAGAATCCCTTTATGATTCATGGGACTGTGCAGGCCTGTCATGCAATGCACAATTAACATCTCAGATTTCAATAGCAGCTTTGGTGAACCCGGCTCACGTTATTTATGATGTAATAATAATTATAAATTACAATAACTTATGCTATATTTCAGTGGTTCTTAACCTGGGGTCCGAAGACCCCTGGGAGTCCGAGAGGCATACTCAGGTGGTCTGTGACTGTGTAACGAAATTAAATAATATTAAAATTAATAAATTAACATGAATAAAATATATGCAATCAAAGAAGTAAAACTGATGATTTTAAAACTTTTTCTGTTTTTGAATGTGAATTAAACAAAATATTTCAACATTTGAGCATTTGTCTGGCGTATACTTGTTTTTGCATTATTTGTGTATTGTTTTGAAGTTCAAATCATAGAAATTACTTAGACTGGGGTCCCCAGCTTACAATAATTACTCAGTAGGGGTCCCCGGATTCAAGTAAACATTCAGTAAATATTCACAGAAATCAAAAAGTTAAGATCCACTGCTATATTTGATTACATTAAATCCATCACACAACTTTCAATCTTGGACAATTTTATAATTTTCAATGAGCGCATTTTCTCCTTCATACTTTTTTTATGGAGAGAAGTTAGAGAAAATAAGAAGAAATATTTAAAATGCACCAAAACCCTAGCAGAGGAACAAATTTATAATTTAAAATCAAAAAGCTCATCATGGCCACTTTTAAAATCCACAATGTTTTGCAAAGCATTTTCATTCAACTCGCACCCATGGTCTTTCAAGTGTGATGCGAAAATTCAACCCTCTAAATGTCATAGCATGTTGTGCCTTAAATGATCCTTTTTCTATGTTTAGATGTAACTCCTTCCTTCCCTCTGCGTTTCAACTGCTATGGCTCACTGTGCTATAAAAACATCCCAGTTAACTCATCAGTGTGAAAGCAATATGCAATAAGCGAGCTATACATGTTTGAAAGGGTTCTCTGTAGACCATCCATCATTCAACAAGGTATTCTGCATATGGCTGTTATTTTCAGATGTCAGACCCTGTTGCAACTGCAGGTTTCAACAAGATCAAAATCATTGACTGCTGACTTTAGCATATTTTCATAATTAGTGCCAATAATGAGCCATTCATATGCAAAACACCTTGTGTATTGTACCTCTGCAGTCCAACTTGCTTTGCATTGTCAATCAACAACTGATATGGTTTTTCCTCATGAACTCTTATGTTTTTTTTGGTTTTTTTTGCTTTGTTTTAAAAAGAGTGACTTTGGTGAGTCTGTGCAAATAACAGGCAATATTAATAAATCTAGCAGCGCCTTTGCTGTCGGATCCCTTGGAAGAAGCTGCAATTGTTCGTGTATGCGTTATTAATTGCAGCCTTGGTACCCGGCACAGTCATTGAAGGCAGGTTTTAATTATTCCACAGCCCAAAGATGCTGAAGAATGTGGAACCTCCTGGGTCTTCTAAAACTACTGCAAAAACACCAGGCAAACATGTCTTCGCACCTGACAATGATTCCTGAAGGTTAACAAATCCCTTCTGATTTGCCAATTTAATCTAAGCTAATTGATCTAATATGTCTGCAAACCTAGGGCCATGAGAAAGCATTAAGGTAATGTATGAATCCTCCTCTAAATGCATCAATGTGGTATTGTTTGCATCACGTTTACAACATCACCCTTGGCCCTCTGCAGTTTCTGCGGAAATAATTGGCTCGGCTTCGAAGAGTGTCCCCCTACATTAAAGTCAGTGAGTGTGTTCTCACGTGCAGGGTACGCTCCTCCTTGACGTATTAACCACAGGAGAGTGTAATGTTTATTTAGCGGTTAAAGATGGAGTGAGAAAAAGATGGGATGCTGGAAGTGCACGATACTGAAAATGTGTCCCCGTACATTAAAGTCAGCAAGTGTGTTCTCACGTGCAGGGTACGCTCCTCCTTGACGTATTAACCACAGGAGAGTGTAATGTTTATTTAGCGGTTAAAGATGGAGTGAGAAAAAGATGGGATGCAGGGAGTGCACGATACTAAAAATGTGTCCCCCTACATTAAAGTCAGCAAGTGTGTTCTCACGTGCAGGGTACGCTCCTCCTTGACGTATTAACCACAGGAGAGTGTAATGTTTATTTAGCGTTAAAGATGGAGTGAGAAAAAGATGGGATGCAGGGAGTGCACGATACTGAAAATGTGGTAGGATTACACAATGTGAGGCTGGCGAAAATGTACCACGGCCTATCCCAAGCTTTTTCGTAAAAAAATGGCCGGCCACGCGTTTGTTTTTCTTTATTGATAGCACGCGCCTCCTGTTGTAAATTAGCATTATACCGACTTCTGGTGAACGCTAAAGCACGAGCACCCTTTAGCGCACTGTCACGGCTTTATTGCATTATGTTAAAAGAAGTAGCGCTTAACAGACTCTCTAGGGACTGCAGAGATCTCTGACACCCGGAGGGGACTGGTTTGAACGCTACAAAACTGCAAAACATTTTTTTTTTTCAATTAATACATTTATAAAGCTATGTACAGGTAAAGCCAAACATATATGCATTAAATGCAGTTCAACGCGGCAGAGACCCCGGTACAAATGTGTGGCTCTTCTTCCACGGTACAGGGGAAACATCGAATCAATCTGCTGCCAGAGAGGGCATCACAGTGATACAGACTCCGAAGGCAGGGCCTCGTGCCCAGCTGGGGCTTTAGACGTATGCACCAACAGAGCGTGCCACGGCCGCTCTGGCTCGAAAGGCCCTAGGCTGCAGACCGATATGAATGTATTCAATAAAATAGCTGGGTTAAATAGCTTGTTTTCATCGTCTTCGGACCTCACGTTCATTTTTAGAATGAATTGGTCCTCTAGAAGAGCAAATAAACATTTTCGGGGGCACAGCAGGTTCAGCAGACGGGGACTGGCGGCGACAAAGCATCAAACGCTCTGTTAAATATGAAACGCGAGAGCGATGCTTCCAAGTTCACCCCTGAACACGAAGAGCGACGCAGTCCAGGGTAGGAGCGGCTCCGAGGCGGCTATGGCACCGCTCAGCATCGGAGGGAGAACAGCAGGGCTCCCCGCTAGAGCGAGCTGTGGCTTTCTGGGAGCAAGATGTGCCCCGCGCGCTTCCAAGTCACTCAATGCACCCTGTGCATCTGAAGAGCTGCCACCAATTAGCTTAACCCTCAAAAATAAAGCAGCTTCCGGTGTTTTATGTGCAGTCTTTGATAACAAAAAAAAAAAAACAATGAATGCATTTGCTCGTGCTGACTTCCGAAAGAACCCGCGTGTAAAGAGATCACACAATTTTAAACGCATTTGTCACACGCTATCAGAATAAGCAGCAGGGTGATTTGCATATGCCAAATAGCCAAATAGCTCTGATAAACAATCTGCTCCCTGGCAGAGGGTATGGAAGTTTGCTTGTCTATTTTTCGAAATTCGGAGATCTCAGAGGCCAGTAATATTTGTACACTTGTGTATCCAATATTATGAACAAACGCTCAGGCTCCAAAGAAAGCTCGCGAGCTGCGCCTCCTCTGTGAGGTGGTGGCAGACCCTGGAAGGGTGTTGGGCCCAAAGAGAGGCGTGGAATATCCCCCGCCTTCTACCCCCTGTACAGGGTCCAGCTAAATCTTTTACCAATAAATGTTTTGTGTCTGTGCAGGCGACAGAAAGAGGCGACATGCTCACGTTGTGAACCCTACATGAGATGAGTTGAATAGAAGCAATTGTTTAAAAACGTAGCAGACAATAAACACCTATAATGCTGGTGAGCTGCGTTTTTTTTCTGGAAATTGATCGGTTCGAAGTGAATGAAATGCGTGTGTAGTATTTGTTTGTCCCTCATTACAACCCTTACAACGTTACTTATTAAGACCTGTATTTTTAAAGTATAAGGAGGCTAGGAATTGTTTATTTGCCCCCCTCTCTGAATTGGTATGTGTTAAAACTTTTAGCTTTTTCAAAAAAAAATTAAATATGTTTTAGATAGGTGATTAGATTTGGTATGCCAAATATGATTTTTGATTGGTAGATTATTTTGTACATTATAATCTGAAATCTAGGGCTGGATGTAAAACCAAGTGCTATCTGGCCACGCCCCACATCATGTTTAAGATCTGATAGGAAAAGGGTCCTTGCTGCATAGCATATCGTATTTTTATTGTAAACTGTTGTTTTTAAAGCTATTTAAACTGTATAAAGGAGGATGTTTGGATATTTAAAGGGACGAAGTCTTATGGAGTTTCGCACAATTTTAAAATTGGGTGGGTAAAGATTTTTATACATGTGCACACGCACTTCATATATTGGGCTGTGTGATTATATGGAGTTACGTTTGCTTTTAACGCCCACTTGTATAGTGAAATTATAATTGTTATGCCTTCGATTGTGTTTTATTCTGTTATCAAGAATATCATGATATAATACATTGCAAATTTCTTTCTCTTTTTGTATATTTTTATGTGGAACTCATTGGAGTTCCGATTCATAAATAAACATTGCATTGTTGTGGAATGAAAGCGTGCATTTTTGGGCCATTGGGGAAGGGTTGAAGGGTGGGAGACCACTATGATTTTATTGAGGGAAGTAGCTTGCTTGTTTAGAAAGTGAATGTTAGCACGTCGACTTGAGGGTAACACTCCAAATGAGGGTGAGCTGATAAGTAAAGGCAATCAAAGATTTGGCGCTGGTAGGTACCAACTTTTGTCCGCCCAGCAATATTCAGAAATGTATTCCACAGGCAAAAGCGCAACCTGCACGTCTAATCTGTTTGGTAAACCTGTGGTAAAATTGAAAACCTTTTTTTAATGACTACTGCCCCCTTCAAACAACCAGCCCAACAATAATACGCAGGCACCAGTACCACCCCGAAATAGGGAAACGTTTGCTTAGTTAAGTCACATTTCGGTTGCATTTAACAATGCGCAGTTGCAAAAACAGAGCTCCCAAGACGGAGGGCTGCTCAGTGGCATATGAAACGCTATAATAACGGTGTAATCGGGCCCACCACTCATTGGTTAAATGTCACAGGTGCTTATCTTCAACCACAAATGCACTCAAAATTGCTGCCATCCAAACAAGAGCTTTCTAGGAGGACTTCTGTGTTTTCGACTTGCATAGAACTGTTTCTTATAACATTGCCCTGCGGTCTAAGATTGCCCACGTGCTGCACAGTCAGACTGGCCTATAGGGCAATCAAGCAGTGCCTGATCGGCTGATCTGAAAGGTCAGTGTGTGGGCCGTTTTATAGGCTGTTTTTTTTACTGTTGATTGCACTGATATTAAAACAAACATTGCCTGCAGCAAGCTCAGATCCTTGCAGTCTTCCATATCTTGCAAAACTCAAACACAGCATGTCTGTTGTTGCAAGTTTAAAACTGCCCCAATATGAAAACATGGGCTACTTTTTTTACCTATCTAACTCACTAATGGCGGGCACTTTTATTTTGGCGCTCGGGCCTATTTTCTGTCCCAGTCCGACCCTGAATATGCTCAGTCCTTAAATGTTTTCCAAGCAGTAACAAAACATGAGAGGCAGACGAAGATCCCACCGTTTACTAAACCAAAGCACACAAAATGTACTTTTCGGAGTAGGAATGGGAGGGTTCTGCTGTGGCTTATTGAAACAAGCTGCTGTCCCCACTGCATAATGTACATCCTCTATACTATCTTAAACAGTGATGCTGGAACTTGTCCAGTGAGTCACTTCACCCCAACATCAAAGGGATATTAAACAATTGTGACGCAGAATGAGCAATTCTAGAACTAGCCATACTTTTTTTTTGTGGAGAACGGTGCCCATCTCCCCAGTTTTTGTCAAGAATGGGGGCTAATAGTGCATTTTAAAGCACATTTTCGCACAAAATGTAGATACAAAGTGGTCTGGAATGCTCATTTACAGAAAGCACAGTCGTTATTAAATGGCCTGATTTTCATGTTCGTAAATCAGTAGAAACAACCTATGGAAATCTAAACATATAGACTTAAATTGCAATACTGTGGTCTTTTTGAAGACACATCTTAAAAGGGTTCACTGATAGAATATCGACAACTAAAATATCCCCATACCAGAATATCGAGGTATAAATATAGATGTAAAAAATATCGACATCCTATATTTATAATGGTAAGTACAAAAATATTGAGAAAAAATATTGATGTCATAAATATAGTTGTACAAAATATACGTTTTTATATTTATAAAATAAACTAATAAATATTAAATATATTAAAGAATAAAATTAAATAAAAAAATTAATTAGATTTAATATACATTTTAACAAATATAATAAATAAGCTTAATTTAAAAAAGTTAAACACTTATATAATAATTAATTTATATATATATATATATATATATATATATATTTACTTTAAAACAATTATTAAACTAATAATTTGAATGAATTTTATAATTATAAAATTAAATAAAAAATTAACAAATAATTATATATATATACATATAATAACATAAAATCTATTAAACAAAACATTCTATTATAAATTAAAACAAACTATTTATATATCTTTAAACTTACATTTCCCACTCCATTCCGTGCAACAGTAGGTAAAGTGTTGGACAGCGGAGGGGTAAAAATTACTATTCCCACTCCAATGAGTGCAACAGTAGGGAAAGTGTTGGATAGCGGAAGGGTAAAAATTACTATGCCCACTCCAATCAGTGCAAAAGTAGGGAAAGTTTTGGATAGCGGAGGGGTAAAAATTACTATTCCCACTCCAGTGAGTGCAACAGTAGGGAAAGTGTTGGATAGAGGAGGGGAATATTTACTATTCCCACTCCAGTCAGTGCAACAGTAGGAAAAGTGTTGGATAGCGGAGGGGTAAAAATTACTATTCCCACTCCAGTGAGTGCAACAGTAGGGAAAGTGTTGGATAGCGGAGGGAAACATTCACTATTCCCACTCCAGTCAGGGCACCAGTAGGGAAAGTGTTGGATAGCGGAGGAGCAAAAATTACTATCCCCACTCCAATGAGTGCAACAGTAGGGAAAGTGTTGGATAGCGGAGGAGCAATAATTACTATTCCCACTCCAGTGAATGCAACAGTAGGAAAAGTGTTGGATTGGGGAGGGATAAAATTTACTATTCCCACTCCAGTGAGTGCAACAGTAGGGAAAGTGTTGGATTGCGGATTGGTAACATTTACTATTCTACTCCAGTCAGTTCAAAATTAAAAACAAACAAAATATCATCAACAAAATAAAAATATTAAAAAAAAAAAGTAAATACAAAAAATATAAATATGTTAAAAATAAAAATATATTTAATAAAAAATATTATAATGTTAAATACATATCACAAATACCTACAAATATTATATTAAATAAAATTAAAAAAATTAATTTTCAAACAAATACATATTTTTATTTAGAAATTATTTATTAACAAAAACATTAATTATTTCACATATTTAGTCTATATACTTCCTACTCTATAACACCACACAACTCACAACCCACATCGAAAATAAAAAAAAGTATTTGCATAATTAACATAATTATTTTTCTATTAAACAAATATTATTATTTAAAAAACAAATTAAAACACATAAAATGTCATTAACTTTCCAGCCATTACACCTATAACCACCACAACCCATACCTAAAATTAAACTGTAAAAAAATGATTTACACAATTAAAAAAAATTCTATTAAATAACTAATGGTATTTAACAACTAATTATAAAGTAAGTAAAATTAATGTACTCCCCACCCCACTATGGACCCAAAACCCACACAAAAACAAAATAATTAAACAATTGCCCTAATTAATTATCAATGTATTAATTAATATTAATTCTCAACTAATTAATAATTAATTAAAAATAAATTAATTACCACCTTTACCCTAAAAACCCCACAACCCACAACTAAAATTAATTACGCAATTTCCATATTTAATTGTCAATTAATTAATTAATATTAATTACCAAATAATTATTAATTAATTAAAAATAAATTACTTCACACCCTATACCCTATAAACCCCACAACGTGCACCTAAAATTAATTACACAATTACCATAATTAATTGTCAATTAATGAATTAATATTAATTAACAACTAAATATTAATTGATTAAAAATAAATTACTTCCCACCCTTTACCTATATAAACCCCACAACCCGCACCGAAAATGTACCAAAAAAATTAAAAACACTATTAACATTATAAAATCTCAATTAAATAAATATGAATAAATAAAAAATATTAATTAATTTATTATAATTAAATTACTTCCCACACTATTACCCTATAAACCCACAACCCGCTACGGAACTAAAAAAACGCACAATCTTATTAAAATAAAATTAATAAATACTACAAATGTAACACATATATTAAAAAACAAACAATACTTATACAAAAAAATACATCACATACATTTAAAATATATACTAAAATACATAACACAAATTAAAAAATTGATATTTCTTACCTTAAAGTCGATATTCTTCACCACGATATTCTATTTGAAACTCGATATTAGTGTAAGTCGACATTTCTAACTCGATATTTTGATTGAATGCCCTCTTAAAAGGACTAACCATAATATTGTGGGCCCAATTCATACTCACTTACTTTACACTCCCAACCCAGACGTACAGGCGCAAATAGCTGGATTTGCAACTGCAAGGAATTCCAAAGTGAGATCCATTTACATCCATGTAATATTGCCCCACAATCACGTAATATTATGCAATAGTAAATGCCATACATGAGTGGCAAGCGGACATTCAAAGCATCAAGGCTTTGAAAGTTTGTGAATGTCCAGATATACATGAACTGGAAGTCATTCATAAACTCCATTTGCACATTTACTCTTTTAAAGGGAGAGGTCGAATTGGGGGGGATCTGTGGGGCATAACGGGCCCATACCTTTTTAATTTAACAAAAACAGTTCCCCTAATTCATGTTAAAAGATAATGGTCCCTGGAATGTTAATACCGACACTGAGATGCCTCAGCTGAAGTGGACGGGAGGGCGCTATCCTGTGCTGTGCAGCCAAAAATAAACAAGGCTTCTCGCCAGGGTGTCTGCTACCTGGAAGAAATTAAACAAAATCAATTGGTTAATCCGCAAATATAGAGGTTGTTTGGAAGCCAGTATTGGCTTTAAGTTGAAGTCACTTGAAGCTTTGTGATGACAAAGATTTATTCTTTTTGAGAGGCATTGTAAGGGTTTTACTAGCTGAGCTGTGGAGTGCATGCTTTTAATGTACAGTTATACAAATTTGTTTCACTAAGTACATTTGGCATATTACTAAACCCTATATCTTGGAAACACTTGCTTTATCTTAAACGCAAATCTTTTTTGAGCATTTTGTGGCAGCCTATATTACATTGTGTAAATACAAGATTAAAATAATGACTTACATATTCACAGTGCTCTCTGTCAGGCTGGGACCTCGTAGCACTAAAAATACACAAGTCACTATTCCTCCCTGCACCAACCAGGATTCAGCTCTGTGGCTCTTCGGTTACACACAAAGACATCTGCAGTGATCACATTTACCAAGAGAGGTTTCATAATGTAAAATAGCGCATTTCTACCTGATAATTTTAGCTTGCATTTATGTTTTATTAATGGTGTGCTTTATTTTATATGCAATTACCTGAAAGTGAAAGACCAAGAAAATAGTTACAGAATATTTTGTTTTTTTTAGCAACCCCTTTTACCCTGCCCCCACATTGACTGTCCCTCCCCCATTGTGTCAAGGGCTTGCGTAAATTCATATTTTGGATGAGAAGTGCAATGCAACATTCCCAATCTTTGAAGGGGTGTTGGGGAAGGAGTTGCAGTACAGGGAAATATTTACCTTAAGGCTAAAAAAAAATAAAAGAAATAATTTGTGCCATTGCACACAGGTCCTGTCTTTGCACAATGCGCATTGGGGAAGTGCCAACACAAAAAAACAAAACAGGACTCAAAATGACTGACCTAGGAAATGCCTCAAATGCCTTGAAAGCTGTGATTGGTGCAGAAGTCCATGCGCAAGCAGGGAAATTATTGACAATGCCTGAAATGCTTTAAGCTATGCCCTTACAGGAGTAACATCTCTGTGTTCAGTTGAACAAACAGAGACGCACAATTGATTCACTCAGAGCTCTGCTTTTTATACAAAGATTCACTAAAAGCTGAATTCTAAAAACCCAAACTCATTTAGTGCTGTGCTCCTGACAACACCCATAATAAATCAAATCAAACTTAAGCTCTTAATAATACATAAAATATGCTTCAGATAATTCCAAAAATACACGATACATGATACTAGCCACAAATGTTCCCTTATTATAACACACAAAACATGCATAGCTCTGCTATGGCTAACACCTAGAGTGATTCACCCACAGGTCTGCTTTTGATATGGCATAGATTCACTCACTCAGACCTCTGCATTTTGATAATAGCCACATAGGGACCTTTTCATGGATTCACATATTATTTCCTACTTCACAGCAGTTTAGCAGCTGCAACTCCAAACACTTTAGTTATGTCAATTAGAGATATTGTGTGACCCAGCACAAGCTTGGAGGTACCACAACAGAACGTTTGCACAGTTATGGAGCAATTGTTTAAGGGGTACCTTCATGTTACTGAAAGATAATAAATGTTTATTTTGGCCACCTCAATGGTACCTTGCTCACTACCTCGAAAGGATGAAAGGTTGATTAGACTCACCATGATTTCAATTTATTGGGCTAAAACACAGATACCAGCAGCAGATACATTAGTCCACTGAGCCACCAGAATGGCCATGACTCCACTAAATATGCACTGATTTTTTGATATGCAGTGGTGTTATATTTGATTGAAAAAGCTGATATTTAAAAGAAAGAAAAATAAAAGTGAGTATGTTTCTGCCATGTGTGAATCACACAACGTTCTTGGTTCATTTTGACCCTTCAAAAACTTTCCCTATTAAGAAGTAGACGGTTTTATTTGCCTTTCCAATGAGGATCATACTTTTCAAAATATTTGTAAACTTCAGAATGGAAGAAGGATATGCTTTTGTTTTTTACATAACTTTCCCCTTTTTTGTTTTCTGTGCTCAAGCCAGCATAATTAGCTTAAAATTCAAAATACTTACACTTAGGGCTTCATTAGGATGAGGCTCGGAAAGCCTCCAAACACAGGGCATCATTACGATGGCGGGCGGACAAAGTCCGCCCGCCACCGCAACGGCAAACGGGACCGCCCGCAAGAGGTGCGGCGGTCCCGCCATGTCAATTAGGATGCCACCGCCACGGTGGCGGTGGCATCCCGCATCATTTACATTGCGGCGGGCGGTGCTGTGAGCAGCACCCGCCGCAATGTAAATAAAGCATGTTGCGCATTGGCATGCACAATGTGACAGGCACCGCGCGGTGCCTGCTGCCCTGTGCATGCAAATGTAGGGGGGTACCATAGGTACCCCCCAGGTGCACCCCCCACCCCCTCACCCCACCGGGGGCCCGCAACGGGCCCCCTTACCAAAGACCGTATGCCTTTCCATGGCAGCAACGCCGCCATGGAAAGGCACATTTCCGCCTGCATCACAATATGGATGGCGTTGTCTTGCAGACACCGCCACCATATTGTGCACGTTTTCCGCCCGGTCGACAAGTCGACCGGCGGAAAAGCGGCGGACGGTCTTCCCGTCCGCCGCGGACCCCCCAGCCATCCTAATATGGCGGGGGGTCACTGAGGCATGGATGGCGGGCAGATCGCCCCCGCCGGGCCGGCGGTGGCTACCGCTGGGCCAGCGGGGGCGATCCGCCCCCCATCCTAATAGGCCCCACAGTTCGGAGGCTTTCCGAGCCTCATCGCGGTTTCAAAACCGACAGCCTCATTACAACAGAGGCTGTCGGTTTTGAAACCGGCCGGACATTCTGGTTGGCTTCCGACAGGCTCAAGGAGCCCATCTGCCAGTCGGAACTGGCGCGTAACCACTAAAATGCAGTCCAGATTACGATGTCCGTTTCCGGCAGGGTTTCCATGCCGTGCTTTCTGACATGGAAATCTTGTCGGAAAGCAACTTTGGGGCCCCTAGCAGGGCCCCCTTGAGCCAGCGGCCTCCGGTTGGGGGCCGAGGGGGCACCTATGGTGCTCCCTGTTCATCCCTGCACCGCGTGGCCGGCACGTGCAGGGATAAACACTAACTCCCTTTTCTGTATGGGAGCTTGTGCAGCGGCCGGTTTCAAACCTCAGCACAAGATCCCATACAGAAAAGGGAGCTTGCGACCGGCGCTCACATCAAAATTCAGCGGTCAGGACCTCCGACCGGAGGTCGGTAGGACCTATATCCGCAACTGTGTCAAATGGATGCAAGTCCGCACGAGCATCCGCCCGACATCGAAATAAGGCCCTTTGTTGTTAGAGACTCATAATTTTTTTTTTGCATAAAATAAAAAAATGCAACAATTTTTTAGATAACTTTCTTCCCTACGTATGTTTTAATACATTTGACAATTGACTGTCCAGGAAGTTATTGAATGAAGATTTTGCAAAACATACCCCTCAAAATGCTGCTTTCCTTACCTGCTGCACTTCTCCATGATTTCAGGGGTTACTGCAGCAAATCTAGCACCCCTTGTTCTCGCGCAACTGGCCTTACAAGCTATCGCTAGTCACAAAAGGCAGTGACAGAACATAGTCAATTCTCTGTCTTTTTTTTAGGTCTGGCTTGACAGCACAGCAAAAAGTGGAAAAAGAACTTTAAGAAGCTCTACTGAGAGAGGTGCTTTAGCTATGCCCACCTTTTGGTCTTCCTTCCTAGTGGATTTGATTGGTTGGAAGTTGTGTGCTTCCCCTGAAACGAGTGCTTGTATTGCACTGAGTATGCTCAATATGGTAGTCTTTTTTTTTTTATCAAGTTTTATTGGCATTTGCATAATGACAGTACATTTTCATTCAGATGGAACATGTTAACATAGTCGATCTTGCGTTGGTTTTGCGATGTTACAAACTTCGTACATCATACTTTTTGTTCTCAGATTCTCCTCTGAGACACTTACAGCGCATTGTGTACAAATACCATTCTCCTAACTATGTAAAGACTTAACACTTAACATATCCCCCCACTCTTCCCCCACAAGGTCGTGTTATATCAAATCAACTCCGGGTTCCGAAAGTCATGTCACTGTCTGTGTGGCTTATATTTCTGCACTGTTCTCGGATGTTGGGGAGCCTCTGGGTGTCGCTACTGCCTCCATCCCTCCCTGCTCTGACTGCATCCCGTCTGTCGCCTCCGTTGGGAGGTCGTCTATTTGAGATACATCTGTTATCATGAGATACCAGGCCCTCGCATCTTCCTCTAGTTTATCATCTTTTCTAACTTTTTTAATTCGGATTAGCTCCGCTGTAGCCCATTCATGTACATCTTTAACCCAGCTCTCAACTGTGGGGGGGTCAGGACTCAGCCACCTAATTGCTATTCTTCTTTTTGCTATTACCAGCCCTAACTGGAGAAATTTTCCGCTGAGTTTTTTAGTTTTGGGCATGGGGAGAAGTCCCAGTATCACCTCCTTAATAGTGTGTGGTATCTTCCAACCCGTGGCGTTCTGTAGGCTATCTATCACTTTCCCCCAGTAGGGTGCTAGCTCCGGGCAGTCCCATACCATGTGTACAAAATGAGCATCCGCATATCTGCATCTAGGACAGTGATTTGGGCGCTCAGGATATATTTTATGGAGCACTCTAGGGGTTTAGTATGTTTGATGTACAATATTATATTGTATAAGTTTGAACCTAGTATTAGAGCTTATCTGTTTGACCCCCTCGTGTACTTTCTTCCATTCTATCGTTGTCAGGGGTTCGTCCATTATAGTGTCCCATTTAGTGTGAATTGGAAGGGGACCGGTGGGAAGATCTTCCCTAAGCGCTTTATAGATATGTGAGACCAGTCTACGTCCTCCCGCTAGGTTAGTTATTGTCTGCAGGACTATCGTGATGTGCGGCTCCTGCGGAAATGTCGGCCACAACTCACGGGCCACTGCGGAGATTTTTGCATATTGCAGATATTGCCCCCTACCCAGCTCAAATGTATTTTCTGCCTCCTCCCTTGTTAGGAATCGTTGGGAGGTATATAAGTCCCCCATCGTGTGGCAGCCTCCCTCTGTCCATTTATTAATTGACATTGTTTGCCCAATCTTTTTGAAGGGCTGTACAATTCATAGTGGGGCATCAGAAGCATAGGGCGCCCTTATAACTACCTTTTTTATTGCATTTTCCCAGGTCGCAGCAACATGCCTGAAAATATATGGGAAGGATTCAGGCACTCCAGACCCCAGCATGAGGAGCTCCAGCAGCGAGGCCCCCTGGTGAGTGCCCGCTAGTAGTCGTTTCTCCCAATTATCTTGCTCATCTAGCCAATGCACCGCATGCTGGAGCTGCATAGCCATATAGTATAGTTCTAGGCGAGGGACCTCCAGTCCCCCCTGTTCCCATCTCCTCTGCAAGGTGCCCAATTTTATCCTTTTCCTTTTGGATCCCCACAGCAGCTCCACCAGTAGGCGCTCCAGCTGTGAGAAATACGCGTGTGGAATTCGTAGAAAGAGTTCTGGATAGCATATAGGCACTGTGGTAGGATGACCAATTTTGTCAGTGTCACTCTGCCCATCAGTGACAGCGGGAGTTCTTTCCAGAAGGTGATCGATTTTTGGATGCCCTCCACACATCTCCCTATATTTCTCTCTAAATAGACTGTATGTGTGTGTGCCAGCTTAATCCCCAAATATCGTACTCCGTCCCTGACCCATTTCATCCCCACCCTAGGCAACTCAACTTCTCTTTTCCCGACCAAGTTTCCCATGGGGAAAAGCTTGGATTTCCCCGGGTTAAGGCGCAGTCCTGACAATTCCCTGAATCTAGTCAGCTCCGTGATAAGCACTGGTACAGCTTCTTCAGGATGACGCAGGTACACGAGCGTGTCGTCGGCGTACATAGACACCACATGGTTAGTGTCTCCCAGTCGGACTCCCTAACCCTCCATTTTATTTCTTAGGGTGCAATATGGTAGTCTTTAGTTGGATATGGTGACAAGCCAATGATAAAGAGTGTAGGCTTGAGTGGGTCATTGGGAAGAGCTATGTTAGATGGCACAGGCCTGATCTGATTATTATGAAAACTTATGAGAAAGGCAGTAAGCCTTAATTATTTATTGCGGAAAGAGTATAATAAAGTCAGTAAGCCTCTATGGGTGGACTGTTATTAGAATGCGTGGAAGCCTGTAGACAAGTATTTTCTAACACGTAGTCCCACAGATTACAATAGTAGGCAAGGGTATTACTTATTCATTCTGACAAACCCTGCTTTTGTGAAACTTCCTAGGTTTTTAGGCCTGACTGCGCAGTGTAGTTGCCGCCGAGGGTTTATGCGATCCTCAGAAAAAAAACTGTGAGAAGTAGTACTAAGTAAGAGGCTGTGGCTCCACCTACATTTTGATCTTCTCTACATGCATTTGGTTAAAATGCACTGTTTCTGGCAGCATGGACTCTAAGGTCCATAATCCTGCTGGTGGTTGAAGCGGGGTCTCTGCAGCTGCATGCCTGAAGCACTTAAAAGTGCACCCTGAGACAGTGGGACGCGCACAGGATGTGCCCAGGCCAAGACTAGGCCTATATTCACCCATAGGCGGCTGGGCCAGGCCACCCTTCAAGAATGTTCAAGTTCATCTGTGTCAGCTCTGGAAAGGTATCGCTTACCGCTGTAGTCTGTGGATATTCCAAATGTGAGGGCTTTTTGTCTTTTTCCCCACTCTTTACCGCAGCTGTGGCATAATAGTCAATATAGGGAAATGCAAACTGGGTCTCGCCAAATCCAACACACCCAACATCATGCCCTGCAATACAACCATGGAGGGCTTTTTCATGCGGGCCATGAGGGTAATTGGTAAAGAGATACAGCTAGATGAGAGGCATCTCTTCCTTACAGCTGACTTGTTGGACCTGCCTATGGTTTTTGCTAGCCAGCCTTATCCTCCTGTGGCAGTTCAGCTTCTTGGGCAAGGTCCCGGCGGGTCTGTAGATATCAATCATGGCCAGGATATTGCTCCTGTCACTTCACCTCCATCAAGGTCGGCTTCAGTAGCAAAAAGAAAAAGACGGGGGGCCATCCTAAGGTCCTGTCACCCGCCTGATGATCTGGTTTCCATCTGACCTGCCCAGAAAAATGTCCTGGATGAACTTAAAAATGATATTGTTTAGCAGACTTATGACTTGCTTAAATGTTTAATTGATGCCTGTTTTTTGCCCGCATTGGATCAATTGAATACAAATTGCATATCTTGGGTGTGGGGGTGGGGGTGGAGGGTATGAATAGATCTGCAACTTTGTACAAAGAAGGCACTTCTGCCTTGACACAGACTTCCTTTGGCAAGTGAGGGGCCCAGGGGATTAAGAGTAGGGTTCATACAGGGGCTAATTTTAAAAACCATCGTAATTTGATTGGGATCATGCCTGTTCAAGTAGAGGAGGAGTGGGGTGTCCATGATAACCTTCCTTCCACAGCCTCATCTGAAGGGAACTCAAAGATGCATATGCCTGATTTTGTCTCTGTTTGTCATTTACCCCTGGCTGCCTGCCCATATGTCCTAGTGTTAGTAGATATGCCTAGATTAGCTGAACAGGACATAGAAACTATGGCCCTGCTTATTAACAAATTTACCCCTTGTCTGCACAGAAATTCCAATACCAGAGTATGGGTGTTAATTGAAATTTTGTTCGCACAAAGGGTGGGATGGGTGGGCTCTACAGTTAAGGAGTTTAATGTTGATTGCATCATTGTGAAATTCAGGAAGCCACAACTAGTTGGTGAATGTTAGACCTTGCACCATTGGCGTGGGTCTCCCTTCCATTTTTTGCCTTTACCGCCTGTGTTTTACTGTCTGTTGGACTCTGTTTTTGCTGGTCTAGATGCTTTGGGCACTTTGCCACTGCTGTTCAGTGCCAAAGTGCAAGTACTCCCTCTGTAAATTGTTGCTATTGATTAGTGATTCCGTTATTGGCTTATTTGATTTACTTGTCAGACCCTAGTACAGTGCACTATGTGTGCCCAGGGCCTGTAAATCAAATGCTGCTGGTGGGCTTGCAGCACTGACTGTGCCACCCACAGAAGCAGCTTGTAAAATGTGACTCTGGTCTGCCTTTGCAGAGCCTGTGTGCAGTCTGGGACTGCCATGTCGACTTGGCAAGTGCACCCTCTTGCCAGTCCCTAAACCTTCCCTTTTTCTACATGTTAGTCACCCCTAAGGTAGGCCCAAGGTACCCCTGTGGGCAGGGTGCATTGTATGTGAAAGGTAGGACATGCCCTGATGTGTGTGGCATGTCCTGATAGTGAAATACTGCCAATTTTGTTTTTCCCTATGGCAAGGCTATCTGTTTCCATAGGACAGAATGGGGAGTATGTTTATAACATCTTATAAACATAACTGACCCTGGGAACAAGATAGAAAAGTAAAGTTTATTATGCCTGAACTCAGAATGTTAAAGTGCATCTTTTAGTGAGGATGATTTTTACATTCTGTGTTTGAAAATATTACTTTTAGAAAGTATGTATTTTCTTGCCTAACCATCCAGTGTGCCTCTGCTAGGTTTGTGTATTGCATGTCTGGCTTTTGGATGACAGGGGCTGGAGAGGGGCAGTGGCTCCAGAAGTCTGATGAGTCAGGGCTGGGCTGAATAGACCTGGACTGCATTTAGAGTAGGGGGAGGAGATTTCCTTCTCACCTGAATGGGCCTGGTCTGCCTTTATCAATGCTGTCTCCACCTCCTGCCAGGAAGCAGCACCAGTGAGGACAAAACTGGTTTTGGCTGGGTACAGACACTCTCTGCCTTCAGAGAACAAAGGATTTTTGTGTATAAAATGAGGGCCCCAGACTTTTAGATCACTTCTGGGAAATCAAGAGGAACCTTTGCCAAGGAGGAATACTGCCCCTGTGCTGTTTGCTGTCTGGGGTTGGCCTGCAGTGGCTACTTGCTGCCAAGGAAATGAGAAAAGGACTTTGCTGCTTGCTTTGTCCCCTGCTTGGAGAAGAAGATCTCCAAGGGTTTTAACTGAGCTTGCCCCCTGTTTTAGAGGTCTCAGGAACAGCAAAGACCTCACTGTGTCTGTGTGCACCGTCTCTGATCGTCGCTGCAGAAAAAAATGGTAACCAACTTTGTTATTGAGTCCGTCGCAGGATTCCGTGTCCTGAAAGCACCGGCGAGAGCAACGCCTCACTTCGCAACGCAACCCTGGTCTCACAGACTCCGTCAACGAGCAGCTGCTTGCACCGCGTCCCATGGGCACCGCACTCCGCAACGCTTCGCTACACGCTGCAAGGACGTCACCGACTCCGTCCGGAACATCGACCGGCTCCGTCACTGCACCGTGACCTGCCAGCACTGCAGTGAGCACGGGTTGATGGAGTTTTCCCTTTACAAGAGCAGTGCCAAAGCCTGGTATAGTCTCCCAAGCCAGCTGGTGTACCCAACGCAATTAAAATTTGGAGCTGGAACATCGCTGGGTTTTCAATCAAGCTGAGCAATGACAGCTGGGTTAAATTAGTTAAGTTAAATGATATTGTCTTTCTCCAGGAAATCTGGTCTACAAGTAAAGTATTTTGTGATGGTTTCACCTGCTTCACAAGCCCCACGATCCCCTTGCCAGCTGGGCATACCCAGGTTGGCTTATCCTCATGGTTTAAGAGGTTATGTGGCGTTACAATGCATGCCATTACCCCGCATGCCATTGCAACGCTACACTTTACCCCGACTTGCTATCGGGGGAGCGCTGGAAGTTGGAATAGATTAATTTTCTATTCCAACTCCAGTGAGTGCAACAGTAGGGAAGGTGTTGGAGTTAAATCCAACACCTTCCAGCCACTGCTACACACCTTTTTCGTTGCAACGGTATGCGGGGTAAATGCATGCGTTGTAACGGTTGCAGTGTAAAGGCTGTTTCCCGGTCCAAGATGACTTTGGTTTGTTCCATAAGCCCAATATCCACTATTAGTGACCTGTTTCAGTGATTGTATTTGTCCTGGAAAGGCAAATTTGGTTTGGTTGTTATTAATTTCTACAATGATAACTTTGCAACCAGGGTTAATCCAAACTTTGTCCAGCTTTTGATTTTATAGGCCAGCTTGTGCATGGGCATGCGTTTTGGGATAACAGGGTTAACTTTGTGTTAGCTGGGGATTTTAAAGCCAAACTATGAGATAAATCCTTGGTTGGTGACCTGTGTGTATTTGTGGCGAGAGACTGGGTGGGATAAGACACAGGGGGGATTGCAGGGGCAATTTGTTATACCCATGGTTATACCCATATCTCTTAAGCAATGATCTTAATCTAGAATCCCAACGTACGTTTCAGAAGGTTGTCAGTCTGTAATTGACTATATTTTTGTTTCACAGCACCTTCTGAACCATATAGTGGAGGGGGTGAGGCTCCCTGATCACTATGACAGTTCCAAAAGGGAAGCTAGCTAGATCTGCAGTGTATAATAGTGATCTTACCACTGCAGCTAGCGGAAATAGGCTAGTCTGGCGAGCTGCAACTCCGGCAGTCATCTAGTGCAAGCTTTGTGTTACTCATCAGTCCTTGCTGGAAATGTGTCTTACTCTTGACCTTGGCCCCTTGAGTTCAACTGAGGATTATGTTAAACTTGGCCATACTATTAAGGCTTTTTCAATAAAGCCAGTCAGACCTCATGCAGTCCAACATCAGTCTTGGTTTGATATTGGGTGCAGGAAAGCCTGTATGCCCTTACATAGAGCCCTTCAAGTACACTCGACGGACAGAGCCGCTATTGCTAGCTATGGGAAATAGCACACGCAAGCCCTTTACAATAGGGAATTTGAGCTCCAAACTACATATGGGGCAAATTAGTTGCTTCCTGCAAGGTAAAAGATGCTAGGTTGTTTTGTCACACTGTTAACAAAAACAAACTCTATAATGGTGATAATTCCACCTTAGCTGCCAACATCAGTCCTGATCAATGGGTTTCTCACTTTAGCCAGATCTATCACATGGACGCCTCGAGTGGGGATGCGGCTCTACATAGAATTCTCCCTGGATGAGGATATTAAGGCAATTAAAAACAGCCCTACAAATAAAACACCAGGGCCGGATGTAGTATCAATGGACCTCTACAAACTTAATCCAGACCTGTGGGCTCCTCTTATTATCAACTATATTAATTTGGCCTGCAAGACCTGTATACCGCAGTCCTGGAGAGCGGCTATCACTGTGCCAGTTTACAAGAAGGGGAGCCATAAGAACCCTAGCTGTTATCGACAGACCTCCCTCCTGTACTCCACGGTGAAGATCATTGGGAGGATTGTATTGGAAAAATTATCTACATAGATTTCTGTTTCTGGAGTACTCTCCAAGTTTTAAAACAGGTTTATACCAGGGTTTGGCATGATGGAACAGTGCCTTAACCTGCACCTTTTGATGAGCAAGTATACCATGGCCAAGCAAAGCTCCATTTACCTAGCCTTGATGGACCTCACTTGTGACTTCAATAGAGTTGTCAGGTCCAAACTCTGGTCAACTGTGACATTCATGGGAGTAGAAAAGGGACAGGTGAACTTTCTGAGGCCACTACCTTATGACTTATCTGCCTCAATTAGATTTGGGGAAAATTGAGAATGTTCTGACTCATTTGGCCTGGACTGATGGGTTTGTCAGAGCTGTGTCCTTGTCCCAATTCCCTTCCTATTATACGTAAGTTATAGATAAATTGCCTTGTCGAGGTCTTTATTGCAAAGGAGTGTGATGTGTAAATTATTAAGAACAGGACTATTCCTGTGATAACATATGCAGATGATGCAGTTTTATTGTCAATAATAGCTAATGGGCTTAGAACCTTTCCACATGGATATATCAATTATATGGCTACATTGAATCTGGAAGTCAATCCCACCAAAACCTTTGAGATGGTTTTTGGACCAAGGAACTAAAAAATGAAGTCCCTGGCCATTCAGGGCAAACTGATTGTGATAAACAATGAGTTCTCTTATTTTGAAGTTATATTTGATCCGGGGAGTTCCTGGTCCCAATGTTTTGCAAGGACAAGAGTAAGATTTTCAAATTTCGTGGGATTTGGGTCCAACCTGCCCCCTACCTTACATAAGATTGTGACACTTTTAGAAGTGTACAGGAGAAAATGCCGACGTGTACTAACTTATGGGGCAGGTCTCAAGGGTTATAAAACAGATTGGAGATTGCAGGCAGGCTGAATAGAATAGAGCCTGTAGACTCTTTTTAGGTCTTCCTCCGAGTTCCTCCACTTTCCCTATTTGCCAGGAGCTTGGCTTAAAATACGTGGAAGACCAGATTAATTTGGCCCCTTTATTACTGTGGTGTTCATATTTGGTGTAATCCCCATGCCACATTTAAAAGGGTGGTGACTGAAGACTATTTGACATGAAATTGGGGCCACGTTCCCTTCGGTGGCTTATATCAAGTGGGGGAGCAAAATCTGGGCAGACCCACTACCTTTCTACATTTTTAAAAGCTTTATTAAGGAATATAATGTATACAAGATAGAAACTGAAATGAACAATTGAGATCGAGAACAAATATAGAAATAGGCATGAACAATAGAATTGTACATACAAAAGTCATTGAAAATGCACTGATAATAAAAAGTAGAAAATAAATTTATAATACTTAATAAAGAATAAGCCAATTTTGGTTGATTTTTCTCTTTTTGTTGGGCGGGAGTGGGAATATTTATGAGTAGATGATATAATTCACTATGTGGTTGGTCTGTTAAAGGTGTGTCATAAGGACAAACAGAAAAAAAGAATTGCAAGCTATAAAAGATAATTATCTTAAGGAAAGAAAAATAATGTGTTGGTGGATATAAGTGAGGGGAGTTAGAAATTCAAGGAGGTTTAAAAGTAGCGGAGTTCCAAGTAGGATCAGTAATAGATAAAGCAATAACTGTGTTTAAATATGTTGTGAGAGATTGCCATATAAGGTCTCTGTTATGGAGTCCAAGCGTGGAAATTGTATATGCTCTATCAAGGCGATGATGATAGCAAATAGCATACCACCATGCTTTAATGGAAATATTTGATGTATTTCTCCAGCTAGCAGTGATTTTTTGATATGTAATATCAAGTAAAAGATCAAGCAATTTTTTGTCACAGTGAGAGAGGTGAAAACACTCCTCTAAGGAGCCTAGAAAAATTTAGATTATATTGAATGGAATTGAGGAATGAAAAATATGATTGATTTGCCTCCAGACACCATGACAAAAACGTAGAGTGACAGGGCATGAAAATAACGTGTTTTAGGCCACTATACAAACTGGAGCATGACCAGCACGGGGCATGGGAAGTAGGGGAGAAACTGGAGATACAGTGCGTAGTGAAGTGAAGTCTGTTATAAATGAAGTATGATGTTTGAGTAAGAGTTGTGGTTCTAGACGTCTAGACGTTTTGTGAAGTTTGAGCCATAATTTGTTCCACAGGGAAGGCAGCCAGGAGTATCCTAAGTCAGTTTCCCATAAAAGTTCTATACAGGATTTAGGACAAGAAGAAGGTACAGTAATTAGGGATTTATAAATAAGTAATGATCTTGGTAATGTTGATAAAATCTGAAGTAGTGGAGGATTTATCATGACTGTAGCAATATCATCAGGTAAGGTGGTAAAAATATCCAACAAAATATTGATGAGAAGGGAGAATTTGGGGTGAAAGGAGGAAGGACAATGGAAGATTTGTTGAAATTGAGGAAATTAAATTGGAATATTATGAAGGAATAAATCCCCAACCCGAATAATACCTTGAATCCTCCATGCTCTCCAAAAGATAGGACGTTTACGAATAGTGATGAGTTTATTGTACCAGATGGACAAATGAAGAAAACTTTTACGGGTAAGTGGAGGTGGAGAAAGAGAGGGAGGGATTAAATGGGAAAGATGTTTAAAAACAGGAGTGGACAAATACGCAGGGGTGGAAGAGTGAGAGCGATATTATTTGAAAGACAAAGGATAAACAAGATACTTTTCTAGTATTAGCAAAAGAGGTGAAGAAGAAGGTTGTGTTTTTAATAACCTGGTGGCCTGACGAAGACCAAAAGCTTTGTAATATTGTTGAAAATGAGGTTTTAAAGTGTTTCAAATGGGATAAGGAGATACAGGGCTTCTTCTTCTTCCATAAACATGTTGAAAGTAAAGAGTCCATTTTCTTTAAATAGAGTTGGGAAATACTAATGGGAATCATGGATAAAGTATATAGAACTATGGGAGAAATCATCATCTTAATTGAGTCAAACCCACCAAGAAAGAAAGAGAGGCGACCAAGAAGAGAGTAAGGATTCAATTCGGAAAAGGAGGTCTTTAAGATTTAGAGAAACAGGAGCAGAAATAGAATTAGAGAACCATATACCTAGATATTTTGTTTTAGTTGGATTCCAAGTGAAACTAGAGGAGGAGAATGAGTGTTTGGTATAGAATTTATTCAAAGGAAGGATTTCAGAATTATCAAAGGTAATTTTGTAACCCGAGGCATGGGAGAAAGTGAGACTGTCTTGAGATAGAGCAGGTGATGAGGGTTCAGAGTCAGAAACAAAAAAGAAAATATCATCAGCATAAGCCACAGCTTTTAAATAGAGTTCATCAGAGTGTAAACCAAAGATTGAAGTATTTAGTTGGATTTTAGTAAGTAATGGCTACAGGGCAAGAATGAATAGTAGTGGAGATAGGGGGGTACCTTGCCATACACCTCTGTGAAGAGAAAAGAATCTTGAAGATTTACCGTTAACCAGTACCGAAGCCATGGGACAGTCATGAAGAATAGAGATTAAAGAAAGAATAGTTGGTCTAAAACCATGCCATTGCAAGGCTTTAAACATAAAGCTCCATTTAAGTCTCTCGCAAGCCTTTTCAGCGTCGATGGTGATAGCTGCAAGAGGATAGGTTAAGTTTGGTGCTTTACTTGAAATGTCAAAAAATAGCCCAGTATTGTCTGAGCCCATGCGACCTTTGATGAAGGCTGCTTGTTCCGGTCCAATTGACTGAGGTAAGAAAGATTTGATGCGTAAAGCAAGAAGTTTGGCAAATCTTATAGTCAACATTGACCAGGCAAATGGGTCCATTGTTTTTGCATAAGGTGGGATCTTTACCGGATTTAGGGATGAGGAAAATCGTGGCTTCTAGAAAAGTGCCTTTGGAAGAGTGAGGGGTAGAGAGGGCTGAGAATAGGAGGGCATTTTAGGTAGTAAAAGAGAGGGAAAATAAGAATAACATTCAACAGTAAAGCCGTCGGGACTGGGTGTTTTACCCTTTTTTAATGAGTATAAAGCAGTACTGACTTCCCAAGAGAAATATCTCAATCTAAAGTGGAAAAATCCAAGTTACTATTAGGATGTTTGGGAAGTGAAAAAAAGAAAGAATCAATTGTAGAATCATCTCGGTCAATCTCAGGAGCATAAAGCGATAACATTTTACTAATTCTTTAAGGATATCTGAATATTGATAGATTGAGGTACCTGTGGAAGATTGTAAAGAAGTAATTTTGTGCCGCTCCTTCCTAATTTTAAGATAGTTAGCCAAGAGTTTGTCCATTTTATTACGACTACTGCAATATCTAGAACTAATTTTCAACAACTAATTTGAGGCATAGTGAGAAGAAATTTGATTAAAATGTATTTTGGCAGCTGATAATTTGCTTAAAACGTATTGAGATTGTGAAGAGTAGTACTGATGTTCCAACTTCTTATTACTAGGGAGCAAGGTGGTATGTTGAGGGAGGAAGGTTTTCTTTTTCTTGGCAACATAATCAATAATAAAGCTCCATGCTGTGGCTTTGAAAGAGTCCCAAAGAAGTTGAAGGTGTACAGGGGGCTCCTGATGTCTGGAGAAAAAAATCAGCAGTAAAGATTATAAATGAGGAAGAGAGTTTTGTATCAGAGAGTAAAGAGTTGTTAAACTTCCATTGGTTAGAGGGTGGTTGTGGGGGAAATAAATCAAAGTCTGCTATGACTGGTGCATGGTCCGAGAGGAAAATGGGTTCAATCTCTGCTTTAATGAGATTATAAGACAGAGATTTACTCACAAATATATGATCTAATCTGGTAAGGGAATTATGCGCAGGAGAGAAAAAAGTGTATTCTACCACTGAAGGGTGTGCTAATCTCCAAGTATCAACCAAGGCTCTCTGTAACAGATGAAGGAACAAAATCGTTTGTGCGTTCTATGTGGGACAAATTTGACAGTGGATTGTCTATCAAGAAATGGGTCACAAATTTGGACAAATTAGGTGCAGTCTCCACCTAGAAGAAAGTATTTATCAGTGAACTGAAGAGATGTTTTCTTAAGATCAGACCAGAACAAAAAGTCAGTTAGGGATAAACAATAAAAACAGTAATAAGTATTTTGTTAATGGATAATTTTGTGATAATCCATCTACCACACAAGTCAGTGTTTTGTGAAAGGATATCAATACAAAGGATGACAACACCGTTCATTTTATTTTGCATGTGAGAGACAAGAATCTTACCAACCCAGGATTGCTGCAGTTTCTGTGCCTCTGACTCTGTAAGATGAGTTTCTTGGAAGAGTACTAAATCCGGTTTATACTTTGCCAAATGAGAGAGAACTCTCTGTCTCTAAATAGGGTGATTTAAACCTTTAACATTCCAAGTCATAACTCTGAATGTAAACAACCATATAATATAAAGTGATAAACTGACCAACTATATAAAGCAGAAAACTATGATTGATAATGGAAATGAAAGTTAGAAGTATTTGGAAAGGATAAAAAAGGAAGGAACAAGAAAGGTAAAGTGAAGGGACAAAAGGAAAGGGAACAAATGGAGGGAACAAAAAGGAATAAAAAGAGAAGACAGTAGAAATCACAGGTATGGCGACTGCAAAATGTACCTTTGGAGATTAGAACATTAGGGTAGGAGTGAGTGCGGCACATCACAAGGATGACAGAGTCGGGGCACCAAGCAGCACACCGGGCCAAAAACAGCATGGTCATAGGACTAGACAAGATGAAACATACCTCAAATGAGAAAAGAAGGAAATAAAAAATGTTGTTAAATGAAGGGAGAAAGCAAATGGAAAGAAACAACAGTACAGCACATCAAGTAGAAGAGACAGCAATCTCTATAGAAGAGAAAGAATTCGCCCTCAGGAACTCCCTCAGTTCTGAGGGATTATCAAAAGTTTACAATTTGTCTTTGTAGGTAATTTTAAAGGTACATGGATGGCGTAGTCCAAAGCGAGCTTCCAGTGCTCACACTGCCGGACAAAGAGAAAGAAACTCCTTCTGTCTACCTGCCATGGGTTTAGCAAATCCTGCATGAAGAAGAGCTTGGAACCAGACCAAAGTAATTGTTTTTGGGGTCTGGTTGCTTGTAGAACCTTGAGGAGATCAGTATATTCCAGTAATAAGATAATAATGCCTTTGGGTCTAAGTGAGGGATTAGATGAAGGATATCTACGACCTAGCCTATGGGTCCTTGAATATTGAGGGATCTAGCTGTGGTAGAAAAGTAGTGAAGAAAGAAACATGATTTTTGCCCTCAATCTCCTCCGGGAGACTGTAAATGCAAAAATGACTGTGGCGGTTTTGATTTTCGAAGTCTTCTTGTGTTTTTGAAGAGCTTGAATTTGTTTCTGCATTGAAGGAATGTGTTAGGACTCATCTTGAAGATCACTGAAACGTTGTTCAGCTTCTGTAAGGTGAGAGTCCATAGTAGACCATTTTGCACCCAAAGCTTGTATTCTGGTATTAGTTTATTCCATAAAAGGACGCTAAGCACTAATTTCTTCCAGCAGGATCTCCATAGAGATGAACGAAGAACTTTTATCAGGAGGTGGCCGATCCTGGTTAAGGCGTTTTGATGAACGCGCCATTTGGCTTAGCCATAGCTGAAGGCATGACATCAGAAGAGGAGTGAGCAGCCATGGGGGTAGAACAGACTTTGTAACTTAAATTTAATTTGTGTGTTTTCCCCATAAAATTAGGCTGTCTTGGAGAAGAAGCAGCCCAGAGTCAATATTCAATATCTTCAAGGCAGGGCACAAGAGCGCACAGTCAGTAGCAAGCAAGCAGCAGTATGACCAGAGAAAATATATCAGGAAGGGAAAAAACCCTTGCGAGCTTCAATATATGTATAGCAGAAGCTAAAGTTATTTGTGAGTCATTATAATGAGCAAGTGCTTATAATTGGTACCTGAGCTGCTTGAATGCAATGTGAAGAGACTTTGAAGGTAGAAAATGGCCGCTGCATCTGTGAGAGAGCGATGCAGCGGTACATAACATGTAGGCGTCTCGGTCAGAGAAGGGTTTTATGGAGCCAACAATGGGCCAATTACACCAGCGGAGGCCTCCGTTGCATTTCCCATGTTTTTGGGAGAAGGGGAATGCCAAAAAGATGAGTGTCCGAGAGAAGGGCCTCTGTCGCCATGCGGAGCTCCGCTAGACTGCCGCCATTCCGACCTGGATCAAATATCTTTTTTGGATTGTAGGCAGAAGAAAAGGGAGTTGGGGGAATTGACTAAGACACAGAACCGAGATGATGTCTTAATCCAAGCCACTCTAGGTCTGGAGCAGAGCCTGGACTTTGTGACTAAGACATGTGACAAGATATTTTTAACTAGATTTAGGTTGGGGATCTTAAGATGTTACCTTTGTTTCCCCTTGGACAGTATAATTATTTGTCCATTCTAGCCTGTCCCTGTTAATAAAGATCCCCCCAGAGTATTTTACATTTAATGTTCTTTTGTAAATGTAATTTTCATTTTACTATGAATTTTATAATCCCCGTTCTGAGGTACTTGTGTCTGACTAAGTGCAGACCTGCGTTATTATGTATGCAATTGGTGAGCACACCAGAGATTTATCTTAGTGTTTATTCTTTTCTTCAAAATGCCCTTTGTGTCAGGAAGTCCCTGTTTTTTTTAACTTAGATGGTGGGGTCCATTTCTTAATGCAAAGCTCTTTTTATTGTGATATTTTTCCTGATAATTTTGTCTTTTAACGTTGACACAGCTCTTGCCTGAATTTATTGTTTATTACAATCAAATATGAACTGTACTTGCCTTTATGATTATTACCAAGGGCCTTATCATGACTATGGTGGTGTGGCAGCGGGCAGCCATGCCAGCGCCCCGCTACCACACCGCCAATGCCATAATGCGACCACCCGCCGGATTCTGACAGGAATCCAGGTCAGGCGGTGCTGCAGTGGCTGGACCACTGTGGTGCGGTGTTAAGGCTCATACGTGAGCCTTAGCTAGGCACCGCAATGGGAGCGCTATTGCATGTTCCTGCAGGGCATGGACTGTTTAGTCCATGCCCTGCAGGAATTGGGGGGCATGCAGACAGGGGGCACACCATGTGCCCGCCTGCATGCATCACAGGTGCAGAGGCACCAGGGGGCCCTGTAGGGCCCACTTTGTTTCCTCACACGCCACACTTTTCATGAAAACTGTGGCGGTGAGGAAACTCCTTATATACTTGGCAGTGCCACAGCAGCACCACCACCATATTAGGGGCCTCAGACCGCTGCAAGACTGCCAGGGATTGCAGACATCTGGTGGCAGCAGCGGTCCCATGGTGGTCAGACCACCTAACTTGTTATAGGGTGGTCGGATCACCAGTGCGGCAGTAGACGCACCTCCAACGTGGGTTTGGTAGACCACCGGACCGCCAAACTCAAAATAAGGCCCCAAATGTTCCAATAAAACAATTTGATTTTACTTGATTAAAACTAATTGTTTTAATCCGCCTAAGAATTACTTCCATTGCTCATAGTTGAAGGGGACACTATCAACACAGACACTGTTAGACCTGTCAGCCTTAGGTTGGTCTTCTCCCCAACCTTTTGCCGTCCTCCTCTATTTTTTCACTGACATCGTTTTTGTTTGCCTTAGTACTCTGTGCACTTTGCCAGTGCATGTGCTCTCTCCTCTAAACATGGTAATATTGGAGTATACCCAATTGGCATATTTCATTTACTTACAAGTCCCTAGTAAAGTGGTATACTATATGTACTCAGGGTTTGTAAATGAAATGCTACTAGTGGGCTTGTAGCACTGATTGTTACACCGACTTAAGTCGCACTTTAAACATGTATCAGGGATGCCATTGCAGAGCCTGTGTGTTCAGTTTAAACTGCCCTTTCGACCAGACAAAATTACCTTTTGCCAGGCTCAAACCTTCTTTCCTTTTTAATATATATAAGTAACCCCTTGGGTAGACCCTGGACAGCACAGAGGACAAGGTGCAATATATTTAAAAAGTAGGACATGTACTTTTAAATTTTACATGTCCCGGTAGTAAAAAAAAACCTCAAATTTGTTTTTCACTACTGCAAGGCCTATTTCTCCCATAGGATAACATTGGAGTTGCCTTATTACATTTTATAAGTGTAATTTCAAAATGGGAAGAGATCACCAGTTCAAGTTTGGTGTCTCTTTGGAATAACAATTTAAAATCCTAGCTTATAGTGAATTCGGATTTTAAATTGCCAGTCTGAAAATGCCACTTTTAGAAAGCTGGCTTTTTTCTGCCTTATCCATTTAGTGGCTGTAGCATGTCTCTGGTCACATGACTGGGTGTAGCTGAAAGCTGGACTTTGTGTATTCCTTGTAGACAGCCACACACAACAGGTGTGTCTAGATGGGCCACCACTGGCAAGATGGGAGGGAGGAGCTGGGCACAGCCCCACTTACACCTGAATAGGCTGTGTCTTGCCTCCACCCAAAGGGCTGCATACCCCTTGTAGTCAGTCTGGAGCCAGGACAGGTAAGGCAGGATGACGGTGGACTTCAAAGGGAAACCTCTTGAAGCTTCTCCCCAACTTCAAAGTCACAACTGGGTATAAATACTGGACCTCACACACCACAACTTCAGTTTACTTGCTGTGCTGACCTGAAAGCTGCTGCCCTCCTGCCTGGGTTAGAAAGACTGGACCAGCATCTCCTGAATCCAGAACTCAGAGTGACTCCAAGGGCTGGATGGCTGGCCTTCTGATCCAAAGCCTCAGGGACATAACAGGCTTCCAACTACTTTGTATCTGCACCTGGATTCTGCCATCTGTGAGTCTATCCTGCCAGTGGTGCGACCCCAGTCCTGGACCTTTGGAAGTGGGCTCAGGGTGCTTTGCCAGCCTCTGTGTATTCAGCAAAACTGCAGCATCACCTCTGCTGCGCGGGTCAACCCTGAGGAGACCCGATGTATCTCCGCTGCTGCATGGATTAGACCCGTGGCAAAGACTGGCATTGCTGCTGCAGCGTGCATTGCCTTCGGAACCACCAGTGCACGACACATCCTCAGCTTAGCCCCTCGCATCTCTCATCAATGCCAGCCTAGATGACGACGCCGGACACTGCGTCGCAGCCTCACAGCTTCTCAGAACCAGTGCATTGCCCAGACTGCACAATGCATATCTGACCCCAGACTTTGCATTGGAAGCCTTCAGTGGAGGCATCCTCAATGTCAATGCAAACAGGACCTCTCACCACAGCCTTGCCGCACCTCGGAACCGATGCATCACTTTGGCTGTGTGACGCATCTTCAACGTGGATCCACACAATGCTCTGCAAGCCAGGATTTATGGTACTCTGTTCAGCTGGCCTAACTGAGTCCCTGAAGCTGGCCCGCGCTCCATTGCAGTCTGCCTGAACCTGTGACTTTGTCCCTGTCCAGCGTGACCAGATATCCACAGTTGATGCTTTATGACTTTTGGCGCTATTTTCTCTAAAAACTTGAAAAATCAATATCTCTGGTTCTACTAATTGGATTTTTGTAGTTTTGGCCTTGTTCTATTTATCAAAATGTACTCTATTTCTCTGATACTGGTGTGGGCTCCTTCTGTGATGTGTTTTCACTGTGTTACTGTTTGAAGTATTGCACAAATACTTTACACATTGCCTCTAATTTAAGCCTGACTGCTCTATGCCAAGCTACTGGGGGTTGAGCACAGGTTAATTTGAGGTTTGCTTGTGCCTTACCCTGAAAAGAATTGTGGTTGCTGCTTGACCAGGGCTCATGCGCCAGTCAACCAAGAACCCAATGTCTTACAGACACCATATCAAATAAAATAGGAAGGGGCTTTGAACGATATAACCCCTGTTACCAATAGAGTGGCTACGGGTCTTACACTGTGAACTCTGCCAAATATTATAGAAAGGTGTTTTTTATTGAACCGCTTGACCAAAGCCATGCAAAGTGGCTTTATATTGTAAACTTTGTCACACATACAATAGGAAGGACGTTTCCACTGTGAACTCTAGCAAATGCAATAGGCAGGAGTTTTATAATGTAAACTCTGACAAATACAATAGGAAGAGAATTTGCATTGTGAACTCTATGTCAGATGCAATATAAAAGGGCTTAATATGCATGTCACTTATCTTAGTCTGGCCCCAGAAAATGCTCGATATCGCCAGAGGGAGATTTAAGGTTCATGTCAAATACTGTGAGTCTTACTAAAATGCTTGATGGGTTTCTTTAGTCAAGGACCACATTGTCATGTTTATTTATTTTCACGTTAAAGTCAACAGGCTTGCTTTATTAATTTTTAAATATTGTAATAAAGGAAGTCGACTTCTCATTTACATAAAGGAGCATCACTGTTTTTTGTGATTTAAGCAGCCTGTGCACACCTTTCACCATGGTACCCCACAGATAATGGGAACAGGCTTTATTTACAGGGTTAGTTGCCACCAGTGATGTTTCTTTAGGTTACATGATTCGCACTCTAATTAATTTGAGAGGCCCCTGAAGAATGGGTTTCACTTTGTAATTCCACCTGAAATCTTGTACGTTGAAATATGAACTGTACCCACTTATATGATCATTAAAAAATGTTCGAATAAAGCTATTTGATTTTATTTAGGATTAAAACTAATTGTTTTATCCCACCTAAGAAGTAGTTCCATTGCTCATAATTGATGGGGACATTGTTAACACAGATCCCATGTCAAATAAAGTAGCAAGGGGCTTGGCATGATGTAACCCATGTTACCAGTAGACTAGGAAAGGATTTTATATTGTGAACTCTCTGCCAAATAATATAGAAAGGTGCTTTTCATTGAACTGCTTGACAAAAACAAAACATGAAAAGTGGCTTTACATCATAAACTTTGTGACACATTACAATGGGAAGGGTTTTTTTCCAAAGTGAACTCTAACAAATGCAATAGGAAGGAGTTCTATGATGTGAAGTGTGACAAGTACAATAGGAAGAGTTGCACTCCGAACCCTATGACAAATGCAATATGAAAGGGTTTATCTAATACAAATGTCCCTTATCTTAGTCTGGCACCAGAAAATGCTTGATATCCCCAGAGGGAGATTTAAGGTTTGTGTCAAGGTAATACTTTGAGTCTTACTAAAATGCTTGATGGGTTTCTTTAGTCAAGGACCACATTGGCATGTTTATTTATTTTCACGTTAAAGCCAACAGGCTTGCTTTATTGATTTTTAAATATTGTAATAAAGGAAGTAGCCTTCTCATTTCCTTTGTAAATGACTTGACAAAGGCTGTAGGCTTAACCTTTGTGATTGTAAAAAGCTTCATCTTTTCCAGTAGGCCCATAAAGGAGCATCACTGTTTTTTGTGATTAAAGCAGCTTGTGCACTCCTTTCACCATGGTACCCCACAGATAATGGGAGCAGGCTTTATTTACAGGGTTAGTTGCCACCAGTGATGTTTCTTTAGGTTACATGATTTTCACTCTGATTAATTTGTGAGGCCCCTAAAGGATGGGTTTTATTTTGTAATTCCACTTGAAATCTTGTACATATTTGTCAGTTTGACCAAAACTGCGGTGGAAGGGGGGAACTACGTGTCCCAGGAGCTTTGGGGGCAAAGAGAAGGCCCCTACATCGATCTCATGCCTCTTGTTGTCGGCTCTCTATAGCGCATTGGTGATTGCCGCTGCATGGGACCAAAACTGCGGCAAGAGCGGGGGACTACGGGTCCAGGATCCTTGGAAGCAGAGAGGAGGCCTCCTTCATCGATCACCTGCTCTCGTTGTCAGTGCTATATAGGGTATTGGCAATTCCCGCCGCTTGGGATGTGCACGGGCCCAGGGCGGTCCTGGCTATGACCGGACTGGGCATCCCCTCGAACATCCACCATATAACTGCTCTGGCCTGCATAATCTTCGGAGTTCAAGATGGGGGAAACGCAAGGCTATCGTAGGAGGGGATCCAGAACAGCAAAAGGATTCAAAATTACTTAAAACTTGGCAGGGTAAGTTGAGTATATTATCTTTTCTCTCCTCTGCTGTTGGTGCCCTAAGTGATGACATTTCAGATGTTGAGGAAGTTCTTGCTTCACAGGCAATACTCGATGTTCCTTATTCCTCCATGGTTTCTAGTACCCTTGTTTCTGCTACTCCACTGTCTATTGATGTTGCTGGGCCAGGGTTTACACCTGTTGTCACTGTCCCATTATTAGGCGGGGTGGATGAAAGTCATCCTAATGGGCTTCATGTGCAGGTGATGGTTCACCAGCCGCAGGAGGTGAGAACTACACCGCTGAATGCCTTAGGGAAAGACTCAGCACTGGATCCCCTTCCACCTACACAAAAGAGGAAAATAATGGTCTGTAGTAAAAGGCCCCCAGTTGGGACCCTCTATTATTACGGATGGGGTTTCTATGATAATGCTCAAGTTACTTATTAAAAGTGCAACCCTGAAATCTATGGACAGTCTTCTGGCCAAATTGGATATATTTATCAAGGGCAGAACTCTTCCCACTGGAGCAATGTCTGGGTAACCTTGGGCAGGCTGTGCATGAACTAAAGGTTTCTGTTCTCACCTTGGTGATTTGGCCCCTGTCCAAATTGCCTCAGCGAGTAACTCTATTGTTAACAGCAGGGTGTCTGGGTCTTTCAAGAATACCATGCCAGAAGGATGTTTTGCTAGCCGCACAGATGAGCCCTCAAGGGAGCCTGCCATGCCTGCTGTTTGTCCTTCTGTTCCTAGTGTTGGCCTGTCTCGTGCTCTTCACACGAATGTATGATGTTACAACGCGCGCTTTTACCACGCGGTAGGTAACAACGCGGTCGTTACAGCGACCGCGTTATTACCACGCGTGGCATTACATCGCAAGTCGTTTCAACGACTTGCGGTGGTGATGCCGCTGGACTTAGGAATAGTATAAATTACTATTCCTACTCCAGTTAAGCGCAACAGCAGGGAAGGTGTTGGATTTAAAATCCAACACATTCCCTGGTGTTGCACACCACCTAGCGCAAGTTGTTGAAACGTCTTGCGATGTAAAGGCACGCGTGGTAACAACGCGGTCGTTGTAACAACCACATTGTTACCTACCTGCGTGGTATTGACAGCGTTGTAAACGCTGTCTCCCTCTTCACACTGGTCCAGATTATAGTAAGATCATGGTTGTTATAGAGCTGCCACCTACAGCTACCCATCATGTGGCGGTACTGGGGAATGTACCACCGTTGATTCGTGGCACGAGTGAGTCTTTTGATCAGATAAAAAATAAGGTAACTCACTGGATTGGCTCACATTGAAATCTAGGTTGCCAAGTCTTTGAGAGGATCAATATGGTAAGAAGAGAGAGCTGGTTGGGAAAAGATGGAAAAGCTTATGAAGGGGACTCTGTGGTGATCTACTTTAATTGTCCGGCAGAAGCAGTGCAGGTCTTGGCCGCTGTCAGCGCCTTTAGACATGGCAAACCATCCTAAATCCAGGCTTTGCAGTTGGGCTTTTTTTACAGGCCGGAGGTTGTCGGTCCTGTACCCTGGACATATGTGGGTTGCCTGGGTCCTACCCTGCCCTTGAAGTCACCCATACCTACACCTTTGGCAATTGGGAATCGATTTGTTCCTTTAAGTTCATTGGGAACCTGCGATTGACTGGAACCTCATCTCCCTTTATTGACCCCGGATATTCCCCCTACTGTTTCTTTACCGACTCATTCTCTGTCAGGTTCTGACAATATCGATCCATATGATTTTAAACCAGTGAGTTGGAATATTGCAGGACTTGCATACAAATTTAGTGACTTGAATTGGCAAACATTTTTTAGAAAGTTTAAAGTGATTTTTTTACAGAAGATTTGGGCGACCTCAAATAGTTTTTTCTTGGAAGGTTATAAAGCTTATTGTGTCCCTGCTGCTGAGCTGCAGATGATTTCAATTCCTACCTATGTGCATGCCCCCTTGCTTATAAAAATACCAATTTTGTTTGTAGGACCAAGAAGGGTCTACATATGGAAAAGATTTAAATAACATTCTGACTATTAATAACTTGGTCTTTCTCTGGATAAATTGATTAATTCTCCAGGATCGAAAATTCTTCCTGCTTTCACAGGCAGAGGTTGTTCTACTATCATTGATTTTATCTTTGTTTCTGCTCCCCTCTTTTTATTGATATCTAGTTTTAATATTGTACATAGTGTTTTTAGTAATCACAATCCTGTTTTACTTACCATGCGTTGGCTTTGGCCTATTCTACCCAAAGCACAGGGGTCATTAGGCACTAATATTCCAACTGACCAGGGAAGGCGTATAAGGTGGGTAAAGTTCTAGCCTAAATGTTTCAAACAGACTTTGTTCACTAGCTGTGCACAAGATTTTGACAATTGGTTAGATATGTCTGATGGTGACCTTAGCAGTCTTTCGTAATGTTTCTACTAAGATCACAGCATTCCTGCGCTAATCAGCTACCAACCTGATCTCTCCATCCCCTAGTTGGTTTGACCCTAGATGCTCCAAGGCCCTTTGGTCTATAAAGTGTGCATTAAAAGCCACCCCCAGAGACAGAGAGCTTGTCCACATCTCCTGTTTAAACTACAACACTGAGCTGAAAAGGCGCAAGGATGCCTTGCCGGACAAGCTTGGTACGACCTGGCACAAGCTAGTACATGTTTCCATCGGCACCCTAGGCCTCTCTAGAAATAAGGCTCCGGGCTTGGATGGCATTCTTCCGGTCCTGTACCATAGTAAAGTCAAGGTTTGGGCCCCAGTATTGACTCAGCTTTAAAATGCTGCTGTTAGGGTCGGTTCCCGACCTTCCTGGTCTACCTCCGTAATAGTGCCTGTCTTTCAAAAGGGTGATAAAGATAACCCACAGTGTTATAGGCATATATCCCTGTTAGATTTGGCCGTAAATGTTATGGGGCGGGTTTTACTGGCAAGATTGTCTAGTTGGGTGGAGGAGAACAATATTATCTCAAACTTACAATATGGCTTTAGAAAATGGATTCCTACCTCCGACCAGTACGTGAACCTATATTTTGTTGTAAGCAAATATACAGTTTCCTGCCTGACTCTATCCATGTGACCTTTATGGACCTTACATCGGCATTCGACAGGGTAAACAGTGATATACTGGGGGGTATCCTTTTTGGGATGGGTGTGGATCTTTCACTTTCTGAGGGACCTTCACACTTGTACCAAGGCTTCAGTTAGGTACACGAATCAGGCGGCTCTTACTGATAATTTCCAAATTAATAGAGGGGTCCGACAAGGGTGCATATTAGGTTTTTTTTGTTTTCCCTTTATACTAACGGGTTGGAACAGGCTCTTCTGGCAGCTGGGGTTGACTGACCTCATTTAGGATCTTGCACACTCCCTGTTCTGCGGTATGCGGATGATGAGGTCCTGTTGGCCAAGACCACAAGGGGCTTACAAACACTCCTTAAACCCTTTGCAAATTTTATGAATAAGCCTGCTCTTCCAGTTAATCTAACTAAATCCCATATGATGATAGTGTGCCCTAGCTCGACAAAGATGCGATCTTTTAACATCCGAAATCAAAAAATCACTAAGGTTAAAACTTTTCCTCATCTAGGAGTATTGTATGACTCTATTTTGGATTGGAAACACCTTGTGGCAGCTAAGAATGGGGAGTTTACCAGATCAGTTGCTGCAATTTTCAGTTTTGCTTCAAGACTTGGTAGTAAACCCCTTAAGACCTTGGTGAAGATTTATTCGGCTAAATGTATCTCTAAGGTCTCCTATGGAAGTGAGATTTGGGGTTATGAGGGACTTAGCTGCCTTCAGATTTCTGACAATAAATGTTTGCAGTGGCTACTTTGTGTCCTCTAAAGGACCTCTTCCATGTGTGTTCACGACGAGCTGGGTGTTGGTTATGTGTGTGATCTGTTGGCCCTCCGACCCTGTTGGATTGGGTGAGGTTATGGAACAAAGAGGAACCCAGTCTTAACAGACTGTAAAGGATTGCCTCTCTCTTGATTGTGCACTGAAAATCCCCTGGTTTAAACATATTAAGGATTGCTTTCTGTATTTGAAGAGAGGGGAGCTTTATAAGAAACCTGAGGTTATTTCAAATCTTAAGCGAAAATGGTTTAAGGATAATTTCCTTGCCATGAGATCTATATATAGAGAGGAGAACAAACGTATGAAACCCGCGGTTTGAAGATTTGTATTATTGTGAACAACATTGTTCATGGAGCCTACATTACCCTGATTAAGGAGAACAGAGATCACTTTCTGCTTTTGAGGTTCACATTAAATCTTTTGCCTTTGCTGCTTGAGTCTCCTAAAGGATGCTATGATTCTGGATCCTTGGGTCCCTGCGGCTGCGAAAACGATTCTCCACAGGATACCCTGCACTTTATGATGTTTTGCAAATTTTTTATTGCGCCAAGAAAAGGTTTTATCATTCCGGTTTTAAAGGATAGGTAATTCTCACAAGTTCGGCCTGCACTCGTACTTTTACAGATGTTGTCTGATGAATTTATGCAACTTGTTTCTTAAGAACCATAAAATTATCTCATGAACTTGAGAAAAGATTAACTGGGCCTTACTTTTGTCTTCTATTGCACCGGGTATTGTGATTATTATTTATGTGTCATTTATTTCTTTATATACTTTAATGGTTCGAAGAGAAACCGAATAAAGATATTTGAATGAATGAATGAGTATAATATTTAGTTGTATCTGTATTAAAGTATTTTTTGTTATAAAGAAAAAAATCAGTTGGACAATAACTTACTTTTTGTATTGCTCGGTTCTGAGCTTCTAGCCCACAACACCTCCCTGAGTGAATCTTGGACTTCTCTGCCGTAGTACCTTCAAAGTCAAATTTTATACTGCAAACTCCTTAACACATTTATAAGGAAGGGGGTTTACATTGTGAACTCTGATGAATACAAGAGGAAATGGTTTTACATTGATAACTCTGAGACACCTACAATAAGAAGAAATCCCAGTTGGGAACTCTTTGACGAAAGCCACAGAGAGGGCCTATACGTTGTTTAACACTAAAAGATCTTCTGCCACTGATCTTTAATTCAGGTAGTACTAGAGAGGCCTCATTTTCATTGTGTACATTTGTAATTTATGTTATGCATTTAGGTGTGTGTGAGAATTGAGGTACTTTTTCTTTTTAATAGCAAAACATTGAACATTGACATGTTAAGAATAATTGTGCACTTTGTGAAGTTGTTTAATTTTCAATTACTTTAATTTGTTTTTTTGCTTTTTTTTCCAACTATGCTACTGATATTCAATTGTTGTTAGTGGTAGTACCTTTGACTTTCCCCTTACACTTCAGGAAGGTCTTGCTTCAATCACATGTTCAATAACCAATAACCTTTTGAAGTGGAATGTAGATAAAATAGAGATGCTAGTTCTAGGGAATCATTACTGCAGCTGCACCCCAATTTAGTAGTCACTGGCTTTTTGCCCTGCACTCAACCCTTGCTATTATGACCAAAAAGGTTTGTCTGACTCAATGCTGATCAGACCGTCTGCCTGCATGTTAACAAATCTCTGGTATGTTACTCGCTACTCCGTTTTGAAGAGCTTAAGCAAAGGTTGATGATTCTGGCAGCTATCTCATTCTGTTTGGATTGGATTAGACTAGAATGCAGTCTTGCTTGACTTACTTAAATATTTTTTCTATCGCCTTCAGATTGCAAAAAAAAGGCAGCTGTCACATCCGTTACTTAATTTACCTCAGCAGACTTCCGTTGTATTCCAGTTGCATGTCCTCTACAGGTTACCAGTGAATAAATGAATCTTTTTTCAGAAACGTTGCATGGTGCACAAGTCACTTGTTGGCACTTGTCCTGTGTATATCTCTCGGCTTTAGACCACACATACCCGCTCACATGCTTTGTTTCTCTTTTCATAGACTCTTTGTTGCCCCAATGTTCCATTGCACCAGAGCAGGCAGACACTGTTTTTGGTTTTCAACCCTATTTCCTGTATGCCCTTGCAAGTGCAGATTCAGCGGTGTGCCTGAGAGAGTGTAGGGTCAAGCACATTAAAGCCAAACGTATTTTCATTGTCAATGCTTGTTTAGAGAGGGGAAGTGGTGAGTGACTTAATACACTGTGAATAAGGAAGGGCATTTTTTTGTGAAACATGCAGGTGAAATAAACGAAACTATTACTATCCCCACTTTTGCAAAATATCACCAATTTATTTTCAGATTGTGGTGTTTCTAGGCAGTCATTTGGTTGGAGGTGGGGAAGGCACAAATCCCCAACAATCTGTAAAAACTGTAATTTTCAATAACATTCTGCAGGATCCTCCCACCTGAATGCATTTGAGAAAATTGACGAATTCATTTTGCTTAAGAAATTTCTCCCATGGGCAGGTTTCACGTGTTTCGCCAAAATGCTTCACCTACCTCTAAATGCGAATACGTTTTGATTTGTCATCTACTTTCAAGAAAAAAGTGGACTGGTGACAGAAAGGGAATATTAATAATAATAACTTGTATTTATATAGGTCAATTTCTTGGTATAGTTCTGAATATTCAATAAAATGTATTATGATCTTCCAGAATTTAAACGAGAAAGAGAACCGCTGTATGCCCTGTTCTTCACCCACCTCAGAGACAGGTAATAAATCTACAATCTACAGTTTTTCATTCCACCCACCAGAACACAGGTGCACACTCGTGCCTCCACAGGTATGTATCGGTATCCTCGTTATGGTGTTGTTCAGAATATATTAAATAAACATTCTGAAGGTCACAGAGACTACTTCAGGGAGAAAAGCAAAGAGACAAAACATAGTTGCCATCATTCCAATGTTAATACAAGTTTCAATTCAGGTGCAAATTCCGCATCCATGCAATTTGCTGGCAAAATATTTGCCAGGTAAAACCTGACAAGTGTCTTGAAAACAAAAAGTGAAAATGTCAAACATGTGCACCTCAGAACAGTGGGGAAACATGCACAATGTGCACATTATCATTTATTCAAGGTCTGGAACTCAGAATATTGTGTAAATTTTCTTCTAGGTAGAGTGGACATACATTTAATATGGAGTGTACTTTGCCGTGATATATGTTGACTTTTATTTTGGATTGATAATCTAGGGCAATTACAGAATATGAGTGTTTCAGAAGCTAAGACACTCCAGATCTTGAAAGCCTCCAGTTTTTAGTTTGCCTGAAAATATTGTGCAAAAATGGTAGAGCGTAAGAACAGTTCAGTTAATTGAAAACATCAAGATGGAGTATTTTGGGTTTAAGACTATACTAATGAAATTTCAAACATTCCTTTGCACATGTTTTTTTCATAATAAAAGGAGAAGATAAGAATAGGGACAGATTTCCCAGAATTTATGATACAAAAAAAGAACAGAATCAGCCAGCAACTCTCACTATTGCTGTCACAACTTTCCGAAACCCTTCTGGAGTTTTTTTCTTTCAAAATGTTTTACCACTAGTAATTAAAAAACAAACAGCTCTTGGCAGTGTCATCTTAAGGATTTTGACGGCTCCAGAGAAGAAATATTTTCGGGTCTCTGTTTGGAACAGCTTTACATTTTATTACCCATCTTATAATTGAAGCCCCATGATGACAAATAATATTGAGTTGTACGTTCACAGCTGAGCTAGAGGACCAAACGGAGGTGAAGTAGAGAGAAGGTTCACTTTTCCAGGGGACCCTTGAAAAGAGGGCGCCCTGGGCAATAGCCCACTTTCCCCACTGTGCCCATGCCTAAATACAACTCAGGTTCGTGGTAAACAACAACATTCCTCTGATATTGCTTCCGAAATGTATTTATTGAAGTTTCCAAATAGAATGCTTCCAATTACGTTTACCTTTAATGAACGTGAGCGTGTGCTTTAAAAAGATGCCTCCCGATTTGCTCTGTTAGCAATGAAGACAGAATCCAAGCATAAGGTTAACGTTTAGAATGGGACAAGGTCCATCCGGATGTTTTCCACCTCGAACTCTTTACTGGTTGTTCCTTGTGCTTTGAAATTAGTTTGGATGTTACCTCCTGTGATTAATTAATTGTCAGATCTATTTGTGACAAAGTCACATTTTTGTTGACCAGCATGCTGAAACCCCCACGTGCTTAGCCCTTTAAATGGTTTGATAATTTGTGTTCTAGGACTTACAGTGATTTAATTAAGGTCTTAGAAGAGAAACAGAGGGGCAAATCACAGGTTACCATTTGTCATGATGCATACAAAAAATCTCCTAAAAATTGTAAACTCTCTTTAGGGTGCGAGGCATGGGACCAACTCATTCATGCTAACAGCATCAGGGACAGCTCTATGTTTTGGGAGCTTATTCATCACCTTTTATTTAATCAGTAAGTAGGGTCTTCTTTTTCTTCAAACAACATGTTCGACTCATGGATTAGTCACTTTAAAGATAGGTATGGTGCACCCAACCTGGTTTCTGAACCCTGTGATAATTCTCTGTATGCAGTTATACCAACAATCACCTTTCGATGGGAAGAGGTTAGAGACACTATTATTGAGCTGCCCAAGAATAAAGCTCCAGGACCTGATGGGGTGGCACTGGACTTATTTAAATCAAATGTAATGATCTGCATGTACATTAATGCAGGAGCCCAAGGACTCACCAAGATGGTTCAATCTTAATATACACCCACTCACAAATCTCGCCGTGGAGAATTCTCGTAGCTCGTTTCCACCATAAGCGAATTAGAGCTTTTTCAAATTAATCAAAACATCAATGACATTTAGAATTTGCAAACAGTCAATGATGAGAGGTTGGTGAAGGTTTCAAAAATGTTTTTAATCATAAAGTTAGATTCTCTAAATATCTTTATTCAGATTAGTAAGTTTACAGAAATATAAAAGTCAACATTAGAAAAATACCCAGTGTTCCATAAAGAAACCCCGTAAACTAACTAAAGGACCTGTTCTAAAATAGAACCCATGAAGAGTTCCTCTAGAGAAAAGCGAGTAAAAAATGAACTTCTCATATGGAGTAGTTCTGGAAACTCAGCCGAGTTCCCTCCAGCTGCAGTACCAAAAAAAAGGGTAAAAAAATAAGTGCGTTCATACTTTCTTAACAATCCTGTAGGTGTGCTCTGTCGATATCCAATAAGAATAGTTCACGAAGTGGTGTCATCAGTCATACGTTGCTTCTTCTTCTGATTCCCACAGTCTGTATCCTTGTCTCCATGATTGATACACTTGTTACAGCATTTGTTACATGAGGGTAGGTTCTTATGAGAACCCTCTTACTTCAGCTAAAGGATGCACTATGAGCTCGATGTGTGAACAATTGCTAGTTACTAATATGAAAACATCTATCAATGTTATTCGGAAACAGCATTCACAAAAGTCTCTAAGTTATCATTTAACATAAGCAGTTTTAACCCCTTCGGTGCTCATGACGAGCTCAGCTCGTCATGCTGCGCAGTGCTCGTGTGCGCATGACGAGCTGAGCTCGTCATGAACCCGCCCACTCAATGAAACGCCCCGCACAGGGCGAAAATCGGCCGCGCACCGAAGGGGTTAATAAGCTTTTTGTATTCTAACACATGTTCTAACATGGGGTAAGGAGCTGGATTAGCACGATGTTATAGTCAGCACATTTCTGAAAGATGTCACTAATGCTAAGCAGTTTTGCTAAATATCTTAGTGGCCTAACTGTGAGCAAGAGTTGAGTGAAAAGACTTTTGGGACTTGTTAATATACATGCAAGAAATGGTTGCCTGGTTCAAACATTTTGGAAACGCATCAATTTGCAAATATTTTAAGAACATTCTCAATCCTAGATGTGAATAACTAATGTATTTTTACAGTTTATTTACTAGGATTCTAAACATCATGTGTTTTCTCCTTTACCCTGTGAGTCATTTTCTAACATAAACATTTCGACGGCATTTAAAGCATTTTTAATGTGCAATTCTAACACAGTCAGTTTTCTAAATCTGTGCTCATTTCTCCCATTAATGACGATGTTAGGCAGGCACTACCTATGACTTCGTCTACAACAGTGATTCTGTCAGTATTCAATCAGGGGAGTAAATCGGACCCTGGGTGCTACTACCCCATTTCTTCGATATGTTCTGTAGTGAAGATCATTGGGCAGATGGTACTGAACAGGCTGATGACATGGACCAAATAATGTAATATCCTATCAGACGTTCAGTATGGTTTCAGGCCTGGTTTGGGGGGGTTGACCAATGTCTTAATCTCTAGCTCATTGTCAACAAATATACAGTTGCTAAGCTAGGATCCATGTATATCGCCCTATGGACTTGAATTCAGCATTTGACAGGGTCAATAGAGATAAACTCTGGGGTATTATGCTGCGCATGTGTGTTGAGGCCAACATAGTCCATTTGTTTCGTAATTGCACTCAAATCTGTCAGCTTCAGTCACGTAGGTGGATAAGGGGGAATGCACTGAGCACTTTAGTTTAAAATAGGGTGTGTATCAAGGCTGCATCTTGGTGCCCTTTTGGTTCACCCTAATTATTATACATCTGGAAAAGGCCATAGTTGATGGAGGGGAAAAATGCCTCAAATTGGTTCATCACCTATACCTGCATTACTTTATGCCAGTGACGCTGTCAATATATTTTTATTTTTCTACTAGATTGGGTGCAAACCTATTTTAGCTATGTTGAACATTTACAAGGCTAAATAGGCCCCATCGCTGCTTATGGGGTTATACTAACTCCCTCATGTTACATGCAACTGAGAAAAAGTTTATAAAAAGAATTCTCCCCCCACCCTCAAAGTTCCTCTTCATTTATCATACATGACAAATTTGGGCAGCGGTATTTGACAGACATCTGCAACTGCGGCCTTTGCTCTTATGAATTTCTGTATGGCTGAGATCCAAAACGGGGCTCAACCGTTTCATTTAAGGGACTCTACGTCACTTGAGTTTTCCCACAGAATCCCACGGCTGAATTATGTCAAACTATGGCCCTTATTATGATGGCGGGTGGAGCACCACTGACAGGCCGTCAGGGCGGTACGCCTTGCATCTCGGGCATTAGTTCGACCACTGCATTACAATGCAGCCAGTCGGACGGCAGCGGTGGGGGGTAGGACCTCCACCTCCGACAGGATCAAAGATCCCGTCGGGACAGCGGTCGGATTCCTAATCCCTAAAATGGGTATACTGCCTGTATAGGCACCGCCGTAGGGATTAGGATATCCCTTTCTGACAGCCTGTTTATGGCAGTCCCACCACCATGAACAGGCAGCCGGAAATGGACTTTGGGGGACCCTAGCAGGGTCCCTGTCCCCCCTCGGCCTCCACTATGTGGCCCGGGGGCACATGTGGTGCCCCCCCAAACATCCATGCACCCTGTGCCAGGCAAAAATCACGTTACCTGGCACACGGTGCATGGATGTTTAAAAACATCCCTTTTTCAATTGCAGCTGGTGCTGAGCCCCTTTTTCAGGCTTCAGCACAAACCGCAATTGTAAAAGGGATGTTTAAGACCGCCTACACGGTGGTCGCATCCTAATCTGGCGGGTGGGATTGCCGACTACTTGTCGGCCGGTCCCAATCCCGCAATGATGGAGGTCAGACTGCCATTGTAATGACCCCCTATATTTTGACATGATGGGGCATCCTGAGATCTTTGATCACCCGAGGTCATTGTCAAAGGTGATGTTGTATGGACCAAATAGGCTTTCAAGGCTTGGCAACCATATGAGAGAGAATCACGTGAATTAAACAAGCAAGAGGCTATGTATTGCTAAAACCCTCTTTGCTCACTGAGCCATATTAATTGCTTGACATGCCTAACCACTATTGTTTTTTTATTGACTTGTTTTAGGATGAATATGATTCATTTTCTGTCTGCCATCCCTAAGAGGAGATTGATCAATTTTAACCCTGTGCTGTGTAAATGTGATCATGTCCCGATTCAGAACACTGCACTTTGTTATGTTTTGCCGTTTTGTAAAAATTTCAGGGAAGTCTTTTATTCTCTCTGTTGGTAGATGTGCATATTTGCTTTTATATGGCTAATGTTTTATTTGGGAGTGCCAGACTGAGAAATCAACTGAGAAGTGATTGATGTATTGTTCTTTTTTTTATGTTGGGCATGTTGGGCACGTACGTACAGCTGTGCTTTGGATGCTAGCGCTGGGACGTCTTCTAACAGCCATGTGTTTTACAAATCCTGATAGAATAGAATGTCTTTCATAGTTTTATTCTGTTTGAAACCGAATAAAGATGAATTGAATTAAATGTATGAGTTAATTTATGCCGAAGTATAATGGAGAAAATTTAGACTCTGAACTGCCGGTCACAGTGGCAGTCAACTTTGTAAAGTCCAGAGCAACCCTCGCCAATATTCATGGTCCAGATCCACCATGTGTACCATAGTGGACCAGGGCTAGAAAAATAAACAATGCCCCCGCTCACCAGGAGAAGAGTCCTCTCATGACAGATTCATGAATATATTTATTCTATTGAAAAAACTCTTGCTTTGGAATTTTGTTTCAGTAAAAAAAAATTGGAAGCCAAGTAGGCATAAAAACATGGCATCTGTTCTGTGCCTTCAGTGCTCTGCCACACCATTGAATTGTAGGCACAGAGCCCCATGCCATGGAAATCAAAATCTGCTAGCTGAGCAAATACCAAGGTTATGGCTGGCGAGAATTCCTCAAGGTCAGATACATCGTTGTCGACCTCCTGCTGAAGCCATTAGTTTTGGTACCAAAAAATCTGAGGAGGACAAACCTTTATTTTGTAGCAGCTGAGGTATTTTCGTGGACTATTTGCCTGATTGCCCCGGAAAGCTTTTACCTTCAGACGCAGTCACTTTTTTTTGGAAGTCAAAGTCATCCTGTTCAGCAAGGCTGAAATCCATAGCCGGGCAAGCCTACACAAGGCTGAATACCTTCGCTGCAAGGTCCAGCTGAAACAATTTTAGGCACAGTGAAAACCTCATACCTGCAGCCACTAGCTCCTCCGAGCAGGCTTCTGGGCATCAGGTGTCTCTACAGTCAAGTTTCCAGCAGGGTCAGGGTATCAGTGGTCAGCCGGGCACTCTTGGAATCAGGAGACCTTCTTCTTTTTCTGTCCATAAAGCAGACAAACTGGAGGCCAACCACTTGACCCTTAGAGAGCAGTACTAGTACCTGAGCACCAGGAGGAGGCAGTACTTGTATGAGTCCTCTTCTTCTGTTAATTTTCTGGAGTCTACTTCCAAGAGCATCCCCTTCTTCTGATGGAGTCTTCTCATGTGCAAGAATGTTCTGAGAAGGCGGTGGTTGAGGTGCCTCATTTATATTGTGCATTAGCCAGCAATTGGAGAAATTCCACCACCTAACCCTACCTATTTTCTTACAGTCTCCCCATGTCTTTTAGCGGTATTTCCTCTTTGTCTTACTGTAAACTCACCCAGGAGCCTTTGTCTTACTATAAACGTACCCAGAAGTCCCTGTTACAAAATGACAGAACGCAGATGTCAACAATTTGGCCGCTCCTTAGCCACACCCTTATTTAGGTGAGTTCTCCTCCCACCTGCCAGAGTCAAAATGGGTTCTCTTCACTTCTGCGAGCGGAGCTAGGCAGTCTGAGAAGGCCGTGGGAATAAACGGGAGGAGCCGTCCCTTGCATCTCTAAGCCCCAAAAAAAAAGTTAGTGCTAAGCTGCCCTTTGCTCTGCCAACATTTCCTGTTCATTCTCAGATAGCTAACCCCAGCTAAGTGGTCAGTAGTTAAGAACCATATGCTCTTATTTGGCTGAGAGGCAGGCTATTGTCCTCTTAGCCAGAGTCATTACCTCTCCTACACAAGAATGCATATTCCAACTCTCGACATCTGATGTGTGACAGAACAGATTTTAAACCAGTTCTAGGGAGGCAGCCTCAAGTACATGTTTACAAAGTTACTGTTCCACTCAATTTCTCAAAAATGTTATTTCACCATTAAATCATGTGAAGAAAAGTTAAGCAGGAAATAACTTTGAAGTGTTTTCTAGCATTTCCTTAAGCAGAGAAGGGAAATGAATATTTGTTTTTGATAAACAAATGTTATTGTTTTGTAAGGGAACAACAAGTCACATGTTCAGTCCATAAAAACACATCAGTCTGTAACAATTAGCAGCAAGCCTGGCAGCGTGTTCAAACCAGACCACCCAGGAAGAAAGAGACATAGAGGTTGTGGCATTTTCATTCGACTCCAGCGTCCACTCCCAAAGCCCCAAGCCATTTAACTCACATTTTTGCATGTTTAGCTGGGCATTCCCTGTCCTCATACATGTTTTTCCTGTTGCACGCAGCAGTCCACTCTGCGCCTCCTCAATGTGAGCGATGGTGCCCAGGGGGCCTTCCAATGTGCAGCAATATCTCTTTTAGCCACTCCAAGGGCAGTTCCCAACAAAGCCCTGTCTGCCCTAGAGCCCCTCACACCACCATCCACCCCCAAGAGGATCAGCAAAGGGGAGAGTTCCAAAGTCAGGTCCAAGACATCCAATAGTTCAGCCACTACTGTCTCCCAGTAATGGGTTATGACAGGACAGGACCACAACATGTGAAAGAAGTCCGCAGGTGTATGGAAACAGTGGGAGCAGCTGGGGTTGATCAGCAGGCCAACCTGACTGGAGTAATGTAGGCACAGTGTAGGTAATATGTTTGCACCAAACGAAGCTTGAATGAAATAGCAATTGCACTAGGGGCCATCAGCGCGTCACGCCAGTCAGCATCTTCTAAGGGCTCTATCCAAGCCTCCCAACAGGTCTTGAGGGCGTCCAATGACCCAGGGCCATTAAGGATAAGGGTACGATAGATCTGAGAAACTTCCCCCTGCCTAAGGCCCCCATCAGTATCTTGGCTTCTACGGAGCTGAATTTGGGATGGCCGTGTCCAAGGGGACGTGGGTTCGCAGTGCGTGGCACAGCTGTAGAAATTTATGAAATTGTGTATTGGAGAGTAAATAGGTTTGTTGGAGATCTTGGAAGGAGACCATATATGGGCCTGCCCAGACATCACCTAGAAGTGTGATACCTATGGTGTCCCATCAAGCAAATCCCTCAAGTGTCGCCACCTCCCCCAACCATGTGCCCTGTCATAACGAGGTTTGTTGAGTGAGTTTCTTCCACCACCCTGTGTATTTCTGGGCCGCCCTCCATCCAGCATATACCAGGCAGGTCACCTCCAGTATCGTATTCGGTATGGTAGTACCATAGAGTAACGCCATAATGCAGGAGAGACCCAGCGTGTTGAGCTCACGCCTGTATGCCGGATCCAACCAACCCCGGGTAAGCCAATCGTTAATGACCAGGAGATGTGTGGCTATGTAGTACAAGTATAAATTAACCATTCCCAGTCCCCATTCATAGGGAGCACGCTGACAAGTGGAAAATGCCAAGTGAGTCCTAGTGTTGTGTCAAAGAAAGGAGACGACTAGTGAGTTCATCTCTCTGAACCAATGCCGAGGGATGCATTTGGGAACATTTTGGAGGAGGTATAGGAATCTTAATAAAACCATCATTTTATACAGGGCGATCCACTCCATGACATTCAGTGGCAATGTCTGCCACTTCTTAAGATCAGCTGTGATTTTGCTAGTAAGAGAAGTAATGTTTAGAGACCAAGTCAGTTCGGAGACGAGAGCCACATGTATGCCCCGGTAGCAAAAACTGAGTTGGCGCATTGGGATGTTAGATTGCCAATCAAAGCAATCTTGTGTGGGCACCAGCAGCACCAAAACCGAATTGGCGGGGTTAACGACCAAGCCAGAAGCTTCTGCAAAGAATTGCAAGAGGCGATGGGATTGAGGGCCACTGTCCACCGGGTCCAAGAGGTACAACACTACCTCATTGGCGTAAAGTGCAATGCGGTCTTCATGGCCCACTTCCCATTTTTAACCCGAAATCTGGGCATCACATCATAAGAGTCTAGCAAGGGGTTCTATGGCTAACGCAAAAAGTAGGGGGGGAGGGGACACCCCTGTCTAGTACCCCAAAGGATAGGAAACTCATCAGAGATCTCTACATTCACCTGTACACTGGCTGTTGGATTAGAACAGACAAAGCGTCCCCAGACTGTGAAAGTGGGGACCAAACTCAGTCACCTCCAGCACTGGAACAAAATAGCCCTAGTCCACTTTGTCAAATGCCTTCTCAAAATCTATTAGGAGCAAGGCCAATGGAGCTGTGAGTAGGTGATGATGGCTAAGGCTACATACAGGTGCCGCAAGCAATGTCTAGTACTCCTGCCAGGCATTAAGCCACATTGGTCCGGATGAATCAGAGAACAAAAAAACTGGTCTCAATAGGTTGACCAATATAGTTGTAAAAATGTTAATATCCCCATTAATTACCAAGATTGGCCAATAGTTGGCACATGAGGTGGATTGTGTCCCTGTCTTTGGTATGAACACAATAGTGGCTTGATCAAGCTCCTTGGGGAATGAGCCTCTATGGACAGCTTCACTGTAGAGATTCAGCAGGTGGACAATGAGGACACATTTGTACTTAGTATAGAATTCCGAAGGGTACCTATCTGGGCCTGGAGTCTTACCACATGCCACCGCCGAGATCGCTTCCCTGATCTCTTCCAGCCTGATGGGCTCATCCAATGTTCGCCTTTCGGCATAAGAAAGTTTGGGCAAGAGTATATCATCTATGAGGGGAACATGGGATGGTCGTGTAAAGTGTTGCGTAATAGTCGGCAAAGACTTGGGCAATGGCAAGAGAGGAGCAATGCATCTGTCCGCGGTTGTCCTCCACCTCAGGGAAAATCTGTCCCGCAAGGGAACGAGAGATCAACCATTGTAAAAGTTTGCTATTTTTGTCCCCCCATCCATAAATTTGGGCGGTAGATGCCCGCCAAATCTGCTTTGCTACTTCGAGTGAGTGAGTTCTGATCTCTTCTCAGAGCATAGCCAGCTCTCTATCAACTGCCTCAGTGGAGTCATGGTGGATCTGCTCCTCTAAACGAAGAGCTCGAGATTTAAGGGGTGAACCATGGTAGTGTTGTGCTCATTCCTTTCCTGTCACAAGACTATTTGCATAGCCTCAAACAGTTTCTTTGCATGCCCCCCCATAGAGTACCCGCTGATTGGACCATCCTCGTGTTATCAGCGAAATACGCTTCAATTCCACATCACAGGTCCTGGATGTATGTCTCATCCTGGAGATGCCAGGTGTTTAGCCGCCAAAGGGGGCAGTGAGTGGGGTCTGTTGTACCGATACAGAGGAGTATTGGAGCATGATCAGAGATCCCGTGTGGAAGTATCTGGGCCTGTGTTACCGACAGAACATTCGTGGCCGGCATAAAGATCATATCTATACGTGCATGAGTGTGGTGCGCAGCGGAAGTGTGCGTGTACTGCCTTTGTCTAGGATTCCAAATCCTCCACACGTCTAACAAGCTGAAGGAGGTCACCAATTTATTCAAGGAGATAGCTCTCTGATACCAGACATCGGAAGGGGACCCGGTAGAGTCTACCCAAGGGTCCACAACCACATTAAAATCTCCGCCTATGACTGTGAAACCCAACGAGAGCTGAGCAATGACATTAAGAAGTGTGGTCAAGAAGGAGTCCAGTGATGTGGGGGGGAGCATAGAGACATAAGATATTTATCGGGCAATAACCCAGCAGGATTGCCACACTGCGAAAGCCCCGCATGTAGCCTGCATGATAGACTCTATCAAATCCATTTTGGTCCAAAAATGGCCAGTTGGTCCCCATAAGGTGTTTCTCCTGCAGCAGTAATATAGATAGGAGTGCTTAATCTGGTATAAGAGACAATTCAAGTTCCAGGACAGAATCATAGATCAGGCCATAGGTGGGTTACAGATATAAGATACAAAGGGTCTCAGGGCATTGTACCTATTAGCCAGGAGTCTGAGTGTGAATGCATGGCATGCGCGTCTGAGTACAGTGCTGCCTTTACGAGCTGAGCTGTGTTAGGACTGTGTGACAACCTAGAAAAGGAGAAAGAAATTAAGAGACATGACACATAACTAAACAGTGCCAACATCATGATAAAACAACCCTTACCTCCCAACTCTCCCCACCCTATACTTCCCCCAAGAAGCATCTGTTTCCCCAAAACATCGACCTCAACTTATAACCAGTTCTACATAGACAGGAATGGAGTGGTGGACCCCCCAAAAGGCGTATAAAGACTGTATATTGTGTCCCATCACGTGAGCGGTTAGGAGTTTCATAGAGTGAGGAATGTTTGAGCAAGACCAAACTGCAAATCTATGTATGGTCCACATGCGGCATGCTCGTTAACAGCGGGTGGAAAGCATTCTGTGGGCCTGCTCTCCAAAGAATTACAGCCAAACAATGAAAATGTCACCCAAACATGTACTCAGAGGTGAGAGGGTCTGCGGCTCAATCGGTCCTCAGCATGGGGCAGAGAGCATGATTCTCCGTGGGCCTCCAAGGATGGGTCTGGCCACAGCAGTGGAGGCTGCGCCGAAGTGTGGGAGCCTATGTGAAGGTTACACAGTCTGCGTCTAGCCTCTCCTCCGCCGAGAACCAGTACAGCCACGTCCCCTGCGGCCGCATGCACCCACGTCAGTTCCGGGTGTACGTGTAGTCGATGGAGGAGGGGAGGAGATCGCCCAATGAATCTGCCTCTCCTCCATCAGTGTAGGAAGCTGGCTCTGTATTTACTATACCAAAATGAGGTATAGTGTGCACAGAGTCCAGTGGAACCCCAAAGGTAGGCAGAGGTAAAAGTAGATAGTACGTTACTCTCTATTTGTGGTAGTGTGGGCGAGCAGTAAGGCTTTATCAGAGGGTAGTGTTAAGCATTTGTTGTACCCACTCAATTAGCAAATGATGTCACACACTCAAAGACTGAACTCAGACCAATTTTGTTTGTATAAAAATATTGCCTGGTACAGGTAGGTAAAATAAATGCTTTGCAAAATATTATGCAGTGTTTACAAGTGAATGCAATTTCAAATGCAGTTGTTTGAAATACAGGTAAGTCAAGGTATTAAAATTACTGTACAGATTACTTTTTAGTTACTTTTTAGATTACTTTTGAAGATACTTTTTCTACTCAGTGTGATATGCCTAGATATCACACTGGGACATTTCCTAGAGAAAAGGTAAGTACAATCAGTTTTGCACAATTGTAATTTTTCTGGTTTCCATACAAATCAACTCCACACTTAAAACATTTTTCAGAGAAAAACAGTCAATGGATTCCTATTGAGAGAAATTAAGTTATCGGTTACCAGGTAAGTTCTCTGTCTTTGGGGTTGAGTTTCTGGGGTTAGAACAAGGGTTCCCCCAGGCTCAAGGATGCACCCGTGAAACACCTTCAGCGGCACTAGGGCGGCCAGGTGCAGAGTGCTGAGGCCCAATGTTATCCAATGCGGGATAGGGGGCCTCTGGTTGGTGGCTGCTCACGAGCAGGCCACAAGGTTGTGGGAGCAAAGCTCCTAGGGTTTAGCTCAGGGCAAAGGGGGATCCAGTTTAGCACAAAAGGTGCACCTGCAGCGGCACAGGGGCGGCCGGAAGCAGGGTGCTGTTTTGGCGTGGGGTGCCCTGTTGTTTTCAATTGGGAATCTCGTTTTTTGTTTTTAGCTGCAGGCTCGGTCCAGGAAGACTTCCGGGAGGAACCAACAGCTGGGAAGGTAAGTTGGTGGGCTCAGGGACATAGGTGCACCTCGGGTTCTTTTCTCCAGGGCGCAGGGAGGCTGGATGCAGGGGAGTCTTTTGAGGTCGGATTTCACCTTACATGGCCACTCGCGGTTGGGGAGGTCTCCGTGCAGAGGCTGCAGGCGACGTCAGGGAGTCCTGGAGGGGTCAACCCACAGTGGACTCGGACTCTAGAGTGCTGGGGGACCTCGCTGGGACCGGTGGGCCACTCAAACTCGGGCCATAGGCGACGGGTGCAGTGGTGGTTCCAGGCGTCGGGTTTCTTTGTCCTCAGCAGGCTCAGAGTCTGTCTTGAGAGCTTCTTTTGAACAGAGCTTTTGTTCACAGGAGATGCGGTCTTTGTTGAAGGCAGTCAGTCCTCCCAGGGTTCTGGAGGTCGCTGGCTGCAGGACTATGCGACTTTTGGCACAGAATCTCTGGAAACTGAAGACGGGCCGGTAGGGCTGGGGCCAAGTCAGTTCTTCTCTGCAGCCTCCTCTGCTGGGAGTCTTCTTTCGCCCTTCTTCTTCGTAGGTTGTGGGAATCTGTCTTCTTGGTACAGGGCCGCCCCCTAAATACCGTATTTAGGGGGTGTTTTAGGGGTCTCGAGGTCAGTAGCCAATGGGCTACTGACCCTAGGGTGACTACACCCTTGGTGTGCTCACCCCACGTGGGGGAGTGAGCACAATCCCTAATCCTGATTGGGGAGTGCCTGCTATCTGCAAGATGGCGGGCACTGAAGAGTGGGCTTCTCCTCGCCTCCCCCACCCGAGGGGTGGGGTTTGCAGAGGTGGGCACACCTTCTGGGCCGGAAAATTTTTCCCGCCTGTCTTCCCGCTGAAAAGGAGGGGAGACACCAGATTACCAGAAACATCAGTACGACAGCAGGGAACACTACTTTATCATCTACAAAAATGTAGGCTCTGCTTAAAGCCCTCGGAACGTGGGGTCTCCAGGAATCAAAACATCAGGGTAATGAATGACATCACAAAACACAGAGACTTAGTAGAAGATAAACTTCCAAAAAATTGAACAGTTGAATGAAGATTAATAAGTACAAATGAAATCCTTGTCATCCAACTATTGGGGTGAGAAACCCAGCCTTTACTTATTGACCTAGTCTATGTTAAAGTCGAAGGAACCAACAAGACCTTAATTTCTCTCAAAGTTTTTGTATCATTTAACTTATGCAGTGTCACCTTTAAACTCACATTATTCATACAACATACTTCAAAACATGTGGAAAAATGGGGAAACAGCATTTACAACGCTGTCGCCACAACGCGGTTCCTTTACAACGCGGTCGTTACAACGACTGCGTTGGAACCACGCGTACCATTACATCGCAAGTCGTTTCAACATCTTGCTGTAGTGGGCGTGCTGTTGCACAAACTGGAGAAGGAATAGTAAATAATACTATTCCTAAGTCCCGCGTGCCCCCTACAGCAAGTCATTGAAACGACTTGCGATGTAATGGTTCGCGTGGTAACACAGTCGTTGTAACAACCGCATTGTAAAGGAATGCATGAACAACACATTCGTTGTAAAGAGCTATATTCAGGAAACTGTACCTTCCAAGCCATGAGAAAATCTGACAGTCTACTCCTGGACTAGATGCGCTACATTGTAATCATGGTACTGTTTACACAGAGGTAGACAACCAGCTACCACATACTAAGAAATTCCGTCCCTCAGTGAAGGGGTTCTGGAAATAGGCAGGCACTGCACAGTTCTCTAGAATAGTGTGCTCCAGATGCCAGAGCAACTCAGCCTCCAGAGTGCACTATCCTGGAAACCACTATTACCTTTGCAAGTGCAACACCAAGCAATGTCTCCTCTCCTTCACCAATGCGAGGTAGTATATATCCATAATCCATTCGTCCCAAAGCATTGCCTACTAATATAAAGTACTGTGACAAAAACAGAGGGTCACTCATGAAAGCACCTGACAGATGCATGGGAGCTTAAACATGTTGATCAGGGCAGCAGAGAATTAAGTCATTCTTTAACGGAGCAAAGCAGAGCAGAGCTACGGAGTTACAGAGCAGAGCAGAGCAGATCGCAGACTGCAGGCACCCGGGAAAATCAAACCCCAGGCACCGAGGCACGGAGCCCTGCCTTTTAAGGGAAAGCCAGCAAAAAAAAAAAAAACAGCGGGGGGTGGGGGGGGGGGGGTACAGGCCGGCGTTAACGGCCACGTTGACCTCGCACAACTGCACCAGCTGCAAACTCGCCCCGCCTGCAACCTGGGCTTAACGAAAGCTGCAAGGTGGAGTGAGAGCCGCCGCCGCCACCAGCAGTTGCCAGTTGGCGCAGGGAGAGGAGCAGAGAAGGCGGAGAGGGTGGCGAGGTGTGCTGCGGAGGCAGGTGCTTACAGTAACCAGTGATTGTCTTACCCCGATTGGAGTGCAAGGAGTAAGGTGTATGGAGTAAGGAGCCATCCAATAATCACTCATCTCCTCTCCCCCCCCCGGATTACCCGTACCACTGCCCCCACATCCATCAGACACCATTCAGGGACCAGTCTTCGGCCATCAGCGGAGCAGAACTGAGCAAGAGAGCAAGAGGTACAAGGTATGGAGGAGGGGAAGGAGAGGTCAGGTCGGACTGTGTGGGCCTTAGAAAATCCGGCACTAAGAACCCATAATTAAAAGAGAAAAAAATAAAAAAGGGGGACACTGCTACCTAGGTAACACCAAGGTCTGACAATCAGTGGAGCACACAAACGCCCAAGGCAACTTCCCGGAAGACCATAAGAGGAAGGTGACATACACATCTAGAGGAAAGGAAATAAAAGGGGGGCATGCGTTCAGGCCAAAACAGAGGGTGCACAACCCAGGGAAAGAAAAGACAAACCAAGAGACCACGCCAGGAGTCTTTAAAGTCTGACACCACTTCGGAATCAGAGCAGTCTCAAAGCGATGGAAACCCGATACAAACCCGGCTGCGAATAACAGCAACAAGAAGGAGATTGACAACAGAAACAGGAAATAAAAAGAAGGAAGGGTATAAGATAACGGGCTTTCTAATTTCAAAGCGCACAGCAGTACAAAACCCCTTGCTAAATTCAAAGGAGGTGGAACAGAAGGTTGAACAGTCATCAGAGCCGGAAGTATGCAGTCGATTAGACCAGGGAGGTGAAACCTCCTCCCAGTCAGATGAACGTAAGCAAGAGGAGGCATCGGTGGTTCTCGACTCGCAAGGAGCAACCCCAATAAATTCAATAACTGTTCAAGCAGAAATACATAGCTCAGAAATTTGGGTGCAACCCCGTCCACTCATCCAAAAGGCTGGGACAGCTCAAGTCCAAAAGACATGATAGAAGATCACCAGTCCCGAGAAGGACCACCAGGTACACAAGAACAATCTCTGATTGAACTTCTTGAAACTTAATCTCAAGAACAAGAGGTCAGCCAACTGAAGACCAATTTACCTGAAGACTCAACATTAATTCCCTATAGGGAGGCCGGGGGAGATGAGAACACATCCTTAATAATGTCTAAGCCCCTTCATGACAGATAGTGAAAGCCCGCAGGCAAAAAAGCGATTCATTTGTGAGAGCATATCACCACTACCATCTAAATCATCACACTGGAACAGGGAGCAAAAGGAACGAGAGGCCGTAGGCAAAAGCAGAGCCGCCACCACGGGTAACAATGAGAACAAGGATCGGGCTGAGAAGTATCAGGGCAACACCTGGGGGGCCCTCTTGACAACCATGGACGCAATGTCAACAGCCATATTCCACCAAGCAGACAAACAGGATCTTCAGGTGGAACTGTTAAACATCTTGGCAGTACACATTGTGGGTATCGACAAAAAATACAGGCATTAAATGATCTGATTGAGAGAGCCCAAAAACACAATTACATACAGCAAGTAACATGCCGTTGTGAAACCCTAGGAGATACGCCCGATCGTGTGACCTCACTACTTACCGAAATATTGACGGAAGTTAGGGGACAAGCACCAAGAGCATATAGGAGACAAAGAGTTCAAGAACACGAAACCGAAGAAACAGCAGGGATAAATGATAGAAAACCGCGTCAAAGTAACCCGCACAGAGCTGAAGAGCTCACGCCCCCCAGACAACTAACAGGAAAAGGATCAGTAAAGGTGATAAATGAAAAATCGCTCGATCTCCATACAACGCCTAACATTGGCTGGTCAAACAAGGAGAGCGGAGAGACAGGAGCGGAGGTACAAGAACAAGAACAAAATATCACAAAAAGAGAAAAGAAAAGACAAAGAAAAGCAAGAAAGAAGGGAAAACAGCCTAAAAAAAAAACATATGGCAATTATTTAATCAACATATAAATAAACAGACAATGGTGGTGAAGACACCCAAAAAGGCGGAAGAGGACACCCTGGAAGCATCGCAGGATCCCAGGTGCGACTCTCGACCCTTCATAGAGAACGAACGACATACAACCTGCACAGAAGGGTCATATCAAGAAGAATCGGACCTGGGCCTAGTAATAGAAACTATGGATCACTCGCCTGGCGGTAAGGCAGTGCAGCAAATAAAAGAAAATAAACATAAGGTTACAACACAGCAAAGTTTGTTAGAAAAGAAAGAAAGAGAAGAACAGAGAGAAATAATACATAAGGACGAACAAAATTCCACAGTGAGGAAGGAAAAGTGAAGAGCGGAACCGAATCAGAGACTCGTGCAACCAATATATGAAGATAATAGAGACACAAACCAACGACGGGTAAAAGGTGAACAGGGGGAAGAAAACCAAGGACAGCAAGACTACAACACTGCACTGAATACAACAAAGAAACCACTCTGGAATAGTAGTTTGGAGAGGCAAAAAACAAAAATGGAGCTTAATGAAAACAAGCTACTATTAATACCAAACTATGTTTCACGAGGACCATTCGACAACTTGAACAGAGGTACAATATTAAAACTAATTAAGGAAATAGGAGACCTCGCTCACATCAAATCCTTAGACTTGACATCAGTGGAATTTGTGCCTCATCCTCACGGAAACAACAGAGAAGCGACAATGACAAACTGGGATTCAAAGGAAACAATAGTGCAAATTATGAATAACCACAGTATTTTCAGGGCATGGGGGATAGAGCCACAATCAATCGAACCCCCCTGCTACTCAGGACCATTACTGCCCGAAAACGAAAGAGGTATCTCATTCCTAAGGGAGGAGCAGGCCCAATTCGGGGCAGTTTTGAAAACTTAAGGATCACCACGTACTCTAGCAAAGAGCAGGCAGGGCAGGAAGATCAGAAGAACCTTAACATCACCAGGGCAATAATCCAGGAAGGATCCTGGGAGTACATTAGGCGAGCAACGATTCAGCCCTGACAAAAGGATTACTAGATCAACATGGGAACAAGACCGGCTAAACATCTGCTCCTGGAACGTTCATGAGCTTGAGAATCTCCTACAGCATCAAGAAGCAATAGAATTTCTCCAAAGTATGACATAATTCTGATGCAGGAAACATGGTGCCTAGAGCCAATACAAATTACTGGATACAGAGGCTATCACGTATCGGCAGAGAAAACGTCAAAATTTGACATCCCAAAGAAGGATTAGCATTCTTCTGTTCGACAAGGTTCAAATGGCAAATAGAACATTTAGAAATCGGGACAAATTGTGTGCAGGCAATAAGAATAGTAAGAGAGAACGAGAGCATGGACCTGCCAGCCATCATAGTAATAAATGTCTACATCCATCCCAGAAAAGATCTAAAAGAGGAGCAGATGAAAATTTTCTACAAAATATTTAACAATTCAGAGACAACACAAACAGGTAATCTGTATAATGGCAGGCGACTTTAACATTAACCTAAGTAAAAACATGAAGATAAAGAAAGAGAACACTTATAAAAACAAGTTGGAAAAGCTGGGATTAAGGCTCCTGAACGGAAACACAAAAGATGATACACCGACTGCCATTACATTTCTAAGTGGGAATACGAGCTCAACCATAGATCACACGCTAGTAAGTGAAGTCGCATTGCAGCAGATATGTCACTTTCAAATTTGTCCCCGTATGGAGAGTGATCATTTTCCACAGATCGTTGGAATAAAATATAAGACAGAGCTGTATCACGCATCTAACGACCTACTCCCGTAACATATAATCAAAAAAGCTTGAAATGGAGTGGTAAAGGGATAGAAAAGATACTGAAGGAGGTTTATAAGCACGCTGGTACACCGTACACAATAAAAAATGAACAAAACAGGGAGGGAAAAGAACAAACAAAAGAAGGGGATTTAAAAATAGCATGGGAACGATTAATAAGCACATTCCTAGAAAAATTCACAATAAAAAAGCAGACATGTTGGATCAATCCGAACAGAAAGCAACACAAAGCACCAAAAAAGCAAATATGGTTCAGCAAAAAACTGCACAAAGAAAAAATGCAAATTTTACGAGAAAGCAGAATTTCAAAGAAACAGACTAAGCAAGGGAAAAGAAGTGATAAAAACAGATTCCGGGAACTGAGAACTCAGTACAAGAAGAACTGCTGGGAAGCAAACATAAGATATCAAGCGTATCTGTGGAATAAATTGCTCTTGGCAAGCCGACAATGGAACAGTAAACAATTTTGGCAATTGATAAAAGACCTGTCCTTAGTGCACGCACGACACCAAAACTCGGGTATAAACGCAGCCACGTGGGAAAAACACGTGTGGAAAATATATGCCGAAACAGCGTCAAAAGAAACGCAAGACCACATGGTGAGTGACAGCAAAACGAGTACATGCCAAGCATCAACATGCTTGGTAACATCACCAAATGATAAAAGGGACAAAAAGAATATAACAAACAGCTTTGAGAACTTCACACCGGCCGTTGAAATAGACCAACTGGAAAAAACCATAAAGAATCTAAAATCAGAGGGAGCAGCAAGGCTGAATGGTATACCCAACGCTCTTTTTAAAGAAATCCGCCTAATTGGGTAGAATACTTTACCCCATTATTCAACGAGCTATATATCACGAACTCCATTCCGGATTCCTGGAAAGGCAGCATTTTCCAGATCATATATAAAAGCGGAATCCCTTCAATACCAACAAGCTATAGACTCATAGCAATAACAGATGTGGAGGCGAAGCTTTATGCAACCTGCCTCTACAGCACCTGAAATCGTGGCTAGAAGTAAACAACATTTTACCCCAACTACAAACAGGGTTTAGGGCAGGAATGGGGACTTTAACAAATCTAACAGCTTTGACACTGTTAGCAGAAAAGGCCAAAACAAGAAAAACGCAGTTATTTGCCTGCTTCGTAGACCTCAAGTCTGCATTCGATCGAGTGCCACGGGAGGATTTGTGGAAAAAAATGACTGCATGAGGCGTACCGAATAGCCTATTAAAGGCAATCAAAGAGTCATATACAGGAACTTGAGCGAAGGTCAAAATTGTAGACGGTAAGAGTGTAACGAATAAAGTCTACACAAACAAAAGATTAAAACAGAGGTGTGTATTGGCTCCATGCCTGTTTAATATATATCTAGCGGATCTAGCACAAACTGTACGAAACATTAATGCTCACCCGCCCACACTAGCTCAAGAAGAAACAGAATATCTACAGTATGCCGACGACATCGGGACTTCAGCGAAGTATGGACGCCTTAAACACATACATGGATAGAAATGAGTTAGAGCTAAACCTGAAGAAAACCAAAGTAGTTCGGTTGGTAGACTTGAAGAAAAAGAAGTACACCTGGTTCTTGGAAGGGAACAAAGTCGAGGAAGTTAAGTCATATAAATACCAAGGATTCATCGTGGAGCATCAAATGAAAGATAAACAACACATAGAAACAATGCAGGCAAAAGCGCAATCTTTAAATTACGGCTTCAAAACCTTAAGAACGAAAATGAGCTGTCCTTTATTTGACCATCTTTTAACAGTGATGAGTGCTCAGTTAATGCCAACAGTGACTTATGGTATGGAAACACTAAAAGGACGCGTTTAGAGTTTGGATTGCTTAACCAAAAATACCAATGTAAAGGAGCCTTTATAAAACTATGCTGGAGACTACGCACGTCGGAAAGAGGGTCAATCAACTACATGTGCTGGAAGGAAATAGAGGAGCAAATACAGCAAAATAAAAAGACTTATGGGGGCTATATTTAAAACAGGCTATCGAGGAACTTGGAATACAAGATGCCTGGAGTGCAAATATTGGGAAACAGGCCTTTTATAAGGTAATAAAAGCCACAAATAAGCATCTTTCATGTTTAACAGACAAGACAAGCCTTGCACTCAGATGTCACTCCTGGACAGTGACAAATTCCTATAAAAAACTACGGCACCAGGATTACCTTACAGCACACTTTTCATCGAAAATAAAACACCAGTTTATGCAGTACCGTTTTGGAAAATGGGAAACAAAAGATCTAGGGCCATATGTATCAAAATGTTGTTTTGCGATTCTCAAATAGCAATTTTTTGAGAATCGCTATTTGAGAATCGCAAAACGCGATGTATGTAGGATTCGCAAAAACTTTTGCGAATCCTACATATTCCTTAATTGCGAATCGCAAATTGCGATTCGCAATTAAGAATACCTCCCCATTCATTCCTATGGGCCTAGAGGCCCATAGGAATGAATGGGGAGACATTCGCAATTTGCGAGTACCCATTAGGTACTCGCAAATTGCGAATGCAATTACAGGATGCAAGGGTGTCAAAGGACACCCTGTTGCACCCTGAAATAAGCATGGGTGCAGATGTGGCGCACATGCATGCCCCAAGGGCATGCATGTGCGCCACATGGCACTTTGAAAAATGCAAAAAGTGCATTTTTCAAAGAAATCGCAAATTACCACCAACCTGAAGTTGGTGGTAATTTGCGATTCCTTAAGCCAAAATCGCACAACTTGGGTGCTTCCTACATTGCATTTAAGGAATCGCAATTTGCGATTCCTTAAATGCATTCGCAAAATAGGGAATCGCAAATTTTGCGATTCCTTATTTTGCGAGTGGGTTTTCCTTTCATACATTGCACACAGCTAAATTGCGATCGCAAACGCTGAAATTCTGCGAATTTCAGCATTTGCGATCGCAATTTAGCTTGATACATATGGCCCCATATGCCATCCTGGAAGGATCAGACATCAAACAAAGAATGTCGATTATGCAAATATAAGGAAGAAAGTCTTGCACACATATTCTGTGTTTGCCCGAGTCACTTGACAGAAAGAAAGATAATGCTGAAAAGAATTTTTAGAGAGCTAGAAATACGAACATGCAGGCAAGCGGTAACCCATTGGCTGGGTGGCTCCTCTATACTGCTCATATGCCGGGGAGTGAAATTTGTTAAAGTAAATATGAAAGCACTTGAACAATCAATTTAGGGCACCAGCACCTCGATGAAGAACTACAACTGGGAAGCATAACCAGAAGATCATTGCATTGCATTTGCACTTTAATCCAAGGTTTACGTAATGTACAAAGGAAGATCACTAATTACTCTGAGCAAAAGAATTGAAGGATAAACAATAGAAATTATTGTTATAAGAGCGATTTAATAATACAAAGACAGCTCACTTTAAACCCCGGAACAATGTGAAGGAAGACATTCGAATTAAAATGTACCTTAGCACAATAGCACTTTCAACATTAGCTCTTGCACTTTAAATAACGGGACCGCACAAAAAACTGAGGAAAATTGTCACGCTCCGAGTAGCGAGTTTTTAAAGAACAATTATTCGAGTCAATGCCTCACAAGAACTGCATTAATGAAATTTTTATATTCATTTTAATTTGGAGTTTTTAGGTCCGTTTTAAAAGATTTGTCAGAAACCCAAGTTTAAATGAAATTTTATGAAATGTAAGGAATAAAACATTGTGTAATGGTTTTTATTGACTATATACATAAAATAAATAAATACTGAAATAAATAAAAGTCATTCTTTACTACAAAATATTTTAATTTGTGCAGAGTTACTGAGACACGATGATGTTGAATGTTAGAATGTTGCACACAATTTTATACATTGAGGGAGATGATATTGAGCACAAGATCATTTTCAGAACTACTTCCATCTTCATTGAAGGACATAATAGTCAGGGACAGAGTGTAAGGCAACAAAATAAACACAGCTTCTGAAATGTAAGGAGAGATGTTGCAGAAGTTAGCAAGAGCGAAAGGCATAGATCCTGACAATGTGTCTGTTGCTGTGTGGTGGCTGGCTGTCTACCTCTGTGGAAACTGTGCCAATGATGTTAATGTAGTGAATCCAGGCAAGAAATATGGAACGTCATAGATTTATTCAGGTCTCCTGAGGTACTTTTCACACATTTTCTGATGGATTTTATATGGATAATGAGAGGTTAATGGTGAATCCACATGGGTCGAATGATACAAAAATGTTATGAAACACAGTGAGGTCTTTTTGCTTTCACCGACTTGGAGATAAACTAAGTCATAGAGTAATGACTGGGTTTCTCAACCCTGATAGTTTTATGACAAGGTTTTCATTTGTAGTTGTTGGAAATGGCCGTTTAGGACTCCTAACCAGTGCTGAAGTGCTTGTGCTCTCTCTCCTAAACATGGTAATATTGGCTCATCCCCAAATGGCATATTTAATTTACTTATAAGTCCCTCGTAACGTACACTACATGTGCCCAGGGCCTGTAAATTAAATGCTATTAGTGGGTCTGCACCACTCACTGTGCCACCCACTTAAGTAGCCCTCTAACCATGGCTCAGGTCTGTCATTGCAGAGCATGTATGTGCGGTTTACACTGCCACTTAAATCTGGCAAGATGAACCTCTTGCCAGGCCTAAATCTTCCCTTTTTATACATATAAGTCACCGCCTAAGGTAGGACCTGGACAACCTATAGAGCTGGGGCAATGTAGTTAAAAGGTAGGACATGTACTTTTAAGTATTACATGTGCTGGTAGTGGAAAACTTCCAAATTTGTTTTTCGCTACTGCAAGGCCTATCTCTCCCAGAGGATAACATTGGGATTACCTTATTACATTTTGTAAGTGTAATTTTCCAAGTCTGGTGTCTCTGGAATCCTAATCTAAAATCCTAATTTATGGTGAAATCGGTTTTTAAATTGTAATTTTGAAAATGCCACTTTTAGAATGTTGGCATTTTCTTACTTTAGCCATTTGGTGCCTGCTGCCTGTGTCAGTTCAGCCTGGATTGGGTGACAGCTGGGCTTTGTGTATTCCCTCTAAGGGAGCTTAGATGTGACTTGATGGGCCATCCTGGGAGCTGGGAGGTAAGAGTTGGGCATAGCCTCACATTTACACCTGAATAAGCTGTGTCCTGTCCACACACAAAGGGCTGCATACCCCCCAGTAGTGAGTCTAGAGCCAGGACAGGCAGGGAGGACCTCTGTGGGCTTGAAAGACCCTTCTCTGAACTCTCCCTCACTTCAGCGGCACAACGAGGTATAAGTACTGGACCGCTGACACCATGAATTCAATGCACTTCTGGACCTGTGAAGACTCTACCAGGAAGGAGAACTACTGTGCTGCTGAAGGACTGCCACTCTGTAGGACTGTTGCTTTGCTGGACTTCTGCCTTGCTGTGCTGCCCTCCTGCCTGCTGTTCCCCCGTCTGGGTGAGAAGGACTGGACCTCCATCACTTGAACCAAGAGTGACTCCAAGGGCTTGCTAGCTTGCCTCCTGATTTGAAGTCTCGGGGACATAAAAGACTTCCATCTTCCCTGCATCTGCACCTGGACTCAGCCTTCTAAGAGCCTGCCTTGTCAAGTGGTGCCACCTCAGTCCTGGACCCTTGGAAGTGAGGCCTAAGGTGCTTCTTCAGCCAACGCACGCACGCATCCTCATCAGAACCAGTGCATCTTTGTCATTGTGGGGACCAGAACCCGTGCATCTTCACTTTTGCATGGATCAGAACCAGTGCATCCTTGTAGTTGCGTGGAGAGGAGCCGGCACACCGCCTTTGGAACCAGCGCATCGCCCTCAGAGCCAACCCATCCTCTGCTAGAGGAGCAGAAGTGACGCATTGCATTTGGGACCAGCACATGGCCCTCGTAACTGACGCATCGCTGACTTTGCATTGAAAAACCAGCGCATCTACTTCTGTTGCAGGATCGGAACTGGCGCATCACCTAAGCTGCACTCCGCCTCTTCCTTGACATCGATGCAACCAGGATCAAGCTACTTTGTTCAGTGGGCCTACGTGGGTCTCTGTGTCCGGCCAATGCTCCATCGCGGTCAGCCTGAACTTTTGGGTTTGCCCCGGTCCAGCGCAACCAGATACCCAAATAGGCACTTATTGCTTCTAAACACTATTTTACAGTTTATTATTTAAAAATTCATATCTCAAATTTTACTTATTTGATTTTTGTCGTTTTGGTCTAGTTTTATCTATTAAGTTCAATTTTTCTAACCTGGTGTGGAATCTTTTTGTGCGATGTTTTCACTGTTTTACTGTTTGAAGTATTGCACAAATACTTTACACATTGCCTCTTAAGTTAAGCCTGACTGCTCTGTGCCAAGCTACCAGAGGATGAGCACCGGTTAATTTAGGATGTGTTTGTGACTTACCCTGACTGGTGCATACCTCTACCAAACAGAAACCTAATTTCTAACACTACTTAATGTTCTATTTTTAGGGGGTCTAAGTCTAGTTGAATTACCCTTTCCCCTCTTTTTGATAGAACAAACCAGAATGAAGAACAGGTAACTGGGCCCCTGATGAGCATGCAATCGAAAAAGTAGATGTACTGAAATTCAAAACTCAGCTAGGAAGTGTTATCTATGGTCCTACCTGAAAACAGTGGCAGGAATGGTTGGGCATTGTAGCTGGCTGATCGCTGACAAGTATCTCTAATTTTTTCACAACAGGGTATTTGGTGGCTAATTTAACGTCGTAGTGCGCTCACTCGCATAATTTGATCTAGCGTAGTTATGCGATATACCCACAAAATTATGCAAAATTATGCATAATTAAGTGAGATGCATCTTGCTCCCGAATAATTGCCCAAACGGTCCGTTTAGGTAAAAATGAAACTCAAAAATTTAATTTTGAGCTGATTTCCAGTTGCTCATATTTAACCCTGCCGCTTGCGTTTGGATTTGTAGTTTTGCACTCAAAAATAACCCAAGCGGTCAGCTCGGGTAGCAAGTTTACCTGAAGTGTTTGGTGACCACTCGCATTCTGCAGCTTGCTTGGAAAGATGCCAATTGAGTTACAATTTCTCTCTGAGCTGGGGTCTAGTTATGCAGCATGGCGTAGTGGCGCAATCTTGGTAATTATGTGCAACTTCTGTTATGCAAGATTAACAAAATTATGACAAATTGTTCTGTCATAATTAAAATTTGGCCCAGGTCTAGTTTAAAGAAAACAATTTCTACATGATTGATAGGCTATCCAGGCTAAAAGCAAAGAAAAACAAAATCAACCATGTATGCTCTGTGAAATGTCCTCACTGCAATAAACATGGTCAATGATGTTCGTACATTTGCGGTCTGTCTGAGCTTGGTGGAGTACTGGTAGGAGGTGTACAATACTCTCAAGGAAGTCATTGTTGGTGATATCAAACAATGCACTTCATTTCACTCACTAGTGTAACGAAACTTGAGAGGGCCCCCCTGCAAACTACATGGAGGGGCTCCTCTCCGGAATTAGTCAGGAGCTGTCATGCCAGGGTACTGTGCTGATGGGGTCTCCTGGAGCTAGGGCCTCCTGCATCGCAGGGGAGTTTGTAACGCCACTGACTTCACTTAGAACAAAGAGCCAAAAGCTCTTCACCACTTTTGGAAGGAAGGTTGTCGACTCTGGGACTACAAAGAAGGACCTCAAATTTCAAGACGATCAAAAACAGAAAGTCCTACCCATGCCACCTGCTGCAAAGATGGACATAGGCAGAACTTTTACAAGGAGAAACCCAGCAACAGATATGCTTGCCACCTTTTTGTTATGTGCCTCCATAGAAAATGCTGATAAGGCCCAGTGCTTAATTTGCAAATAAATAAGTGCCAGGGCCCTCGTCAGGATGCCACTGCAGCTTGCACTTCCCATTGCCCCTGCTAGCACCGCCAATGACTGTACCAACACAGCTACTACCCATCATACACCTACAAGTGTGACATTTTAGACTACTCCAGGCCCCCAAAGCGAGAAGAACGGCTTGGGTGGCAGGTATTAGTCATTTGTAACGCATATTGAGTTAATAAACAACTGCTATTATCAGTCGCGGCTCGTATGACTCGCAGGTGGGGGGGGGGCGGGTGGGAAGGTCGCGCGGGGGGGGTGTTACATTTTTTTTTTTAACTTACCTTACTGGGTTCCGCGCCTCCTCCGCTCCTGGCCGTGTCCCGCGCCCATGTTTTCCTGGAACAGGAAGCATGCATCCTCCCTCCCCTCAGCCAATCACAAAGCTGCAATCGCAGCGTTGTGATTGTTGCGGACAGCGCCCAGCCAGACGTTTGTAGGGAGGCCATTTTCTCTATGTAGGCTGCAGTCAAACAGCCAAACAGTCAGGGCCCACAACAGTGGGCAAGCCACTCCTCCCCGACCCACCCACCCGCCCCCAACCAGGCATACCCTGCCTTCTGCTTTCTTGCAGCGCGAGAAGCAGAAACATAAAATGGTATGTAAAATACTATTTAATGTTTCTGCTTCTCGCACTGCGAGAAAGCAGTGGGGCGACGCTCCTCCACCCTAATGGAGGAGCCACCCCTGGTTATTATGCACTTATCTATACTAGACAAACAGCAGCACCATGTGGCAGACTGTCTTAAGTGCAGGTGTTGACAATTAAATTCCGGTGCCCAATACTGTAAACCACCGGCTCAAATTAAGCACTGGCCATGCTGGTAAAAAGCGGCCCAGGTGGTAACCCTAGCAACAGAGTGTGAGAAGTTGGCCTGGCATATGCTGTCCACTATTTGTAGTGGGCACCTTGCACCAGTCCAAACAACCCCTTATTGGAGATAGGTTAAAGACAACCTTTATTGAAAGCTATCCTAGTGGTAGCTATGGAGAGCAGCCTTCAGGCTAAGTCTTGAAGGAATGTAAAGCAGCTTGTTTTACCAGTCTATAATCTCTTGAGTGACCAAATGAAAGAGGACCACACCAGGTATATATTCAAAATATATGTATTTATTGCTAAACACACCCCTCCAGTATCTTTATGAGGCTAGAGTTCGAAGTACATAAAGTATAAGTTAGTTATCTACAGTAATAGCACAAATACACGTTTGAGCCCCAGGGGCGTACCAAACCATATACCAATAAAGTGGTATAAGAACCACGACTGAGCTAGACACAAGGCCTAGAGCCTGTAGAAGTGCTTGGACCACAAGGAACCACCCAAGGTAGTGACACAGGGGACCCACGGGGGACGCGTGCAGTGTTTGAACACAGCCGCGAATCGCTGTTAACTTCTATGGGGAAAGTCGCGATTAGAATTTAAAAGAAAAGGGACACTTAGAGGAGGACTTGGAGCAAACCCTTTGAGAACTAGGCTGTTCTAGTGTCAATACCCACGGGAGCACCGGAGTACTCGAGTTACCTCACCCAGGGAGCCGGGTGCATAGGTGTCTTTCGGGGTCGGGTTTCGTCGTCGCTTTCAATGGCGATCTGCTGCAAAGTGCTGCTGGCGGCCAAGTCGAAAGTGTTTGGGTGGATCCAAAGGTGGATCGAAGATTTGAAGAACCTGAAAGCAGAGGGGACAGAGTCTGGGTCACTAGCCAGTGACCAGGAAGGCAATGAGCAGATGCCCACCGATGTTGAGTGCTTCAGGTAGGTTGACGGTTGTCTTGACTCTTCAGCCACGAGGTCCAGGAGGCATCGACGACGACCAGGAGCTGGATTCGAGCTGTCCCACAACGTCTGTCGATTGCAGGGGTGTCGGCGACCGGATTGGACCCAACAAGCCTTGGCAACGGCAAGTCTCGTGGAAATGGAAGAAGGACGATGTTGCAGACCAGCAAGGTCTGTGGGACTCACCCAGCGAGGGTAAATTAGGGCACGCCTGGAGCAACCAGGGAGCCCAAGCAGAAGAAGATTGGCCTTCGGGAGGGCCTACTAGCCAACGGACTAGCGACCGCGAAGGAGCCTCAAGTCGACGCACGTGGAGCTGGCTCACAGGACACTCGTGGAGTGGAGGCCAGTGATCTTCGGTGCAGTTGGTGCTGGAGGCTGGGGATACTCGGAGCCCAAAGCACGACTTCGTGGGAGACCCAGAAGAGGATGCACTTGCAAATGCGATCAGTGTCCAGGGGTCACGGTTCCACGTTACCCACGACAGCTACGGGCCTCAGCTTTGCTGGGGACTCAGGGCAGCCTCGGAGAAGTCTGGAAATCCACCTCTGGTGATGCAAAGACTTCGGCGTCCGACGGGAGCTTCAGCGATGCAGACCGGACAATTGCTTCTTTGGTGCCTGCCAAGCAGGGGAGTCACTCCTTGACCCCAAGGGAGATTCTTCAGTCCTCTAATCTTGAAGTAGAGCGTCGAAGGTCCAGGATTCTGTATCAGAGTTTTGTCCAGGTAAATCTAAAGTCCTAAGGACTGGGGTCCCATACCTATACTAAGGTAGGGGGTTGGACATACTCTGTGGCCCCACCTATGGGAGGGTCAGGGCAGAGGGGTGGTTACACCCCTTTCCCTTTGTCCAGTTTCGCGCCAGAGCAGGGGCTGGAAGCCCCTGAGCCGGTTTGAACTGGGGTATGCACAGGGACACCAAATGTGCCCCCAGTGCAGGACTTCAAAGCACCAGAGAGTGCTCCCGCCCAGCCCCAATACACACTATCCTGTCTGGGGAGGTGGTGACACCTCCCTGGGACAGGAAACCTATTGTCCAGGCCTCCCCTGCTGGAGTTTCGGTCAGCAGCAGGAGGCCAGACTCGTGTCTGTGGCAGCGGCATCCATTTTGTGATGCCAGGGCTCTGGAAAGTCAGTACCGGGTATACCGGTGTGTACATGTCTTTCCCTCTAGAAGGGTGGAATGCTACCCCCGCCACCAGAACTGGCGGGGGGGGGGTAGTATTCCAAGATGTTTGACACCAAACACGACATGTTTCCGTGCAGCCATCCCAAAGTTAGCATTTAACGCAAGGTTATAATGCGCTTAAGAGTATATGGTCAGGCTGCACTACAAACAGCATCAGAGAAGGGTCTCCGAACGCTGCAGAGGGGCCCTGCTCATGCAGGGGCACCCTCTCACATAGGAACCACGCACTCTGCCTTCAGGATTGATAAGGCCTGCCATAGGAGTGACTTATAGGTTTATATGTGTGTATGTATGTAGTGATCTAGGTAGCCTATATCACAGTAAGGGGTGCATGCACCACCTTACCCAGGCTGCAGTAGCAGACCTGTGGTGTCAGTTTGGATGGCCTTCCAGGGGTGGCACAATACCTGCTGCAGCCCCTGGTAGGCCTCTGAGGTACCTATGCCCTGGGTACATAGTATACCATATACTAGGGACTTATAAGGGCACTCCAGATTCCAATCAGAGATGTGCCTAAGGCACATGGAAACCATTTTAGAGAGGAAGCAGCTAGGCTGGGGTTCTGATTAGCAGGGCCCCAGCCAGACTAAGGTCGAAAAACAGTGAAGCATCAGCAAAAAGTGGGGGTACCCATGTGAAGCAGATCCTACTCTCCTACACAACCCCCCCCCAAACCTAGGGACATTAAACTAACCTTGCCCAGTTAAGTCTTCATGTTCTAAGTGGAAGTACCTAGAGAGTCCATCTGCATTGGCATGGTTACAACCAGGTCTATGTTCCACTGTGAAGTCCATCCCCTGTAGGGAAATGGACCACCTAAGCAGTTTGGGGTTTTCACCCTTCATTTGTTTTAGCCATAAGAGGGGCTTATGGTCGGTTTGATCAAGGAAGTGAGTACCAAACAAGTATGGCCTCAACTTCTTCAGAGCCCAGACCACAGCAAAGGCCTCCCTCTCAATGGCTGACCAACGTTTCTCTCTAGGGGTCAGCCTTCTGCTAATAAAAGCTACTGGCTGATCCTGACCTTCATCATTCAATTGTGACAGTACAGCCCCTACCCCCAATTCAGATGCATCAGTTTGAACAATGAACTTCTTGGAGTAATCAGGACTCTGTAGAATGGGAGCAGTGCACATGGCCTGCTTTAGGTCATCAAATGCCTTTTGACAGCTAACTGTCCACTGAACCTTTTTGGGCATTTTCTTGGAAGTTAAGTCATTCAGGGGTGTCACTATTGATCCATACCCCTTGACAAATCTCCTATAGTACCCAGTCAGGCCTAAGAAGGCTCTCACCTGAGTCTGGGTAGTTGGAGCAGTCCAGTCCATGATGGTCTGGATCTTGCTCTGCAGTGGTTGAACCTGGCCTCCACCCACAAGGTGGCCCAGGTACACAACCTGACTCTGCCCTATCTGGCACTTGGTGGCCTTGATAGTCAGGCCTGCTTTCTGCAGGGCCTGCAAAACATTTCTGAGGTGGACCAGGTGATCCTCCCAGGTGGAGCTAAAGACAGCAATATCATCTAGATATGCTGCACTATAGGCTTCCAGACCTGTAAGGACTGTATTCACCAACCTCTGAAACGTGGCAGGTGCATTCTTCAGACCAAAGGGCATCACCACAAACTGATAATGCCCACAAGGGGTTGAGAATGCTGTCTTTGGCTTTGCATCATCAGCTAGTCTGATCTGCCAGTAGCCAGCTGTCAGGTCAAATGTGCTTAGATACTTGGCTGAGGCCAAAGTGTCTATTAGCTCATCTGCCCTTGGTATTGGATGGGCATCAGTCCTAGTGACTGCATTGAGACCCCTGTAGTCCACACAAAACCTCATCTCTCTTTTCCCACCATTGGTGTGAGGTTTTGGTACAAGGACCACTGGACTAGCCCAAAGGCTATCTGAGGGTTCAATAACTCCCAAATCCAACATCTTCTGGACTTCTGTCCTGATACAGTCCCTGACATGGTCAGGTTGCCTATAAATCTTATTTTTAATAGGCAGACTGTCCCCAGTGTCCACTTTATGAGTGCACCAGGTAGTCTGACTGGGTGTCAGTGAGAATATGTGTCTGAACTGATTGAGCACCTGTCTGCAATCAGTCTGCTGCTGGGTAGTGAGGCTGCCTGCCAAGGCTACACCATCCACTGACCCATCATCAGGGTTCTGTGAGAGCAGGTCAGGGAGTGGGTCACTCTCTTCCTCCTGTCCCTCATCAGTAGCCATGAGCAAGCCCATGTCTGCCCTGTCCACATATGGTTTTAACCTGTTGACATGCAGAACCCTGTGGGGACTCCTGGGTGTTCCTAGGTCTACTAAGTAGGTAACCTCACCCTTCTGTTCAACAATGGTATGGGGTCCACTCCATTTGTCTTGGAGAGCTGCTGGGGCCACTGGCTCCAACACCCACACCTTCTGTCCTGGCTGGTAAACAGTCAGTACAGCCTTTTGGTCATGCCAGGCTTTTTGAAGTTCCTGGCTAGCCTCAAGGTTTTTAGTTGCCTTTTTCATATACTCAGCCATCCGGGAGCGGAGACAAAGTACGTAGTCCACTATGTCTTGCTTTGGGGGCTTGAGAGGTAACTCCCATCCTTCCTTCACCAAGCACAGTGGACCCCTGACAGGGTGACCAAACAAAAGTTCAAAAGGGCTGTAGCCAACCCCTTTTGAGGCACCTCCTGTATGCAAATAAAAGGCAGGGCAAGAGTATGTCCCATCTTCGCCTAAGCTTTTCTGGGAGCCCTTTAATCATGCCCTTCAAGGTTTTGTTGAATCTCTCAACTAAACCATTGCATTGTGGGTGATAGGGTGTGGTGAACTTGTAAGTCACTCCACACTCCTTCCACATTGCTTTCAAGTATTCAGACATAAAGTTAGCACCCCTGACTGATACAACCTCCTTAGGGAAGCCCACTCTTGAGAAAATTCCCAGGAGGGCTCTTGCCACCACAGGTGCTGTAGTGGTCCTAAGGGGAATAGCCTCTGGGTACCTGGTGGCATGATCCACTACCACCAGGATAAACCTGTGCCCAGATGCTGTTTGGGGATCCATGGGACCAACAATGTCAATCCCCACCCTTTCAAAGGGAACCCCCACCACAGGTAGTGGTATCAGGGGGGCCTTTGTAGTGCCACCTGCCTTGCCACTGGCCTGGCAGGTTACACAGGAGCGACAAAACTCCTCGGTGTCTTCAGACATGTGGGGCCAGTGAAAGTGAGGGACAATTCTGTCCCAAGTCTTGTTCTGGCCCAGGTGACCTGCTAAGGGAATGTCATGGGCTAGGGTCAATAGGAAGCCCCTGAACTTCAGAGGTATAACCAACCTCCAGGTAGCACCAGGCTTGGGGTCTCTACACTCTGAGTACAAGAGTCCATCATCCCAATACACAGTATGGGGACCACTAGCTTTCCCAGCAGCCTCAGCAGCAGCTTGCTGTCTGAGGGGTTCAAGAGAGGGGCAGTTCTGCTGCTCCTGGCTCAGATCTGCCCTGGAAGGGCCCCCTGTCCCCAAGAACTCAACCTGGTCAGGTTCAAGCTCCTCTGGGACAGTTCCTTCCTCAGGACTGAGATCATCCCCCTCAAGGGACTGATCTTCCTTCTGAGCCAAGGGGGAAGGCACTGCCTTTACCCTACTACTCCTCTTCTAGGAGGGCACTTGGTCCATTATTCCAGAATCCAAGGCCTGTTCAGTGTTAGACATTTTGGCTTGTGACCTGGTCACAGCAAACACATCTGCAGGGATGCCCAGCATTTCTGCATGGGTCCTGAGCTCCACTTCTGCCCAAGCTGAAGTTTCTAAGTCATTGCCAAGCAAGCATTCAACGGGTAGGTCTGCACTTACCACAACCTTCTTAAGGCCAGTTACCCCTCCCCAGGAGAAGTTAACAACTGCCAGAGTATGGTCTGTTCTGACGTTGCTAGCATTGGTCACTTGATACATTTCACCAAGTATAATCTGCCCAGGATTCACAAGGTCTTGTGTCACCATGGTGACACTTGCCCCTGTGTCCCTAAATGCCAAAGCCTCTCTTCCATTGATTAAGGGCTGTTGTCTGTACTTGCCCAGATTACTGGGACTCACAGAGGAGGTCATATCCATGCCTCCATCACAGACTAGGACAGCCTGAGTGAGTTCTCTGACTAGGTCAGAGCTCATCTCTTTACCCAGGGTCAACCCTACTAAACCCTTGGCTTGTGTAGTCCCACCACCAACTGTAACTGCACTAGGGGAGCAGGTGCCTTAGGGGCATTGGTGGGGGCTGGAGTAGAGTCTTTGGACTTGGTGCAATCACTGGTCCAGTGGGTCTTTTGCTTACAGACCTTGCACCATGGTTTCCTTTGGCCTTTCCCTTTGGTAGACTGTGAATCCCCACCTGAAGAAGATTTTTGGGGGCCTTGTGAAGACTTTTGATCTTTACCCTTCTCCCCACCCTTATCAGAGGTTTTCGAATCTTGCTTCTTAGGGTCACCACCTTGGTTCTGTACCTTCTGCTTCACCCTGGTTCTGACCCATTTGTCTGCCTTCTTTCCCAATTCTTGGGGAGAGGTCAGATCAGAGTCTACCAAGTGCTGATGCAACAGCTGATTTTGACAGTTATTAAGAATCTGCTCCCTCATGATCAGATTGTACAATCCTGTGAAGTCACATACCTTACTGCCCAATAACCAACCTTCCAGAGCCTTGGCAGAACAATCAACAAAGTCCACCCAGTCTTGAGTCTGTGCTTTTTGGGTATCCCTGAACTTTAACCTGTATTGTTCAGTGGTTAGGCCAAACCCATCAATTAGAGCACTCTTCAAGACTTTGTAATTATCAGCATCCTCCTCTCTAACAGTGAGGAGCTTGTCTCTACCTTTGTCTGCAAAGGAGAGCCACAAGATTGCTGCCCACTGCTCCTGAGGGACCCTCTGTACTTTACAGGCCCTCTCTAGAGCAGTTATCCATTTGTGGATGTCATCCCCACTCTGGTAGGGAGGGACAATCTTGCTCAGGTTTCTATGGTCCTAAGACCTTTCCCTATCTTTGGGGAAACTGCTGCCACCATGGGACTCTAGTCCCAACTTTTGTCTCTCTCTATAGAGATCTAGGGACTCCCTGTCTATAGCCAATTGCTGTTTTCTGAGTTCAAGCTGGGCTTGCTCATACTGAATCAGTCTCTTTCTCCTCTCATGAGAGGATTCCCTCCTATGAGAGGAGACAGAGATCCCTATTGAGGTGTCAGAGTGGTTAGACTCCTGAGAAGGAGACCTAGACCTTCTGGGCACACTCAGAACTCTTCCTGGGGGGACAAAAGGGAGGTCAGTCTGATCCTCCCCCTCCTCCTCCACAGGAGGAATTGGGTTTTCCAGGACAAGGTCATTTTCACCTTCCTGGCCAGTTTCAGAGGGGGGGGGGCATGGATTTCTTCACCCCTGGCCCCTTCCTCATCTTCTGCCCCACCCTCTTTGCCTACCCCTTCAGACCCTAGGGGCCTGCTGAGATCATCAGCTAGTAACACCTCCCTGAGGTGTTGGGTGCTGGCACTTTTGCCTGCCTTCAACTTCCTAGTATTGCATAATGCTCTCAATTCCAAGAATGGGAGTTTATCATACTTGGAGGGAAGAAGCCCACTGGCTTCTGGCAAGGACTCACTGGGTCCTGGCTTTGAAGACATTACTAGTGAGGTGTGGTGTATGCGCTACCTACTCTAGTGTGGCCTACTAAACTCTCTTGAGTTGTAGAAAGGGTGTGCTATCCCTTAACACACAACTCTAAGTTCAGTAGAACTTACTGTATTACTAAGCTTGATTTATATGTACCTTAGGTACCCTTAGTGGTTTTCAGTTGATCAATTCAATTGAGATTATCTGGTAAAACAATAGCAAGCTGGAATCCCACACGCTGCACACCAATGTGAGAAGTTGGCCTGGCATATGCTGTCCACTATTTGTAGTGGGCACCTTGCACCAGTCCAAACAACCCCTTATTGGAGATAGGTTAAAGACAACCTTTATTGAAAGCTATCCTAGTGGTAGCTATGGAGAGCAGCCTTCAGGCTAAGTCTTGAAGGAATGTAAAGCAGCTTGTTTTACCAGTCTATAATCTCTTGAGTGACCAAATGAAAGAGGACCACACCAGGTATATATTCAAAATATATGTACTTATTGCTAAACACACCCCTCCAGTCTCTTTATGAGGCTAGAGTTCGAAGTACATAAAGTATAAGTTAGTTATCTACAGTAATAGCACAAATACACAATACAGGGGCGTACAAACCATATACCAATAAAGTGGTATAAGAACCACGACTGAGCTAGACACAAGGCCTAGAGCCTGTAGAAGTGCTTGGACCACAAGAAACCACCCAAGGTAGTGACACAGGGGACCCACGGGGGATGCGTGCAGTGTATGAACACAGCCGCGAATCGCCGTTAACTTCTATGGAGAAAGTCGCGATTAGAATTTAAAAGAAAAGGGACACTTAGAGGAGGACTTGGAGCAAACCCTTTGAGAACTAGGCTGTTCTAGTGTCAATACCCACGGGAGCACCGGAGTACTCGAGTTACCTCACCCAGGGGAGCCGGGTGCATAGGTGTCTTTCGGGGTCGGGTTTCGTCGTCGCTTTCAATGGCGATCTGCTGCAAAGTGCTGCTGGCGGCCAAGTCGAAAGTGTTCGGGTGGATCCAAAGGTGGATCGAAGATTTGAAGAACCTGAAAGCAGAGGGGACAGAGTCTGGGTCACTAGCCAGTGACCAGGAAGGCGATGAGCAGATGCCCACCGATGTCGAGTGCTTCAGGTAGGTTGACGGTTGTCTTGACTCTTCAGCCACGAGGTCCAGGAGGCATCGACGACGACCAGGAGCTGGATTCGAGCTATCCCACGACGTCTGTCGATTGCAGGGGTGTCGGCGACCGGATTGGACCCAACAAGCCTTGGCAACGGCAAGTCTCGTGGAAATGGAAGAAGGATGATGTTGCAGACCAGCAAGGTCTGTGGGACTCACCCAGCGAGGGTAAGTCAGGGCACGCCTGGAGCAACCAGGGAGCCCAAGCAGAAGAAGATTGGCCTTCAGGAGGGCCTACTAGCCAACAGACTAGCGACCGCGAAGGAGCCTCAAGTCGACGCAGGTGGAGCTGGCTCACAGGACACTCGTGGAGTGGAGGCCAGTGATCTTCGGTGCAGTTGGTGCTGGAGGCTGGGGCTACTCGGAGCCCAAAGCACGACTTCGTGGGAGACCCAGAAGAGGATGCACTTGCAAATGCAATCGGTGTCCAGGGGTCACGGTTCCACGTTACCCACGACAGCTACGGGCCTCAGCTTTGCTGGGGACTCAGGGCAGCCTCGGGGAAGTCTGGAAATCCACCTCTGGTGATGCAAAGACTTCGGCGTCCGACGGGAGCTTCAGCGATGCAGACCGGACAATTGCTTCTTTGGTGCCTGCCAAGCAGGGGAGTCACTCCTTGACCCCAAGGGAGATTCTTCAGTCCTCTAATCTTGAAGTAGAGCGTCGAAGGTCCAGGATTCTGTATCAGAGTTTCGTCCAGGTAAATCTAAAGTCCTAAGGACTGGGGTCCCATACTTATACTAAGGTAGGGGGTTGGACATACTCTGTGGCCCCACCTATGGGAGGGTCAGGGCAGAGGGGTGGTTACACCCCTTTCCCTTTGTCCAGTTTCGCGCCAGAGCAGGGGCTGGAAGCCCATGATCCGGTTTGAACTGGGCTATGCACAGGGACACCAAATGTGCCCCCAGTGCAGGACTTCAAAGCACCAGAGAGTGCTCCCGCCCAGCCCCAATACACACTATCCTGTCTGGGGAGGTGGTGACACCTCCCTGGGACAGGAAACCTATTGTCCAGGCCTCCCCTGCCGGAGTTTCGGTCAGCAGCAGGAGGCCAGACTCGTGTCTGTGGCAGCGGCATCCATTTTGTGATGCCAGGGCTCTGGAAAGTCAGTACCGGGTATACCGGTGTGTACATGTCTTTCCCTCTAGAAGGGTGGAATGCTACCCCCGCCGCCAGAACTGGCGGGGGGTAGTATTCCAAGATGTTTGACACCAAACACGACATGTTTCCGTGCAGCCATCCCAAAGTTAGCATTTAACGCGAGGTTATAATGCGCTTAAGAGTATATGGTCAGGCTGCACTACAAACAGCATCAGAGAAGGGTCTCCGAACGCTGCAGAGGGGCCCTGCTCATGCAGGGGCACCCTCTCACATAGGAACCACGCACTCTGCCTTCAGGATTGATAAGGCCTGCTATAGGAGTGACTTATAGGTTTATATGTGTGTATGTATGTAGTGATATAGGTAGCCTATATCACAGTAAGGTGTGCATGCACCACCTTACCCAGGCTGCAGTAGCAGACCTGTGGTGTCAGTTTGGATGGCCTTCCAGGGGTGGCACAATACCTGCTGCAGCCCCTGGTAGGCCTCTGAGGTACCTATGCCCTGGGTACATGGTATACCATATACTAGGGACTTATAAGGGCACTCCAGATTCCAATCAGAGATGTGCCTAAGGCACATGGAAACCATTTTAGAGAGAAAGCAGCTAGGCTGGGGTTCTGATTAGCAGGGCCCCAGCCAGACTAAGGTCGAAAAACAGTGAAGCATCAGCAAAAAGTGGGGGTACCCATGTGAAGCAGATCCTACTCTCATACACAGAGCATGGACAGGTGGCCCACTGCAATGGTGAGAGAAGATTCCAGAATAAATTTCTTCTAAAACAAATTTGATGCAGCTCATGGAAGTGTCCTAAAGGCAGACAAGTCCTAATTGTCTGTGTTGCATCTCGACACACTCCACACACACATGATGCACTTCCACCTCTACAGAACTCGCCACCCAGTAATTCAATTGAGCCATTGGAACAGGAGTGTGGAAATCATGTCCAACACATTGTTTCACATATTTGGGAGACACAGCTGACTGTGAATCTCACCCTTCCTGCACCACTTCCCATCAAGGTGTATGAATGGTAAAAATCCAGCCTTCTGGTAAAACGCCCTCTAGAGTCTTGGACACAACTGTCACACTGACTCAAAAATTGGCTCGTTTAGGGCTTTTGGATGAGTTTGGGGACGCGAGAGGCGACAGAACACTGGTCGGTCTGGCAACATTGGTGGCTGAAAGGGACATTGCGAGAAGCTGGAATTTGCCCCAGACACCTAGCCTGACGCACCGGAGATATGGTATGGATCGGTGCACTAAACAGGAGGAACCGACTTATCTTGCCAGAGGATGTGCTCAGAAGTTTTATAGGATTTGGAGTAAATGGTGGAACTATTATGTCTTGTCTTCCACACCAGAGAGTGCATCCGTGGATGGCTTGGCTCTTGTGTAAATGTTGGGAGGTGGAGCGGGTGGGATGTCGAGGACTGATTGGAAAGCAGGTTTTCTTTTTGTTGTTATGACTGCTTAATTCAAATCAATAAAATCGGTTTATTAATAAATTTAGCCCTCTCTATTTTGCCAGTCTCTCAGTTATCATCAGTACACGGGCAAAGGTGTGCCCCTTGCCTCAGCATTTCTCAGATATTGCTCACCTACGACACCCACCAAATGCTTGGTAATCCTCTGGACAATGCACAGATGTGCTACCAATTACTTTGTAATTACTCCACGAGGGAAAGAAACATATTAGGGAGGCAAGGATCAAACAGAGGCTGGGCTGCAATAACTGTGAGTTATCCCACCCTCTGCCACAACCCGCATGCATTTTCTGCTTCAAGCTATTATACTTTTTATTTTTTATTTACTACTAACAAAAGATGGGCTTTCAGATTGAACTATGCCACTGCCCATCAACCAAGGAGAGGCCAATGACTAGATTGTCATTAATATCTCAATTATTTTTTCAGGAGAGGGGCTACAAATATATATATGAAGTCTACATCCATCTGCCTGCCATTCCCTTTTTCTGTACACCCATAACCATGTACATCTATGAAAATCTGTTTGTGTGTAGTTTGATGCTGCAACCACTTGGAAACACCCACCAGGGAGATTTGCAGACAACAGATTGGCAAAATTAAATTTCCTGATTAACTTGAATTAAAGTGGTGGACGCCTTCAGCAGGGTAAAACTAAAATAATATTTTTCATTTAAAAATATTGTGAGTTTCATGCCTAAAACATGAGAGAGAATGAGTGTGTGTATGTGCATACACACAGACACGAACACACCCACACACATGGATACCCAATCCTCACAATTCGCCCTCATTTGCAGGGTGTCATCTTCCCCTCCTTAAAATCATTTCCATGCTCCCAACATGAACAGCACTTCCCATATAATTCAAACCTGTGCTTTAAACCATTCATACTCTCTTAAGCAGTGGTTCTTAACCTTTTGACTTCCGTGGACCCCCACCTAATCATTACTGGAATTCGGAGACCATGGCCTAAGCAATTTTGATTATTTGAACCACAAAACCACACACAAAAATACAGACATAGCATTCAACAAACTAATACATAAATAATGAAATATTTTATTTAATTCAAAATCAAATATAACAAAATTAAAATGTTACTTTAAATGAAAAGTTTAGAGTTTTCTAAATTCAATTGAGGCCACCTATCGTCCATGCTATATTCTGTTTGATGTATTTGCACTGTCCCCACGAAACAATCTGAGGACACTAGCATAATGTTTAACCCCAATTTTGGAATTCCTTCACAATTACAGAATGTTTTCAAAACTCTAATTTTACATTTTGCTTCTTTATTTGTATACACTTTATTAATCTGTTAATATTATTTAGTTTTCTAAGCAATTGCAGACTCTCTGAGTAGATGTCGTGCCCCCCCAGAGGTACCCGGACCATCAGCTAAGAAATGCTGTTCTAAAGCATTTTGGATCTCCATTAACTTTAATGGGATAATGAAAACACTGGTCACAAGCTACTGACTTCATTCTTCTTGAAAATTAAAGGTTGAGAATTGGTATGTTGTATCTTGTATGGGATGAGTCTGTTGGTCCATGTGCAGGGATTACTGCATTTCTCATGGATTGTGTGTCAATCTATTAGTGTCTTAGTCTGTGTCTGCATCTATGTCTGTTGATGTGCTTTCACTGTTTAAACAATACATACTTGCTGACAATAGAGAACACCGAAGAGACAAATTTATGGTTCAAATCTATTTATTGCAGTTTAACAAAAAGACACATTAGCATACAGAGAACGCAGAGGCTCTGCTTCAAGACTACATTCTGCCTGTGTTAACAAATCCCAACAGTCCCTCCCCGTCATCCACAGCCTCCCCTCTGGGGATCTCACTTCCAAGTTCTTTACTCTACAGGGCTCTACTTTACGTTGGTGGCCTCGTTCTGGTCGGTAGTGTCGGCCTGTGGAATGACCACTACCTCCATTAACCTCAATAAGCGAAGGTATCTAGGGCATGTTTGCTCTCTAAATTTCAAGGATAACAGGGCAATGAATTGGTGTCACAGCTCCCATTCAGTCTCTGGCGGTGAGGGTGAATCTCTCCATGCCGAGTATATACCATAAACAGTGAATCCAACCCAGCTGTGTCTGGATTTTATCAGTACCCCAAGGTGTTACGATATTCTGAAGGGCAGCTCCCAGCGCACACCCTATATGGCGCAAACTATGCAATTTGATGGGAAATGTAAGGGCATTAGGGAGCCCTAGAATGATATATGTGGGGAATCATGGAAGCTGCATGTTGAGGTGTGTATCTATGTCAGATAAGATCGTGTCCCAATATCGCTTGAGTTTGGGGCAATCCCAGAGCAGGTGGAGCACAGTCCCGGGGGACCCACATTCCCTCCAGTTATCCGCACTTCTTTTAGGGTTGTCTCTATGAAGGCGCACTGGTGTGAGATACCAATAGGTCATGATTTTCGTGGCAGTTTCAGTGCTAGCTGCATTTCGCGCTGAGTGTCATGCCCTATAGTATATGTCCTCCCATTCTTTCTGTGACAGGGGTTGTCCCAATTCCGTCTCCCAGCGCCTCTGTCTCGCTGTCTCAGTCTGTGGGATGGCGTGCTGCAATAGCCCATACCGGTCCGTGATGAGTCGTTTGTCTGAGGTCTTCGCAACAAGCCACTTTTCAAAGGGGCTGATGGGCCTCTGAGCTCCAGAAGGTAGTGTTGGATGGGTCATCCAGTGTCTGTATGTAGCTGGTCGAAGAGGAGAGGGCCCTCTTCATCAAAGAAGTACAAATAGAGTGGCAGCCTGCAAGTTGCCATAGCTGATACACCCTTTGGACAAGTCCCAGTGTAAAGTCAGTGTTGTCTACTTGCGGCATTAAGTAGGAGGGAAACGGCGATAAGCCTCTGCGCGTTGTCATCTGATCCCACACCTCAAGTGTGGCCTGAGTGATCGGTGAAGAATAAAGACCCCCATGGGTGCTGTGGCTTACAAAGAAGTGTAACCTTTCACATGTGCATGCCTGCGACTGCTTGGTCCATGAACAACCAATGTTTCTCAGATTCCTCCCTTGTCCACTCCACCATATAGTGGAGTTGGGCCACCTAGCAATAATGTAGGAGATGTGGAATACCCAGAACCTCCCTCTCCCAGCGGTCTGTTACACTGGTCACGTTGCAGTCTGGGTCTCCCATCCGTCCAGGCAAAGTGGTTCATCTCTCGATGCAGAGTCTATATCATGCCTATGGGAGGTTCTATTGGGAGAGTCTGGAGCAAAAAACAATATTTTGGGAAGGACAGTCATCTTTAGGGTGGGTACTCAGCCGAGCCAGGACAGCTTATGCTGCCTCCACTGGACCAAATCACGCCTTATTTGCGAGAGTAGTGTACGATAATTAAGAGATGCAGTGGCTTTTAATGTAGGGGTCAATTGGCCTCCTAAGTAAGGGATAGATTTGGTCACCCATTGATTGAATATTGGCAAGCGAGTTGCTCTACCGTTGCTGACGAGACTGACAGGTTAAGGGCTTGCGATTTTTGGCTATTAATGCGGAAACCCACCAGCGCACTAAAACCCTAAAATGCAGTCAAAAAGGCTGAAAGAGACTCAACCAGGTTGTCCAAGGCCACAATGACGTAATCCGCATAGAGGTTAATAGTGTACTCCTCCCCTCTGAAGGTGACCTCTGTGATATTTGTATTGTCCCGTATACGCTGTGCTAAGGGCTCCATGTAAAAAGCGAAGCCTCAGACACGTACCTCTGCAGATGGGGAAGGGAGCCAAAGACAGCGTATTCACTCAAATCGTCACTCATGATTGCCCATAGTTGCTAAGGACCCATGCACTAAAGCGTTTGCCAAAGTGGGTTAAGGTGGCCTCCAAGTAGGGTTTCTCAGCGTCTATGGCCAGGAGCATAATTTCCCTGCTAGAGTGTTTGACTATGTCAATCAGATGGAATACACATTTTGTATTATCACTGAATTGTCTGTGTGGGAAAAAGCCTGCGTGAGCTGGGGCAATCAACACTGGCATAAGTGGTCCTAAACGCGGTGCCAGAATGCTAGTGAATAATTTTATGTCCCCGTTCAGAAGAGAAATTGGGCAATACGGGCCTCATTGCTTTTTGTCCTTCTCCAGTTTTGGAATGACCACTACTGAGGCATCCAGCATCATGGGGGGTACCGTGTCCAGTCTTGGGATCGAGTTAAAGAGCCGGGTAAGAAATGGAGTGAGTGTAGAGCAAAATGTCTTGTAAAAGAGAGCCGGGAAACCATCCGGGCCCAGTGACTTAAGGGGTTTCTGTCGTGCTAATGCGGAGACAACCGCCTCTATTCTAATCAGGTGGTCAAGACTGTCAGCCTGCTCTGACGTCAGTTGCGGTGTGCACGCCTTGTTGAGGTATAGACCCGGTCCCTACGGCATAAGAGTCTGCCCAGTATAAAGCTCCTCATAGAAATAGCAGAAGGTAGATGCTATATGGCCATCACCGTCCTTAGTCACCAGGGAGTCCACACCTGTGCCTGTCGCTGCACTCGAAGTCTATTGGCCAACAACCTGCCACATCTATTGCCCTCTACATAAAAGGAGTGTCTGAGCCAAAGCAACGCATATTCGGACTTGTCAATGTCCAGTCCCGCTAACAGTACGCGCATCACCTCCAGCTGCCTCCAAACCCTTGGAGCCCCTGTGCGCTTGTGTATGCATTCTAGTTCCTGCACCTGTTTGTGGAGGTGCTCCCTTTTGTCCTCTCAAAAACAGTTATTTTCCACAGGCACAATGATCATCTTCCCCCGAATGACTGCCTTTAGCGCCTCCCAGAGGGTGGTGATCGAAGTGCCAGCCGTGTCATTAGTGGTGAGGTAGTATCCTATCGCTTGAATAATCTTCTTCACCACTTCTGGCCTAGGGAGTAGTGTCTCTCACATTTTTCATGACCGAGAGGGAAGGTGCTTGGGAGGGAGGGCTAAAGTGAGGGATACGTCGGCATGATCTGAGAGTAATCGTGGCTCTATCTCTGTGTCTGCGACCAGGAGTTGGAGCTTCCTTGTTACCAAAAAGTGATCTAGGCATGAGTATGTCTTATGGGCCTGTGAGTAAAATGTATAGTCCTGAGTCTAGAGGTGTTGTGCCCGCCTACGGTCCCTCAGCTCTATCTCCTACAACTATTGGGCCCCTTCCCTGGATAGGTCCCCTGTGTGTCCAAATCGGTGTGCCGAGCGGTCTAGGTTATTGTCAAACACCAAGTTCAAGTCTCCCCCGTAAGCACCAATCTATCCTGTGTGGACATCACCTTTTCCAGCGCTCACTTCAGGAAATGCTCTTGACCCTCGTTGGGGGGGCGTACAAGGAGGCCAGTGTAAAAACTCTCTACTAGCTTGGAACCTATCTTACCTCGAAATGAGCGTAAGACCAGTATGGCCACTCCCTCTGTTTTAGATGTGGCAGAGGAGAGAAGAACTGGTGTGGAAAGGTGCCTTACTTCATCCTGTGACAATCGCCGGAGACCACATGGGTCTCCTGCAGAAGACCGAGGTCTGCCCCGTCCTCTCCAAGTATGACAGGATAGCCCATTGCTTGGTCGTATTATTAAGGCCTTTCACGTTGAGGGTAACAATCTTTAAGAAATCATGTGGGGATATAGGAGAAAGAAATACTCAGTATTGTCCTCCTACTGTCTGACTTACCCTCCACCAACTTTGACAAGCCCTAGGGGTGCTGAAATCAAGATTGTAGTGTGTACTTCAATGGTGGGAGTACCCCCCGTAAAAGTATACCACAAAACATAAACCAAAACATTATCTCTGCAAACCTCAGGTTCCGGCGTGAGCCAGAATTGTCCAACTGGGAAATTGGGATAAGGGGCCTCTACTTTGGCCCAAGTAGCTCTCCCAGTTAACCATTCTCCCTCCGCTCCCACTCCCCCACCCACATCACTGACTGCAATCCGCGTTTCTTCTGGTGCTTGAGTTGCTTCTGGTCAGTCTGCATTGCCAGACATCTCTAGGACCGCTCCTCTCTCCATAGCCATGGTCTCTGGATCTGGTTGCAGTCCCTTGGATGGCCCCTTGCCACCCTGAAATTGAAAGTGTTGTGAGAAGTTGGCCTGGCATATGCTGTCCACTAATTATAGTGGGCACCTTGCACCAGTCCAAACAACCCCTTATTGGAGATAGGTTAAAGACAACCTTATTGAAAGCTATCCTAGTGGTAGCTATGGAGAGCAGCCTTCAGGCTAAGTCTTGAAGGAATGTAAAGCAGCTTGTTTTACCAGTCTATAATCTCTTGAGTGATCAAATGAAAGAGCACCACACCAGGTATATATTCAAAATATATGTATTTATTGTTAAACACACCCCTCTAGTCTCTTTATGAGGCTAGAGTTCGAAGTACATAAGTTATAAGTTATTTAAACACAGTAATAGCACAAATACACGTTTGGGCCCTAGGGGCGTACCAAACCATATACCAATAAAGTGGTATAAGAACCACGACTGAGCTAGACACTAGGCCTAGAGCCTCTAGAAGTGCTTGGACCACAAGGAACCACCCAAGGTAGTGACACAGGGGACCCACGGGGGACGCGTACAGTGTAAATACACAGCCGCGAAACGCCGTTAACTTCTATGGAGAAAGTCGCGGTTTGGAAATTAAAGAAAAGGGACACTTAAAGAAGGACTTGGAGCAAACCCTTTGAGAACTAGGTTGTTCTAGAGTCTCTACCCACGGGAGCACCGGAGTACTCTTGTTACCTCACCCAGGGAAGCCGGGTGCATAGGTGCCTTTCGGGGTCGGGTTTCGTCGTCGATTTGAATGGCGATCTGCTGCAAAGTGCTGCTGGCGACCAAGTGGAAAGTGTCCGGGTGGATCCAAAGGTGGATCGGAGATCTGAAGAACCTGAAAGCAGAGGGGACAGAGTCTGGGTCACTAGCCAGTGACCAGGAAGGCGATGAGCCGATGCCCACCGATGTCGAGTGCTTCAGGTAGGTTGACGGTTGTCTTGACTCTTCAGCCACGAGGTCCAGGAGGCGTTGTCGGCAACCAGGAGCAGGATTCGGGCTGGTACACAATGTCTGTCGAGTGCTGAGGTATCGACGACCGCATTGGACCCAACAAGCCTTGGCAACGGCAAGTCTCGATGTAGATGAAGATTGACGATGATGCAGACCAGCAAGGTCTGAGGAACTCACCCAGCGAGGGTAAGTGAGGGCAAGCCTGGAGCAACCAGGGAGCCCAAGTAGAAAAAGATTGGCCTTCGTGAAGGGCTACTAGCCAACGGGCTAGCGACCGCGAAGGAGCCTCGAGACGGTGCACGTGGAGCTGGCTCACAGGACACTCGTGGAGTGGAGGCCAGTGATCTTCGGTGCAGTTGGTGCTGGAGGCTAGGGCTACTCGGAGCCCAAAGCACGACTTCATGGAAGACCCAGAAGAGGATGCACTAGCAAATGTGTGCGGTGTCCAGGGGTCACGGTTCCACGTTACCCACGACAGCTACGGGCCTCAGCTTTGCTGGGGACTCAGGGCAGCCTCGGGGAAGTCTGGAAATCCACCTCTGGTGATGCAAAGACTTCGGCGTCCGACGGGAGCTTAGGCGATGCAGACCGGACAATTGCTTCTTTGGTGCCTGCCAAGCAGGGGAGTCACTCCTTGACCCCAAGGGAGATTCTTCTGTCCTCTAGTCTTGAGTAGAGCATCGAAGGTCCAGGATTCTGTGTCAGAGTTTCGTCCAGGGATAATCTAAAGTCCTAAGGACTGGGTTCCTATACTTATACTAAGTTTAGGGGTTGGACTACTCTGTGGCCCCACCTAAGGGTGGGTCAGGGCAGAGGGGTGGCTACACCCCTTTCCCTTTGTCCAGTTCGCGCCAAAGCAGGGGCTGCAAGCCCCTGATCCGGTTTGAACTGGGGTATGCACAGGGACACCAAGTGTGCCCCCAGTGCAGGACTTCAAAGCACCCGCGAGTGCTCCCGCCCAGCCCCAATACACACTATCCTGTCTGGGGAGGTGGTCACACCTCCCTGGGACAGGAAACCTATTGTCCAGGCCTCCCCTGCCGGAGTTTCGGTCAGCAGCAGGAGGCCAGACTTGTGTCTGTGGCAGCAGCATCCATTTTGTGATGCCAGGGCTTTAGAAAGAAGTTACCGGCCAAGCCAGGGTTAACATGTCTCTCCCTCTAGAAGGGTGGAATGCTACCCCCGCCGCCAGAATTGGCGGGAGGTAGTATTCCAAGATGTTTGACACCAAACACGACATGTTTCGGTGCAGCCATTCCAAAGTTAGCATTTAACGCGAGGTTATAATGCGCTTAAGAGTATATGGTCAGGCTGCACTACAAACAGCATCAGAGAAGGGTCTCCGAATGCTGCAGAGGGGCCCTGCTCATGCAGGGGCACCCTCTCACATAGGAACCACGCACTCTGCCTTCAGGATTGATAAGGCCTGCCATAGGAGTGACTTATAGGTTTATATGTGTGTATGTATGTGGAGAAGTGTGGCTCAATGGTTAGAGCGGCAGACCCTGATGCAGAGATCTGGCCCGGGACCAGGGTTCAATTCCCGCCTCGGCGGGTCTTGGGCTCAATTTCCTCGGACCTGATAATTCTCGCCTCGGTGCCTTTTCTAATCATGGGTCCCACTCTGCAACTCTGGGCAATAGCTTGCTTAATCTCCACAACGGCCCCAACAGTGCTGGGATGCCTGGCTTCACCCTGGGGGTGCCCAGGAGTGGACATTTTCACAGGGAAAAGCCAGGAAGGGTTCCACAGCGGTATGCGTACAGCGCCTGGACACCCCTTTGGGGGTATGGGTGCGCTTTACAAGTACAAATTTCATTTCATTTCATTTCATATGTATATAGTGATATAGGTAGCCTATATCACAGTAAGGGGTGCATGCACCACCTTACCCAGGCTGCAGTAGCAGACCTGTGGTGTCAGTTTGGATGGCCTTCCAGGGGTGGCACAATACATGCTGCAGCCCCTGGTAGGCCTCTGAGGTACCTATGCCCTGGGTACATAGTATACCATATACTAGGGACTTATAAGGGCACTCCAGATTCCAATCAGATATGTGCCTAAGGCACATGGAAACCATTTTACAGAGAAAGCAGATAGACTAGGGCCCTGAATAGCAGGATCCCAGTCCAACTAAGTCATAAACCAGCAAAACACCAGAAAAAAAGTGGGGGCAACCATATAGTCAGATTCCACCTTCCTACATAACCCCCCCCCCAAACGAAAGGAGATAAGGCTAACCTTGGCCAGTTGAGCCTTTATTGACTAAGTGGCCATATAAGGAAGCACCTGCACTAGCATGGTTGCCCCCTGTCTTATGGTCCACTAAGCAATCCCTCACCCTAAGGGTATGAGAGGGTCTCCACCATGGGGAATCACTACCTGTGGTGTGCTTAGGTAAAGTACAAGGCTGGTGAGGTGTCTGAGTAGGGAAGTGAGGCCCTAGGAATGTTGGTCTCAGCTTCCTCAGATCACTGGTCACCATGTATGCCTGTCTTTCCATGACTGAGTTGCACTTTGCTCTAAGGGTCAACCTTTGGCTGCCTACAGCTGGGGGTTGGGTCCCTTTGGATGGAACACTGGAGGGACATGGCAGGTTTGGAACCTTCTGGTCCCAGGTTTGCCCTTGCCTACCAGAGTCCTTCTGGGGGAGGTCCCTACATAAAGGTATGGGGGATCCCTCAGTGTGTAGAGGAGTTTTCACCTGGCTAGGGCTACTAGCCTGGGTGCCCCTAATCTGCTGATGGGGGGTTCCTCTGGACAGGGGGCCCTGGGGGTCCACTGACCTCCCTGACCTCTGCAGCCCTGGGCTGGCTGAGGCAGGGTAGAGAGGGGCAGGTTACCTGCTCCAGACTGGGTACCACCTTGGAAGGGTCCTCTGCCATCAGGGGTGTGGCCAGGCCAGGCTACCTCTGGGGCAGTTCCTTCACTAGGGGTAGGGTCAGTTCCCTGAGGAGGCTGACCCTTACCTACTGTCTGGAGGGAAGAAGACTTTTCTTCAACCCTTGTGCTCTCTTTTGGGGGAGAGTGGGCCATTCTTCCAGGCTCCATCTCTCCAAAATCTTGGGCTGGGGCTGTGGCCATCACAGCCCCACTAACCTTTACAGGGTCGCCCAGCATCCTGAGATGGGTTTGGTGTTCAACTTCAGCCCAGGCTGAAATTTCCAGATCATTGCCCATCAGGCAATCTACCGGTAGGGTTGGGGACACTGCCACTTTTTTTGGGCCTGTGACCCCCTCCCAGCTGAGATTGACTATGGCCATGGGGTGATCTGTTCTGACACCATCAATGTTGGTCACCTGGTATTTAAACTCAGGTAAAAGCTGGTGAGGGGGGACTAGTTTCCCTGCCACCATGGTGACACTAGCCCCTGTGTCCCTAAATGCCACAGCTTTCTGACCATTAATTATTGGCTCCAATCTGTACCTGCCCAATGCTGTGGGACCCATGGTAAAGGTGGCAAATCCTATACCACCATCAGAGTCAGAGGAGTCTGTTGAGGGGTCCCTGTCTAAACTAGGGCCCACCTCTGTTCCTCTTGCAAAAGCACCTAACTTTTTGGGTGCACTACTCCCAACTGGAGGATTACTACTGGTAGTACCAGGAGGGGTGGTAGTAGTTGTGGGAGGAACATTTTCTTTATTGCCAATCCTGGGGCAACTGGGATCAGTTTTCCAGTGCCCAGGCTTTTTACAGACATGGCAATATGGTTTCTTTTCAGGAGAAGAAGGAGTTTGGGACCCACCCCCAGAAGAGGAATTTTGGGGCCCTGTAGGGGACTTATCCTTAGATTTATCCCCACCTTTCTCTTGGGACTTAGTAGAATCTTTCTTCTGGTCACCACCCTGATTTTTAGTTTTTACTCTGGTTCTGACCCATTTGTCTGCCTTCTTTCCCAATTCTTGGGTAGAGGTCAGATCAGAGTCCACCAGATACTGGTGCAAAAGCTGGTTTTGACAATTATTAAGGATCTGCTCCCTCATAATCAAATTGTACAATCCTAAAAAGTCCTGCACTTTGTTGCCATGTATCCAACCTTCCAGAGCCTTAGTAGCACATTCTACAAAATCAACCCAGTCTTGAGTCTGAGCTTTTTGGGTGTCTCTGAACTTCAACCTATACTGTTCAGTGGTTAGGCCAAACCCATCTATCAGACCACTCTTCAAGACTGTGTAATTGTCAGCATCCTCTTCTCTTACAGTGAGGAGCTTGTCTCTACCTTTGTCTGCAAAGGAGAGCCACAAGATTGCTGCCCACTGCTTCTGGGGGACCCTCTGAACTTTACAGGCCCTCTCCAGTGCAGTTATCCATTTGTGGATGTCATCCCCACTCTGGTAGGGAGGGACAATCTTGTTTAGGTTTCTATGGTCATAAGACCTTTCCCTCTCTTTAGGGATATTGTTGCCACCATGGGACTCTAGTCCCAACTTTTTCTCTCTTTGTAGAGATCTAGGGACTCCCTGTCTATAGCCAACTGCTGTTTTCTGAGTTCAAGCTGGGCTTGCTCATACTGAATCAGTCTTTTTCTCCTCTCATGAGAGGATTCCCTCCTATGAGAGGAGACAGAGGTCCCTACTGGGGTGCTAGAGTGGTTAGACTCCTGAGAAGGAGATCTAGACCTTCTAGGCACACTCACAATCCTTCCTGGGGGGACAAAGTGGAGGTCATTCTGATCCTCCTCCTCATCCACAGGAGGAATTGGGTTTTCCAGGTCAGGGTCATTGTCACCCTCCTGGTCAGTTCCAGAGGGGGGGCTGGGGGTGTTGCTACCCCTGGCCCCATCCTCATCTTCTGCCCCACCCTCTGCACCTACCCCTTCAGTCCCTAAGGGCCTGCTGAGATCATAAGCCTCTAACATCTCTCTCAGATGTTGGGTGGTGGGGCTTTGGCCTGTCTTCAGTTTCCTCAAATTGCATAATGCTCTCAATTCCAAGAATGGGAGTGTATCATACTTGGAGGGAAGAAGCCCAGGGGCTTCTGGCAAGGACTCACTGGGTCCTTGCTTTGAAGACATCACTAGTGAGGTGTGGTGTATGCACTACCTACTCTAGTGTGGCCTACTAAACTCTCTTGAGTTGTAGAAAGGGTGTGCTATCCCTTAACACACAACTCTAAGTTCAGTAGAACTTACTGTATACTAAGCTTAATTTATATGTACCTTAGGTACCTTTAGTGGTTTTCAGTTGATCAATTCAATTGAGATTATCTGGTAAAACAATAGCAAGCTGGAATCCCACACGCTGCACACCAATGTGAGAAGTTGGCCTGGCATATGCTGTCCACTAATTATAGTGGGCACCTTGCACCAGTCCAAACAACCCCTTATTGGAGATAGGTTAAAGACAACCTTATTGAAAGCTATCCTAGTGGTAGCTATGGAGAGCAGCCTTCAGGCTAAGTCTTGAAGGAATGTAAAGCAGCTTGTTTTACCAGTCTATAATCTCTTGAGTTATCAAATGAAAGAGCACCACACCAGGTATATATTCAAAATATATGTATTTATTGCTAAACACACCCCTCTAGTCTCTTTATGAGGCTAGAGTTCGAAGTACATAAGTTATAAGTTATTTAAACACAGGAATAGCGCAAATACACGTTTGGGCCATAGGGGCGTACCAAACCATATACCAATAAAGTGGTATAAGAACCACGACTGAGCTAGACACTAGGCCTAGAGCCTCTAGAAGTGCTTGGACCACAAGGAACCACCCAAGGTAGTGACACAGGGGACCCACGGGGGACGCGTGCAGTGTAAATACACAGCCGCGAAACGCCGTTAACTTCTATGGAGAAAGTCGTGGTTTGGAAATTAAAGAAAAGGGACACTTAAAGAAGGACTTGGAGCAAACCCTTTGAGAACTAGGTTGTTCTAGAGTCTCTACCCACGGGAGCACCGGAGTACTCTTGTTACCTCACCCAGGGAAGCCGGGTGCATAGGTGCCTTTCGGGGTCGGGTTTCGTCGTCGATTTAAATGGCGATCTGCTGCAAAGTGCTGCTGGCGACCAAGTGGAAAGTGTCCGGGTGGATCCAAAGGTGGATCGGAGATCTGAAGAACCTGAAAGCAGAGGGGACAGAGTCTGGGTCACTAGCCAGTGACCAGGAAGGCGATGAGCCGATGCCCACCGATGTCGAGTGCTTCAGGTAGGTTGACGGTCGTCTTGACTCTTCAGCCACGAGGTCCAGGAGGCGTTGTCGGTGACCAGGAGCAGGATTCGGGCTGGTACACGATGTCTGTCGAGTGCTGAGGTGTCGGCGACCGGATTGGACCCAACAAGCCTTGGCAACGGCAAGTCTTGATGTAGATGAAGATTGACGATGATGCAGACCAGCAAGGTCTGAGGAACTCACCCAGTGAGGGTAAGTGAGGGCAAGCCTGGAGCAACCAAGGAGCCCAAGTAGAAAAAGATTGGCCTTTGTGAAGGGCTACTAGCCAACGGGCTAGCGACCGCAAAGGAGCCTCGAGACGGTGCACGTGGAGCTGGCTCACAGGACACTCGTGCAGTGGAGGCCAGTGATCTTCGGTGCAGTTGGTGCTGGAGGCTAGGGCTACTCGGAGCCCAAAGCACGACTTCGTGGGAGACCCAGAAGAGGATGCACTAGCAAATGCGTGCGGTGTCCAGGGGTCACGGTTCCACGTTATCCACGACAGCTACGGGCCTCAGCTTTGCTGGGGACTCAGGGCAGCCTCGGGGAAGTCTGGAAATCCACCTCTGGTGATGCAAAGACTTCGGCGTCCGATGGGAGCTTAGGCGATGCAGACCGGACAATTGCTTCTTTGGTGCCTGCCAAGCAGGGGAGTCACTCCTTGACCCCAAGGGAGATTCTTCTGTCCTCTAGTCTTGAGTAGAGCGTCGAAGGTCCAGGATTCTGTGTCAGAGTTTCGTCCAGGGATAATCTAAAGTCCTAAGGACTGGGTTCCTATACTTATACTAAGTTTAGGGGTTGGACTACTCTGTGGCCCCACCTATGGGTGGGTCAGGGCAGAGGGGTGGCTACACCCCTTTCCCTTTGTCCAGTTCGCGCCAAAGCAGGGGCTGCAAGCCCCTGATCCGGTTTGAACTGGGGTATGCACAGGGACACCAAGTGTGCCCCCAGTGCAGGACTTCAAAGCACCCGAGAGTGCTCCCGCCCAGCCCCAATACACACTATCCTGTCTGGGAGGTGGTCACACCTCCCTGGGACAGGAAACCTATTGTCCAGGCCACCCCTGCCGGAGTTTCGGTCAGCAGCAGGAGGCCAGACTTGTGTCTGTGGCAGCAGCATCCATTTTGTGATGCCAGGGCTTTAGAAAGAAGTTACCGGCCAAGCCAGGGTTAACATGTCTCTCTCTCTAGAAGGGTGGAATGCTACCCCCGCCGCCAGAATTGGCGGGGGGGTAGTATTCCAAGATGTTTGACACCAAACACGACATGTTTCGGTGCAGCCATTCCAAAGTTAGCATTTAACGCGAGGTTATAATGCGCTTAAGAGTATATGGTCAGGCTGCACTACAAACAGCATCAGAGAAGGGTCTCCGAACGCTGCAGAGGGGCCCTGCTCATGCAGGGGCACCCTCTCACATAGGAACCACGCACTCTGCCTTCAGGATTGATAAGGCCTGCCATAGGAGTGACTTATAGGTTTATATGTGTGTATGTATATAGTGATATAGGTAGCCTATATCACAGTAAGGGGTGCATGCACCACCTTACCCAGGCTGCAGTAGCAGACCTGTGGTGTCAGTTTGGATGGCCTTCCAGGGGTGGCACAATACATGCTGCAGCCCCTGGTAGGCCTCTGAGGTACCTATGCCCTGGGTACATAGTATACCATATACTAGGGACTTATAAGGGCACTCCAGATTCCAATCAGATATGTGCCTAAGGCACATGGAAACCATTTTACAGAGAAAGCAGATAGACTGGGGCCCTGAATAGCAGGATCCCAGTCCAACTAAGTCATAAACCAGCAAAACACCAGAAAAAAAGTGGGGGCAACCATATAGTCAGATTCCACCTTCCTACAAGTGTTTCCGAGGCTTCCCCCCACGGGGGTTTCCGCTAGTCTCCATCCGTGGGCTCCTCAATGTTCAGCACACGTCAGGCCTCCCATAGTGACCGGAGCTGGTGAAGTTTATCCTCCCACCGGAAGATGATGCAAAACATCTGGTCTCAGGAGTACGATACACCTCGCTCCCGTAGACAGAAAGGTGACTGGGCAGAAAACCCATCTCTTATCAGTGTAAGAGCTGACAGATCTTGGTAGAGCACTAGCGTGTGCCCTCTGAATTGCAGGGGGTGCTGGTCCCTGGCCTTGTGTATAATGCTTTCTTTAAGTTGGAAGTCGTCAACACAGACAGTATGTCCACTGGACAGGCCTTCTTCATTCGCAGGAGCCCCACAGTATGCGCCCTGTCAAGCTGTATCCCCCCTTCCGGTGCTGATCCCAGAATTTGGAGGAAAAGGTGTTTAACATATGCTCCTTTATCTGTTCCTTCTGCATTCGTTGAGCCCCTCTGATGTGCATGTTGTTACGCCTTGACCGGTTCTCCAGGTCTTTGGCATATGCCTGCAGATCGATATGCTGATCCCTGAGCCGGATAATTTCTTGCTGCAACTGTGCTATCTCCTCATCGCGGTTAGTCTTGTGGTCCTCGGGGGCAAAGACCCAGTCCCCCACCTCCACCATGTCCAGCCGAACTTCTTTTAGGCCGTGAGAGACTTCCTGTTTGACAGTCTAGAAGTCGTCTCTGAGGGAGGCAAACAAAGCCTCCAGAAAGGAGTGCACTACTGGGCCAACGGCATTCTCAGCATCGCGCAACAGTTCCACGACTTGGGCCTGTGATCGATCTGCCGGTTGGGTCTGTTAGAAACGGTGTCGCCGGTTGGCCGCGGTGTTTAGCTGGTCCAAGCGGGGACCACCACCTCTAGGCAGGGTAAGTCTTGAAATAAACTGGATTACCCTCTGGTAGCTTGGCGCAGAGCAGATAGGCCTAGCTCTGAGAGGCAAGGTGTAAAGAAATTGTGTAACACACTCGCACAGTAACCCCTGGAACGCCATAAAGACACTCCACACGGTGGTAGAAAAATAAAAAGGCTCTTTATATAAGCATCAAATTAATTCACAGGTGACAAGGATGTACTCCGTAAGTTTGGGAGTATCCGTGTTGCAGAGATCACTGGCCAATTAAGAATAACAAGATCGGAGCTCCTTTAGGAGCGTTACGGTAAGGTTCGAGTCAGTGTCAAATATTCCTGGGCGGCCGCCGCCTGGGAACCCTAATGCGGTGTTGCGTCAGCGTTGGCAGCTCGTGAAGGTGCGCGGCAGTGATGGGAGTCCCGCTGCCCAGCGCAGCCGGGGATCGTAGTACCGAAGAAGAAGTGGCCGCCCACGCCGGCAAAGAGAAAGTCAAGGAGTGCCTGCCGCAGGGTGGCCAAGTACCTGTTCTGTTGTCGCGGGTGAGAGGGGGCGCGCACTTCAGTGTGGCGTGTTGGGAGTGGAGCGCGAGTTCCATGAAGCGCCGGCTCCGTCCAGGTGATGTCGGTGTCCGTCTTCCAGCACGGGGCAGAAGCAGAAGTCCCTCGGGTGCCTGTTCCTCAATGGCACCGGTTAGGTTGCCCGCGATGAGAGCGGGGACAAGCGGGTAATGCCAGATAGTCCAGCGGCCTCGCAGAGGGATAAGGGAACAAGCAGACAAGTCCTGGGGGACACTTGCAGGGCAAAGATCAGCAGGTAGCAGGACAACCCAGCAGAGCAGGACAGCAGTTCCTGGAAACAGTCAGTCACAGCAGAGTGGCAATCCTCCTAGCGCAGCAGCCTTTGCTCCAGCTGAGCTTCTTGCACGTCCAGTAGTGTACCAAAGATGTGTGGCCAGGGCCCTATTTTTATACCCTGGTGCCCAGCTACTAGAAGGGGGCAGAAGCTTCTGGAAGGGTCTTTGAGGTTCTGGGGTGTTCCCTGTCTCAAACAAAACATAGGAATCCACCCCGAGAAAGGTTCATAAGGGTGTGTTTCCTGTTATGACAGGACGCACGCAGTGTTTGCTTAAATACCCCTCACACACCAAAAGGGCCCTTGGTGTCATGCTTCATCATAGGGGTCTTCCCGCCCCGCTGCGGGACGGGGCGTGCTACGACCAGCGACTACGCGGGAGCACTGTTTTTACAGAACTATGTGTGGTGTAGGGGTAGTGAGAGGAAGGGTCAGAAGTGAATGCAAAAAATGTGAATTAAAAAGGACCTGGCCTCGTGGACTTAGAAATTTTAATACGTCGTGGAGGCTGGTGCTGTTAAAAAAAGTGGTTCGGAGATGTCCTGCGTATAATGTGCGGATACTCCTGATCAAGTCAACATGTTTCGAAGCATCAAGGCTTCTTCATCAGGACTAGGAATGATCCCTTCAGTGCTCACTATGTTGCTATCAATGCGTAATAAAAAAAGTGTGCTATATACAAAACGATAAAAATGCAACAATCATGCACTTTATATTACCCAATCAGTATTTCAAAATGTAAATCTGTAAAAGAGAGAGCATGGTTAGTTACACAATTGCGCCTCCCAAAAGCGCAAACACATTAACGCCTGTAAATACAAAAGTGATTATGGTATCATTAGCCTTAGTTGTAACTCGAAAAACAAGCGCTGTGACCTGTTTAGGAAAAACGGGACAAAAACGAAACATACACACACAAAGCAGAAAACACACTCTCTATGTTAGAGATCGGAGTCACTATAAAAGAAATATCCATAGGTTGGTACATACTGGAATATGTAGGAGACAATGCTCCATGAGCCTTCTGAACGGGTGGGAAGGATGTTGCCACTGTATTCTGTTTGGTAAGAAGGGAAAAGAGAAGGAGGGAAAAAGAAAGTTGGAATCCAGAGCCAGTGATTCGAGAGAAAATTTCGAGACACCTAGTGTCATTGATGCCTTTCGCGGCTATGCCGTACTTACGTAGCAGTCAACACTACCTCACTCAATCGCCAACCCGCGGCTCCGTTGTGTAAGGAGATCTGCGAGGGGCGCCCTATTTATGCGGACGTTAATTGACATTTAATTGCACACAAATGGATGCACCTGCATCAGAGTTTCGAAAGTAACCGGATGTGGATGACCGTTCATTTCCTGTGACTGATAAGTCACAAAGACTAGAGCGGTAATACATGCACCTGCCCTGGAGTTCGTAGGTATCCGGATATGGATAACCACTCACTTCCTGTGACCGCTAAACAATAAAGACTAGAGCGGTAGAGTCAGGAAGGCATGCAGATAAAAGTGACAGCACCCATTGAGGTCGTAGACAATATGGGGTGATAACCATTATTGTGGAGTTGAAAATGATTTAATCAAAATATCGATATACTGGATATGCATACCGCGACGATGTTCACGATCTCTCATAAGTAAAGGTTGTGTAAAGAGAGCGTCGTGAATCTGAATAGTAATTCAGAATTCAAAATCAATTAGGGGTAAGTTACGGGTGTAGTTGGACGCAATACCCCGAAGGGGTACGCATAAAAAGTACTGTTACCACTAACATGTTAGAGGGGGAAAGTAAATTACATTGGTGGTGCCAAGGTCTATCCATGTTTTTTTTTAAAAAACCCAAAGACACATATTCAAATTATAATTCCATGATGGTTGGCCCAGATTCGTGTTGATGTCCACAGAATGTGAAGGCTAACTCGGGAGTACGAATGGCTCCAGGAATATAGACACTACTTCTTGCTTTTCTCGACTTCCTTAGAGATAAATAAGCTTATGTAAAAAAATTATAAAGAAAATATAAAGAAAAAGATGGAAGAGAAAATAGAAGGGAAAGGAAAGGGTAGGCTATCTACCACGGAGGTTCCCAAAAAGGCATGGACTAGTATAGTCCAAAAACAGAGTGCATCGATGATATGGTCATCTCTTCATTAGGGTTCTCTTAGGTATGGGTTTAGGACAGTTGAGCCCAAGGAATGTCGTCGTTCAGACCAGTTAGGTAGGTGCCCAAACGGAACACCCAACGTTGTTCCTTTTCCAGCAAGCCATTTTCGTTGTGGAGTTGTTCGATCACAGTCCATTTCAAGTCATCCACGTTGTGTGACATGGTTAGGTAGTGGCTTGCCATCTTTGTAGTGCTCTTTTTACAGCAAACGTTACTCTTGTGCTCGCCAATACGGATCTTTATTGGTCTTGATGTCATACCGATGTATTCTTGTCTACATGGACAAGTAATCATATATATCACATTCCTGCTATTGCAGTTTGTGAATCCTCTTTGTTCCCAGACTGTACCATTGGAAAACTGGATGTTTTTACTTCTTTTCGTAAGATTGCATGTACTACAGTTACCACACGGGTAGTGACCCTCTACAGGTGGAAGGGTGGTGGTGGTCAAATTCCTTATTGGTGTCACGCGTGGTCTTGTATGGACCAAGATGTCCTTCAGATTTCTGCCTCTCTTGTGGGAGAACATGGGTTTCGGAAAAATGAGACTTCCGCAGTTCAGAAATCTCCAGTGTCTAGTCACTATTTTAGATACTAGGTTGGAGTGGGTGTTAAAAGTGGTTACGCAAATAGGTCTTGTTTCCTGTTCTTTAGGAATGCGATTTTCCAAAAGCGCGTCTCTGTTATTATTTCTTGCCCGTTTCAACCCTCTCTTCACAATCCGTTCTGGATAGTTGCGTGTCAGTAGTTTGTTCTCCAAATCAGAGGCTTGCCTCTTGAAATCTGTAAGCTCAGAACAGTTTCTTCGAAGACGGAGGAACTGACCGTAGGGAAGGTTATCCCGAAGGTGTCTGGGATGGAAACTATTGTATTGTAATAGGCAATTTTTAGCCGTTGGTTTAAAATGTGTAATAGTTTTGAGCTTCCCATCATCTGAATAGATATTCAGATCAAGGAACACCAGATTTGTTTTGGAAAAAGTATGCGTGAATTTTAAAAAAGGATTTTGTTGGTTGAGCCACATCATGAATAATCCAATGGATTCAGTGTCACCTTTCCATATCACCAGTACATCGTCGATGTAGCGTTTCCAAATGACAATATTGTCATGGAACGGGTTGTATTGATGAAGTATCTTGTTGGTTTCTAGGTGGTGTACATAGAGACCAGCTAGACTGGGAGCGAAGGTGCTCCCCATGCTGGTCCCATGCTTTTGTAGGTAGTGTACCCCCTCATATAAGAAAAAATTATTTTTCAAGGCCAGAGAGATGCATTCCATCACCATATTGCGAGGTGTATGGTAATCCCACGTAGTGGAGAATAGTACTTCCTCTATAATGTCCAGGGTTTCATCGTGAGGCAAGCTAGTATACAAACTTTCGACATCAAGACCCAGCAGGAGGTGTTGCTCTGGGTCAAAAGGGAGATCTTTGATAAGTTGTAACACGGCCTTGGTGTCTTTAAGATAGGTGTCTGTTTTCTGGACTAGAGGCCGCAGGAATGCGTCAGCAAACTTGGAAAGGGGTTCTAGTACGGAACCGATCCCGGACACAATCGGGCGGCCGGGGGGTATTCCAACTCCTTGTGGATTTTGGGAATGGTATAAAAATACGGTGTCCTCGGTGACTTCTGAGTAAGGAAATCCGCCTCCTTTCTTGACACCCAGTCATGTGCCGTGGCTTCTTCAACCATCCCCATAATCCGTACCCGGATCTCCTCCGTTGGGTCAACATGGAGGATCTCGTAGTTCCTTCGGTCATCCAGAAGTTTCCTGCATTCGGTGTCATAGTTATGTTTAGTTTGAATAACAATGGCACCCCCTTTATCAGCGGGTTTAATAACCAAGTCGGTGTTGTCAGCTAGTTGTTGTAATGCCTCTTTTTCCAATCGTGTGACATTCTGGAATGTTTTTGTACCCTCATTCGGTATGTTCATCAGTTCCTCCATTACAGCTTTTTCAAAAGCAAGTAACTCAACCGGTAATGTAACATCCATAGGGGTGAATGTGGACTTGAGTCGTAACCCAGTATCCGGGGTCAGTTCCTCTGTTGTCTCAGTTGTTTCTTGATTAGCAAAAAAAGCCCGTAGTTTAAGCTTTCGTATAAACTCCTTCATTTCTAGGCAGAGTTTGAATTTGTCCAACTTGTTGGTGGGGACAAAACCAAGGCCTTTTTCCAGAAAATTTTTTTGGGGTTCAGTGAGTGTATATTCGGTCAAATTGACCACTAATTGTCCCTCCTGCTGGTTGATGGTTGGTTCGCTGTCGCTGTCATGCTCCTCGTTGATACTCTCGCTACGTCCCCTGGATCGTTGCTCCAGTGGACCTGGTTGCCTCTCCGGTTCCTTCCTCTCGGAGGTCCAGGGCGTGCTCCTAAAAAAGAAGGTGGTCCATAATAGTTGAAATCTTGAGGTGGTGGGTTCCAGTGTTGGAATGGTCCCCCCATTGGTGGCGGGCCATAAGGGTAGTACGTGTAGCTTGGTGGTCCTTGGTAATGGTCCCAACCTCTTCCTCTTGGTCTGTAGGGTCTCTGATGTTGAACTCCTCCTCTCTGGTTCCTCGGGTTACTGCCTCGGCTAGAATACGAAGCACTTGAGCCTGTATCAGATAAGTCACTGTCTGACCCTTGGTCGCTGTTGGTTTTTCTTATCACATAGTTACCAAACAGAATACAGTGGCAACATCCTTCCCACCCGTTCAGAAGGCTCATGGAGCATTGTCTCCTACATATTCCAGTATGTACCAACCTATGGATATTTCTTTTATAGTGACTCCGATCTCTAACATAGAGAGAGTGTTTTCTGTTTTGTGTGTGTATGTTTCGTTTTTGTCCCGTTTTTTCCTAAACAGGTCACAGCGCTTGTTTTTCGAGTTACAACTAAGGCTAATGATACCATAATCACTTTTGTATTTACAGGCGTTAATGTGTTTGCGCTTTTGGGAGGTGCAATTGTGTAACTAACCATGCTCTCTCTTTTACAGATTTACATTTTGAAATACTGATTGGGTAATATAAAGTGCATGATTGTTGCATTTTTATCGTTTTGTATATAGCACACTTTTTTATTACGCATTGATAGCAACATAGTGAGCACTGAAGGGATCATTCCTAGTCCTGATGAAGAAGCCTTGATGCTTCGAAACATGTTGACTTGATCAGGAGTATCCGCACATTATACGCAGGACATCTCCGAACCACTTTTTTTAACAGCACCAGCCTCCACGACGTATTAAAATTTCTAAGTCCACGAGGCCAGGTCCTTTTAATTCACATTTTTTGCATTCACTTCTGACCCTTCCTCTCACTACCCCTACACCACACATAGTTCTGTAAAAACAGTGCTCCCGCGTAGTCGCTGGTCGTAGCACGCCCCGTCCCGCAGCGGGGCGGGAAGACCCCTATGATGAAGCATGACACCAAGGGCCCTTTTGGTGTGTGAGGGGTATTTAAGCAAACACTGCGTGCGTCCTGTCATAACAGGAAACACACCCTTATGAACCTTTCTCGGGGTGGATTCCTATGTTTTGTTTGAATCTCTAGAGGAGGACGTATCCACCTCCAGTGCCCTCTAAGGACACTACCTCTTCACTCCCTAATCCTGTTTTTTGTAGCTATTTTGACAGCGTGCAGCTGTGGGAGTAATCCAGTAATCCTGGTCTCTGGGATTTAACGGCCAGTGTACCGTGTATATCCCTTCCTTTTCATTTTTTCTTGTAGGGACACTTCCCTTTCATACATACACATATACCATTCCAGGAGACACACCCATTTAGACACTTACAACATGGCTGAAACAGCAGGCCTTACTTTTGATGAGGAAGAAATCGACAGGATCTTGGCGGCCCTCAATCCCTTTGAGGGACTCAGCAGCACTGATCCAGGTCCGAGCAATGCGGATTGGGACGAGTTGGCAAACCTAAGGAGAACTTAGATAAAGACTGCTTTGCATGGTCTGCTAATGACAGAATACCTTAGGGCCAATGCGGCACCTCAAGGCCTAATAGTTCGTAATGAACCGTTTATATTTCAGCAAGATAAATCCTTCAAAAAGGATTGGTCACTAATATCGTGGCACTGCACAAGGGACTGGCTGGTGCTTATCATAAAGACAGCCACCCGTCTGGCTCAAGAACTCAAGATTGACATACAGAAACTCGAGGTCCAACTGAAGAGTTATCAATCAACCACCGTTTTGAAGAAAAGGTTGGACGAACTCAATCAACAGATGAGTGAGTACGAAATTTCACTAAAACAGAGCAAGTATAAGAAACTGAAAAAGGACACTGCAGCCTTCAATCACGAGCGTGTCTATCCCTACACACGGGATGACTATGTGATAAGAAAAACCAACAGCGACCAAGGGTCAGACAGTGACTTATCTGATACAGGCTCAAGTGATTCGTATTCTAGCCGAGGCAGTAACCCGAGGAACCAGAGAGGAGGAGTTCAACATCAGAGACCCTACAGACCAAGAGGAAGAGGTTGGGACCATTACCAAGGACCACCAAGCTACACGTACTACCCTTATGGCCCGCCACCAATGGGGGGACCATTCCAACACTGGAACCCACCACCTCAAGATTTCAACTATTATGGACCACCTTCTTTTTTAGGAGCACGCCCTGGACCTCCGAGAGGAAGGAACCGGAGAGGCAACCAGGTCCACTGGAGCAACGATCCAGGGGACGTAGCGAGAGTATCAACGAGGAGCATGACAGCGACAGCGAACCAACCATCAACCAGCAAGAGGGACAATTAGTGGTCAAATTGACCGAATATACACTCACTGAACCCCAAAAAAATGTTCTGGAAAAAGGCCTTGGTTTTGTCCCCACCAACAAGTTGGACAAATTCAAACTCTGCCTAGAAATGAAGGAGTTTATACGAAAGCTTAAACTACGGGCTTTTTTTGCTAATCAAGAAACAACTGAGACAACAGAGGAACTGACCCCGGATACTGGGTTACGACTCAAGTCCACATTCACCCCTATGGATGTTACATTACCGGTTGAGTTACTTGCTCTTGAAAAAGCTGTAATGGAGGAACTGATGAACATACCGAATGAGGGTACAAAAACATTCCAGAATGTCACACGATTGGAAAAAGAGGCATTACAACAACTAGCTGACAACACCGACTTGGTTATTAAACCCGCTGATAAAGGGGGTGCCATTGTTATTCAAACTAAACATAACTATGACACCGAATGCAGGAAACTTCTGGATGACCGAAGGAACTACGAGATCCTCCATGTTGACCCAACGGAGGAGATCCGGGTACGGATTATGGGGATGGTTGAAGAAGCCACGGCACATGACTGGGTGTCAAGAAAGGAGGCGGATTTCCTTACTCAGAAGTCACCGAGGACACCGTATTTTTATACCATTCCCAAAATCCACAAGGAGTTGGAATACCCCCCGGCCGCCCGATTGTGTCCGGGATCGGTTCCGTACTAGAACCCCTTTCCAAGTTTGCTGACGCATTCCTGCGGCCTCTAGTCCAGAAAACAGACACCTATCTTAAAGACACCAAGGCCGTGTTACAACTTATCAAAGATCTCCCTTTTGACCCAGAGCAACACCTCCTGCTGGGTCTTGATGTCGAAAGTTTGTATACTAGCTTGCCTCACGATGAAACCCTGGACATTATAGAGGAAGTACTATTCTCCACTACGTGGGATTACCATACACCTCGCAATATGGTGATGGAATGCATCTCTCTGGCCTTGAAAAATAATTTTTTCTTATATGAGGGGGTACACTACCTACAAAAGCATGGGACCAGCATGGGGAGCACCTTCGCTCCCAGTCTAGCTGGTCTCTATGTACACCACCTAGAAACCAACAAGATACTTCATCAATACAACCCGTTCCATGACAATATTGTCATTTGGAAACGCTACATCGACGATGTACTGGTGATATGGAAAGGTGACACTGAATCCATTGGATTATTCATGATGTGGCTCAACCAACAAAATCCTTTTTAAAATTCACGCATACTTTTTCCAAAACAAATCTGGTGTTCCTTGATCTGAATATCTATTCAGATGATGGGAAGCTCAAAACTATTACACATTTTAAACCAACGGCTAAAAATTGCCTATTACAATACAATAGTTTCCATCCCAGACACTTTCGGGATAACCTTCCCTACGGTCAGTTCCTCCGTCTTCGAAGAAACTGTTCTGAGCTTACAGATTTCAAGAGACAAGCCTCTGATTTGGAGAACAAACTACTGACACGCAACTATCCAGAACGGATTGTGAAGAGAGGGTTGAAACGGGCAAGAAATAATAACAGAGACGCGCTTTTGGAAAATCGCATTCCTAAAGAACAGGAAACAAGACCTATTTGCGTAACCACTTTTAACACCCACTCCAACCTAGTATCTAAAATAGTGACTAGACACTGGAGATTTCTGAACTGCGGAAGTCTCATTTTTCCGAAACCCATGTTCTCCCACAAGAGAGGCAGAAATCTGAAGGACATCTTGGTCCATACAAGACCACGCGTGACACCAATAAGGAATTTGACCACCACCACCCTTCCACCTGTACAGGGTCACTACCCGTGTGGTAACTGTAGTACATGCAATCTTACGAAAAGAAGTAAAAACATCCAGTTTTCCAATGGTACAGTCTGGGAACAAAGAGGATTCACAAACTGCAATAGCAGGAATGTGATATATATGATTACTTGTCCATGTAGACAAGAATACATCGGTATGACATCAAGACCAATAAAGATCCGTATTGGCGAGCACAAGAGTAACGTTCGCTGTAAAAAGAGCACTACAAAGATGGCAAGCCACTACCTAACCATGTCACACAACGTGGATGACTTGAAATGGACTGTGATCGAACAACTCCACAACGAAAATGGCTTGCTGGAAAAGGAACAACGTTGGGTGTTCCGTTTGGGCACCTACCTAACTGGTCTGAACGACGACATTCCTTGGGCTCAACTGTCCTAAACCCATACCTAAGAGAACCCTAATGAAGAGATGACCATATCATCGATGCACTCTGTTTTTGGACTATACTAGTCCATGCCTTTTTGGGAACCTCCGTGGTAGATAGCCTACCCTTTCCTTTCCCTTCTATTTTCTCTTCCCTCTTTTTCTTTATATTTTCTTTATAATTTTTTACATAAGCTTATTTATCTCTAAGGAAGTCGAGAAAAGCAAGAAGTAGTGTCTATATTCCTGGAGCCATTCGTACTCCCGAGTTAGCCTTCATATTCTGTGGACATCAACACGAATCTGGGCCAACCATCATGGAATTATAATTTGAATATGTGTCTTTGGGCTTTTTAAAAAAAAACATGGATAGACCTTGGCACCACCAATGTAATTTACTTTCCCCCTCTAACATGTTAGTGGTAACAGTACTTTTTATGCGTACTCCTTCGGGGTATTGCGTCCAACTACACCCGTAACTTACCCCTAATTGATTTTGAATTCTGAATTACTATTCAGATTCACGACGCTCTCTTTACACAACCTTTACTTATGAGAGATCGTGAACATCGTCGCGGTATGCATATCCAGTATATCGATATTTTGATTAAATCATTTTCAACTCCACAATAATGGTTATCACCCCATATTGTCTACGACCTCAATGGGTGCTGTCACTTTTATCTGCATGCCTTCCTGACTCTACCGCTCTAGTCTTTATTGTTTAGCGGTCACAGGAAGTGAGTGGTTATCCATATCCGGATACCTACGAACTCCAGGGCAGGTGCATGTATTACCGCTCTAGTCTTTGTGACTTATCAGTCACAGGAAATGAACGGTCATCCACATCCGGTTACTTTCGAAACTCTGATGCAGGTGCATCCATTTGTGTGCAATTAAATGTCAATTAACGTCCGCATAAATAGGGCGCCCCTCGCAGATCTCCTTACACAACGGAGCCGCGGGTTGGCGATTGAGTGAGGTAGTGTTGACTGCTACGTAAGTACGGCATAGCCGCGAAAGGCATCAATGACACTAGGTGTCTCGAAATTTTCTCTCGAATCACTGGCTCTGGATTCCAACTTTCTTTTTCCCTCCTTCTCTTTTCCCTTCTTACCAAACAGAATACAGTGGCAACATCCTTCCCACCCGTTCAGAAGGCTCATGGAGCATTGTCTCCTACATATTCCAGTATGTACCAACCTATGGATATTTCTTTTATAGTGACTCCGAACTCTAACATAGAGAGTGTGTTTTCTGTTTTGTGTGTGTATGTTTCGTTTTTGTCCCGTTTTTTCCTAAACAGGTCACAGCGCTTGTTTTTCGAGTTACAACTAAGGCTAATGATACCATAATCACTTTTGTATTTACAGGCGTTAATGTGTTTGCGCTTTTGGGAGGCGCAATTGTGTAACTAACCATGCTCTCTCTTTTACAGATTTACATTTTGAAATACTGATTGGGTAATATAAAGTGCATGATTGTTGCATTTTTATCATTTTGTATATAGCACACTTTTTTTTATTACGCATTGATCGCAACATAGTGAGCACTGAAGGGATCATTCCTAGTCCTGATGAAGAAGACTTGATGCTTCGAAACATGTTGACTTGATCAGGAGTATCCGCACATTATACGCAGGACATCTCCGAACCACTTTTTTTAACAGCACCAGCCTCCACGACGTATTAAAATTTCTAAGTCCACGAGGCCAGGTCCTTTTTAATTCACATTTTTTGCATTCACTTCTGACCCTTCCTCTCACTACCCCTACACCACACATAGTTCTGTAAAAACAGTGCTCCCGCGTAGTCGCTGGTCGTAGCACGCCCCGTCCCGCAGCGGGGCGGGAAGACCCCTATGATGAAGCATGACACCAAGGGCCCTTTTGGTGTGTGAGGGGTACTTAAGCAAACACTGCGTGCGTCCTGTCATAACAGGAAACACACCCTTATGAACCTTTCTCGGGGTGGATTCCTATGTTTTGTTTGAATCTCTAGAGGAGGACGTATCCACCTCCAGTGCCCTCTAAGGACACTACCTCTTCACTCCCTAATCCTGTTTTTTGTAGTGTTCCCTGTCTCACCTGACCTGGCTGTCTGCACTGACAAAGCAGGGTCATTAAGCCTATTGTGGTGCAGCAGGGCCCAGCCTATTCAAATGTAAGTGCGAATCACCACTCCCTCCTCTCAGTCCAAGAAGGTCATCAGTATGCAGATGAAGGCAGCCCTTCCTGTGTTTGGGGGAGTCTGCAAGCATGAGGCTGCTACCCTGGGCCAGACGTGGATTGGGGCAAGGTACAGGTACACAGAGGTAAGTGAAGGGCAGAGAAATGTCCACTTTCTAAAAGTGCAAAAAACAGGACCACCGTATTGGATTTAGTGGTCTTAGTGATTTAATTCACCTTCAATTTTTACTTTGCTTCTTTGAAAAAAAGAGTCATGGACATTTCAAACATGTCGTACATGAAAGAACACCAGTTCAAGACATATATAAAACATACATAATCACAAGAATTCTTGTGATTATGTATGTTTTATATATGTCTTGAAGGTGAATTAAATCACTAAGACCACTAAATCCAATACGGTGGTCCTGTTTTTTGTAGTTTTCAAATGAACTGTAGCTCCCATACACCGTATAGTTCTGTTATATATAATTGAGGCCTAGTGTGGGTGCGTTAAATGGGCCCAACCCCTTCTTGTTCATCACTTTCTAAAAGTGGCATTTCTGAGACAGTAATGTCAAAACCCAATACACCACTAGAGAGGGTTCCTCACTACTATTCCAACCATACCAAACATGACATATCTACTACTTCCCATTCAGGAGTTATCACTTAAAGGGATATAAGGGAATTCCCAATGCTGGCCTATGGAGGGGTAGGCTCACTGCGATGGCAGAGGCCTGCGGCAGGTATGCCAGTGTCATCATGTTTGTAGGGGAAAGCACCGCACCTTAGCACTGATCAGCAGTGGTAAAGTGCCCAGAGTCCTAAGTCCAATAAAAATGTACAGTTAAAGTGGGAGGCAAAAGGACAAAAGGGTAGGGGGAGACCGCCCTAAGGCTGACAGGTCCAACACGTGTCCCCCCAGCTGAAAGTAGGGAGAACTGCCCAACCTCTAGGGAGTTCTCATCACTAAGGTGGAAGAACCTGGACAGATCATCAGCATTGGCGTGGTCTACTCCGGGTCGGTGTTCCACCCTGAAGTCCATACCCTGTAGGGAAATGGACCACCTCAACAATTTGGGATTTTCGCCCCTCATTTGCATGAGCCACCTGAGGGGCCTGTGGTCTGTCTGAACCAGGAAGTGGGAGCCAAACAGGTATGGTCTCAGCTTCTTCAGTGCCCAGACCACAGCAAAAGCTTCTCTCTATTGCACTCCACCGCTGTTCCCGGGGAGTAACCTCCTGGAGATGAATGCCACGGGTTGGTCCAGGCCCTCCTCATTGAGTTGCGAAAGTACCGCCCCTATGCCATGCTCTGAGGCGTCCATTTGAACAATGAACTCTTTAGAGAAGTCAGGGGTCCTGAGCACAGGAGCTGTGCACATGGCCTGCTTTAGGGAGTCAAAGGCTTTCTGGCAAGCCTCGGTCCAGATCACCTTTCTGGGTTGTTTCTTGGAGGTTAGCTCAGTCAAAGGGGCCACAATGGTGCCATACCCCTTGACAAATCTCCGGTAATATCCTGTGAGGCCCAGGAAGGCCCTGACCTCAGTCTGGGTTTTGGGGGCTCCCAGGCCAGGATGGTTTCTGTCTTGGCCTGTAGGGGCTGCACCTTACCCCTGCCCACCAAGTGTCCTAAGTACACCACCGACTCCTGCCCTATCTGGCACTTGCTGGCCTTGCTAGTCAGGCCTGCCTGCTGCAGGGCCTGATGCACTTCCTGGAGGTGACACAGATGGTCTTCCCAGCTGCTGCTGAAGACAGCTATGTCGTCCAGGTAGGCAGCAGAGAAGGCCTCTAACCCGGAGAGGACCCGGTTCACCAGCCGCTGGAAGGTGGCAGGAGCATTTTTTAGGCCAAAGGGCATCACCATAAATTGATAGTGGCCCTCTGGAGTGAAGAAGGCGGACCTCTCCTTAGCTCCAACCGTTAGGGCGATCTGCCAGTACCGAGACGTGAGATCAAAGGTACTCAAGTACTGGGCAGCCCCCAGCCGATCAATGAGCTCATCCGCCCTAGGGATGGGATGAGCATCAGTCTTGGTCACAGAATTCAGCCCTCTGTAGTCCACACAGAACCTAAGTTCAGGTATGGTGCCCGGTGGGGCGGCTTTTGGTACCAGAACCACAGGACTGGACCAAGGGCTATTGGAGGGCTCTATCACCCCCAATTCCAGCATCTTAGTGACTTCACTCTTGATGCTGGCCCTCACCTTATCCGACAGCCTGTAAGACTTAGGGCCCGATTCCGATGCGGGCAGGAAGGGCTCCGACCGTCGGTCAGAGCCCTCCTGCCCGCCTCGGAATGTGCCGTTCGGATTCCTTTCCGACCGAGCCATGCTGATGGGCTCGGTCGGAAAGGAATCCGACTCGGTTTTCCGGATAGCTTACGACGGGCTCCGCCATCCGGAAACCCTTCAGTACTCCCCCGGCCGCTTTTTTCCGGCCGAGGGAGTACAATGGCAGTTTCCCACTGCCTTTTTGTGCCAGTCTTTCCAGCACAAAAAGGCACTGGGAAACTGTCTTTGGGGCCCCCCAGTAGGGCCCCCATGGGTGCGAGGCCACCGAATGGCGGCCTAGGGGGCACCTATGGTACCCCCCTGTTGATCCCTGCACCCGGTGGCAGGCACCTTGAGGTGCCTCCCACAGGGTGCAGGAATGAACTGCACCTCTGCAGTTAACAATGCGAGCATGCATTCCATTTGGAATGCATGCTCCCAATGTTAAGTATAGGATTGCGACCGAACAGGGTTTGGTCTCATCCTACTTGCAGGTCTGTAACCGACGACAGGAGGTCGGTCGGTTACAGTTCCTGACCAATGTCGGACGGACTCCGGTCTGTTCGACATCGGAATCGGGCCCTTGGTCTTGACAGGGAGGCTGTCCCCTGTGTCCACATCATGGGTACACAGGTGGGTAATCCCAGGGATAAGGGAGAATATTGAGGAGTACTGCTCCAAGACTTGGCGACAGTCCCTCTGCTGCTCGGGAGTCAAGGATGGGGAGAGGATCACTCCCTCCACCGACCCGTCCTTCTCTTGGGAGGCAAAGAGGTCAGGGAGAGGTCCACTTTCCTCTTCCTCGGCCCCAACAGTCACCATCAGCAAGGTGAGCTCAGACCTCTCATAGTGGGGTTTGAGGCGGTTGGCGTGTAGTACCCTGTGGGTTGCCTGGGGGTCTTAAGGTCCACCACGTAAGTGGTCTTGTCCTTCTTCTCAACCACCTCATAGGGGCCCGTCCAGCGGTCTTGGAGGGCACTGAGCTCTCCAGGTTCCATGACCCACACCTCTGTCCAAGCTCGAAACTCCACAGGGTTAGAATTCTGATCATACCACTCCTTCATTACTGCCTGACTGGCCTCTAAGTTGTCAGAAGCTTGCTTCCACAACTTAGCTATTTGGCTACGGAAGGCCAGCATGTAGCTTACTACAGCCTGGGGAATCCCCCTGGGAGTTTTCTCCTACCCATCCTTCACCAAGCTGAGAGGTCCCCTAACAGGGTGACCGTACAGAAGCTCAAAGGGGCTGAAGCCTACCCCCTTCTGCGGTACCTCCCTGTAGGAAAACAACAAACAGGGCAAGAGGATATCCCACTTTTTCCTCAGGCATACTTCTGATCATGCCCTTCAGGGTCTTGTTGAATCTCTCCACAAGCCCATTCGTCTGAGGGTGGTAAGGGGTGGAGAACTTATAAGTAACCCCACACTCCTTCCACATAGCTTGCATATATGCAGACATAAAGTTTGTGCCCCTGTCAGACACAACTTCTTTGAGGAAACCCACTCTGGTAAAAATCCCCATCAGGGCCCGGGCCACCGCAGGTGCAGTGATGGTTCTCAGAGGAATGGCCTCTGGGTACCGGGTGGCATGATCCACCAGAACCAGGATAAACCTGTGACCAGAAGAGGTTGGAGGATCCATAGGGCCAACAATGTCGATGCCCACCCTTTCAAAGGGGGTGCTAACGACGGGTAATGGTTCTAGGGGGGCCTTCAGCTTTGTCCCTGTTTTTCCACTAGCTTGGCAGGTCACACAGGTCCTGCAGAATGTATCTGAGGAGGTCATGAGCCAACTCCAATAGGAAGGCCCTGTAGCATTGGGGGACCACCAAGGCCCTTGATGACCCATGCACAGGAGCCTTAGGCTCACTGTAAAGGAGGCCGTCCTCCCAGTAAATGTGATAGTTCCCGGAGGCACTGCCTGCTGCCTGGGCTTTGGCCTGTCACCGCATGCCCTCAAGGGTGGGGCACTTCCTCTGTGCCCGACAAAACTCCTCCCTGGTGGGTACTCCTTCCACCTGCCACTCCGCAGGGGTAGGCAAGTCACCAAGGGGAGCAACGTCCCCCTCCGTGGACTCCGGGGCTGCCACCTCAGGTGCCCCATCCATCTCACGGGGAGTACATCCAGGTGCGGATTTCCCACGCCCTCTGCTTTTCCCCTTTTTAGCAGCTGGCTGGGCCATTATTCCAGGCTCCAGCCCTGTCAGACTCCCTTCCCGGGCAGCCATGGACCGTGTGGTAGCACAGATCCACTCTGGTAACCCCAGCATCTCCACATGTGCTTTGAGCTCCACCTCCTTCCAGGCAGTGTGCTCAAGGTCATTTCCCAACAGACAGTCCACTGGCATGGCAGGGCTCACAGTAACTCTTAGAAGGCCTGAAACCCCTCCCCACTCAAATGGAACCTGGGCCACAGGATAGTGACCCTCCCTGTTGTCAGCCATCACAACTGGGTGGAATACATCGGGAATTACCTGCTCTGGGGACACCAGCTGACTCCTTACCATAGTCATGCTGGCACCTGTGTCCCTCAGGGCCTCCACCCCCTGGCCATTGATGGTGACCCACTGCCTATACTTGGTAGTATTCGAGGGCACATGGATCTTAGGAACCATCTCACTGTCTCCCAGGAACACTAGGGTCAGCCCTGCCAACTCACCCCCATTATCTGGGACCAGCTCCTCCCTCAGCACTACACTAGCCACCCGGGGGTTTTTACCTCCAGTGGGAGGGTGTGCTCTCTTTGGACACTTGGAGTCCCCCTTGTAGTGTCCAACCTCACCGCACTCATAGCACCGGACATTTCTAGGCTGCTGACCTTTGTCAGGATAAGTTGGCTTTTGGTGGCCAGATTGGGGCTGGGACCCAGACCCTTTCCCTTGCAAATTGTTTTGGGGGCCTTTGAAGAACTCCTTCTTTTTATCACCCCCTCTTTCTTCTGGTTGGAACCCTGACCACCCTTTTGGGAGTCCCCCCAGATCCCTTGGTGGATACCCTGGTGCTGACCCAGGTATCCGCTTCCTCCGCAAGTTTCCTAGGGTTAGTCAACCAGGTGTTGGCGCAGCTCTGGAAAACATTTCTCTAGAAGGGGCTCTCTCAAGAACAAGTCATACAACCCTTCATAATTATTTACATTGCTGCCCCTCACCCAGCCCTCCAAAGCATTACTAGCATAATCCAGGAAATCTACACAGGTCTGCGCGGGAGGCTTGTGGCTGTTCCTGAACTTCTGTCTATACCTTTCAGGGGTAAGACCAAACTTTTTAACTAATGCTGCTCTCATGACAGGATAGTTGGTCTGATCTGCCTTGTCTAGTGTAAGGAGTGTGTCCCTCGCCACCGGAGGCATGTACTTGTACAAGCTACACCCCCAGTAACTCTCTGGGACCCCATGGGCTCTTAAAGACACCTCATAGGCTGCTAGCCATCTATCAATATCATCCCCCACATTAAAACTGGCCACCACATCTTTGGGCATATAGACCCTAGACTCACGTGAAGCTTCAGTAGGTATGCTGCCACCATTCGCGTTGTTGCTGGCCCCTATTTGTAGGGCCCGGATATCGAGTTCCTTCAGGCTGAGCTCATGGGCAAGTTTCCTCTCCTCCATAGCTAACCTCCTCTCTTCACGAGCCTGCTCCAACTTGGTAAGCTCCAGTTTCAACTGTCTCTCCTCTCACCTGTCCTCTAATTCCTCTGAGGACAGGCTCCTTGAAGATATACTGCTGCCTGCCCTAGAAGGTACTCTCAGTTCTTGGAGGAAATTGTCTCCTTCTTCTGTAGGCAGTAGGTCAAGATCTTCTGTGGCGTCTTGCTCTGATCCTTCCCTGTCCCCTTCTCCCTCTGGGTGGGCCACTGCCCATGCTCTCAAGGTTTCCTGAAGCTCTGCCTTCTTGGCACTTTGCTTGTAGAACACCCCTTTCTCCTGGCAGGAATCCCTGAGCTGTGCCACCGTGTAAGCTTCCAGGTTGGCCAGCTCGAATTCCATCTTGCTAGGTAGGACCACAGACGTTTGCAGAGAAAACCAATAGGACTTAGGCAAAGGACTTTGAAAAAGAACTGTTCACAGCCGCCAATCAGGGAGAACATAAAAAAAAATTCCAATCAGAGAAAAAGGTTTGAATTGAGTCAGGTGTAAAATTGCGGCGTAAACCGAGTCACTGTATGGTGTTACACAAGCACAAGTCCTATCCCACCGCTGAACACCAATGTTAGAAACGGCATCGCCGGTTGGCCGCAGTGTCTAGCCGGTCCAAGCGGGAACCATCACCTCTAGGCAGGGTAAGTTTTGAAAATAGCTAGATTACCCTCTGGTAGCTTGGTGCAGAGCAGATAGGCCTAGCTCTGAGAGGCAAGGTGTAAAGTAATTGAGTAACACACTCACACAGTAACCCCCTGGAACGCCATAAAGAGACTCCACACAATGGTAGAAAAATAAAAAGGCTCTTTATATAAGCATCAAATGAATTCACAGGTGACAAGGATGTACTCCGTAAGTTTGGGAGTATCCGTGTTGCAGAGATCACTGGCCAATTAAGAATAACAAGATCGGAGCTCCTTTAGGAGCGTTACGGTAAGGTTCGAGTCAGTGTCAAATATTCCTGGGCGCCCGCCGCCTGGGAACCCTAATGCGGTGTTGCGTCAGCGTTGGCAGCTCGTGAAGGTGCGCGGCAGTGATGGGAGTCCCGCTGCCCAGCGCAGCCGGGGATCGTAGTACCGAAGAAGAAGTGGCCGCCCACGCCGGCAAAGAGAAAGTCAAGGAGTGCCTGCCGCAGGGTGGCCAAGTACCTGTTCTGTTGTCGCGGGTGAGAGGGGGCGCGCACTTCAGTGTGGCGTGTTGGGAGTGGAGCGCGAGTTCCATGAAGCGCCGGCTCTGTCCAGGTGATGTCGGTGTCCGTCTTCCAGCACAGGGCAGAAGCAGAAGTCCCTCGGGTGCCTGTTCCTCAATGGCACCGGTTAGGTTGCCCGCGATGAGACCGGGGACAAGCGGGTAATGCCAGATAGTCCAGCGGCCTCGCAGAGGGATAAGGGAACAAGCAGACAAGTCCTGGGGGACACTTGCAGGGCAAAGATCAGCAGGTAGCAGGACAACCCAGCAGAGCAGGACAGCAGTTCCTGGAAACAGTCAGTCACAGCAGAGTGGCAATCCTCCTAGCGCAGCAGCCTTTGCTCCAGCTGAGCTTCTTGCACGTCCAGTAGTGTACCAAAGATGTGTGGCCAGGGCCCTATTTTTATACCCTGGTGCCCAGCTACTAGAAGGGGGCAGAAGCTTCTGGAAGGGTCTTTGAGGTTCTGGGGTGTTCCCTGTCTCACCTGACCTGGCTGTCTGCACTGACAAAGCAGGGTCATTAAGCCTATTGTGGTGCAGCAGGGCCCAGCCTATTCAAATGTAAGTGCGAATCACCACTCCCTCCTCTCAGTCCAAGAAGGTCATCAGTATGCAGATGAAGGCAGCCCTTCCTGTGTTTGGGGGAGTCTGCAAGCGTGAGGCTGCTACCCTGGGCCAGACGTGGATTGGGGCAAGGTACAGGTACACAGAGGTAAGTGAAGGGCAGAGAAATGTCCACTTTCTAAAAGTGCAAAAAACAGGACCACCGTATTGGATTTAGTGGTCTTAGTGATTTAATTCACCTTCAATTTTTACTTTGCTTCTTTGAAAAAAGAGTCATGGACATTTCAAACATGTCGTACATGAAAGAACACCGGTTCAAGACATATATAAAACATACATAATCATAAGAATTCTTGTGATTATGTATGTTTTATATATGTCTTGAAGGTGAATTAAATCACTAAGACCACTAAATCCAATACGGTGGTCCTGTTTTTGTAGTTTTCAAATGAACTGTAGCCCCCATACACCGTATAGTTCTGTTATATATAATTGAGGCCTAGTGTGGGTGCGTTAAATGGGCCCAACCCCTTCTTGTTCATCACTTTCTAAAAGTGGCATTTCTGAGACAGTAATGTCAAAACCCAATACACCACTAGAGAGGGTTCCTCACTACTATTCCAACCATACCAAACATGACATATCTACTACTTACCATTCAGGAGTTATCACTTAAAGGGATATAAGGGAATTCCCAATGCTGGCCTATGGAGGGGTAGGCTCACTGCGATGGCAGAGGCCTGCGGCAGGTATGCCAGTGTCATCATGTTTGTAGGGGAAAGCACCGCACCTTAGCACTGATCAGCAGTGGTAAAGTGCCCAGAGTCCTAAGTCCAATAAAAATGTACAGTTAAAGTGGGAGGCAAAAGGACAAAAGGGTAGGGGAGACCGCCCTAAGGCTGACAGGTCCAACACGTGTCCCCCAGCTGAAAGTAGGGAGAACTGCCCAACCTCTAGGGAGTTCTCATCACTAAGGTGGAAGAACCTGGACAGATCGTCAGCATTGGCGTGGTCTACTCCGGGTCGGTGTTCCACCCTGAAGTCCATACCCTGTAGGGAAATGGACCACCTCAACAATTTGGGATTTTCGCCCCTCATTTGCATGAGCCACCTGAGGGGCCTGTGGTCTGTCTGAACCAGGAAGTGGGAGCCAAACAGGTATGGTCTCAGCTTCTTCAGTGCCCAGACCACAGCAAAAGCTTCTCTCTCTATTGCACTCCACCGCTGTTCCCGGGGGAGTAACCTCCTGGAGATGAATGCCACGGGTTGGTCCAGGCCCTCCTCATTGAGTTGCGAAAGTACCGCCCCTATGCCATGCTCTGAGGCGTCCATTTGAACAATGAACTCTTTAGAGAAGTCAGGGGCCCTGAGCACAGGAGCTGTGCACATGGCCTGCTTTAGGGAGTCAAAGGCTTTCTGGCAAGCCTCGGTCCAGATCACCTTTCTGGGTTGTTTCTTGGAGGTTAGCTCAGTCAAAGGGGCCACAATGGTGCCATACCCCTTGACAAATCTCCGGTAATATCCTGTGAGGCCCAGGAAGGCCCTGACCTCAGTCTGGGTTTTGGGGGCTCCCAGGCCAGGATGGTTTCTGTCTTGGCCTGTAGGGGCTGCACCTTACCCCTGCCCACCAAGTGTCCTAAGTACACCACCGACTCCTGCCCTATCTGGCACTTGCTGGCCTTGCTAGTCAGGCCTGCCTGCTGCAGGGCCTGATGCACTTCCTGGAGGTGACACAGATGGTCTTCCCAGCTGCTGCTGAAGACAGCTATGTCGTCCAGGTAGGCAGCAGAGAAGGCCTCTAACCCGGAGAGGACCCGGTTCACCAGCCGCTGGAAGGTGGCAGGAGCATTTTAGGCCAAAGGGCATCACCATAAATTGATAGTGGCCCTCTGGAGTGAAGAAGGCGGACCTCTCCTTAGCTCCAACCGTTAGGGCGATCTGCCAGTACCGAGACGTGAGATCAAAGGTACTCAAGTACTGGGCAGCCCCCAGCCGATCAATGAGCTCATCCGCCCTAGGGATGGGATGAGCATCAGTCTTGGTCACAGAATTCAGCCCTCTGTAGTCCACACAGAACCTAAGTTCAGGTATGGTGCCCGGTGGGGCGGCTTTTGGTACCAGAACCACAGGAATCGACCAAGGGCTATTGGAGGGCTCTATCACCCCCAATTCCAGCATCTTAGTGACTTCACTCTTGATGCTGGCCCTCACCTTATCCGACAGCCTGTAAGACTTAGGGCCCGATTCCGATGCGGGCAGGAAGGGCTCCGACCGTCGGTCAGAGCCCTCCTGCCCGCCTCAGAATGTGCCGTTCGGATTCCTTTCCGACCGAGCAATGCTGATGGGCTCGGTCGGAAAGGAATCCGACTCGGTTTTCCGGATAGCTTACGACGGGCTCCGCCATCCGGAAACCCTTCAGTACTCCCCCGGCCGCTTTTTTCCGGCCGAGGGAGTACGATGGCAGTTTCCCACTGCCTTTTTGTGCCAGTCTTTCCAGCACAAAAAGGCACTGGGAAACTGTCTTTGGGGCCCCCCAGTAGGGCCCCCATGGGTGCGAGGCCACCGAATGGCAGCCTAGGGGGCACCTATGGTACCCCCCTGTTGATCCCTGCACCCGGTGGCAGGCACCTTGAGGTGCCTGCCACAGGGTGCAGGAATGAACTGCACCTCTGCAGTTAACAATGCGAGCATGCATTCCATCTGGAATGCATGCTCCCAATGTTAAGTATAGGATTGCGACCGAACAGGGTTTGGTCTCATCCTACTTGCAGGTCTGTAACCGACGACAGGAGGTCGGTCGGTTACAGTTCCTGACCAATGTCGGACGGACTCGGAGAGGTCAACTTTCCTCTTCCTCTGCCCCAACAGTCACCATCAGCAAGGTGAGCTCAGACCTCTCATAGTGGGGTTTGAGGCGGTTGGCGTGTAGTACCCTGTGGGTTGCCTGGGGGTCTTAAGGTCCACCACGTAAGTGGCCTTGTCCTTCTTCTCAACCACCTCATAGGGGCCCGTCCAGCGGTCTTGGAGGGCACTGAGCTCTCCAGGCTCCATGACCCACACCTCTGTCCAGGCTCGAAACTCCACAGGGTTAGAATTCTGATCATACCACTCCTTCATTACTGCCTGACTGGCCTCTAAGTTGTCAGAAGCTTGCTTACACAACTTAGCCATTTGGCTACGGAAGGCCAGCATGTAGCTTACTACAGCCTGGGGAATCCCCCTGGGAGTTTTCTCCTACCCATCCTTCACCAAGCTGAGAGGTCCCCTAACAGGGTGACCGTACAGAAGCTCAAAGGGGCTGAAGCCTACCCCCTTCTGCGGTACCTCCCTGTAGGAAAACAACAGGGCAAGAGGATATCCCACTTTTTCCTCAGGCATACTTCTGATCATGCCCTTCAGGGTCTTGTTGAATCTCTCCACAAGCCCATTCGTCTGAGGGTGGTAAGGGGTGGAGAACTTATAAGTAACCCCACACTCCTTCCACATAGCTTGCATATATGCAGACATAAAGTTTGTGCCCCTGTCAGACACAACTTCTTTGAGGAAACCCACTCTGGTAAAAATCCCCATCAGGGCCCGGGCCACCGCAGGTGCAGTGATGGTTCTCAGAGGAATGGCCTCTGGGTACCGGGTGGCATGATCCACCAGAACCAGGATAAACCTGTGACCAGAAGAGGTTGTGAGGATCCATAGGGCCAACAATGTCGATGCCCACCCTTTCAAAGGAGGTGCTAACGACGGGTAATGGTTCTAGGGGGGCCTTCAGCTTTGTCCCTGTTTTTCCACTAGCTTGGCAGGTCACACAGGTCCTGCAGAATGTATCTGAGGAGGTCATGAGCCAACTCCAATAGGAAGGCCCTGTAGCATTGGGGGACCACCAAGGCCCTTGATGACCCATGCACAGGAGCCTTAGGCTCACTGTAAAGGAGGCCGTCCTCCCAGTAAATGTGATAGTTCCCGGAGGCACTGCCTGCTGCCTGGGCTTTGGCCTGTCGCCGCATGCCCTCAAGGGTGGGGCACTTCCTCTGTGCCCGACAAAACTCCTCCCTGGTGGGTACTCCTTCCACCTGGCACTCCGCAGGGGTAGGCAAGTCACCAAGGGGAGCAACGTCCCCCTCCGTGGACTCCGGGGCTGCCACCTCAGGTGCCCCATCCATCTCACTGGGAGTACATCCAGGTGCGGATTTCCCACGCCCTCTGCTTTTCCCCTTTTTAGCAGCTGGCTGGGCCATTATTCCAGGCTCCAGCCCTGTCAGACTCCCTTCCCGGGCAGCCATGGACCGTGTGGTAGCACAGATCCACTCTGGTAACCCCAGCATCTCCACGTGTGCTTTGAGCTCCACCTCCTTCCAGGCAATGTGCTCAAGGTCATTTACCAACAGACAGTCCACTGGCATGGCAGGGCTCACAGTAACTCTTAGAAGGCCTGAAACCCCTCCCCACTCAAATGGAACCTGGGCCACAGGATAGTGACCCTCCCTGTTGTCAGCCATCACAACTGGGTGGAATACATCGGGAATTACCTGCTCTGGGGACACCAGCTGACTCCTTACCATAGTCATGCTGGCACCTGTGTCCCTCAGGGTCTCCACCCCCTGGCCATTGATGGTGACCCACTGCCTATACTTGGTAGTATTCGAGGGCACATGGATCTTAGGAACCATCTCACTGTCTCCCAGGAACACTAGGGTCAGCCCTGCCAACTCACCCCCATTATCTGGGACCAGCTCCTCCCCCAGCACTATACTAGCCACCCGGGGGTTTTTACCTCCAGTGGGAGGGTGTGCTCTCTTTGGACACTTGGAGTCCCCCCTTGTAGTGTCCAACCTCACCGCACTCATAGCACCAGACATTTCTAGGCTGCTGACCTTTGTCAGGATAAGTTGGCTTTTGGTGGCCAGATTGGGGCTGGGACCCAGACCCTTTCCCTTGCAAATTGTTTTGGGGGCCTTTGAAGAACTCCTTCTTTTTATCACCCCCCTCTTTCTTCTGGTTGGAACCCTGACCACCCTTTTGGGAGTCCCCCCCAGATCCCTTGGTGGATACCCTGGTGCTGACCCAGGTATCCGCTTCCTCCGCAAGTTTCCTAGGGTTAGTCAACCAGGTGTTGGCGCAGCTCTGGAAAACATTTCTCTAGAAGGGGCTCTCTCAAGAACAAGTCATACAACCCTTCATAATTATTTACATTGCTGCCCCTCACCCAGCCCTCCAAAGCCTTACTAGCATAATCCAGGAAATCTACACAGGTCTGCGCGGGAGGCTTGTGGCTGTTCCTGAACTTCTGTCTATACCTTTCAGGGGTAAGACCAAACTTTTTAACTAATGCTGCTCTCATGACAGGATAGTTGGTCTGATCTGCCTTGTCTAGTGTAAGGAGTGTGTCCCTCGCCACCGGAGGCATGTACTTGTACAAGCTACACCCCCAGTAACTCTCTGGGACCCCATGGGCTCTTAAAGACACCTCATAGGCTGCTAGCCATCTATCAATATCATCCCCCACATTAAAACTGGCCACCACATCTTTGGGCATATAGACCCTAGACTCACGTGAAGCTTCAGTAGGTATGCTGCCACCATTCGCGTTGTTGCTGGCCACTATTTGTAGGGCCCGGATATCCAGTTCCAGCTTCAGGCTGAGCTCATGGGCAAGTTTCCTCTCCTCCATAGCTAACCTCCTCTCTTCACGAGCCTGCTCCAACTTGGTAAGCTCCAGTTTCAACTGTCTCTCCTCTCACCTGTCCTCTAATTCCTCTGAGGACAGGCTCCTTGAAGATATACTGCTGCCTGCCCTAGAAGGTACTCTCAGTTCTTGGAGGAAATTGTCTCCTTCTTCTGTAGGCAGTAGGTCAAGATCTTCTGTGGCGTCTTGCTCTGATCCTTCCCTGTCCCCTTCTCCCTCTGGGTGGGCCACTGCCCATGCTCTCAAGGTTTCCTGAAGCTCTGCCTTCTTGGCACTTTGCTTGTAGAACACCCCTTTCTCCTGGCAGGAATCCCTGAGCTGTGCCACCGTGTAAGCTTCCAGGTTGGCCAGCTCGAATTCCATCTTGCTAGGTAGGACCACAGACGTTTGCAGAGAAAACCAATAGGACTTAGGCAAAGGACTTTGAAAAAGAACTGTTCACAGCCGCCAATCAGGGAGAACATAAAAAAAAATTCCAATCAGAGAAAAAGGTTTGAATTGAGTCAGGTGTAAAATTGCGGCGTAAACCGAGTCACTGTATGGTGTTACACAAGCACAAGTCCTATCCCACCGCTGAACACCAATGTTAGAAACGGCGTCGCCGGTTGGCCGCGGTGTCTAGCCGGTCCAAGCGGGAACCACCACCTCTAGGCAGGGTAAGTCTTGAAATAAGCTAGATTACCCTCTGGTAGTTTGGTGCAGAGCAGATAGGCCTAGCTCTGAGAGGCAAGGTGTAAAGTAATTGAGTAACACACTCACACAGTAACCCCCTGGAACGCCATAAAGAGACTCCACACAGTGGTAGAAAAATAAAAAGGCTCTTTATATAAGCATCAAATGAATTCACAGGTGACAAGGATGTACTCCGTAAGTTTGGGAGTATCCGTGTTGCAGAGATCACTGGCCAATTAAGAATAACAAGATCGGAGCTCCTTTAGGAGCGTTACTGTAAGGTTCGAGTCAGTGTCAAATATTCCTGGGCGGCCGCCGCCTGGGAACCCTAATGCGGTGTTGCGTCAGCGTTGGCAGCTCGTGAAGGTGCGCGGCAGTGATGGGAGTCCCGCTGCCCAGCGCAGCCGGGGATCGTAGTACCGAAGAAGAAGTGGCCGCCCACGCCGGCAAAGAGAAAGTCAAGGAGTGCCTGCCGCAGGGTGGCCAAGTACCTGTTCTGTTGTCGCGGGTGAGAGGGGGCGCGCACTTAGTCCGCCGGCTTCAGTGTGGCGTGTTGGGAGTGGAGCGCGAGTTCCATGAAGCACCAGCTCCATCCAGGTGATGTCGGTGTCCGTCTTCCAGCACGGGGCAGAAGCAGAAGTCCCTCGGGTGCCTGTTCCTCAATGGCACCGGTTAGGTTGCCCGCGATGAGACCGGGGACAAGCGGGTAATGCCAGATAGTCCAGCGGCCTCGCAGAGGGATAAGGGAACAAGCAGACAAGTCCTGGGGGACACTTGCAGGGCAAAGATCAGCAGGTAGCAGGACAACCCAGCAGAGCAGGACAGCAGTTCCTGGAAACAGTCAGTCACAGCAGAGTGGCAATCCTCCTAGCGCAGCAGCCTTTGCTCCAGCTGAGCTTCTTGCACGTCCAGTAGTGTACCAAAGATGTGTGGCCAGGGCCCTATTTTTATACCCTGGTGCCCAGCTACTAGAAGGGGGCAGAAGCTTCTGGAAGGGTCTTTGAGGTTCTGGGGTGTTCCCTGTCTCACCTGACCTGGCTGTCTGCACTGACAAAGCAGGGTCATTAAGCCTATTGTGGTGCAGCAGGGCCCAGCCTATTCAAATGTAAGTGCGAATCACCACTCCCTCCTCTCAGTCCAAGAAGGTCATCAGTATGCAGATGAAGGCAGCCCTTCCTGTGTTTGGGGGAGTCTGCAAGCGTGAGGCTGCTACCCTGGGCCAGACGTGGATTGGGGCAAGGTACAGGTACACAGAGGTAAGTGAAGGGCAGAGAAATGTCCACTTTCTAAAAGTGCAAAAAACAGGACCACCGTATTGGATTTAGTGGTCTTAGTGATTTAATTCACCTTCAATTTTTACTTTGCTTCTTTGAAAAAAAGAGTCATGGACATTTCAAACATGTCGTACATGAAAGAACACCGGTTCAAGACATATATAAAACATACATAATCACAAGAATTCTTGTGATTATGTATGTTTTATATATGTCTTGAAGGTGAATTAAATCACTAAGACCACTAAATCCAATACGGTGGTCCTGTTTTTTGTAGTTTTCAAATGAACTGTAGCCCCCATACACAGTATAGTTCTGTTATATATAATTGAGGCCTAGTGTGGGTGCGTTAAATGGGCCCAACCCCTTCTTGTTCATCACTTTCTAAAAGTGGCATTTCTGAGACAGTAATGTCAAAACCCAATACACCACTAGAGAGGGTTCCTCACTACTATTCCAACCATACCAAACATGACATATCTACTACTTCCCATTCAGGAGTTATCACTTAAAGGGATATAAGGGAATTCCCAATGCTGGCCTATGGAGGGGTAGGCTCACTGCGATGGCAGAGGCCTGCGGCAGGTATGCCAGTCATCATGTTTGTAGGGGAAAGCACTGCACCTTAGCACTGATCAGCAGTGGTAAAGTGCCCAGAGTCCTAAGTCCAATAAAAATGTACAGTTAAAGTGGGAGGCAAAAGGACAAAAGGGTAGGGGGAGACCGCCCTAAGGCTGACAGGTCCAACACGTGTCCCCCCAGCTGAAAGTAGGGAGAACTGCCCAACCTCTAGGGAGTTCTCATCACTAAGGTGGAAGAACCTGGACAGATCGTCAGCATTGGCGTGGTCTACTCCGGGTCGGTGTTCCACCCTGAAGTCCATACCCTGTAGGGAAATGGACCACCTCAACAATTTGGGATTTTCGCCCCTCATTTGCATGAGCCACCTGAGGGGCCTGTGGTCTGTCTGAACCAGGAAGTGGGAGCCAAACAGGTATGGTCTCAGCTTCTTCAGTGCCCAGACCACAGCAAAAGCTTCTCTCTCTATTGCACTCCACCGCTGTTCCCGGGGGAGTAACCTCCTGGAGATGAATGCCACGGGTTGGTCCAGGCCCTCCTCATTGAGTTGCGAAAGTACCGCCCCTATGCCATGCTCTGAGGCGTCCATTTGAACAATGAACTCTTTAGAGAAGTCAGGGGTCCTGAGCACAGGAGCTGTGCACATGGCCTGCTTTAGGGAGTCAAAGGCTTTCTGGCAAGCCTCGGTCCAGATCACCTTTCTGGGTTGTTTCTTGGAGGTTAGCTCAGTCAAAGGGGCCACAATGGTGCCATACCCCTTGACAAATCTCCGGTAATATCCTGTGAGGCCCAGGAAGGCCCTGACCTCAGTCTGGGTTTTGGGGGCTCCCAGGCCAGGATGGTTTCTGTCTTGGCCTGTAGGGGCTGCACCTTACCCCTGCCCACCAAGTGTCCTAAGTACACCACCGACTCCTGCCCTATCTGGCACTTGCTGGCCTTGCTAGTCAGGCCTGCCTGCTGCAGGGCCTGATGCACTTCCTGGAGGTGACACAGATGGTCTTCCCAGCTGCTGCTGAAGACAGCTATGTCGTTCAGGTAGGCAGCAGAGAAGGCCTCTAACCCGGAGAGGACCCGGTTCACCAGCCGCTGGAAGGTGGCAGGAGCATTTTTTAGGCCAAAGGGCATCACCATAAATTGATAGTGGCCCTCTGGAGTGAAGAAGGCGGACCTCTCCTTAGCTCCAACCGTTAGGGCGATCTGCCAGTACCGAGACGTGAGATCAAAGGTACTCAAGTACTGGGCAGCCCCCAGCCGATCAATGAGCTCATCCGCCCTAGGGATGGGATGAGCATCAGTCTTGGTCACAGAATTCAGCCCTCTGTAGTCCACACAGAACCTAAGTTCAGGTATGGTGCCCGGTGGGGCGGCTTTAGGTACCAGAACCACAGGACTGGACCAAGGGCTATTGGAGGGCTCTATCACCCCCAATTCCAGCATCTTAGTGACTTCACTCTTGATGCTGGCCCTCACCTTATCCGACAGCCTGTAAGACTTAGGGCCCGATTCCGATGCGGGCAGGAAGGGCTCCGACCGTCGGTCAGAGCCCTCCTGCCCGCCTCGGAATGTGCCGTTCGGATTCCTTTCCGACCGAGCCATGCTGATGGGCTCGGTCGGAAAGGAATCCGACTCGGTTTTCCGGATAGCTTACGACGGGCTCCGCCATCCGGAAACCCTTCAGTACTCCCCCGGCCGCTTTTTCCGGCCGAGGGAGTACGATGGCAGTTTCCCACTGCCTTTTTGTGCCAGTCTTTCCAGCACAAAAGGCACTGGGAAACTGTCTTTGGGGGCCCCCAGTAGGGCCCCCATGGGTGCGAGGCCACCGAATGGCGGCCAAGGGGGCACCTATGGTACCCCCCTGTTGATCCCTGCACCCGGTGACAGGCACCTTGAGGTGCCTGCCACAGGGTGCAGGAATGAACTGCACCTCTGCAGTTAACAATGCGAGCATGCATTCCATTTGGAATGCATGCTCCCAATGTTAAGTATAGGATTGCGACCGAACAGGGTTTGGTCTCATCCTACTTGCAGGTCTGTAACCGACGACAGGAGGTCGGTCGGTTACAGTTCCTGACCAATGTCGGACGGACTCCGGTCCGTTCGACATCGGAATCGGGCCCTTGGTCTTGACAGGGAGGCTGTCGCCTGTGTCCACATCATGGGTACACAGGTGGGTAATCCCAGGGATAAGGGAGAATATTGAGGAGTACTGCTCCAAGACTTGGCGACAGTCCCTCTGCTGCTCGGGAGTCAAGGATGGGGAGAGGACCACTCCCTCCACCGACCCGTCCTTCTCTTGGGAGGCAAAGAGGTCAGGGAGAGGTCCACTTTCCTCTTCCTCGGCCCCAACAGTCACCATCAGCAAGGTGAGCTCAGACCTCTCATAGTGGGGTTTGAGGCGGTTGGCGTGTAGTACCCTGTGGGTTGCCCGGGGGTCTTAAGGTCCACCACGTAAGTGGCCTTGTCCTTCTTCTCAACCACCTCATAGGGGCCCGTCCAGCGGTCTTGGAGGGCACTGAGCTCTCCAGGCTCCATGACCCACACCTCTGTCCAGGCTCGAAACTCCACAGGGTTAGAATTCTGATCATACCACTCCTTCATTACTGCCTGACTGGCCTCTAAGTTGTCAGAAGCTTGCTTCCACAACTTAGCCATTTGGCTACGGAAGGCCAGCATGTAGCTTACTACAGCCTGGGGAATCCCCCTGGGAGTTTTCTCCTACCCATCCTTCACCAAGCTGAGAGGTCCCCTAACAGGGTAACCGTACAGAAGCTCAAAGGGGCTGAAGCCTACCCCTTCTGCGGTACCTCCCTGTAGGAAAACAACAAACAGGGCAAGAGGATATCCCACTTTTTCCTCAGGCATACTTCTGATCATGCCCTTCAGGGTCTTGTTGAATCTCTCCACAAGCCCATTCGTCTGAGGGTGGTAAGGGGTGGAGAACTTATAAGTAACCCCACACTCCTTCCACATAGCTTGCATATATGCAGACATAAAGTTTGTGCCCCTGTCAGACACAACTTCTTTGAGGAAACCCACTCTGGTAAAAATCCCCATCAGGGACCGGGCCACCGCAGGTGCAGTGATGGTTCTCAGAGGAATGGCCTCTGGGTACCGGGTGGCATGATCCACCAGAACCAGGATAAACCTGTGACCAGAAGAGGTTGGAGGATCCATAGGGCCAACAATGTCGATGCCCACCCTTTCAAAGGGGGTGCTAACGACGGGTAATGGTTCTAGGGGGGCCTTCAGCTTTGTCCCTGTTTTTCCACTAGCTTGGCAGGTCACACAGGTCCTGCAGAATGTATCTGAGGAGGTCATGAGCCAACTCCAATAGGAAGGCCCTGTAGCATTGGGGGACCACCAAGGCCCTTGATGACCCATGCACAGGAGCCTTAGGCTCACTGTAAAGGAGGCCGTCCTCCCAGTAAATGTGATAGTTCCCGGAGGCACTGCCTGCTGCCTGGGCTTTGGCCTGTCGCCGCATGCCCTCAAGGGTGGGGCACTTCCTCTGTGCCCGACAAAACTCCTCCCTGGTGGGTACTCATTCCACCTGCCACTCCGCAGGGGTAGGCAAGTCACCAAGGGGAGCAACGTCCCCCTCCGTGGACTCCGGGGCTGCCACCTCAGGTGCCCCATCCATCTCACGGGGAGTACATCCAGGTGCGGATTTCCCACGCCCTCTGCTTTTCCCCTTTTTAGCAGCTGGCTGGGCCATTATTCCAGGCTCCAGCCCTGTCAGACTCCCTTCCCGGGCAGCCATGGACCGTGTGGTAGCACAGATCCACTCTGGTAACCCCAGCATCTCCACGTGTGCTTTGAGCTCCACCTCCTTCCAGGCAGTGTGCTCAAGGTCATTTCCCAACAGACAGTCCACTGGCATGGCAGGGCTCACAGTAACTCTTAGAAGGCCTGAAACCCCTCCCCACTCAAATGGAACCTGGGCCACAGGATAGTGACCCTCCCTGTTGTCAGCCATCACAACTGGGTGGAATACATCGGGAATTACCTGCTCTGGGGACACCAGCTGACTCCTTACCATAGTCATGCTGGCACCTGTGTCCCTCAGAGCCTCCACCCCCTGGCCATTGATGGTGACCCACTGCCTATACTTGGTAGTATTCGAGGGCACATGGATCTTAGGAACCATCTCACTGTCTCCCAGGAACACTAGGGTCAGCCCTGCCAACTCACCCCCATTATCTGGGACCAGCTCCTCCCCCAGCACTACACTAGCCACCCGGGGTTTTTTACCTCCAGTGGGAGGGTGTGCTCTCTTTGGACACTTGGAGTCCCCCCTTGTAGTGTCCAACCTCACCGCACTCATAGCACCGGACATTTCTAGGCTGCTGACCTTTGTCAGGATAAGTTGGCTTTTGGTGGCCAGATTGGGGCTGGGACCCAGACCCTTTCCCTTGCAAATTGTTTTGGGGGCCTTTGAAGAACTCCTTCTTTTTATCACCCCCCTCTTTCTTCTGGTTGGAACCCTGACCACCCTTTTGGGAGCCCCCCCCAGATCCCTTGGTGGATACCCTGGTGCTGACCCAGGTATCCGCCTCCTCCGCAAGTTTCCTAGGGTTAGTCAACCAGGTGTTTGCGCAGCTCTGGAAAACATTTCTCTAGAAGGGGCTCTCTCAAGAACAAGTCATACAACCCTTCATAATTATTTACATTGCTGCCCCTCACCCAGCCCTCCAAAGCCTTACTAGCATAATCCAGGAAATCTACACAGGTCTGCGCGGGAGGCTTGTGGCTGTTCCTGAACTTCTGTCTATACCTTTCAGGGGTAAGACCAAACTTTTTAACTAATGCTGCTCTCATGACAGGATAGTTGGTCTGATCTGCCTTGTCTAGTGTAAGGAGTGTGTCCCTCGCCACCGGAGGCATGTACTTGTACAAGCTACACCCCCAGTAACTCTCTGGGACCCCATGGGCTCTTAAAGACACCTCATAGGCTGCTAGCCATCTATCAATATCATCCCCCACATTAAAACTGGCCACCACATCTTTGGGCATATAGACCCTAGACTCACGTGAAGCTTCAGTAGGTATGCTGCCACCATTCGCGTTGTTGCTGGCCCCTATTTGTAGGGCCCGGATATCCAGTTCCTTCAGGCTGAGCTGATGGGCAAGTTTCCTCTCCTCCATAGCTAACCTCCTCTCTTCACGAGCCTGCTCCAACTTGGTAAGCTCCAGTTTCAACTGTCTCTCCTCTCACCTGTCCTCTAATTCCTCTGAGGACAGGCTCCTTGAAGATATACTGCTGCCTGCCCTAGAAGGTACTCTCAGTTCTTGGAGGAAATTGTCTCCTTCTTCTGTAGGCAGTAGGTCAAGATCCTCTGTGGCGTCTTGCTCTGATCCTTCCCTGTCCCCTTCTCCCTCTGGGTGGGCCACTGCCCATGCTCTCAAGGTTTCCTGAAGCTCTGCCTTCTTGGCATTTTGCTTGTAGAACACCCCTTTCTCCTGCCAGGAATCCCTGAGCTGTGCCACCGTGTAAGCTTCCAGGTTGGCCAGCTCGAATTCCATCTTGCTAGGTAGGACCACAGACGTTTGCAGAGAAAACCAATAGGACTTAGGCAAAGGACTTTGAAAAAGAACTGTTCACAGCCGCCAATCAGGGAGAACATAAAAAAAATTCCAATCAGAGAAAAAGGTTTGAATTGAGTCAGGTGTAAAATTGCGGCGTAAACCGAGTCACTGTATGGTGTTACACAAGCACAAGTCCTATCCCACCGCTGAACACCAATGTTAGAAACGGCGTCGCCGGTTGGCCGCGGTGTCTAGCCGGTCCAAGCGGGAACCACCACCTCTAGGCAGGGTAAGTCTTGAAATAAGCTAGATTACCCTCTGGTAGCTTGGTGCAGAGCAGATAGGCCTAGCTCTGAGAGGCAAGGTGTAAAGTAATTGAGTAAAACACTCACACAGTAACCCTCTGGAACGCCATAAAGAGACTCCACACAGTGGTAGAAAAATAAAAAGGCTCTTTATATAAGCATCAAATGAATTCACAGGTGACAAGGATGTACTCCGTAAGTTTGGGAGTATCCGTGTTGCAGAGATCACTGGCCAATTAAGAATAACAAGATCGGAGCTCCTTTAGGAGCGTTACGGTAAGGTTCGAGTCAGTGTCAAATATTCCTGAGCGGCTGCCGCCTGGGAACCCTAATGCGGTGTTGCGCCGGTGTTGGCAGCTCGTGGAGGTGTGCGGCAGTGATGGGAGTCCCGCTGCCCAGCGCAGCCAAGGATCGTAGTACCGAAGAAGAAGTGGCCGCCCACCCGGCAAAGAGAAAGTCAAGGAGTGCCTGTCGAAGGGTGGCCAAGTACCTGTTTTGTTGTTGTGGGTGAGAGGGGGCGGGCACTTAGTCTGCCGGCTTCAGTGTGGCGTGTTGGGAGCGGAGCGCGAGTTCCATGAAGCGCCGGCTCCGTCCAGGTGATATCGGTGTCCGTCTTCCAGCACGGGCAGAAGCAGAAGTCCCTCGGGTGCCTGTTCCTCAATGGCACCGGTTAGGTTGCCCACGATGAGACCGGGGACAAGCGGGAACGCCAGATAGTCCAGTGGCCTCGCAGAGGGATAAGGGAACAAGCCGACAAGTCCTGGGGGACACTTAACTGTTTCCTTAGTTGTTCCTTTTGCAGGGCAAATATCAGCAGGTAGCAAGGGCAACCCAGCAGAGCAGGACAGCAGTTCCTGGAAACAGTCAGTCACAGCAGAGTGGCAATCCTCCTAGCGCAGCAGCCTTTGCTCCAGCAGAGCTTCTTGCACGTCCAGTAGTGTACCAAAGATGTGTGGCCAGGGCCCTATTTTTATAACCTGGTGCCCAGCTACTAGAAGGGGGCAGAAGCTTCTGGAAGGGTCTTTGAGGTTCTGGGTGTTCCCTGTCTCACCTGACCTGGCTCCTGGCTGTCTGCACTGACAAAGCAGGGTCGTTAAGCCTATTGTGGGGCAGCAGGGATCAGCCTATTCAAATGTAAGTGCGAATCACCACTCCCTCCTCTCAGTCCAAGAAGGTCATCAGTATGCAGATGAAGGCAGCCCTTCCTGTGTTTGGGGGAGTCTGCAAGTGTGAGGCTGCTACCTTGGGCCAGACGTGGATTGGGGCAAGGTACAGTTACACAGAGCTAAGTGAAGGGCAGAGAAATGTCCACTTTCTAAAAGTGGAATTTCTGAGACAGTAATGTCAAAACCCAATACACCACTAGAGAGGGTTCCTCACTACTATTCCAACCATACCAAACATGACATATCTACTACTTCCCATTCAGGAGTTATCACTTAAAGGGATATAAGGGAATTCCCAATGCTGGCCTATGGAGGGGTAGGCTCACTGCGATGGCAGAGGCCTGCGGCAGGTATGCCAGTGTCACCATGTTTTTAGGGGAGAGCACCCGCACCTTAGCACTGATCAGCAGTGGTAAAGTGCCCAGAGTCCTAAGTCCAACAAAAATGTACAGTTAAAGTGGGAGGCAAAAGGGCAAAAAGGTAGGGGGAGACCGCCCTAAGGCTGACAGGTCCAACAGGGTCCCATCAAGTTTGGGCAGCATGTCTTTGAGAGTGCGGTCCTTTTTCGCCCGTGCTGTCGCCATGTTAGATCAGTGCTCCTGGTGGACGAGTGTGGGAGGTGCTTCAAAACCACAAATGCATTACTAGCGTGCTCAGGAGGATAAGGGGAGCAAACCTGCCGCTCGGGTGTGAGATGCGCTGGTATTGTCCGATCCAGTGTTCATGGGCTGCTACCTCCCCAGGGGAGACAGCCTCGTAATGGACCTCATTGCATATTGCACCTCACTATCCCAGTACCCTGCCTGGAACACCCGCACCCTGCACGAGGGTTCTGCTGCAAAAGTGCTTGTTTTGTGGCTTCATGTCCCCAGGTGATCTGCAAGTCCCAGCTGGCTAACCTAGCATACGGGTGTCCCGGGGGCCTCCCTGCTATGGATCTCACACCTGTGTGTTCGTGTCTCACCAAGTGGCCAGCGGGCTACTGCCCAAGTGTTCTGGGATTGTATTGGCACCCTCGGGCACCTACAGTTTGCGCTATAAAGGAGAGGTCTCGGAGTCCCCTTCCCCTCTCTCCTCGTCAAGGTGTCCTGCATGAGCAAAGGTTTGAGTCGCTGGGTGGCTTCTACTACTGAGGGCCCTGTTGTAGCACACTCTTTCACAGGGGCCCAACTCCTGGGGCACCTTGACACACAAGGCTCCACCAGTGATGTCGCTGCCCCAGCTTCACCTCCTAAGGGCCACCATCACCAGGACCCCCGGGCAAGGACCCTGGGCAGTCAAGTCGCTCCCCTAGTTCCAGGGGAAATTGAACCAGCCCATTAAGCCATCTCAGGGGCCTGCGCTTCTTCTCTGTCCAGGTCCAGCCTCCCATGTTGCCCCGGCCCCTATCCTGCTGGCGGTGGGTGCTCCACTGTTCACACGTCCCCAGCAGTACTCCGGTTACCCTTGAGGGGCACGTGCAGCATAGGGGCAATATAGCCAGAAAAATCACAAAGTCTCATGCAGCAGCTATGGGACCCGCACTTACTTGGTCCTGTGGGGATTTTATTTAGCACAATCATGGCCACATCTGCAGCCATGCTTTGAACAGTCATGACTTCAGGAAATATGGAGTAATTATCTTTGTAAACTATCATTCATTCATCAGTGGGATAAAGCCAAAATAGTCAATTGCAACCTGCTTCCACAACCTTTAGGTATGGGAGTCATCTGGAATGACACTGGGACACAGTGTTATCACTGCTGTGGCCTTCCTGACAGGTGAGATCTCGACCAGCTCATCCAGCAAAGGAAATCATACCTATTATTATAGTACTCTATTTGTGGCCACAATGCCTTGATAGGACAGGTCAACCACTTGCTTTCTCAGTGTCTTGGGGATAATCAATCGAGTGCCTCTGAGGAAAAGACTCTTGGGTGATGAGCCAATAAATGACCGACATGGCAAAAAGCTTTCAATTCCTTACGGTTGAATTGTCAAGGAAACCTTTAGACTTGAATAAGTTCTCTCTGTGAGTCAGACCCAAGCCCTGGGTAAAATGGCTACTCTCTAGGTTGGCTCCGCTGAACCCGACCTGAAAACTGCATCAACGAGGAAATGTGTTTCATCCTGAATCCTTCAAACCCCTAATCGATGAGGAACCACTCCAGCACTGGGAAACATGCCTATTGCTTCATAAACTACTTTTATTTGTACAGCCTCAGCCGCTGATACCACACGTCCCACTGAAAGGACCAAAGCACGACAGGACTCCAACAGGAGTTCAACTGGGTGCTGGTGCTGCCAGTGGTAAATATCTCCCCGGCATGCCACCAGGCTGTCCCACACTGTATATGCTATCACACCAGACCGCTGCAGCAGGCCAGATCGTGAATGCCTTGCAGTAGGCGGTCCCCATCAAAAAACCTGCTTCATCCCAACTTGCAAAGGGCCTCATACAGCTGCCTGGACATAAGGAAGTGCCCACCGACCACTGTGGGCACTGATCATCGGTCTTGCTGGCCATCTTGGATCGGGATCAGCACTGCTGAATGAGTGCATTGACACATGGTGTCGCTATCTTGAACTGCTAGCATCATCCCGAGAGACCGCTCTCTGGGCTTAAGTGTCAATGAGAAATGGAATTTTCATTCCTATCATCTGTATGTCCAAAACGAATCCACTATCTTCCTCATGGGAGTACATTCCTTCTGATGGAGCAAATCATGTCTTCTGCTGGTACAACATATTCAAACGACTCAGCCAAGTCATTCACAACCTGCTTATCTGCTGTGATTCCTCTTACACAATGATGTGGCTTGATGCCTTTCTATCACTTTTACATGTGTATCTTGAGAAGCTGATAAGTGATGTATGAGGACTGCTCTTATTTGCAAATTTGTCCAAGCACACCTTTTTGAGGAGACCTTTTGTCATATAGACACCATATTTTTCTGCTAGCACAGAAAAGCTTCAAACAGACGGCAGTATGTAGCCTTTTGACTACTTTTGGTTTTATGGCCAGGAATCCCTGATTAGGCAGACATCATCATGTGAGGTTTCAGCATGCCTGGATCCATCACCTCTGCCTGAGCATCAGCCATTTAAGTCGCATGGGTCGTGGTCAGAATATTTTATAGTTTTCAGGGATTTTGCTGCAGCTTCTTACTGTACAATGGTTCATAGCTAGCAATGCTACGAGACTTTAGTGCCTCCGCGCTGTCATACTTGACAAAGTTACAGTCACTTATACATACTTTCACGCATATGAGCACTGCATTCATCTTCTTACCAGGTTTCTGATACTTGGAATAAAAGAAGTGTTGTTCATAGCTACATTCTTGTGAAGCAGTAAGCATTTGATCAAACTACCTTACAAGGTAGTGTACGTGTCAGTTTCGGATTCTGAGTTTGGAAATCGTGAATTGAGTGTAGGGCCTGATTCAGTGCATTAGAAGTCACCATTTGTGTTCCTCATCTTTCACACTCATTACTACAGCAAAGACACAGATCACTGTACTTTCTAATGTCAAAATTTGGTGGGTGCCAAGCTCAAAGGTATCCATAGAGGGGGAGGAATCTGCAGCATTATCTCTTGGTGGCTTCAAGGGGCGCTGCTAGGTGCCGCAGATTTATCCTTGAGAACCATCACCATGCCATAATCTGAGGAGGACACTGCAGCAGAGAGAACCCCATGCTCTGCACACAAGAAAAGATCACAGAACATCATGGAGCCAACTCAGGAACCATGCATGGCTTAGGGAAACCAATGCATTGCTAGTAGACTGTCCAGCAAACATTGATACATAGCAGGTGCAGTATGCTTAGTTAAAATGAACGGCAAGAGCAAGGTAAGTGCTTTTCCTTTTTTTACTTCATTTTTACCCATAGTTGTCTGTCAACTCCGTCCCCACCCCACTGCTCTTACCTGCACGGACCACACTTGCCAGCACCCCCTCTTTGTCCAGAATGGGGGTCAAAATATCCACTGCTAAAACCTGCCAGGTCCCCCCTGGTCTTTCTTTCAGGAACTAAGGCGGTCACACCGTCTTCTGGGACTTGTCAGCATTAGCACAACTGCTACATTGTCCTACAAATCTTTCCATTTCCGAGTCCACACCAGTCCACCAGTATGAATTCTTAACTCTTTTCTTACATTTGACTATCTCTAAATGCCCTTCATGCATTAATTCCAGAGTCCTTTCCCTCAACTGACGGGGAGGAATCACCCTATGCCCTCTAAACAAAAATCCCTTGTCAGTTCCCAAAATTTCTTTGTTTCCTCACTTAGTTTGCTTTTGATGGACCACCCTTCCAACACAAATCTCTTAATGTCCACCAAGACATCATTTTCTTTGTAATTTTCCATCCACTCTCTCTCCAGAATGGCCTTAACTTCTTCGTCAATCACAGCTACACTGCACTCATCCCATTCATCCCGCAACGGGACTTGGTTCCGCACAGGCGACCTGCTAAAAAATACGCCACTTTATTTATCTGACCAGGAATATACTTCCCTTTATAAGTGTAGTCCAGTAATGTAAGTGTCATCATTGCCAAGCGGGAGTAGCACATGCCGATCCTTCAGTAGTTAACACCTTCACTAAATGTCTGCTCTTCATCCGATATCTCCAACTCCTTTTCCCTTACAATTCCAGAACACTCATATCCATGGTGACTGTTCTCATAGCACCTGGACTGTATCAGGCTAATCCTGATTCCACAAAGTGGTGGTGTTTTAAGGAGTCTGAAAAAGTTAAGCATAGTAAAAGTATTATAAAATAACGAGTGCCTACTTTAGTGTACCTGTGCAATTCATAATTCAAAACTAATTTCATTATAACTGTAATTAATTAATAGTCCTGACATAACTTAATCTAGACAGCTAACATGACAAAAACGTAAACATCAGTTTCCAGGAAAGCTCGTCTAACGAATCACATTTAATAATCTATTCTAACATGTCTGCCACAATGAAGCTCCGTGAAAGTGACTGCCACCTTGTGCATTATTTGGGTTCACTCCCCTTCCAATGAAGCCGCCATAATAATGACGTGTTTCTCAGTGGCCATCTTGAAATGGGGTGTTTCTGGGCAACAGTGGCATAACGCAGGTTATCTTGAGTGCTTTGTGTTCAAGTCCTGCTCGGAGAGCGTCAGGTCGCCGGAGAGGTTGAGTTACTGCTGGAGGGTAGAGGGAACTAAGGCGGGAAAGATGCAGCAGCGGTCCATTGGGAGGGCGCCTGCGTGCGGCTGATTAGCATTCAGCAGCAGGAACAGAGCTCTCTCGCTGTGCCCAGGCTCCATTGTCTTAACACCTCCCTTTCTCCTCCGCGCCAATCTGTCACCGTTCTGCAGGCGAACGCGGCTGCCTCGAATGCCGCTCTCCTCAAATGAGACGGATAATTAGTTGCCCCGCACGAATGCCGCACTCTTCTCACCCCTGATTGCCATCACCTTTTTGCTCCTGGCAGTTTTGACACCTCGTAATCAGCCTGCTGCTTTTCCGCTTTCTTTCTCTGGTTCGTAAACCCTATTCCCCATTTCCTTCTTCGGCTACTTCGCGTTTTCCGTTCCCATTTGTACAGTTCTTACTTATATCAAAATTACACAGCTGAACTAATGTCAAGACTTTCCGTAGTGACCGAGTCTCCACAACATTGTATTTTGAGTTGATCAAACAGATTGGCAGCTCTGGAAACATTTCAGTACCGTGAAACACTTTAGCAGAAATTATTTTTGCCTTTATGTAGGGGCTTTGGTGTATGTAAAACGCACAAGTCTATTTGTGAGCCCAGGTATTGGCCGCGTTCTTAAAGTGCGGGAGTATGCTTGCCAGAACTCCTTTAATTTTGCTGGTACCCATTGATTATGCTGTGTATCTCTTCTCTCATTGCAAAAAAAAAGCAACAAAAAACACTCATCCTGCCAATGCATGTCACTTACCGATGTTCCTTTGAGTTCTCCCTGATTATAGTTTTCAAATATTAACAAGGATAGTCTGAGAGAAATACCTCGCTTAATATACAGAATAATCTTAGCATTAAAAAAAGGTACGACAAATCTAGTCTTGGAATCTGTCAAAGCAGTGTTTTCCTTTCTAATATAACAAGCACTGACAGTATAATTATCTACAAGCAGCTGTCGATGATTCCAGAGAGAGGAAAAAGCTACAGGCTGTGCATGACATTACATCCCTGACACTGACAAAATAATAAGCATCCAAAGGTGTTGGATTGGTGTCACTTTCAATGTTTTTGAAGATACAAACCAGAAGTCAAATTGACAGGACTTTTTTTTTTTATCCTAAAGCATATTAGAAGTTAAAATCGAGACAACAGGCAATTAAGTCAGTCCATTCTTAAATTTACCACGAAACCTACGTCATCGGCACACCTGAATTTTGAATCTTTGTAGACACTTAACATTTATTTTTAGAGTTGCGTCACACATTTGTAATTTAATCCATGCTCAAAACAACAAAACAGGCATTTCTTGCAGATCAGTTTGGACATCTGCGCTTGGGAAAATACAGCCATTACGGTCGCTTTTAACAACTTAGGTTCATAGTCTTGAAAGTGATAACACGTGCAGTTAGCCTGCAGTATCTGCAAAGCACAATATGTACGAAACCGTAAATACACATTACCTGCTATATTTTCCTTTTTAGTGATAGCCCTAATGCCTGCTCATTCTCAATTTCAGGCAGATTGCCTATGTGGAACCATCGTGCTGAAAAACTGCACAGTATTTCTGCACAGAATAAAAATAGAAACTTTGAAGCCCTGGCACCTAAATGGCTCAGCCAATGTGTTATGTTATGCAGATTTGTGGACAACACTATCAACCGGGAGGGTATCCTGATGCTGAGCATGTGTGAGTCTAGGCACACCTAGGGCGTAGTGGGACTACTCGAAAGCCAGGTATTCAGCTTCTTGAAGAAGACAGGAGGAGGCTCTTATTTGTAACAGCAGGTCGTTTCGTGCTTTAGGAGTGATGTAGGAGAAAGCTCGACCACCAGATCTGGTTTTCCATATGCTTGGGATTTGTGCAAGTAGGAGTCTGGATGAGGGGAGGTGTCTGGAGGGTTTATAAAAGCAGATGTTAAGGTGCGCTAGGCCAGTGTTATGTAGTGCCTTGAAAGTGTGGGGAAGAGTTTGAATTGTGCTTGTGAATGAGGAGCCAGTGGAGCTCCTTCAGGTGTGGTGTGATGTGAGTACGGCATGGGTGGTTCAGAGTGATCCTGGCCACCGAGTTCTGAATGGTCTGCAGCCTTCTGGTGAATTCTTTGTTGATCTCGGCATTGAGGTTGTGCCCATAGTCCAGCATGCTTGTGACCAGGGTGTGTGTGACGGTACTACGGGTGCTGATTGGAAGTCATTTAAAAATCATCCTCAGCATCTTCAGGGTATGGAAGCATGAGGGGGTGATGGAATTGACTTGGGCAGTCATGTCGAGTATCCTGTCAACGATGATTCTGAGATTCTTGGTGTAGGTGGTGTGGGTGGGTGTCTGTCCTAGCTCTGTTCGCCACCTGTCCCATGGTGATATGCTCTTCCCAAAGATCACAAATTCGGTCTTGTCTGAGTTCAGCTTTAGACAGTTGGTCTTCATCGATTGGGCGATTTCAGGCATGCAGGTACTGAACTTGATCCAGGTACTGGGCGTCTTGTCTGTGAGGGAGAGAGTGAGTTGCGTGTCATTGGCGTGATTTGAAAAAAGGATGACACGCTGAGGTAAGTACACTCAGCTTTATTCTGTCTTCACTCATTGAGGAGCATGAAGGACTGGAGCAACAACTTTTAAACCAGTTGGAGCCAGCTCTCAAAATGTCTACTTCAACATTCACAGTCCTTCTCGGCACATAACCAAAAGTGATTAATGACATATATTAGCTCATGCTTTGTCAGACGTTATGAGGTATCTATAGGGTGGCCACTTCAACTCTATGTCATCTTGGACAGTGTTTCCACTCTTTTTACCAATGGGCTTTCAACAGTATCAGGTGCATTAGTCTATTTAGTTCAGCTGAAGCAAAACCATCTCTACAACACCCAGAATGCACTAGGTCCTGAAATGAGAGCAAGGAGGAGAAACAGTGTTGATATGGAGTGAGGAAGAACCCTAGGTGCAAATAATTATAATCAATAGAATATAACTTTTCCAAGGCAAATAACAATGGAACATTACTAATATAATTTTACATCCATGTGTGCTAATAATGTCTCATGAATGCATTCTTACCTCATTTCTTTTCTTCATCTGGCTTTCTTCTCCGCTATTCTCTAAATTAACATAAGAGTCTCTCACATCTCCATTCACTGTTGTACTCACATCACCTAATCTTATTACTTTTCCCATGACCGCAATGTTAAGTTCCTTGAACTTTGTTTTTGTGGACTTACCATTAGTTGGATCTGACATATAGCAATAAAATTAGGATACTATATAATATTTATATGTCTTTTAGCTGCACCATACTCCATTCTGCCAACCTCTTAAGTCGTCCCTAGCTCGATTCTTCATTATGCCTCATTTCATTGATTGAGAGCTGAAGTGCACACTCCTTATGCAGGACAACCCCACATTAACACTTTTTGTGTCTTTTTTTAAATGTTTTATTGTATTTCAAGATAGTTTTTTTACACTATATAATTCCATTTCCTTTCAAATATCCTCAATTGAACATTTACATTTGATAGTTGTGTTTACTTTCTTAAAGTTCATTCATTATTTCTCTAATCTGAAAATTCATTTCCATAACCATTCATTCCACTATTATCTCTCAGTTTTCATTTGATGAATTTTGGAGTCTGATTTTGATACCCATTTTTTGAGCTATTGGGAGCATATTTTGCTTGAATACTATTCCTAAATGGTATGTAGAATATAAAACAAAGCAACTAATCTGATTACCTTTTAACATCACTGTCTGATACCTGCCATATACATGCTACTAGAAGTCCAGCAATTCTGTTTGATCCACTATTTGCAGCCATACTGTCAGTTTTCAATTAGATTTTCTAATCACCTGCACAATATGTAGATTTCTTTTTGCCACCAGTAGTCAACGGAGTGAGTTCCTCTGTCAGAGATGATAAAGTTGCTTACTTTCGTAAACAATGTTTCTGGTGGATGCTCTTTCTACTGGCACATTCCTAACTTCTTTTATTTCCCCCAGGCGCCTCAACTGAATCCAGAAAAATTGAAGCACCTCTCTTGAGCCGGTTGGTGGTGCTAAAATAATATTTTTGAAACAAAGAGGAAAGTGTAAAGAGAACATAATGATGATCCAATTCTGTGTTTTCTGCTGCTAGTAAGCTTGTAAATGTCAGTACTACGTTTAAATGGAATGTGGGGTGTTCAATGGATAGTTATAGAAAAAAAAATATTAGGAACACATGGTATTCCTTTATACTTCCGTTACTTTAGTAGGCAAGATAAATATTTCTTAAGAGAACCAGAAACATCTCGGGGTTGCAATGCAGCTCTGATATATTCCAATATCTTTATTGATACATTCAAAAATGTTTGTTATGAAGGCTAGGGGATTAAAATTGGAGATGAGAATTATAGATGAAATATTCCTGATCCAAAACGGTATGAAGCAATAAGTACAGGAAAAGATTGCAGATTTGAAAATGAAGCAAGCAAATTAATTTCACACATAAAATGAGAAGGAAGACCATAGATTTCTATGATGGGAAACTCAGTTATGAAGGGCAAAGATGTAAGAGCATTCTCTACACTATACCCACCGATCGTAACAATCTGCAACATTCCACAAGTTTCAGTTTAGAACAGTTGAAGAAGAGGTTAGCATACAGCCAGTTATGGATACAAAAGATAAAATCTGATCAACATGAAGATGAGGAAAACACAGGTAGCCATCGATTTGACAAATATAACTTAAAGCAAAGCCCTGAGAGGACGACAGTCCTTGACATACTTTCATCTCAATATATTCAACTATGAGTCAACAGATTTCAAGTGTAATAAGTTTGGAGATTAATCATACTGTATGAGGACTTCAATATGATTATCTCAGTTAGACATATATTTTCTTATCCATGAAGTTTAAATAGTAAAACAGTCCAAATGCGGGCTTGAGGAAGATCAAAGAACCTTAAAATGTCAGACTCCTTCAACAACGGACATATCTCTACTTAAACTGTTCACAGTGCAATGATGTGATAAAAGAAAGTGACATTTAGCATCCCAATAGTTGGAAAAGAGATATTAAAATAATGCTGTACGTGATCATCTAGAGAAAAAGAAATCATAAGTGGTTAATTCATCTTGTATTAGCCAATAAGGTACTAACTCACTTGTCCTACTTTTTGGCCACCGCTCTTTTTTTAGGTGACCATATTTTCCCATTCTTTCATCTTGCATCTCCTCACTCTCCTTCCAACTTTTAGAATGTTCCTTCATCCCAAATGTGCCTTCCTCCACCCCTTCCAGCTGTTTGGAATTCTTGATAAATAATCTGCCACAGTTTGGGGCTGATTACGAGTACGGCAGTTCCAAGACCGTCATACTGTTGGTGGTGGTCCGACCGCCTGATTATGAGCATGGCGGTCGGACCGCCACAAGACCACCGCCATGATCTTGGATCCTGCGGCGGCGGGGAAAGCGGCAGGCCATGGAGGCGGTGCCAATGCCGGCACCCCCGTGCTGATTATGGCTTGCCTTTCCGCCGACCTTTTCATGGCGGAGAATCCCCCCTTGTAAAGGTCTTCAGAAATGCAGGGAAGGGGCCCGCGACAGGGTCCCTGGGCGTTTTAGCCCATTGGGCATTGTGGCTAGGGGCACATGTTGTGCTCCCCCCTATGCTCGCACTGTTGAGCGTGCACTGTGTGCATTGCACGACATGGTGCATGTCCACAGTGCACGCACAACAGTGCAGGCGCTGCAGTGCAGCGGCATGGCCTTCAGGCTCTCTCTGTGAGCCGAAGCATGCCACTGCCGCAGACACACCGCCAACCCAGCGGAAAACTCCAAATGCGGCGTTTAGTATGCTGGCAGCGTTCTCCTGACCGTAGGCGCTGTGGCCTGGCGGTCCGACTGCTAAAGTCATAATCAGGGCCTTTATTTTGGAGCAGACTAAAGCTTTACCAAAATTATGTATTCATGTTCCCTTTTAACCATTGGTTAGTGGGAAACAACCATTACAAAGCATCCATTAAAACGAGATGTCTTTACAACAAAGCCATTACCACGCAGGGGTCGTTTTAACCATTGGTTAGTGGGAAACAACCATTACAAAGCATCCATTAAAACAAGATGTCTTTACAACGAAGCCATTACCACGCAGGAGTCGTTGCAACGTATGCCATTACCACGCATGTCATTACCACACATTATTATGTAATGCACTTACAACGCGTTAGTGGGTAACTATATTGGCAAGTATTTGGTTCATTATACTATAAATACTGTACTATAGTACTGTTGTACTATAAATTTAAAAATAATTAAACATTTTTTTTTATATGGGTGTAACACACACCCTTAGGCACAAGATGTAGAGGTAATGGGTGAGGAAGTGTATCAATACACATGTATTATTTTAAATACTGAGTATACATTTCTATATTTTTTATACCTTAATATTTAAGTAAATACATTTTTATAAAATATTTCTAAAGGTGTAACATACACCCTTAGCCAAGGGATGTGAGGGATATAGGGGTAATGGGTGGGGAAGTGTATTAATACTCGGGTATTAATTTTAATAGCGGAGTAATAATGTATAATCTATCTTGAGTAATTTAAAAATAATTGAATATATATATTTTTTTTAAATCTAAGTCTGTAACACACACCTTTAGGCATGGGATGTGAGGGATATGGGGGTATTGGGTGGGTAAGTGTATTTTACCCAGGTACTAATTTTGATGCCCAAGCATTAATATATAATGTATTTTGAATGAATTAAAACTAATTACTGTCATTTATTTAAAACATTTCTAAGTCTGTAACATACACCTTTAGGCACAGGATGTGAGGGATATAGGGGTATTGCACAGAGAGGAATATTAATACTCAGGCATGAATTTGCATACTCAAATATTAATTTATAATATATTTTGAATAAATTGCAATGCAATTACTTTATTTAAAATATTTCTGAGTCTGTATCACACATCTTTAGGCATCGGATGTGAGGGATAGGGGGGTTTGGGTGGGGAAGTTTGTTAATACTCAGGTATTGGATTTTAATACCTGAGCATTAATTTATAATCATCAAATTAAACTGTTAGACAAATGTAAAATAGTAAAAAAAAAATAACTTGCAACATTAGACCCACAGAATTAAAACCATATATTTAAAAGAATATGGCTCTTTACAACAAATGCGTTGTTCACGCATTCCATTACAACGCGATTGTTACAACCACCGTGTTACTTCAGCGCGAACGATTAAATCGCAAGTCGTTTCAACGACTTGCTTTAGGGGGTGCGCTGGACTTAGGAATAGTATTATTTACTATTCCTACTCCAGTTTGTGCAACAGCAGGGAAGGTGTTGGATTGTAAATCCAACACAAGTGCGCCCCCTACAGCAAGTCGTTGAAATGACTTGCGATGTAATGGTACGCGTGGAACAACGCGGTCGTTGTAACGACCGCGTTGTAAAGGAACTGCGTTGTGGAGACAGCGTTCTAAACGCTCTTTCCCATTTAAAAATGAATGCACCATAAAAACATCACTCAGAACATAATACAATTTTTTTACAAAATGGTATTAACATTTAAAAATGAACTCACGTTTTTTAAATAATACATTTATTAAAGGGCGGGCGTGGCTTGCCAAGATGGCCGTGTAGACGTGTCTGCGGGAGCTCCCCGGGACCGGCACGTAAAATACAGTTAATCCTACAGTAATCCTGCACCACGGTATTCTGGAGGGTCTGATACAAACACTGCCTCACCTGTGAGCCCGATCAGGAGTATTTTCGACCCTCCGTGTGTGAACCGGAGGGAAGGGCTTGCCTTGGGCCTGGTAGCTGCGGAGGGCCGGGCGGTGGCGGAAGCCCAGTCGATCGCGGACGAGGGAGAGATGAGCAATTGATGCCCACCCGAGGACGGTGACCGGTGGGGCAAGACTCTCCGCATCGGCGAGACCCTGATTCTGCTCTGGAGAGCTGCCGATTCGCGCTGCCCAGTGGTGGGGCAGAGTCCACGAATCTACGACGCTGGGAGAAGACGCTTGGCCAGCGTGAGAACTGAGAGGATTTGTGGCGTTCGAGAGGCGGCAGGCGGTATTCAGAAAAGCCCACCCGATGAGTGTACTGCAGGGGGTGGTGAAGGTTACAGCGTGGCCCCGAGGCCTGCCAGCCTGGACGGACGCGCCGGCCGTATCGATTAAGGTAGCGGACCAGGAGCCTGAGGCCGTGAACAAGAATTGTCTACCCGGCGTGGAAGCTGCGGGAGTTGTGGACGCGTTAACAGCCTTGAAACGAGAAGTAAAAGAACCTCCCCCCCACGGTGAGTCGGAGTATCCTGGAAGGGGGGGGGGCAGCAGTGCGTACAGAATAACTGGGTGAGGACTCGAAGACTGCTGTGTTTTTTTCTCAACATGGACTTGGATGGGTGTATTTTTCTTGGATTGTGGATTTGAAGAACGTATTTGCTAAAGCTTTTCGGATTTTATTTTTGGGGTTGCCTTTTTTGCAACACAGGAATTTTTCAAACAATTGTAGCAGCGTCTTTTTTTTTATCATAGGGTACCCCAGGCCCGTTCTGCCCACACCTGAAGTATGAACCCCTTACATAGGCCCTGCCAGCCTAATTTGTAGGCCGTGTTAAATTGACCTGAGCGTCCGGTGTTACCATATAACAACTACCCTGGGCCATCCTTGACACTCAGCCAGTATGAACCCCTACGTAGGCCCTGCCAGCCTAATCTGTAGGCCTTTTGTTAAATTGACCAGAGTTCTGCACCCATTTTACTGTACAGAAGGCTCTAAGCCTGTCTGCCTAAAAATCCAGCCAGCTTCTCTCTGCGAGGCTCTTGTGCTCCAGACTGGATAGCCCCCACCCTACCCGTGTGCGCAAAGTTCACTGTCTCTCTATCCTGTCGACATATAGCACACCACATCCTGGGTCTGAACATGAGAACAGAGAAGTTCCCACCACAAGAACGTCAGACCAGGGTGATAGATGTGGCAACCAGGACATTGCTATATATTTTATTCCTTACATTACATTTTTTCTGCTTGCCCTATGCAATTTACGACGAGCGCTTGGTCTGAGAATATAACCTTTCACCTAGTCTATGTTCCGCATTTAGTAAGACAGACACGACACTTCTGATAAATGTGCGAACCGTGGTGTAATTGACGTAGGTAGGACTGACGTTGCAATAAGCACTTCTGCTTCAGATCCCAGCCTTGAAGGGTATAAAAAGAGAGCCCACGGGGTTCTCGTCGGACTACCCCACCCGTCTGTTGGTAGATGGCAGGCGGGTGTGGGTGCTCCCCAAGAGCTCTTGTTTTTTGTTTTATTAAGATACAATTTAACTTGCCAATATAATTGCTGTATATGCTATTTTGTCTCTAAAGCACAAGTTACTAACTTGTGTAACGATATATCTGTAAGAGACAGTAGTTAGTGACAGATTCCCTACCTTAGAATATCCCCAGGCGTCAGGCTGGATCCGGAAAGTTTTTGCGTAGCAGTACCCTTGCGCGTCGGTAGGCGTCGTCGTGCGGCTCCGCGTCCGTCGTCGGCGTCGTGATCGCCGGGATGACGTCGCGGGCAGTACTTAGACGCCGCCCCTGCGCGCTGACGTCAGTTCTGTACACGACTTTCCGCGCCAGGAATGCAGAGCCATGCAAGAAGCTGACATAGGTTTCTGAAAAATACTAGGGCCCTGAAAGGGATGACCTTAACCCTAGAAATCAGTTCGCAGAACGGGGAGGATGGGTGGGGCGGTAAGGAATCTGTCACTAACTACTGTCTCTTACAGATATATCGTTACACAAGTTAGTAACTTGTGCATCTGAAAGAGACACGTTAGTGACAGATTCCTTACCTTAGAATAGATACCCCAGCAATACCAACCCCGGTGGTGGGTCTGCGAACAAAGATCAGACAAGGAAGTCCCAGAGGACAGAACGGCCAAAGAAGCCGTCCCTCCGGACCTGACTGTCAAGGCAGTAATGCTTTGTAAATGTGTGCAGCGAGGCCCACGTAGCTGCCTGACAGATATCCTGCAGCGGAACACCGCGGCCTAAAGCCGTGGTAGCAGCCGTTGCCCTGGTGGAATGGGCACGCAGCCCAACAGGAGGCTCCTTCTTAGCCAAAGAATAGCAGGCTTTGATACACAAGGTTACCCAGCGGGAGATGGTTCTCTTGTGCACCGCCCAACCTTTTTTGGCGCCCACGTAGCCAACAAAGAGCTGGTCATCCACCCGGAAGTGTTGTGTGCGGTTGATATAAAAGGAAAGCGCACGTTTTGGGTCCAGACGGTGGAGCCTCTCTTCCTCTCTGGAAGGATGCGGAGGCGGAAAGAAGGTGGGCAAAGTGATGGTCTGCCCAATGTGGAAGGCAGTAACCACCTTTGGCAAGAAGGACGGACGCGTCCTAAGAACAACTTTGTCTGGATGGACAGACAGAAAGGGAGGTTTGCATGACAGAGCCTGGAGCTCACTCACCCGCCGAGCGGAGGTGATGGCCACCAGAAAGGCTGTCTTCAGAGTCAGAAGACGAAGAGGACAGTTATGTAGAGGCTCAAAGGGAGCGCACATGAGAAAGGTAAGAACCAAGTTCAAGTCCCACTGAGGCATCACAAACGGAACAGGAGGGAAGAGGTGTGTAATGCCTTTTAGGAACCTGTTAACAACAGGGGACTTGAAAAGGAGGGCTGATCAGGAAGCCTGAGGAAGGCCGAGATGGCACAAAGATAGCCCTTGATGGTACCCAGGGCAGAACCCTGTTGGGCCAGGGAAAGAAGGAACAGAAGAACCTCAGAAAGAGGGGCAGAGAGGGGATTCACAGCCTTTGCTGTGCACTATGCCACAAACTTGTTCCACCTGCAGGCGTATACCACCTTAGTGGAGGGACGCCTGGCTGCCAGAATTACATCACAAACTTCGGGAGGCAAGTCGAAAGGAATCAACTGCCGCCGCTCAATCTCCACGCAAGCAGGTGGAGGCTGGACAGGTTCGGGTGGAGGACCGTCCCCTGCTGCTGCGACAGAAGATCCTCCCGAAGAGGCAGACGGATCGGGGGATCGACGCTCATACTGAGTAGCTCGGGATACCAAACTCTTCGAGCACAGTCCGGAGACACAAGAATGACTTGGGCCCGGTCGCGCCGAATCTTCTTCAACACTCTGGGTAGAAGTGGTTTAGGCGGAAAGGCGTACAACAGACCGCAACTCCACTCGCGACGAAAAGCGTCGCCGAGCGAGTGCCGCCTTGGAAAGTCCAACGCGCAGAACTGATGACATTGCGCGTTCTCTTCGGTGGCGAATAGATCTAACCAAGGCTCTCCCCACTGCAGAAAGAGTCCTTGCGCCACTTCCGAGTGAAGACGCCATTCGTGATCCATAATGCACCTGCGGTTGAGTTCGTCCGCCCTGGCGTTCAGGGAACCTGCCAGGTGTTGAACCATCAGGAACATGCCCTGATGTTCCAGCCATGTCCAGAGGCGCAGAGCCTCCTGACAGAGGGTCCACGACCCCACCCCGCCTTGTTTGTTGCAGTACCACATGGCGGTGGTGTTGTCTGTGAACACCTGCACTACCTTCCCTTTGACAGAGGGAAGGAATGCCTTGAGTGCAAGTCGGATCGCCCGGAGCTCCAGAAGGTTGATATGGAGCCGGGACTCCGCCAGAGACCAGAGGCCTCTGATCTCCGCCTCTCCCATGTGACCGCCCCATCCCAGAAGGGACGCGTCCGTCACAACTGTGTGCTCTTGCTGGGGAAGGGAGAGGGATCTGCCCATGACCCATTGCCGGTTCGAGAGCCACCACTGCAACTGTTTTGCAGTCCCCTCCGAGATCTGGACGTGATCGGACAGGTTGCCCTGGTGCTGCGCCCACTGGAACTTCAGGTCCCACTGCAGAGCCCGCATATGCCATCTGGCATGATCGACCAGCAGGATGCAGGAGGCCATGAGGCCCAGCAGCCTCAGGGTCATCCGTACCGAAACCCAGGATAAAGGCTGAAAGATCGGAATCATAGCCTGAATATCCCGGACTCGCCGTTCGGGAGGATAGGCCCGAAACTGCGTCGTGTCCAGAACTGCTCCGATGAAAAGGAGCTGTGGAGAAGGAATCAGATGCGACTTCGGCACATTGATGGAGAACCCCAGCGAGTGCAGGAGTTCGGCCGTAGTCTGGAGGTGGGAGACGACTGCCTGGGACGAGCCCGCCTTCAGCAGCCAGTCGTCGAGGTAGGGGAAGACTGGAACCCCTGCACGGCGCAGATGAGCTGCGACCACCGCCATCACTTTCGTGAACACCCGAGGGGCACTTGTAAGGCCAAAGGGGAGCACAGTGAACTGAAAATGCTCGAGGCCTACCGTGAACCGCAGGTAACGCCGGTGGGCCGGCAGGACGGGGATGTGAAAATAAGCGTCCTGCAAGTCCAACGCTACCAACCAGTCTCCAGGGTCGAGGGCAGTCAAGACCTGAGCTAGGGTGAGCATCTTGAACTTCTCCTTCCGGAGGAAGCGATTGACGTTCCGGAGGTCTAAGATAGGACGCATGTCCTCCTTGTCCTTTTGGGCACCAGAAAGTAGTGGGAGTAGCAACCACGTCCTACTTCTGGGGTCGGAACATGCTCGAGGCCCTCTTGGCCAAGAGGGCCGTGACTTCCTTCTGCAGAAGCACCAAGTGATCCCCTGACATGCGGTGGAATTGAGGTGGCATGGCTGGGGGGGTGGTCTCGAAGGGGAGGGAGTAGCCCCTTCGGACAATGTCCAAGACCCACCTGTCCGAGGTGATGGCACGCCAGTGGTGAAGGTGATGGCGGACCCTGCCCCCTACTGGCGTGCTGTGCACCTGAAAGGAAGGACTAGGAGGGCTTGGAGGCCGCGGACGGGGCGGAGTTGGTGGCCTGACCCGCACGCTGGTTGCCCGACCCGCAACGGCGAAAGCCACGTCCTCGGCCACGTGAAGACGCTTGCTGCGCGGGCCGGTGGCTGGGCAGCGGACGTGACTGGGCGCCCCTTCCGTGGCCACGAAAGGGGCGAAAAGCAGAGGTTAGCGAAGGGCGCACAGCAGAAAGGCCCAGGGACTTGGCAGTAGCCCGTGAGTCCTTAAAACGCTCCAGCGCATGGTCTGCTTTGGAACCAAAAAGACCGACTCCATCAAAGGGCATGTCCATGAGTGTATTCTGGACATCACCCGAGAAACCAGTTGTTCTCAGCCAGGCGTGGCGACGCAGCGCCACCGTCGTTGCAAGCGATCTGCCCAGCGAGTCGGCGGTATCAAGGCCACAACGTATGGTGTACTTTGCCGCATCCCTACCTTCCGCAATGGTGCGGGTAAGCAGTGTCTGGACCTCCTCAGAACACTGGGGCAAAACAGCCGCCACCGAATCCCACAGAGAGTGGGAATATCGGCCCAAAAGGCAAGCGGTGTTGACGGACCGCAAGCCAGCACTGGAGGAAGAAAAGGCCTTCTTCCCAAATTGATCCAGGCGTTTGGATTCCCTATCCGGAGGGGCGGTAGGGAAGGCGGTTTGGGAGGCAGAGGCTTGGACAACCAAGCTCTCGGGGGTGGGATGTTGAGAGAGAAACAAGGGGTCGCCCGGAGCAGGGCAATGGCGTCGGGCCACGTTCCTATCCACAGGAGCCCCTGTGGTGGGCGTGGACCAGGTGCCCAAAAGAACGTCAGACAGTGCATCATTAAACGGCAGCAATGGCTCCGAGGAGGTAGCTGCCGGCTGAAGCACTTCCGTCAGGAGGTTAGTCCTGACAGCCACAGTAGGCAATTGGAGGTGCAAGGCTCCAGCTGCTCTACGCAACACCGTTGCGAAATTTGCTCCCTCCTCCGTAGCCACGGAAGGAGGAGACAGCATGCCAGAGCCAGGAGAAGTGTCCAGACCACTGGCATCCCCAAGTTCCTCTGCCCAGTCCTGATCATACTCACACTGCTGTGTGAGAGGGTCTTCCGACCCCTCCCAGCTCTCCTGGTCCTCCTCTGGCTCAAAATATGGAGGAGGAGGGACATCTGGGACCCAAGGTCTCATCGGCGCCGGGGCCGGCGTCGAGCGACGTCGGTCCGGCTCCATGTCCGGAACCGGAGAGAACCGGGGAACGATGCCGCCCGGAGCCCCGGGCGGCATCAGGAACGGCACCGGGGACATCGGCGGAGGCGTGGTTAGGTCAACCGGCGTCGATCGGGGTTGCGGTAACACCGGAGCCGGGATCGAGGCCGGGGCCGGAGCCGAGGCCGGGATCAAGGCTGGCGGGACGGGCGACGCCGGGACCGGAGTCGTCGGCGACGCCGGAGCAACCCCATCAGGGCCCGCGGGGCCCGAAGGCGCACCGGAGGGACCTTGAGGCCCAAAGAGGCGGGCCATGGCCGTCAGGAATTCCTGTATTTGGGCCGGAGTCGCCCCCAAACCCGGAAAGGACGGGTAATGCGGGGGCGGCTCCACAGGCACGTCCGGGGCCGCGGGGACGGTGCCGACAGGGGCCTCAGCCGAGTCGCGAGACCGGCGAGGCGAAGTCTTAGAGCAATGATGCTTCTTAGACTTTTTGTGCTTCGACTTACCCGAGGAGTGCGAAGACTTGGACTCCGACGACCGGCGGGGGCTCCGCGACCGGCCCCTCGACCTCTCACGGGACCGGGGCTTGGTGCGGCGCGGAGCCGACTGCCGGACCTCGAGGAGCTTTCGAGACCGCTCTCGCAAAGCCTTCAGGTGTAAGGCCCGGCAGTCAGGGCACGACTTCGTGTCGTGGTCTCGGCCGAGACAGTAGAGACACTCTAAGTGCGGGTCTGTGATCGACATCATTCGACCACAGACGTCGCATGGCTTGAAGCCGGGCATCCCTACCGACACCTAGGAGTCGAGATGACTCGAAAAGAAACAGTGAAAAAATCACCAAAAATTTAGTCAAAAATTGACTAGGGCACTGCTCTTCCCGGATCTGCGCTTACTGGCGCGGAAAAAAGAAGAACTGACGTCAGCGCGCAGGGGCGGCGTCTAAGTACTGCCCGCGACGTCATCCTGGCGATCACGACGCAGACGCCGGACGCGGAGCCGCACGACGCCGCCTGCCGACGCGCAAGGGTACTGCTACGCAAAAACTTTCCGGATCCAGCCTGACGCCTGGGGATATTCTAAGGTAAGGAATCTGTCACTAACGTGTCTCTTTCAGATTTGGCGTTTTCTTATTGAGAATTTAATGCTTATATTACACTTGCAAGGCTGTTTTCTTTTAGGTTTAAACGTGAGTATTCTCTGCATTTTAGATCAAATGTGTTTTGCATTCTGAGAACATTTTCCTTGATTTAAATTATGTTTTTCATAATGCATTTATAAATGTGTCTTTGAGGTTTTCTGAAGTGTCTCTCTTCAGACGATTTCAATGCCTTCTGAGTCCTATTGAGAATTATATAATAATGCCTTCTGTTTGGTAAGACTCTCTATGAATGCGAGGTCACTATATTTTGTATTCTGTATTTTAAATGCCTTTTTCTTGAAGTTGCACCTTCTAAATAAATCTGTTAAACCTTTTGGCTTGGTTTCCATGGCTCACACATCTGTTTCCTTCATTTTAGTATGAGCGTTCCTACACACCCCGCCTCAAGTTAAGGTGCCCCTCTGCCCCTAAATCACTCCTTCGATCATTCCGTGAAGGTGCCCTGTGCCCCCTAAAACGCTCCCTCTAACATTTGGTGCCGTGACTCGGATTTGCAGTACCAGCTGACAGGAGACCACTGAGACCACAGACGCAGATTGACCTTCGTGCCTCTTTCCTGGCTGGACCACAGAGAACAGCGCTCGGGTAAGTTATTTGCTGCCTGACGTGCTGTGTCTGGGGAATGTCAAGAAAAGCACTTGGGAGATATCTGTGTTCTAGGATTTTGGTGTCCTGTCTAACTGGTCTCACTTATTTAAAGAACATTCCCAAGCTGAGGAAGCGTGTGCGTGGTGGACTCTGAGCCAAAGGGTGACGTTAGGAAGTTGTTTGAATTATGTGTTTTTCTTTTTATGAATAGACCCTGCTACATTCCCTCCTCTTGTTCATTTACTGAACAAAATTCTTACAGCAATCTTTTCAGGCCCTCCTCCTAGTAGGTGTATCCCAGGGGTGTCATTCATTGGAACATTGGCTGTCTTGTATCTTCCTTAACGTCATATAGACTCCTTCAGGCCTGTAAAAGTTGACATGCTGTTTTCTGTGTCTGTAGACCGGTGTGTGCAAACATAATATCCTGCCCTGTCAACTGTCCCCCTGTCCCGTCGTTATCAATGGCTATTTATTCAATTTGGTTCAATTGCTCTGTTTCATTTAAGCAGTATCTCAGGTATAACACTGTGATCACAAATCACTATAAGGAGCGTAGTCATTATAGCAATGGGGGTCAATGCTGCTAGTAGCACCCATGATCATTTTCTCTAATTGTTCTGAAAGTCTTGAGCAAGTCTTGAGGCATTGTTCTAAATCCGTAAATCCGTATTTGTAAAGCGCGAACTACTCACCCTTACGGGTCTCAAGGCGCTGGTACGTGTGGCTAGTGTGACTAGTTGGAAGAATGTCTTATCTTCTGCTGTACTTTTACTCTTTTCAAAAAGTCTGCTGGGGAATAATGTAGAGCCTCAGAGATGATACCTGTAAACAGAAAAAGTAACCGTTGGTGCCTGTCTTCAAGTAATTTGAGAGGTTTGCAAGCACTTCTATTACTTAGGCACATTCAATATGAAGAAAACAAAGTGATGAAGAAGGTAAAGATGTCTCGTTGTCACAACTTGTAGACTGATGTGTTGGGGCACTGATGTTCCAGACGTTCTTTAGGTGATTTATCCTTGGGGCCCGCTTTACACACTCTTCCTTTCACTGCTGTGCAGCACGTGCAACCCTTCAGGATGAGCTTGGGATACCATTCCCACTTGGTAGTTTCCGTGGAACACATGTAGTTTCTGTGTGGCTCCTTGCCCCTTGCACAACCCCTCAATCACATGTGAGATGAACGCCAGTCCATTGTCTGAACCCAAAAGCATAGGTACTCAAAAGTGCGGTATGAACTCGTTCAGGAGGCATTTGGCAACAGTTTGTGCATTGCTGTTCTTGGATTGGTATGCCTCGGTCCATTTGCTGAACATGCACACAATAACCAACACGTACTTGTAGTTTGAGTAGGGGGGTATGTTGATGAAGTCCATTTAATGTGGGGTAATGAAGTGGCCTGGGGCAGTGGAAGTACCCTTTCCAATTTTACCGTTGTACCATCATTTAGGAAAACAGTCTGATCTTCCCATCACGTCCTATAAGTGATGAACCATGAAAAAGACAGGCCATGGGAGCAAGCATCCTACATCCACCCTCACTTGTAAGAAATGGTGAATTTACCAATCTGAGTTATTTTTTCGGGAGTTGGGCTCTTTCTTGGCTATTGTGGTTTCACCCTTTGAATTATTGAAGTACAAGAGACTGTTGGTGACAGGTGGATCTGTAAAGTCACCAAGAGTTGAAGAAAGAAGGCACCTACACGTAGGAACCCCAAAATTCCGTACATTTTTCAAAAATAATTACAAAAATGCCAATCTTTTTTTAAAAATAGGTCAAAACAGGCAAGTAAGTTAGAGCCGGGTTTAGTATGTGTTTTAGAAAATCAGGGCCTAATTACGACCGTTGCGGTCTCGGGCCTGACCGACTTCCGGTCGGCGGTGCCGACACCGCGATTACAATGCGACCGCACATGGTGTGGTCGCATACTCCCATTTGTCTATGGGAGCTTGTGCTGTGGCCCTAAATCGACCTTAGCACAAGGTCCCATAGACAAATGGGAGAATCTGTTCATCCCTGCACCGCGTGGCAGGCACCTCAGGGTGCTTGCCACACGTTGAAGGGATTAATAGGGGGGCACCATAGATGCCCCCTTTGCCCTAAACCGGAGGCCGCAGGATAAAGGGGGCCCTACTAGGGGCACCCCACTGTCACTTTCCGACAGGCATTCCCGTCGGAAACCGACATCGTAATCCCTACGGCAGAAACGCCGTCCATAGGGATTGCGTGCCGGTCTACGAAGTCAGAATCCAGCCGGAATGACCGGTAGGTTTCAGTTTCGACTGCCTGCATTGTAATGCGGCAGTCGAAATGAAACTGCAATGAGGCTCGGAAAGGCTTTCTGACCCTCATCGTAATGAGGGCCTTAGTATGTGTGCAAGATTGTCTAGGTAGTCTGAAGCCACCATCAACGTGAACTGTTGAATTTGGGCCAATAGTCGCTTGGACATTTCTTTTGCCTTTTTTTGTAACACGTAGGTTCAGACTTCCCAAAAAATTATAGAAGTTAAGGTGAGGTTTAACCATAGATTTGTTAAAGGACTTGGGCCATTCCTCAATTGCATTGTTTGTCTTTGCACCTTCTCTAAGCAGGTCGCGTAACAGGTCCACCACTCAATTGGGAACCTTGGCTTCCTCCTGTGACCCGACCTGCTTGGATGTCCAATCCATGTGTCTTCAATTTTTTTTAGAAATGGCGCCAATTTGTCTTCATTTTGTGTAAAATACTCTGATTCTGTAATTGAAGTGTAGAACTCATCCACACAGTCAGCAGGTACAAAGCATAATGCAGTTAGTTTCTTTAATTCATACTGCAGTTTACTGTTTAATACGTAATCCTCAACCAAGGATGTTTTTTAAATTTTCCGCCAATATGTCTGTGAAAAGTGAAACAAAACGTCCTTGAATTTGGGTTTCCGGGTATAATTTAGTAATGGTATTAATCATGGTCAATTCAAAATCAATGATCACTTTTCTAGAACTTTTACTTAGGGCTTTATTACGAGTACGGTGGTCCTAGGAAAGCCGTACTCGCGGTGTTGGTCCGACCACCACTGCAGATCAGCCGGCAGTATTTTGAGTGTGGCGGTCAGACTGCCACAGGACCGCCGCATCAGCCAGGATCCCACGATGGTGGCGCGGCGGTAAAGAGAAGGAATATGCTGGCAGTGCCGCTGCGGCACCACCAAGCATATTCCAAGTTGCTTTTCCACCCCTTATTTCATGGCGGTGTGCCCATGATGAAAAGGGTGGTGGACATGCAACTATGAGGGCCCTAAAAGGGTCCCCTACCGCTTCTGGGCCTACGGGTACATGCGAGGGGGCACATGTTGTGCCCCCTCCTGGAATTGCTCCCCCCTTCCTGCACCGGTGTGGCATGCACAACATGGTGCAACACACACCGTGCAGGAACGTGCGGCAGGAGCTGTCACAGCAGCGGTCTGCTGTTAAGGCTCTGCTATGAGCCTAACATAGCTGTTGCCATGAGACCGCCGCAGCACCACCTTCCCAACCTGGATTAAACTCATAATCTGGCAAGTGAGCGCACAATGGGCTTGGCAGTCCTCCTGCAAGTGCAATGGTGGTGGTGCTTCAGGAGGACCGCCAAACTCGTAACAAGGACCTTAGTGTTTTTGATTTTACCACTGTCAAAAATTCAGTGTAGGTTGAGGATTGCTTGTCAGGGAGTAAACTGTAAACTAGAGGAACTGTGGTGTTATTGCTATTGGCATGAATAGTGTATATTTGGGTGAATGGATGGGGTGTGGACATAACTGTCCTCCATCATCCAAATATCACTATTCGCCAGTGTTACGAGGGGTGTGCTAAAGATTAGAATTCTTTTTTGTGGGTTTTTGTTGTCATGCAAAAGGAAAGTTTTGTTTGCGAAGGTTACAGTTAATTCAGGAGGAATGTTAATGTCTGAGTAGGCCTGGGGTGTTACTCGTTGAGAGTTACTGGTCTGTTGTTGTCTCTGTATAACTCTTCTAAGGTTAGGAATTGTGGGCATACCACTTGCTACATGCATGGGAATGTTTTGGGATAACTCCTTCAAAACTGAGCCACAGGCTTCATTGGAGGTGGATGCTAGCCTTTTTATCTGCTAGATATTCTCTCTCACTTCGATGTCCATTGCAGAGGCAGAGTGGTTATGTTCTGTGGTCCTTTCAACAGTGTCACCAAGAGTAACTGCTCTGCCTGTGCAATGGGACGAAAAATACTGTACACACCTCCAATGACTCCTGGGCTCTGTTAATGTCTCCTTACAATAAAGGTAGCCACCATACTTGAGAAGTCTATTTCCTCTGTTTGATTGGACGTAGCTTGTTTGATTCTTCTATGCCATTCTGTATTGAGCTTTAGAAACACAGAAAAAAAGGACATGTTTGTTAATGGTTTGTACCAAAATTGTGCTTCACTCAGAACCTGCAATGTAAAATGTTAGTTTCCGATTATTTTACAGACTGTTCACTATTTGAAAACCATGCTTTTATTTCTACTGTACAAAAATTGAAGACCATGCTTTTATTTCTACTGTACAAAAAAGGTGAAAATTGTGTTAAAATAGGGCGCCTGTATTGAGAAAGTTCTGAAACAACAAATGCAAACTTAGGCTAAAGATGTGTTCAGGAAGGGAATTCTACAACCTGACAGCCACCACGGTAAAAGCACGTTCCTCCCACATAGCTTTCTTACATCGTGGAACCACCACCTTATAGTGTCCAGCTGATCTCAAAGGCCTCCCAGGAACATACCACTTCAGGACTGTCCTAAGATAGCTCGATCCCTGTGAGTGGAGGGCTTTATGAGTCAAGCAGAGCGCTTTAAAAGATACCCGCTTCTTAACTGGCAGCCATTGTAGAGATCTCAATCCTTCTCTAATCGAGGAGTGTTTGGGTACTCCCAGGACCAAGCGTGTGGCCACATTCTGAAAGATTGGGAGCCTATTTAACGAAAGTTAATTAACGTTAAGATACAGGGCATTACAGTAGTCTAAGCGGGAAATGACAACCTGAGCTCTTTCGGGAGAAGAGCCCATATTTTCTTCAAAATTCCAATCACCCAGAAGCAAGAACTCTCTGTTCTATTCACCTGTGTATCAAAAGTCACAGTGTTATCTGAAATCTCCACCAGGTTTTTGGCCGCCGCCAATGGAACAGGTAACATACCACAAGCTTCTGGCCACCAACGGTGAGTCCAGATGGAGCTGTCAAAACCAAACCCCACAATGTTGTTTTTTCTCCCCATTTATTTTAAGCCAGTTCTCCCTCATCCACCTGCTGATCTCCTGCATACAAGCCCTAAACCTGCCTGCTACCTCTTCCCAGTCATCGGAGATGGAAACAATGATATTGGTGTTGTCCACATAGGACGACACCTGGAAACAGATGGAGCATACCAGTTTCGCCAGTGGTGCAACATACAAGTTAAATAGGGCAGGGCTTAGGGACGACCCTTGGGGGACCCCACATGGAAGCTGGAAGGGTGAAGCTCTGAAGTCTCCACAGCTGACTGTGATCATTCTATCACATAAGAAGGACTCCAACAACTTAAGGGCCATATCCGTCAGCCCGGCTTGCCACAGCCTTTGCACCAGCAAAGATGGAGATATGGTGTCAAAAGCTGCTGACAGGTCTAGCAACACCAGGATAACCGCATCTCCCTGATCTACGTGCCTGCGGATTAAATCTGCAGAAGCAATAAGCGCAGATTCAGTGCTATGATTCTACCCGAGTCCATTCTGTGAAGGGTCCAGGAGTTCTTGATCAAGGAGATATTTAGCTAACTCCTGGTTTGTATGCTTCTCCAAGATCTTAGCCGAAGCAGGCAACAGAGAGATCGGGCGCAGGTTTTTCAGATCGCTGGGGTCTCCATCAGGCTTCTTCGTCAGAGGGATGACCACTGCCTCCTTCTAGCCCTGTGGGACACCCCCATCTCCAGGTCCTCAGAGTTGATCTTCTCCAAAACTTCAGCCATAAGGTCTGGAACAAACTTCAAAATCCTAGGCTGAAAAGGGTCTTCCGGGGAGCCCGATGTGGTACCAGCTAACAGGGTCTTGATCTTCGACACAGTTAGCAAAGCGAACCTGGCCAAACAACTGGGGTTGAGTTGTTCTAAAGCCGCCCCTTCCTCACCGTAAAGCAACTGAGTCCCAGAGTTAACTGGACCATCGCCAAGGGCAAGGAAGTCTGCTGAATTTTCATGATTTTTTTCTTTAAAGAACTCTGCTACTTTTTCACACAAAAATTTGTGAATTCTCAAACTCCTGATGCGTTGAGGTGATATAAGAGTACGCACAGTAACACGCAGCACCATAATCGCGCCCATCTAGGATCTAGCACTTCCCCTCCCCCGCATTTAACCCTAAGGGCTTGTTTTGAATAGGTTGATCTGTAATTCCCTGCATTCAGACAAGCACCCTCCCTGCCCCCATTCGGGCATGGACGGGCGCAGATGGGCCTGTTTTAGGTGCACCAGTAGCACACCCACTGCGCGCGTCCACCCATCGGCATGTCTAAATGCCGGGGGTGAACACATCCAACGTAAGGAAGCATCAGACACTAGCACGCTACCCTAACTAAACATGAGAGCGTGATGGTACACAAGAATGGCGGCTGGCGAAATCACAGGCTCTAACAGGCTCTGACAGGCCCTTGTCCCGGTCCCCGGTGGAGTAGTAATAGTCATTTTGACCCCCACCACTGTCCAGCACCCGCCCTGAGGCAAGCACCCAGCGGAGTTATAATAGCAATTTTGACCACACCACTGTCCATCACCTTCCCTGAGGCAAACAACCCGGCGGAGTTGTAAAAGTAATTTTGACCCCCACAACTGTCCAGCACCATCCCTGTGGCAAGCACCCAGCGGAGTAGTAATAGTAATTTTGATCCCACAACTGTCCAGCTCCTTCCCTGAAGCAAGCCCCTGGTAGACTATAATAGTAATTTCGACCCCCACCACTGTCCAGCACCTTCCCTCAGGCAAGCACCCAGTGGAGTAGTAATAGTAATTTTGACCCCCACCATTGTTGAGCATCTTCCCTGAGGCAAAGGTCATTTTAGGTTTCGCCGTTGCTGTGCTTGAGAAATCGATTGTTTTTAATATAAACTTTAAAGGGGCTTACATCCCGCCCCCTCCCTTTCTTGGCTTTTCATTGGTTCCCGTGCTTGTTCCTTACTTTTCCTCCATTTCTATTGTCGGTCGCATATTTTCCTGCATTTACCAGTGCTTGTTACTCATCTGCTTCTCTTATCAGTTTCCCGTTGCCGAAATAATGTTAAGATCCGCGTTGGTGGAACTATTTTTTCAGTAAAGTTTTGCCTCATAATGCTTTTTCGTTTTGCAGCATTTTTATATAGTGCAACTATGACCAGGAGAAATTAAGTGATTTGCCCAGAATCACAGGATATTGCACCGCCAAGACCCGAACCGGGATCCCCAGCTCTCGAGTCAACAACTCTGGCCGCTGCGCCACATCATGTCCATTCCCTGTGAGGCTTGTTTTAATTTGTTTTTATTTCTTCAGCTGTTTCTTTCGTGAAACATTTTGCCAACTTCCTGAATTTTCAATTCTGAATTTTAGTCAGCGGGTGCCCACAATTCTGTGTGAATGGAGTGGAGGGAGCAAGAGTGAGGCCAAGAGGAGCTGGGCTCGGACGGAAGGCGCACACACCCTCCAGCTTTTTCGAATGTCCTTGGAGTCAGGACAGGCCCACACTGCAGTCGTATGTATGGCTTTTTTTGTTTGTACATGCTATATAGTGCCCATGTGTCACCTTTCTGCTTCTTCGCAGCGCTCAAAGCCTCGCCAAACACCGGGCACTTGAAACGCATGAACTCGACCGCTACGTCACTTGTTCCAGAACAGCACGAAAAAAATTTGTTTAATGTTTCTATGATTTGATTGTTTTATTTAGTAAGCACTACGATTTGCTGCTTTGTCATTTCTGAGCACTTTTGAAAATGTAGAGATCTGTGATACAGAGTATAATACTGGTAAGACAACTCTGGTGGTTAACCCACTTGCTGGCGACTTGTGTGTGTAAAATGAGCCCTTACGTTTGAATCATTAAATAGTTCGGGATGCCACTGTATCCATTGTAGAGAATTAGTTGTAATGTGTAGACAATTTCCATTTTCCATAAGATAGCACAGGGGGTTAATGCTTGTATTATGGCGATCCAAATTTTACCAGCAGGTCACAGGTTACAATGGAGTCAAATCGGTCAATGAAATATATGCACTCACTTCATATATCTGCATACTACTTGCAAGTCATAACTATCGAATGCTTGCAGGTTTTAACACAACGTTATTTAGGACTGATAAACTGAGTACGTTGGTAGTGATAAATAGGCTCATTAAATGTCAAAAACATTTGCTTTTTTATTGCATGCTATAAAAGAATGCATTAGAGTAGATAGACTCCAATCAATGGCATGTTTAAATAGCACAAATGCTTACAGAGAGCGCTTGAGTCAAAAACACTTTAAATGTCCTTTTAACTCTGGCCATCTTGTGACTTGACACTCAAGTGCACTTTTTTTCAGAGCTGAACCGGAAGCTCTGGTAGACCACTCCCTGCTGTGCACACAACCCGATCAAAGAAATGAGCGATCATTCAAGCAATGCCCGGCAGAACAGGAAGAAAAAGCAAGACCCTTGCCCCTTGCAGAGTGCAGCTCCTCATGGTGAAGGAAACTGAATGTGCATGAGTCCGGGGACAAATCTGAGACCACTCCTTCCGGATCCCACTCAAGAACAGCTGCCAGAATCGGAATCCGCCTCGTTTTCAGCAATGGGCTGTATGCTTTCTTGTCCATCACACAATGTGTACGTGAAGTCAGGTAAGTCGCACTTACCTGATGCCACCCACAGATGGCTAGTGTTAGAAATGGGGGTCTCTAGTTGGCAGAGGTAGGTACCTTTGTCCAAGTAGGGACCCTTCTTCCTAGTCAGGGTAAGGGAGATACACTTCTAAAATAACCCCTGCTCACCCCCTTGGTAGGAGCAGACAGGATTATCTCAGAGGCAGTGTGTAAAGCATTTGTGAACACATACAGCAATACAGTGAAAACACTACAAATGGACACCACACCAGTTTAGAAAAATAAGTAAACTTTATCTAAACCAACAAGACCAAAAACAACAAAAATCCAACACACAATACTCTTAAAAATAGTTACTGTGCAAAATAACCTTTAAATTGCAGGAAAAGCATGAAACTACAGTTCCTCTGACTCGGTAGCTCCGTCTAGGGCTACCACAATACTGAATACGACAGAGTCTAACAATTCCAGCCAACCGCGTCAATACGGGTTAGCAAAAGCGTCGACAGACTCGAAGACAGTACCTTTTGTTGTTGCGGCCGACACAATGGGCCGAGCCGGTCCGTGGCAACCGTCGCGGTTGCGATGTGAGATGGAAGCGCTGCAGCGTGCGGTGTCCTCACGGCTCGGTGCAGGCAGCGGCTCGTTGACGGAGTCGGTGAGACCAAGGCTTGCGTTGCAGGGTGAAGCGGTGCTCAATGCGGTGCTGGCAGGTCACAATGCGGCGACGGAGCCGGTCGATGTTCGAGTCGGGCAGTGATGGAGTCGATGACGTCAGTGCAGCGAAGCGTTGCGGAGTGCGATGCCCACAGGACGCGATGCAAGCAAGCGTTGACGGAGTCGGTGAGACCAGGGTTGCGTTGCGAAACGAGGCGGTGCCCTCTATGGTGCCTTCAGGACACGGAATCCTGCGACGGACTTGATGACAGAGTCGGTTACCCTTTTCTTCTCCAGGCAACTGAAATCAGCGGTTCCAGAGAAAGTGCCCAGAAGTTTGGCGAGGTCTTTGATGTTCCTGAGTCCTTGTGAACAGGGGGCAAGCTCAATTCAAGCCCTTGGAGATCTTCCTCAAGAAGGGGACACAGCAAACAGTAAAGTCCTTTCTCCTTTCCTTGGCAGCAAGTAGCCACTGCAGGCCAACCCCTGACAGCAAACAGCATAGGGGCAGTATTCCTCCTCAGCTTCTCCGGCTCTTCTCCTTGGCAAAGGTTCCTTTTGATTCCCAGAAGTGATCTAAAGTTCTGGGCCCCAATATTTATACTACAAAATCCTTTGTTCTCTGGTGGCAGAGAAGTCCTGTGCTTGGTCAAAACCGGTTCTGTCCTCTCTGGTGCAGCTTCCTCCCCCTACCCTAAATGCAGTCCAGGTCTATTCAGCCCAGCCCTGACTCATCAGGCTCTCTGGAGCCACTGCTCCACCCCAGCCCCTGTCATCAAAAGCCAGACATGCAGTACACAAACCAGGCAGAGGCATACTGGATATCTAAGCAAGAAAATACCTACTTTCTAAAAGTGGTATTTTCAAACACAGAATGTAAAAATCACCCTCACTAAAAGATGCAATTTAACATTCTGAGTTCAGGCATATCAAACTTTATTTTCCTACCTTGTTCCCAGGAGTAGTTCTGTTTATAAGATGTTATAAACAAACTCCCCATTCTATCCTATGGGAACAGGTAGCCTTGCAATAGTAAAAACGAAATTGGCAGTAATTCACTATCAGGACATGCCACACACACCAGGGCATGTCCTACCTTTCACATACACTGCACCCTGCCCACAGGGGTACCTTGGGCCTACCTTAGGGGTTACTAACATGTAAAAAAAAGGAAAGGTTAGGGCCAGGCAAGTGGGTACACTTGCCAAGTCGACATGGCAGTACTAGACTGCACACAGGCTCTGCAATGGCAGGCCAGAGTTACATTTACAGGCTGCTTATGTGGGTGGCACAATTAGTGGTGCAGCCCACTAGCAGCATTTGATTTACAGGCCCTGGGCACACACAATGCACTGTGCTGGGGACTGGACTAGTAAATCAAATCATCCAATCATTGAAACACCAATCCATAACACAATTTACAAAGGGAGCACTTGCACTTTGGCACTGAACAGCAATGGCAAAGTGCCCAAAGCATCTAGACCAGCAAAACGGAGTCCAACACACAGCAAAAACACAGGAGGCAAAGGCAAAAAATGCAGGGGAGACCCACGCCAATGGTGCCAGGTCTAACAGCTAGTTAAAATATCAAGTCCAATTCCCACAGAAAACTTCTTTAGCTCCTTAGCTTCAATGGTAATTTCGAAGTGCTGTAATGGGGTGTTGTTGCATTGGAGTCGATTTTTTTTACTCCACCTGAAGAATCGGAGACGTTATAATAATTGATGAATTATGCAGTTGACTATGTTTTGTGTGCACAAAGTTTAATTGACTGCAAAGTAAGTGAAAATTTACCAATTCTATTTCACCTATTTTGCTGCGATAGTGATTATTTAACCTGCACCTTGCTGCTTTTTCCATCCTACAAAACGCAGTTTTACAGATAAACTCTATTCATTACAAAGTGACCTTACAAACGTGTATTTCTCACATAATTTCAAGAAATATGCTTGAATTCCAGTAGAGTTCCTGATTTCAATAACCCTCGTGTTCATTTTTATTTAACCCTGCTCAACCCCCACACTCTTTTACTTTTTATCCTTGCCTTGCCTATACTACACTATAACCATCACTATTACCAATAACATTATCAGTTGAAACTTACATGTTCCCTGTCTTATTTTTTCATCCTTTGTTTTTTGTCCTCTTTCACACAAAGATATGTGTACCCCAAGGATTCTTTCCCCTGCAGCCATTTTTAGGTTTCTCCTACACAGCGCTAGCACTGTGCTTGTGAAATCTCTTGTAACAGCACAATATATTGTCTTTTTATACATAAACAAGTCATAACACTTTAACAGACTTTCTGTAACTTAAATTGTACAACTACTCAGCAAGCTACAACTTAAAGCAAAAGAAAAAGATTATTATTAATCACGTAGGCAAAACCAAATGCATTTAGCAATGCTTGTTATTTTTTTAATGACATTTTTGAGTTAAAAAATGTTGTTCAGATAAACTTACAAAGGTTCGCCTCCAGGCAATATATTCAATTTTAAGGCTGCAGCTAGTCTGTCAAAAATCTGTGAAATTTTTAGAAAATAAAAATTAATATAACATTTGGGGATTATCTGGGTTATTACTAAATGTGTTTATTGTACCCGTTTTACTTACTTGAGCAGATAGGTTGCACTGTGTGAACAGCAAACTGTCATTTGTCTCCTCCTACTTCAGAAGCGTGTGGTCACCAGCGAAGTCAGTTGACCACTGAGTAGAAAATGGTGAACGGCTGAATTTATATATTTTTTGAGGGGTTCCATAGTTTGAAAGAAAATATGTTTAGGAATGTATTTTTTTGCATTGATCAGAATCTGACAGATTGTATATTTATTTTTGACTGTAAAAAAGACAGTTCTTTTCGTTCCATTTTAGAACGACTGCTATTTTGATTGCTCAAAGGCTGCACACAAAAAGTGAAAATAGAGAAAGGACAGCAGAACATTGTAGTTATAATGCACGCGCTGCTCTTGGTATTACTACTACTGTGTTATCAGTTTATTTTTTATTTTATTAAAAATAGAAATCGTGAAATGTACTGTGCTCTGCCATTAAACAGGCTCTACTGTAATTTTTATATATATTTATTTTCTGAGATAAAAAGACCTTTTTATGATGAGTTTTTAAACACTTGTAATAACATGCGTTGTATTGGTATGCGTGGTAATGGTATGCGAGGTAAAGGTACTTACAATGTACCTCAATGGACATGCATGGTAGTGACATGCATTGTAAAAATATGCGTTGAAATGTAGGTGTGTTGTAAAGTCCGCGTTGTAAAAATATGCGTGGTAATGGTGTGCGTTGTATGGTCATACATCCTTGGTTAGTTCTTGATAGTGTTTTTGATGCCTACCTTGTGATCTAATATTTGAATTAAAGATTTTTGCTGTGTTCCTAACCTAAGGTAGTATAGTGAAACAAGGGTACCCCGTTAGAAGAACCTGGGGTTAACATGTGTTTTAAGAAAAACAGCGGTTCAATTTGGCCCGAATGGGTCCTATACAACCAAGTGAAACCCTCGAGAAGGTCACAAGGTAAAGCTTTTGGGGTAGACAATTAATCATTAAGGGAGCACGAAAGTAGTAGGGGAACATATGTGGTGTAAAATAAACATTTTATTTTACACAGACATGATTTGACGACAGTCAAGGTAAACAGGTGCTCACATAAAGTGACAGGTGCGTAATGTGACAAGGTGCAGTGAACTCTAAAAACATTACATCACATTGACAACATAGTAGGAACTTTGCTTAGGTTAATACAAATGAGAGAGTTCCTATTGTAGAAGTCGACGGCGTTTCGATCTTAGGGACTTAAGATCATCATCAGGACAATAATTGAGCAACCTGAACCTAGAGGGGAACAGAGTGGAATTACGATATGTCCCCTACATTTCAACTATTAACAGCGTGGGCGTGCTCCCAGTGCGATAGCATATCTTAATTAAACGCTGGCACACAGTGAAGTGAACGTTGCCTATTTAAAGAGGGCCAAGTGAGTAGCTTAGGGCCCTATCAATTCCAGTGGCCCCTAAGGGGAGTTGCGCGCATTATATCAATTAACAATGAGTGGACTAACTATTGCACTCATACATGTGTCAAGCTCAGAAGCGATGTGCAAACTTACTTCCTACAAGAACCACTGAGGCATGGGTGTTGTAGAACCGATCTGTGATTAGTACAGTGTTGTATTTCTTGCCTTGAAGTGCGTCTGGGGAAGATATGGAGTGCAGGATTAGGGCTCACTGATATCGAATTATTGAACATAGATAGCTAAGTGAAGATATTACTCACATACTATTGAGGGACCTACTTCCAGCCGGAAGCAGTACAATCTGCGCAATACTGCTCTCATGCAGGGCGGGGACCAACTACTGTAGGAGTGGAGGGAGGCAGCGTTGGAATATACAGTATAATCATGTATACAGTGGAGAAGCCTATATACAGGGATCAGGGCAACTCCATATGGTGCACTTACAATTGTGGGGGCAGAGTATTCAAGCCCGTTGACACTGAAGAGTTCGGTGGGCCTCAAGGGTGCCCAGAATATTAAAAGGAGGCGCGGTTACTCTGTGGACATGGAGGTCTGTAATACAGAAGGGAATTAATAAGTCCGAAAAAATGTGATGAGAGGGGTGCCCGAGTTGTCAAGAGTCTACTCACCCTTCTCTGAAACGGCACTGCGAGGAGCCGTCAATATTACAACCCGCCCAGCCTGCTAGGGAAAACACAAGTTTAAGCCCAGGGGACAGTGTGAGGGTGCCTATTAGTGAGACAGGGGAGGAAAAGGGAAAGGAATACTCACGAATGCGGCGCTTCAAAAATGGAGCCCCATTCTGAAATTAAGAAGTGGTGCCATTAGCTGCGCTTAAGATAAATGAATAGCCACTACGTAAGGGGCCGGAGGACAAGGCACTTACTATTTTGGACTACCAGCGGGAGTCAAACACCGGTCTGGTCGGCGCGCTGCAATGTATCACTCTATTGCGACAGAGTACGTTGTTTGGAGGCGTGGTTATAAACTTTGTCGGCGGTGATTGCGTGGCACAGAAGGGAGGGGCTAAACAACCATTCTCGGTGTTACTAGCAAATGTGAACTAAAAGGGAAGGGCGCGCATATCAGCTCAGAACTAAAACCGCCTAGTGCGTCTTCAATTGAGCGATGCCTCTCAAGTTAATCTTGTCTCGTGAGAATCTAGCTGTCTCGAGGGACATGGCGGCTGGCCAGCGGTAAAAATGGAATTAAAACCATTATTGCAATGCCTATCAGGAAAAACTTATGTCTAGCCCGGACTGTTGTGATATGGCCCAAAGTGTACATACAATTTACACAGTTTACAGGTACTTCTTTGTTAGCATGGGAGGTAGGGAAAGGGCTGTGGAGGCAACTGCATAGTAATCTATACTAGGTGGAATGAAAAAACAGAAAAACAGCAGACATGGTTAGGAGAAGGTAAAACAGAACATTATGTCTGCGGTGTGATAGGGACATCATATAGTCATAGAATCAACATATAGTCATTAGACCATTAAATGCAGGTATTCCATTCATCAACGGAGTTCAAACCATTCTCAATGGTGCGGCAATTAAAAATCCATTTACATTCCAGCCGATTTAGAATAGACTGTTGGTTTCCTCCTCTTGCGTTGGTATGAAGGCTGTCAATCACCTGCCACTTGATTTCATTTTCGGAATGCCCTTTTTGTAGATAGTGTTCCACCAGGGGTGCAGTAAGGATTTTACATCTGATCCTACTTTTGTGTTGGGAAATCCTGGCCTTTACCTTCTGGGTTGTTTGACCAATATATCGCAGTTGACAAGGGCATTCAATGCAATAGATGACATTCTGGGAATCACAGTTACTAAATGCTTTCAATACATGTTTGTGATTACCATACTCAAATACTTTAGTGTTACAGGTAGTATCGCATGCCATGCACTGATTACATTTAAAATGGCCCACCAGAGGTGGCAGGTTAAGGTACGTATGGATAGAAGTGTCCTTTCTAGTGGGTGTATGTGCCCTCACTAGATGGTCCTTGATGTTACGGCCACGTTTGAATGAGAAAAGTGGGGTACCTGTGGTGAAATCTAGGGGATCTAGAACTGACCAATGCTTTTTACTAGTTTCATTAGTTTGTTACTCACAGAGTTAAAGGTGGTAACACAAGTGATTCTGGATAAAGAGGTCTTATCTCTAGTTTGAAGGAGAAACTCCCGATGAGCGTACCATGCCCTTTTCATAGAGCGTTTGACTAGTCGTCTTGGGTAGCCTCTATCTGTGAGTTTTTACATAATACTTCAGCCTCTTGGAAGAAGTCTTCCTTAAATTTACAGTTACGCCTGATACGGAGAAATTGGCCGTATGGTAGGCCGTCCCTGAGTGCCCTAGGGTGCGCGCTGTTGTACTGTAACAAAGTGTTCCTTTCAGTGGGCTTTCTAAACAGGGTTGTGTACAGTACGCCATTTGCATTCTTAATAGTAACATCCAGATAGTCTACACTAGTATTATCATAGCTGTATGTGAATTTGAGATCAGGTTGGGTATTATTCAGCCAGTCACAGAAGGTCTTAAGTTCATTTTCATCACCAATCCAAATCATGAGTACATCATCGATGTATCGACGCCATAGGCGGATATTACCGAGATGTGGGTTGGTGGGATTAAGAATGATGTTAGTTTCCATGTCATCTACATAGAGGATGGCAAAATTTGGGGCAAAAATAGCTCCCATAGAGGTCCCTTTGCACTGTCTATAATAAGTGTTTTGAAACAAGAAATAGTTCTGATCTCAAATTCACATACAGCTATGATAATACTAGTGTAGACTATCTGGATGTTACTATTAAGAATGCAAATGGCGTACTGTACACAACCCTGTTTAGAAAGCCCACTGAAAGGAACACTTTGTTACAGTACAACAGCGCGCACCCTAGGGCACTCAGGGACGGCCTACCATACGGCCAATTTCTCCGTATCAGGCGTAACTGTAAATTTAAGGAAGACTTCTTCCAAGAGGCTGAAGTATTATGTAAAAAACTCACAGATAGAGGCTACCCAAGACGACTAGTCAAACGCTCTATGAAAAGGGCATGGTACGCTCATCGGGAGTTTCTCCTTCAAACTAGAGATAAGACCTCTTTATCCAGAATCACTTGTGTTACCACCTTTAACTCTGTGAGTAACAAACTAATGAAACTAGTAAAAAGCATTGGTCAGTTCTAGATCCCCTAGATTTCACCACAGGTACCCCACTTTTCTCATTCAAACGTGGCCGTAACATCAAGGACCATCTAGTGAGGGCACATACACCCACTAGAAAGGACACTTCTATCCATACGTACCTTAACCTGCCACCTCTGGTGGGCCATTTTAAATGTAATCAGTGCATGGCATGCGATACTACCTGTAACACTAAAGTATTTGAGTATGGTAATCACAAACATGTATTGAAAGCATTTAGTAACTGTGATTCCCAGAATGTCATCTATTGCATTGAATGCCCTTGTCAACTGCGATATATTGGTCAAACAACCCAGAAGGTAAAGGCCAGGATTTCCCAACACAAAAGTAGGATCAGATGTAAAATCCTTACTGCACCCCTGGTGGAACACTATCTACAAAAAGGGCATTCCGAAAATGAAATCAAGTGGCAGGTGATTGACAGCCTTCATACCAACGCAAGAGGAGGAAACCAACAGTCTATTCTAAATCGGCTGGAATGTAAATGGATTTTTAATTGCCGCACCATTGAGAATGGTTTGAACTCCGTTGATGAATGGAATACCTGCATTTAATGGTCTAATGACTATATGTTGATTCTATGACTATATGATGTCCCTATCACACCGCAGACATAATGTTCTGTTTTACCTTCTCCTAACCATGTCTGCTGTTTTTTCATTCCACCTAGTATAGATTACTATGCAGTTGCCTCCACAGCCCTTTCCCTACCTCCCATGCTAACAAAGAAGTACCTGTAAACTGTGTAAATTGTATGTACACTTTGGGCCATATCACAACAGTCCGGGCTAGACATAAGTTTTTCCTGATAGGCATTGCAATAATGGTTTTAATTCCATTTTTACCGCTGGCCAGCCGCCATGTCCCTCGAGACAGCTAGATTTCTCACGAGACAAGATTAACTTGAGAGGCATCGCTCAATTGAAGACGCACTAGGCGGTTTTAGTTCTGAGCTGATATGCGCGCCCTTCCCTTTTAGTTCACATTTGCTAGTAACACCGAGAATGGTTGTTTAGCCCCTCCCCTTCTGTGCCACGCAATCACCGCCGACAAAGTTTATAACCACGCCTCCAAACAACGTACTCTGTCGCAATAGAGTGATACATTGCAGCGCGCCGACCAGACCGGTGTTTGACTCCCGCTGGTAGTCCAAAATAGTAAGTGCCTTGTCCTCCGGCCCCCTTACGTAGTGGCTATTCATTTATCTTAAGCGCAGCTAATGGCACCACTTCTTAATTTCAGAATGGGGCTCCATTTTTGAAGCGCCGCATTCGTGAGTATTCCTTTCCCTTTTCCTCCCCTGTCTCACTAATAGGCACCCTCACACTGTCCCCTGGGCTTAAACTTGTGTTTTCCCTAGCAGGCTGGGCGGGTTGTAATATTGACGGCTCCTCGCAGTGCCGTTTCAGAGAAGGGTGAGTAGACTCTTGACAACTCGGGCACCCCTCTCATCACATTTTTTCGGACTTATTAATTCCCTTCTGTATTACAGACCTCCATGTCCACAGAGTAACCGCGCCTCCTTTTAATATTCTGGGCACCCTTGAGGCCCACCGAACTCTTCAGTGTCAACGGGCTTGAATACTCTGCCCCCACAATTGTAAGTGCACCATATGGAGTTGCCCTGATCCCTGTATATAGGCTTCTCCACTGTATACATGATTATACTGTATATTCCAACGCTGCCTCCCTCCACTCCTACAGTAGTTGGTCCCCGCCCTGCATGAGAGCAGTATTGCGCAGATTGTACTGCTTCCAGCTGGAAGTAGGTCCCTCAATAGTATGTGAGTAATATCTTCACTTAGCTATCTATGTTCAATAATTCGATATCAGTGAGCCCTAATCCTGCACTCCATATCTTCCCCAGACGCACTTCAAGGCAAGAAATACAACACTGTACTAATCACAGATCGGTTCTACAACACCCATGCCTCAGTGGTTCTTGTAGGAAGTAAGTTTGCACATCGCTTCTGAGTTTGACACATGTATGAGTGCAATAGTTAGTCCACTCATTGTTAATTGATATAATGCGCGCAACTCCCCTTAGGGGCCACTGGAATTGATAGGGCCCTAAGCTACTCACTTGGCCCTCTTTAAATAGGCAACGTTCACTTCACTGTGTGCCAGCGTTTAATTAAGATATGCTATCGCACTGGGAGCACGCCCACGCTGTTAATAGTTGAAATGTAGGGGACATATCGTAATTCCACTCTGTTCCCCTCTAGGTTCAGATTGCTCAATTATTGTCCTGATGATGATCTTAAGTCCCTAAGATCGAAACGCCGTCGACTTCTACAATAGGAACTCTCTCATTTGTATTAACCTAAGCAAAGTTCCTACTATGTTGTCAATGTGATGTAATGTTTTTAGAGTTCACTGCACCTTGTCACATTACGCACCTGTCACTTTATGTGAGCACCTGTTTACCTTGACTGTCGTCAAATCATGTCTGTGTAAAATAAAATGTTTATTTTACACCACATATGTTCCCCTACTACTTTCGTGCTCCCTTAATGATTAATTGTCTACCCCAAAAAGCTTTACCTTGTGACCTTCTCGAGGGTTTCACTTGGTTGTATAGGACCCATTCGGGCCAAATTGAACCGCTGTTTTTCTTAAAACACGTGTTCCTAACCTAAGGCACTAATTTCGAGTGGCCTTGATAATTCTGGTATGTGCAGTAACTACTGTGTAGTATTCATGTAGCATGTAGATTATAATGTAATGGTATAATGTCTAGGTTTTGCATTTCTAGTTTGCCCTGTAAGGGCATCTCTACATATGTTCTTCTTTTTCAAGGTTCTACTCTAGAATGTGTTAGCTTTAGCATTCTTTAGAATGTTGGGGGCAGATTGTATTTGTCAGTTGGAGCTGCGCGGCCCCTGGAGCAGTCTGGGGTGAATTTCATTATGTATGCTTCGACAATAAATCTTCTTCTAAAATCATCTATGTGTAAACTCTGCTCATTACATGTGGTGACGAGCAGTCACTCCACACATAACGAACTCACAAAGCGCCTTTATATCAGTGACTCATATTTCCCTATAGTGATCAGCGTTGTGAAGATCAACTCGTATTTCCTGGTTAGTGATTATGGAAAAGAGAGACATCCTACGCATGTGTTGTTGATGCAACAAAGCGGGTAGGGGTCATACGCATATGCTGGCTGCTGCCGCTTGGGGAGTAGGTGTGGCACTGCTCAGTACAAATGGCCAAATGGCTGCGCACAAATCAGATGCTCCACTGCCTCTAAAAACAAAAGGAAAACTGACGGAAATCTTAAACCTTGGGCTACACATTGCGCGGATCAGATCCTCCACGGTCTCTAAAAAGAAAAAGAATAATAAAACTGGCTGCCATTTTAAGTATTAGCACTCAACCACCTTTAAACACAAGGAAACAGTGGGTGGCCATTTTAATACTTTGTGCTGCTACCCACTGGTTAGTGTTGAAATACACACGTAATATGTGCGTGTAGAGCACTCCTGGCTTTGAGACAAAATAGATATTACGCCTCGACCAGAAAGTTATGCAAAACGACGCAGCGGCCATTTTTGTTGTATTTGGGATGAAGTACTGTTAAAAAACAATGTTTTTTAATGTGAAAAGGTCTCAGCCAGAACTACCACGAATGTAGCATTAACGTCTCCAGAGTACTAACACCTGTATCTTTTCAGTCTGCATATTTGGTTACAGAATGACAGGCACACCACTTGAGTGCTAGTCTCGGTGATTGGTACACCTTCATCAACAGTAAGGTGTCAACATATAAGTGAGTACTAGTTTGGAGATTGAAACAACTTCATCATCCGCACAGGGTCAACATATAACTAACACTTAAGCTTTGCAGAGTTCTAACGCAGGCAAGGGATTCAGCCTTGTGTATTTAAGTAACTAGTGTTATTGTCTGCACCTGTGTTGTGTTATGTCATGCAGTCAGTGAATACTCCACCACCCTTTTTAGACACCCTAGGGTGATCCACTGATACCTTGGAGGCAGTGGTATGATGCCTTCGAGACGTACTTAGGAGCAATTAGAGCAACAAGGTTTAGGCCAGAATGGAAAAAATATCTGCTTTTGCATTCTCTTGGATTCAAAGGCAGATCCATATTTAAGCATCTACCTGACATTCAGATAATTGAAGGGAAAAAACTTGATGATTACCAGGAAGCTATAAAAAAAACTGGTCAATAGATTTGATGTTCCACCCAGCCTAGTGATGTCAAGACATAAGTTTTTCAAAAGAGAATAAAAAGCATGTGAGGCTGTTGACACATACATTTCGATTTTATTTAAATTAGGTGCAGAATGTCAATTTAAAAACTTTGGTGAACAGCTGATTCGAGGCCAGTTTATTTGTCACTGCATTAATAAAACCATCAAACAAAAACTATTACCTATGGGCAATCCATCATTAGCAGATACTATCAGCATTGCTAAAAGTATAGAGACATTGATTAAGTCAGCAAAAGAATTAGAAAACAAAACTTTAGACCAAGTACATATGAAACGCTGAAGGGGAGAGAAAGGAAAGATGAACAAAGCGATGTCTCCAACTCTTACCACAACTAAATCTAGTCAGCAAAGTTGTTTATAAAAAAATCTAATATTTGTCTTAGGTGTGGAAATGTGTCAAATCAAAAATAGGGAGACTATGTCCAGCCAAGAATGTTTAATGTAGACTTTGTGCTAAAATTGGTCACTTTGCAAAGGTGTGCCAGACTGTGAAACGCAATAGCACCAAGGTCACAGCTGTGTGTGATGAGTAGGAAAATAGTATTAAGGACTTGAGGGGTGAAGTTCAAGACATGGTATTGTTAGCAGAGGATGGTAATGTGAAAAGTGGGGATTCAGAACAGTGTGTTGATCCTTATGTATATGTACATGTTGGTGATAAGCAAGTATGTTTATTAGTTCATTCTGGAGCTAGAATCACAATGTTCACTCAGTAGGTGTATCAAGAGAATCGGGGTGATTGTAGATTGTCACCACCAGAAAGGTCACCTGTCTCTTATGAATGGGAGGAAGATTGAACTCCAAGGATTTTTTGAGGATATTTTGATGTTTAAAGGGAGACACATTTAAGGGAAGATATATGTGGCTGTTAAAGGGTTGAACAATACTAGGATGCTTCCACTAGGGATTGTTCGGTATGGTTTTACGCTCAGGTACAAGGGAACAGATAACTGTGATAAGGGACACCAGTAATATTGAAGATTTGTTAAATGAGTTTCCCAAAGTTTTCTAAGGTGGGAAGATAAATGGATTCAAACACAGGATAAAAACAAAGGAGAATGCCACACCCATTAAGCACAAGTTGAGAGGAAGCCCTTTCAGTGTTCGGGATGAATTAGAAAAAGAACTGGAAGGGTTACATACCAAAGGCATTATTGAACCTATTGAATCCTTGTGGCTTTTTCCTCTGGTTGTAGCTAAAAAAACAAAACGGGGAGCTGAGGGTATGTGTTGACTTAGGGCTCTCAATAGGGAAATTTGGGTGGATTCACACCCACTCCCTAACATCAGCTAAATATTGTCAACCATATCTGGAGCAAACTTTTTCACTAAGCTTGACCTAGCAGTGGCTTATCATCAGGTCGAAGTGGCACCTGAATCCCGACACTTGACATCATTTGTGTCTCCATGGGGGACATATCATTACTGCCGTATGCCATTTGGTTTCGAATCTGCGGCTTTAGTGTCTCAGAGACTGATGACCATCCTACTCAAAGGTACTGATAATGTTTCTATTTTACAATATGATGTATTAATCCATGCACATTAATGCAGTGAACATGACAACATTCTCAGACAGGTGCTCGTCATCTTTTATAAAGCTGGGGTGGTTCTTAAAAGAGATAAATGTAAATTTTTGAAGTCCTCAGTTGAATATCTGGGACACGCCATTTCGTGTAAGGGTATTCATACCACACAAGGTTTGGTAGAGGCTATCCTGGATGCACCTCCACCTGGGGATAAGGCAATGTCAAGTCTTTCCTGGGCCTCTGTGAATTTTATTCACAATGTATTCCAGATTTTGCAACTAGGATCAGTCCCATTTCTAACTTATTGAAGTCCAGAACGGAATGCTATTGGGATTCTGATTGTACTGCTGCGTTTACAGATATCAAACAGCAGCTGTCCAATATAAGTGTTATTAAACCTTACGATTACAATCTTAAATGTTGTATAACAGTAGATGCAAGCAAATTAGGTGTGGACACCATTTTGAGACAGAAGTATGGTGATCAAGAGCACACAAATGGCTCTGCTTCTAGAGTTCTCATGGAAGCCGAAATGCATTATTCTGTTATAGAAAAAGAACTCTCAGCCTGCTGGTTATCTCTGGGGCAGGCACTTTGTTTTACAAACAGATCATAAGCCAATGGTATCTATCCTCAAAATGTCAAGAGCTGCATTCTAAGGATTGCAAGATTTGCAGCTATGTTACTTCAGTTCGATTTTGAGGTGGTTCACTGCATATCGGGGGAAGGAATGTGAGAGCTGATTATTTATCAAGGGAATTATTTGGATGATGACAATCATGAGGATGAATGCTGTTTGATTGCAGCGATCGAGGTGAAAAATGCAAGCCCATTCTCTGAAGTAGAATGGAAAAATACCACAAGGAATGACATGGTTTTGAGTGCTTCTGTGAAGTTTGTCAGGGAAGGTTGGCCTCAAGAGAGGTTGTTGGATTTAAATATTCAACCGTTTTTCAAGATTTCAGAAGAATTGACCATAGTGGATGGTTTACCCATGAGAGCTGATAAATTAATATCTCCAATGAACCTTAGACACTCTACAAAAAGCTCACTAGGGACATTTGGGTGCCACATTAACTAAACAGAGATGATGCACATCATATTGGCGGCCGCAAATGGATAGTGAAATTGATCAAATGGTTAAAGGGTGTCCAGTGCGTGCCACTTGTGATACGTCACTTAAAACATCTACACCACCTTTGTTGCCGATAGAATGTCTAGCTGGTCCCTGGAAGAAATTGATTTAGTAGGGCCATTCAGTGCCCTTCCACATCATTTACGCTATGCTTATGTCCTCATAGATTATTATTCTAAATGACTTCATGTCAAATTTGGAAGTGAACCTAATTCCCAATCTGAAGTAATGTTTCTTAAAGACATTTTCATGCGTGAAGGCTTTCCTGATAACAAAGTACAATTTGTATTGGTTGAGGTGGAGAATTTTTCAAAGCAAAGTTCTATTAAATATTTGAAGAGCTTACTTTATCAACCCCAGACGAATGGCCTTGTAGAACACTTTAGCTGTGTTCTGGGAGAATAAATATGGTGAGCAATGGCAAATAAGTGGGTCATCAATTCTGCTGTGCAAACTTTGTTGTGGTTTTATAGAACCACTCCCCATTCAACCACAGGGGTGTCCCTATTTGAGTCTCTTAAGGGGAGAAAACCCACAACCCGATTTAGACCCGTTTAGATGTCTAAACTATTAAAAAGTCAGTCATCCAATGAGGGTCGTGATGTTATTATTCAATTCAATGTTAAGTAACTTAATACAGGCAAAAAAACGAATTATGTCAAAACTTATTATGATGTAATAGGAGACTGGGTGCATAGTCGGGCTTTGTCAAGAAAGGTGACCAAAAGCATTCTGATACAGTATTAGTAGACAAAGTGTGTGGTAATGCTGTAGGAGTGATGGGACGCAATTGGTGGAATATTGCCAAGGTGTCTAAAATTCCAGAGGAACTAAAAGAAATGTATTCTATTATGGAACAATGTAATAGCGGGAAATCAAAATCAGAGTGGTCTACTGTCAGAAAAACACATTTTCCCAATGGATAGTCAGACTGATATGGTCAACCATGCACAAATGGATTTCTCCCACGAGTACCTGTGCGGAGGAGTGTTAGGTCCCACAGAGTTCCATGAAGATTTTGCTAATATACTGGGAGTTAAATTAAATGGTGTATTTATTGTAGGAGTCTGAATATTTTGTAGGCCAATTTTAGGCAAATAAAGCGTGGTGCTTGTCACCTTAGTATTTTGTAGGAAGGTATTTATATTACTTTTCAGTTACCTACTTATTTTTATTTTTTGCTGAATTTGTTAATGGTGCATATTTATTTTTCTTTGTATGAAAAAAAAGAAGAAAACTCAATGTAGTATTAATGTAGCATGTAGGTTGTAATGTAATGCTATAATGTCTAGGTTTTGCATTTCTAGTTTGCGCTGTAAGGGTATCTTAACTTGTGTTCTTCTTTGTCAAGGTTCTACTCTAGAATGTGTTAGATTTAGCATTCTTTAGAATGTTGGGGGCAGATTGTATTTGTCAATTGGAGCTGTGCCGCGCCTGGAGTGGCTTGGGTTGAATTTCATTGTGTATGCTTCGACAATAAATCTTCCTCTAAAATCATCTATGCGTGAACTCTGCTCATTATATACTGTAACAGTGTATACCGAATTTATGAGTTTGGCAGCTAACACCGCACGCCAACAGTTTGCCCGATTTCAAGCTGCTAAAATTTACTGGGGGAAAAATGCACATTAATTACTGGGACATGAAAATCCACATGTTTTTCCGACTATGGGGCAAACTCATAATTAGGTGCTATTTAATACACCTGATGAAATTCGTCCTCGGAGGGAGTTAGATTTCATTAGGTACAATAAATACCGGCCAAACACTGGGCCACTTGTAATGAGAGCTTTAGAGGAATTCCCCAGAACCAGCAGTATAAATACCCTATTGCTCATATGCAGGCTAAGAATATTTTTCTATTGAATATTTATTTTACATGTTACTTTAATGTTGTGAGGCAGAGGCTATACTGAACTTTTTTGGTTAATGTAATTGTGCTTCTATTGTTCCCAGGCCTTACATACTGGTGCTAGTGTGAGAATGGCCTTCACCCTTTGTGATTTTAAGCAGGAATGGAGACACAATTTTAGTTTAATATTATTGAGTGCTTCCTAATAATTGTATGTCTATTGAAATTCTACACCTTTTTTAAGGCTTTAATTCAAAGAATGAGTTTTATGTGGACATCCATGTAGAAACGTGGCATAATATGCACTAAATCATAAAAAGATATAGTTTATCATTGTTTTTCAGTGCACTTTCCTTTTTATGATCCATACTAATTATTAAAAAAATACTTTACACAATACTTTGACACAACACCCCAAACAACTCACCCCCCTCTACAATTATTTAATGTTATCCCCTTGATTGCAAGCCTGCTTTTTCTACTGTCCCAATATCTGCTTCATGTGACTGTTGTGTTATTGCATTTTCTTGTGTAAAAGGCATACGGTTTAATCTATATGCTCCTCTTGGGGATGATACATGATTTCTGGTGTCTAGATAACAGATGCCTTGCAATTTCCAAATACACCTTGAATACATCTAATATGAATAAATCACTCAACCTCTCTGTGTCTCGACCCCCACTGCAAAACTGGAATTGAGTTCAAATATTATGATCATATTATGGTCTAATTTTATCCCCATCACATGATCTCTTAAAATCTTCTCTTTGGATAATTTTTACTTTAGTTTCTATGTGAGCATCAGTTTTGGTTTATTTTTTTAAGATTATCTGGTCCTGATATGCATTAGTTTCCCCAACCGTTCACAAAAAACAGGGCATTCTTGATAGATACTTCATTTGTTTGCTGCCACCCCATAGCAACTATTATTTCCTTCATAATTGGATTCCCTACTAAATCCATCTTCCTTTGATGTGACCACTCAAAAACCCAGGTTACACATTCGCATAGCTGAAGGCTCTATTTCTAGTGAACACCATTAGACCTTTGCAGATTTCTCCAGTTTTTACAATACTTTACACAGGAGATAAGCAGCCTGTTAAAGATTACGTTTTTTTTACAAGGTTCTATAAGGTTTGGTTTCCCTCCAAGTACACCAGTCTTGTTAGAATAGCCCACTGAGTTGGAGACTCCCTCTGGGGATCCTTCAGGATGTGGAGGGCAGAGAGGCACTTGCAGGGGTGCTCCCAGAATATTTTGAGATCAATTAGTATGCAACTTGTGGTAGATCCACCTAGTGGGAGGCAATGAAAAATACATGATTCGTGGGTGGTGTGCCCCTAGTGGGGTCAGATGCACGCTTTAGACGGAATTGTTTTGGGAGGAGGAGGAACTGGCATGCTTGCAACGACTCTCCCTGGATTGTCCAGCTGGTAGACAGAGGGGTTTGGAAGCACAGCGACATGTAGCGAAACTGGGAGACTAGACAAATACACATTGAAATCCTACTGTTAGATCCTACACAGAGAGGGTGGCAGCTCTAGACAGGTATTGGCATGGATCCCCATGCGGCAAACTCCTATCTCCCCCATACTTCACCTTAATGCCCCACATGGCCAGGACGTATACAATCAGAGGGGGATAATGGATTTTTTCAAAAGCCATTTGGAGCACGTATATCACAGCCCCCACCCTCCCAACCCTGTCAGTATATCTGCATTCCTGACTAACATAGCATTTCTTCAGCTGGATGAGGGAGATGCCCTGGACCTTGAGGCCAATCTCACGTTAGAAGAGGTCTGAGCTGCGCTGCAGCAGTTGCCTAGGGGAAAAGCCCGAAGTGGTAAGGGTTTCCCACCAAGTTTTATCAGGCTTTTTCCCCCCTCCCTCCCTTACTCAGCATCTGTTGGAGGTTTACCTTCAGGCCAAATATACTGGTATATTTCCTCAGTCTATGCACAAGGGATACATCTTCATGATGCTGAAACCAGGATCTAACAAATCGGACCCATCCTCCTATAGACCGTTAGCCATGACTCACCCAGGTATAAAAGTGATTTGCAAAGCTTTAGCCCTTCGGTTACGCCTGGTAATTAAGAGCTCAATCCATGAAGATCATTATGGGTTCATAACCGGTCGTAGCACTACTATGAATCTCCAGAGATTATCCCATGTTTTATATGAAATGGAGGGTGGGGGGGGGAGGAGATCGCCATCGTCTATATAGGAATTGCCAAGGACTTTGACACAGTTAACTGGCAGAACCTCATGCAGGTGCTGAGCACAGTGGGCATCGGACTGCACTTTAGAGCCTGGTTTAGGCTTCATTATTAGAGTCCCACTGCCAGGGTACGGGTCAGTGACTTATGCTCTGATAGTTGGCCTATCAGCACAGGGAGACATCAGGGCTGCCTGCTCTCCTCGCTCCTATTCGCTATCACCCTGCAGCCAATGGCCATTTGGATTTGGTAGGAGATGGCACAATGGGGATTAAAATAGGCGATGCTACCCATCTGGTATCCCTCTATGCCGATGATGCCCTCTTCTATTTGGCGGTGTCTAGACGCTTCCTGCCCCTGATCTTGGAATGTTTGGATACGCTCGGAGAATTCTCTGTCCTACAGATTTACTACAATAAGTCGTTGTCGGTGTTGCCCCATTGGTGAAAAACGGATAGATTTCATAATCTTGTGTGATGGTGGCTCACAGCACAGAAACGCCCACAGTACAACATCATTCGGTTCATGAAGGGACTGCGTTCCTCTGTCCAATTCTGGAACACTCTTCTTTTCCTCATGGGGCGAATAGCTATTTTTGCCATGGTGCCCCCACTCCATTCAACACTCATTTGACCATCTTCCCTTGGATGTGTTTCAGCAGTTGCATACCTTATTTTCCTCCCTGATCTGGGCAGGTGGCATTGGAGGAGAGGGGTCTGGCGGCCGCAAATCTGGAACAATATTATATGGCATTTTAGATGCAACATGCATTGGCTCATAGATGGGGATAACTGGGAGAAGAGGCAGTTAATAGACCCCCCTGGAGGTTTTACTCTTCCCCAGATCCTTATGGCAGGCTGAGGAGGTGTTGGGCATGTGCCTTACCCGATTCAACAAACTGCCTGGATATAGTAGCACACTGTGAAATTGGTGTTTAAAAAGGCCCCAAAGCCCTATTTTTCATATTCTGGGATCTACCTACCTTTAGGGTGCTCACGGCCTCAGTGGACATGTCATCCTGGCGGGAGGGTGTGTCCGAGATGCTTGGGGATCTGTATTTTCAATGAGGAACTTATCTCATTTGAATCCGCCCTGACCAGTTTTCACTTGGAAGCAGGACAAGTTTTACAACATGCTAACCCAACAGATATAGCTAAAGAAATATGGCCATAGTTCCCTGCGGCCCCAGGCACTTCACATACCTTCCGGACCTTGCTTGAGTTGGGGGCATCATTTAATTTCCTTATTTTACAAAACCATGACAGCTGACCAGACCCATTTGCCGCATCCTCCCCCTTCCAGTGCAAGGGCGGTCTGGGACAGGGAGCTGGGGATACATATTGAAAATTCGCAATGGGCTACAATGTGAAGCTTGATAAAGTCCATTTTGAGCAATCCAGATTCAAACACGCCCACTTTCATCTTCTTCACTGCGCTTTCATAACCCCGTTAACTCTGCATACAATAGACTCATGCATTGCCCGTACTGCCGGTATCCTGCTGCCTCTTTTCTACATTTGGCATGGAATTGCCCACCAGTTTACAGCGACGGCTACTATTATTCAAAAACGGTGGGGCGGGTCGCGGCACGATGCCGAAAAGACTCACCCACGCTGTGTTTCTCTCCTTATAAGAGTCCCGGGTAACGAACAGGAATGTGGTTCACGATTTCCTGTCGTACCAACAACCATTCCTGGAGCTGCTTTTATGCTGTTTTCAGCATGAGCACAGCTCCAGGATTGGTTGGAGCTGGCTAACCCAGCGCTCATTTTGAGGCTGAGGGCCTGTGCCAGCAATCTCCTGGCTGTTTCACAGCCCTGGGATTGCTGGGTCTACAGTGTGCATGTCGGATAGATCGGCTGTAGACAGCCAGCCTATCCAACATGCACTCTGGCAGCAGCCACCATGCTGCTATCGAAGCCTCGCCCCCACGCTCACACACATCAGCGCGGGCTGGCACTGCAGGACACAGAATAAGAAAATGGTAATGACATTTTATTATTCTGAGTGTTTACTTGGCGGGGCGACGCTCCTCCGCTCGTTAGGAGGAACCGCCATTGCTGGTTCATGCCTCTTGGATGGGTGTGGTTGCTCAGTGTTGGCAGTTGTAGCTATCCCATGCCTAACAGACCTCACCACTTGCCTTTTGGGAGACGTCTGAAAAAGAAAAGGTCAGAAAATGGTGTTTAAATTCCTACATATGCTCCTGGCGCAACGGCGAGTGGCAATCACGTGGATGGAAACTGCAGGTCCTAGTCTGGACCGTTGGGAGTGGGATGTGGCTGAATGGGCAGTGGCAGAGGAGATTCGACTGAAAATGTGTAGACCTGGCAACAAACTGAGAGATAATCTTGAGTCCTGGCGAGAGCTGCTTGCTGATTTCTTAGACCCTCAGCTGGCCCGCATGGCAGAGGATGACTTTTTGTCCGACTCCACCAATGCTTGATGTTTGTGTGATACAACCCATGTGTATTTGTACCCAGTATGCAGAGTAGGTGCAAGTATCCGTTACTAGGCATCGCTTTATGTATATTACTCCTCCATGGATTTTTATGTGTACTTTATTCATTCATGCGACTTCTCCCTTTGACGTGGTTGTTCATGGCATTTGGTGTTGTTTTTAACTTGTTGATATTAAAACGAAATGTAGTCATCCAATGGAAGATGTCTTTAATAAAAAAAAGAATAGCCTACTGAGTTAAAGAGATTTAATAATTGTTAGCAAGAAATAAAGCGGCTGGAGAAGATGGCTTCCATTCAATTTTAACAGAGTGGATAGGTTTGTGCCTACAAACATTCACTTGAATCTCAGGGTTGATGCAATCCCAGAGTTTAGATTGGTGTACAAGAGACACGAAGTGACATGGTATGTCGTTCAGTGTGCAAATAAAAGCAAAATGGCCGTTGCAATCTTGTCCTTTTTATTTTTTAGAATGCAGGTGAAAACAGAGACAGCCGACACGTGTTTCGCCCAGTGGACTCCAGGCCAGGGCTTCTTCAAGGCTGATAAAGTTGTGAGCACAAATGGATAGGAGAGGAAAAAGGGTGTATGTTAGGGAGATGGGTGGAGGCCCGTGAGGAAAGAAGGAACGTGCAGAAACCGAGTCAAATAGTGAAGAGAAAATAGGATATATATGAGTGTGGGGTTGACAGGCATATAATACATGCAGAAACGATACAATGTGAGGGTGGGTACGCCCAATCAAGAGCAAAGGGTAGTTGAAGACGACAGAGATATAGAGGAAAAACATCATGAATCCAAAATTAGTAATCATGAGTAACACAAACAGACATATAATCATGAACAAAACATAAATGAAGCATAGCACATCTCATTGTACATATATACAAGTATTAAGCCTGATAACCACAACGTACTTTAACATATCTATTATAGCAAAAGCGGGCAAGTATGTATGTGTGGTATGTACAAAATATTTACACGTGTACGTGCTTGTAATATTCCACAATATATTAACACACGCTTGCTGCTTAGACAAATATAAATGGGTTATCTATGTTCCTCCACATTAGCATAAGTAACAGTCCGGATAAACAAATTATTGCTACCCGTGTATTGTGGTATGAGAATGGCACATTTATGTAGATCATGGGTATGTAGTTTCTATAAAGCAAAGACTTTCCATTTGCATAGTGTGCGACGATACAGTAAAGAGATAAGTATGTATACCAGATCTTTCATTAGCAAGGCAAGGATACAATGATTTAGGTTGCAGTGCATGTTATAATATAGTGTGTAGTTATATATGACAATACAGCAAGTATAGCAGGCATGTATAACAGTCCAGTCACTAGAAAAGCAAGAGTACAATGTTGGTTGCAGTACATATTATAATAAAAGAAAGTCTCACTTACCAAAAATGGCAGCTACAAGTATATCAGTCTAATCGTCTGTGGGTGGAAAAACATAGGGAAAGGAAAAATAAGGACTCAGAAATGATAGACCACCACAGGCATGCAAGGTGACCTACAGCGTATGCAAAATGGGCTCTATAGGAGTTGTAAAGACTGTCTGTCAAAGGACCTAACTGGTGCGAGGAGGTCTGACAGAACCCTCTTGCGAGCACCCACTACCTCCTATCGGAAACATTCAATTTTAAAGCTTGTATTGATGTGATAGCCTTAATTTTGTTCAGTAATACATCTGTCCACTTGGACAGTTCATACCAGACTCCTGAAATACAGTTCATACTGTGGTTGGTTCTGAAAAGGGAAAATTCCCTGTGGAGTGCTTGTCCTACCCACTGATCTCACTTTTAAATACCAAGATCGTGGCCGGAAGATTAGCCCCACTAAAGCATAGTCTTGTTTCCTTATGTTAGCCTGGGTTTGTACCTGGGCACAGGACAATGGCCATATTAAATTTAGTCTTGTAATGTTTGCTTTTGCAGCTGCTACCATAACCCATGGCAATGTTAATGCTGAACATAAAAAAGTGTGACACAGTGTCGTAGATGTATCTTTGGCAGCTAATACCCCATTTCAGGATAGGGTTTGAATTTTTCAAATTTGTTGTGGAATTCCCTCAGGGCATTTTACTAGAAAAAACTTGCTTTAAATATTGTCCTGCAAAAATATCTTAGCCAGTAAATCAATTACTACAGTGGTGTGAAGATAAGTTTCTATAGGCAAATGTAGATTTACTATTCTTAACTGCACAACTACTTACCTTAATGATAGCCAAGTGTTAGACTTGGCATGGTTCAACCCCTAACGTTTTCCCTTCAACCCTCCCTGTTTGCTGGTGTCGTTTTTGCTGGTTTTTACGACTCTGCGCACTTTACCAAAGCTGACCAGTGCTAAAGTGCTTGTGGTCACTGCTTAAAACATGGTAAGATTGGCTTATACCCAATTGGCATATTTAATTTACCTATAAGTCCCTAGTAAAGTGCCACTACCTGTGCCCAGGACCTGTAAATTAAATGCTACTAGTGGGCCAGCAGCACTGAGTGTGCCACCCACTTAAGTAGCAGTTTAACATGTTTCAAACCTGACATTGCAGCCTGTGTGTGCATTTTAAACTGCCATTTCGACCTGGCGAAATAAACCTTTTGTCTGGCCCAAACCATTCTTTTTAATACATATAAGTCACCCCTATGGTAGGCTCTGGACAGCCCAGAGGGCATGGTGCAATGTATTTAAAAAGCAGGACATGTACTTTTAAGTTTTACATGTCCTGGTTATGAAAAACCTTTCAATTAATTTTTTACTACTGCAAGGCCTACCTCTCCCATAGGATATCACTGTAGTTACCTTATTTCATTTAATATACTGTAATCTCCAAATGGAAACAGGTAACTTATGAAGTTGGATTCTAAATTACAATTTTAAAAATGCCACTTTTAGATAGCTGGCATTTTCCTGCCTTACACAGAAAATGTGGTCGTGATGCACTCAAATACACTATTTTACACACAATATAATCAAAATTCAACACATTTAAACAGACTTTGTGTGCAACGCTAGAAGAGGGCTCCACCCAGACCCAGAAACAAATTAACATGAAAAAACTAGAATGTCCTAGAGACTGCATGCACAGCGACGCCCTAAGGCTTCCAAGTACTCAAAATAATCAGAGTCCAAACTGCTGTAAATCACTTGTGTTCCAAACAAGGAACGTTTTTAATTCAGTTGAAACTAGAAATCAATTTTATTCACAAATGTTGACGGCACACTCGTAAACCTTATCAAGAAGATGTATTTTTTCAAAACTGTGTGTCCACAGTAGCCTTTCACAAGATCCAATGCATTTCGGGTATAATACCCTTCATCAGGGGTAATTACAAATAAAGAGAACAACTTGTTTTATAATTCGAAAAAATCAACATGTTACAATCTCAAGGCGCAACCCACGTGCAACAGATAAGCGTATGGCACCCAATATGGGAGAAGACCTATTAACAATGTATGGTGAAGCTAATAAGTGAAAATAGTACCTCAAAACTACGATACTCAGCATAACTCAATCGTATCACCAGGAAGGAGAGACCTAAAACGTATGTAGATCCCAAACATGCTCTAAGTGAATTGAACAGTCCTTTGAGTGACCCAGAGAAATGGAAACCTGGAACCGTTACACCAGTGAAAGAATATATAAAATAAATAAAACAATAGTAGGCTTCATACCTTGAAAATAGCTGAGAAGCCGTTAGGCTGATCAAAATGATACCGAAGGACGTCAATATTAACAAACTGCAGGTTTAAAGTTCTAGTTTTTTCACGTTATTTTCCTGCCTTAGGCATTTGATGTCTGCAGCATGTCTCTGGGACACATGACTGGGTGTAGTTGACAGTTGGGCTTTGTGTATTCCTCCTAGACAGCCACACACAATAGGGTGCTTAGGTGTGCCTGGAAATGCCATCACTGACGGTGGGAGGGAGGAGCTGGGCACAGCCCCACTTACACTTGAATAGGCTGGATACCCCCTGTAGTTAGTCTAGAGCCAGGGTCAGGGCACCTGTACTCTTCAAAGGCCTGCCTCTAGAATCTTCTTCCACTTCAAAGGCACACATGGGTATAAATACTGGGCCTCAGACACCAACTCTTCAGTACACGTCTGGACCTTTGCTTGCTCTGCCAGGAAGGGCTGCAGTGCTGCTGAAAGGACTGCCACTCTGCTGGATGCTGCTCTGAAGGACTGCTGCCCTGCTGTGCTGACCAGCTGCCTGCTGCCCTCTTGCCTGGGTGAGAAGGAGTGGACCTGCATCTCTTGAACTCAGAGTGACTCCAAGGGTTAGTTGGCTGGCCTCCTAATCTTAAGCCGCAGGGACACAACAGGCTTCTAAAAACCTCTGCCATCTGTGAGTCTACCCTGCCAAGTGATGCCGCCCCATTCCTGGACATGCTTGGAAATGAGCTTGAGGTACTTTGCCAGCCTCCTTGAGTCGAGCAGACCCAAAGCTTCTCCTCTCCTGCACGGCGCAACTCCGAGCAGAACCGCCGCTTCTCCGTGGATTGAACCAGTCACAAAGACCCGAACCGCCGCCGCAGCCGCTTTGTAACCGCCGCTGCGCAATGCTTCTTCGGCGCAGGTCCTCGCATCCCTCATTGATGGCAGCCTCGACGAAGATGCCTCATTCCACATCGCTGCTCCTCGGAACTGATGCAACGCCGCGACTGCAAGACGTACCCTCGACAACGAACTTCGCATCGCAAGCCATCGTTGATGGGATCCTCGACGACACAGGACCTCGCATTGCAGCCTTGCTGCATCTCGGAACAAACACATCGCTTCGACGCAGATCCTCATAATGTTATGCAAACCAAGATTTAAGGTACTTTGTTCAGGGGGCCTAACTGGGTCCCTGTAGCCGATCTGCGCTCCATCCTGAGCAGCCTGAATTTGTGACTTTGTCCCGGTCCGGCACGACCTGATATCCACAGTTGTCACTTTATACTTTTTGGCGCTATTCGCACTAACATCTTTAAAATTGCATACCTTCGGTTCTACTGATTGGATATTTGTTGTTTTTGTCTTGTTTTAATTATTAAAAATCACTATATTTTTCTAACTTGGTGTGGGATTCTTTTAGTGTGGTGTTCTTCACTTTATTAGTGTTTGAAGTGTTGCACAAATACTTTACACATTGCCTCTAAGTTAAGCCTGACTGCTCTATGCCAAGCTACCAGACAGAGGGTTGAGCATAGGTTAATTTAGGGTTGGCTTGTGTCTCAGCCTGACAAAGATTGTGGTTGCTGCTTGACCAAAGCTCACACCCCATCAACCAACAACTCAATTTCTTACACCACCGTACAATGCTCTGGAGCTAAGAATAGTAAATCTGTGCTATACAGTAAATTATAACTTACTGAAGTCAGAATATTAGCAACAAAGATATTGTATATGTAAACTATATCTGCCTATATATGGTTATCTTTACAATACTGTGGTAGTCAATATTCTTGCTAAGATATTTTGTTGGATGATATTTTGTACTTGGTATTCTCATATACAACTGTCACTGAGTATATACCAAGCCACAAGAAGGAATCTCTAGGATGGGTAGAACTTCCAAGCTATTTTCATGTGACACAGGGAACACTGTTGTGTATACCAACTTTTTTTGGGGTACACCCCTTTCATGGTTTCACCAGCCCCCAGAGACTTGGGTATAGCTGTGAATCTGCAGAGAAAGGGAAAAGGCCCAGACATCTCACCTGTTGCATGGGCCTGTACACATTGGAAGAAATGTGTTTGGAGTCTACACTGGTTCAGACCCCCAAATTAGCACAAACAATGGAAAGGCATAGCAATGGGAATTTATTTAACCTAAGTGACTGCAGAAGATATTGATTAGAATAGTCATGATTTTAATACAAAGACTAGCAAGTAGAGAAAAGAAACACGTTGTAGTTGTAGTGAATGGCTGCATTTTAAACACAATTCAGATACCGGACTCCTGTGATCTTGCCCTGCACACATTTCGGTAAGAAAAATCTGGAGAAATATGCAAGGAGTAAGTGCGCGGAATAAGGTAAAAACATGTTGAGATTGATGCGCAAGCACAGATTCCTGCGATTGTGTTGCACTAGTGATTAGCATACCCTGTATTATCACAATTCCAGAAGCAGTAATATAGATGCTGTTTAATTGCAGCATGTGTAATGAGCACCTCAGTGCACAGTGCCTTGTAAATACACGGGAAGCATCACTGATGTGTATTGCTTTCACGTAGGGGTTCCACAATAATACCTCTGTGCTTAGTTAAGAAAATGTGCATGGCGCTGATGGATTAACTCGTTGTACCACATCCCTATACGTAGCAAGAAAAATCAAACTTTTTTTACTCACGGTAATAAACAGAGCACATTTATAATAAACACATGTCATATCAGTTGCATGTACAGCGTAACTAGGTGGAAGTTACCAGCATCATAAGTCTTATGATGGCCGAAGCATGCTTCTCCAGAAAACAAGTTCATCCGAAACAGCATCCTGCAGAAATCTGTTGACTAAATAGGCTCTGCCTTAAAATTAATTCAAAGCAGAACTCCCAAACAGAGTTCCTATAAAATTATGCTGATACCTTCCACTTAGTCATGCTGTAAAGGCAACTGATATGTCACACATGGTATGTGGCACAGCTCTCAGCATAGTGATAACACTATAAGTGCCACACACTTGGTCGTTGCTCAGAACACCCACCATGGGCAATGTCAACAAGAACTTGAAATAAACACAAGGATGCTGCATCTTTCCACTGTCACCCTCAACAATATAAGAAGCGAAACAAAAGTGGTAGATGACATGCATAGGTCATATGTTACCTGCCATGCTAGTGAATATACATGTGAGCTGACTAAAGGAATCGAATATGGACAGAAAATTAAAGGGCCCAGGATCCCCCAAGCTTAGGTGGAAGGTCAGCTGCTAAACCGCCTACATCTTTTTGTAAGACTACACCCTAAGGTGAAAAACAGAAATGCTCTTGTAAGACACCGTTTAATGAGAGGCACTGACATTGGGTTAGTGAGGACTGATAAAGTGCTCCGCTGCTACATGCCTCAGATGTTTAAGGTGAAGTTTGAGGCAGGACATGGGCATAGACATCTATCAGACACTACACTACAGTCAGACCCCCGTGCATACAAAACCTGGCCAAGAAGCATTGCCCTTAAGGATTATTTCGGAAGCCCGAGTTTAAATGACCAGGGTGTTCACACACACACAGAGGCACTCATTCTTAGTTTCTGGAGAACCTATTTGATCTCTGATATGGCTATCACCTTTAAGGCTTCCAGCTCCAGCACATCGGAAGAGACTGCATGATCATGTAGGGTACAGGAGTAAAGAGAAGCATTAAAACCATCCCAACCACAGGGACAATCCAGGGGTTCTATATTACCTACCTCTTAGCTTGGGACAGCAGAAAACTCCAGGAGTGAACATATGTGCTGTTCTTTTGCTTTATACTCACAGCAAGCAAGAAGTGGATCTTTAATGCTTTCAGATTCGTCTTTATTCTCTGACTATTGGAGGACCCATCATGTCTCACCTTGCTGTTGTAATGCCGCAGAGACTATGATAAGACCTACACAAGTCATTGGCAGAGCCGTTTGGATGCAGAAATGGCTTTGTAGCAGTTGCAGACACAGTGATAGCCAGAGATCTCACTGTCACCACGCCCATGTTGCATTTGTTTAGCTCATCAACAGTGGAAAACACAATTATTTGCCATGAAAAAAAGTTGAGAAACCTGTACTTCTGGATCAGGAAGCAAGAGTGTAGCCATGCCTGGCTGTCAACTAAAAAACCGAAAGAAAGCCATGCCTCTACATGCTGTTCCAGCCAAATTCCTGGTAGAACTAAATTGCTCAGTCTGCGATGGAGAAGCAATATTTTCCTTTTGCCTTTGTGGAAGGAGCCCTTCCTGTAAGTCTTTCAACTTGGAACGCTGTCCTTTGGTCTTCCAATCCAGGATAGATCAAGAAGGGCATGCCCTTTTAATTCTGTGGCTTTCAACCACATTCACACTATATGATCTATTAGAGTGTGGAAGATATTACTTCTGCACAGCTGTTTTCCCTTCCAGTTCTCCCTCCTTTACCATGTCACCCAGAGTATCAGCTAGCAAGCCCCTGATTCAAGGAGCAGGAAGAGATTAACCTACATGACCTTACCCAAGTTAGCACCAGATATAGGCAGAGTCATTGGGCAATTGCGGGGTAAAAAAGAGGCAACTGTATGGGAGTCCCTATCAAGTACAGAGGCCCCACAGATGCAGCAGTGACCAGAAAAACAGTTGTGCAAACCTAGGTTGTTGTATTGAAAGAACACTACAGCTCAAAGAGACTGCTCTCCTGCAGGGGGATGTGAATGCTCAACTTTCAGAACAATGTTGCAGAATCCCATACAAGGCAATGACAGGTAAGTGCACCCTTGCCACTGAATATTTAGGGAAACAATATATTATTGATTGTGTTTACCGTATTTTTTCCTCCCATCTGATTGTTTCCTCCAGATTGCTTCAGTCTGATCAGGGAAACTGAAATCACCAAATACACTCTGATCTTTTAGCAGGCAACAGCAGCTGGAAGAACAGTTGGTAAGTATTAGAAATAAGTAGCCAGTCTGAGAAAGTAGAGCCAGTAGTCTTATGGCAGAACTAGAGAAAATTGGTTTTCCACAGCGTGCCGAAATCTTCTTGCAGACGTGGTCATGATGCACATAGCAATATCAAAAAGAGGGCTGGATTCAGAGTGGAGACATAAGTTGGTGGTGATGAGCAGTAGCTGCCCCAGGGAAGAGGCAGAAATGCTGGAGAGGGGGTAGATATGGATCAAGAGGTTAGGAAAGAAACCAAGTACAGATAACCACTGAAGTAGTCAGTGGAAACGTTTATTTGAAGAAAGAGGGTAGCACGTGCACTCCTTTGACCATAAAAAACTTAATGAACCTGGAGACTCTCCCCAAATCAAAGGAACCACAGCAAATGCAAGAACAACCAGTTAAGCAATAAGCAGAATAACTTGGATTCTCAAAGCATGAACCTGAAGACATAAGGAGAAACTGTATTGACAAAACCTAAAGCAGGGCATGAAATTATAGAGAGATCTTTCAAGTAACAGTGCAAAAGGAAAATGAAAGAGGCAGTGACAACCATGAAATTAGTTTGAAATAAGCTTAACAACTACAATTTCAAAACGGGCTTAAGGCTGAAATATCTTTCTTGAACCTGTAGCGTCAATAAAGGAAAAAAGGGAAAGAGGTTACAATAAAAATAAAAGTAGCCAAAAATAAAGGAACTACAAAATTAGACGATGGCAGATACTTAAGACTTTTAAATAATGAGCATAAAAACTGAAAATAATTATGACTCCATGTTCTCTGTTACCATCGATTACAAATGACAAAAAAACAACCAAAACATATATTAGCTTCTTAGTGGAAGCGGGAAAGCATTGCATTTTATTCCATTTACACTCCATTAGAAACCTGGGTTGTCAAAGCAGTATAAGAGAACCCCCACCTGTAAGCGCTTTTTTGCGATGGATATTTCTTCTTTGCCACATTTGGGGTCCATAATAAGTCACCAAATATGTGCTTCTGACCACCCCAGAGGACCTTGTGATTCCAGAATCGACTTCCTTTTTCGTGTCTGCCATTCTGTAAGTATGGCACACCTCATCTGGATCCAGCTTGATGTGGACTGCATGATGATGTGCTGAATTTACCAGCAACATATCTAGCTTAGTCTGTTGTTTCCACACAAGACATCAAGTTCACCAGAACAGAACTTTCCTAGACAACTCCTGTACAGAACACAAAGATAAAGTAGCTGGTGCAACTTTCACATATGCCTTAAAGAAGCACAGCCTGGCAGAAATCAGTGCTTAACAGTTCACACCTACGGACCCATGCCCTCACCACATCTACCACATGGTCAACTACACTATCGGCGGAACACTCACCTCCATCTCCACCGCCCCCTTCCAAGACGTCTGGAAACATGCTACAGTAAACGCTCTGCTTAAGAAACCTTCGGCAGACCCCACTCAAACATCAAAATACCGACTGATCTCCCTGCTACAAAGATCATAGAGAAGTGCAAATATATATAGACAACTCATAAACAACCTTGACTGACATAAACTTCTGGACAGCTCACAATCCAAATTCTGATCCAACCACAGCACAGACACCGCACTAAGCACAGCCACAGACGACATCAGGGTGCACCTTCTCACACATGACCCTCAAGGCTTGGAATGACCTTCCCCACCACATCAGGTCCTCTGTGTCGCTCCTTGAATTCCGTTGAAGACCTGGCTCTTCGCTTAACTCCAGACAAGGCCCTGCCTAACCACCATCAAGCACCTGGATACCGTCACGGGTGATAAGCACGCTATACAAATCAACATAGAATAGCACAGCAGTCTGCCCAATGACTTGCAGATAAACACAATGAGCCCCATTCTGAAATATTTTGCTATAAGCAGATGTGATTTACTCTTGTATCACTCCTAGGTTAAACTCTAATTCCAGGAGTACTCCTAGTATTCTATAAGAATTCAAGCATGAGTAAAGAGTAAAATACAAATAAGTCACAGCTAAATCTTTTTGATCCGGCCCAATATCTGGTAGGTACAGCCCAACAATGTAAAAATCATATTTGGGGAATAAAAGAAAAGTTTAATGAAAGTACAAAGACTTTGCTTTGTGGTCGTCCAATATTTAGCCGTTCTCCTCCTATGTTGCACTAGTTGACTTCATTGTCAGTATGACATGCACAGCCAAATAACCAAACGACTCTAGTAGGTCATTAACTTTTTTTAGCGACTGCACTATTTTCTATTCAGCAGCAGAGTTTACTTTCACCAAAGGTAATATAGATAACAATAAGCCTGTTAATTCTTCAGCAGACTTCTTCCATATGAACAGGGAGACCAGGAAAAGGCCCAGATCAGACAGAAATTATACATTTGTTAGTGCATTCCTTTGTTGGTAGGTAGAGACAAGAACAATACGGTGTAACACTGGCTTGCAATATTACTGCACAGAATACCTCGCAACATATACCTCAACTGCTCAGTAGAAAATTCTCTTTCATCTGATCCTTGCCATTTGACTAAAGAAATGTGCAGTAGAATTGTGCGTTAAATGCCAATTTCTAACCTTTTATCGATACAGTCAAATCTTAAAGAGTTACAAACATATTTCCAGCCGTGTACATCCTCGACAAGGGGTGGAACTTGTCTACTTGTAAGAGGAAATGAGTGCTGGAAAACAACATATACAGGGAGATGAAAGAAGTAAAGAAAAGTCAGATGAAACAGGAAGTTCAAGGAAAGGATAGAAATTAGGTTCAGGGAGTGAGGAAGAATTGACAGTAGGAATGAACAAGTGAAGTAAAGGAATGAAAGTACATTTTGTATAAGCACTGGAAAAACACTGTCCCTGGTAATTTGTATGGCACAAAAAATGTAAACCCTGATAACCACTGACTTTTATGAGTTTTGAAAATACTAAACCTTACTAAATTGGCAACAAATGGAAAATAAAAAAACAGGAAAGGCTAAAAAATAATTAAATTAATCACCCCAGGACTATTCTGCATGGATTAATCCTAAAGTAATGGTCCCTTGAATTAATAATTCGACCCAAATATCTAATATTGAACTAAAGAGGGATAAATGTAAAACTAGTATTTACTAAAATAGTAAAATTAGTACTTTTCTGAATTCGAAGTTTAGCCTCGGCCTTTTGCCATATCAGCCTAGGTCTGGCGGGTCCTCCAAGGTCTGCTCCACCTCATCTATTGTCCCGACGACTCTTTTTTGTTGTATTCGACTTACATGTTTTTCTGCCTTCCTTGTCATGCTCCACTGCTTACTTATGATATCTTGCAGTGTTGCTATTCTGATTCCCCCCATTATTATGGCGTTGCGTACCTGTTTTTATTTTTGTTTATTACTGCTGTTTTGCCACATTTGTCTCCCCCTATGTGTGTTGCAATTCTCTGTAAAGCGCTCTGATACCCTCTAGGGTCATGTTTGCGCTATACAAAACTTTTTAAATAAACAGTATTAATGTCAAAGACATTTTTAAAGAGCAACATATGCCATCTTGATGCTAAGGAAGGAGGAATTAACATTAAACATTTTTTTTTTATCCCCTATGGTTTCTTCACATCGTGTTTGGACTGGTAGAGCTTGGACTATTAAATCTTCATGAAGTGCTCGATATATGTGTGAAATGAAGCACCCCTCCCTGTGCCATGTACAGCATAACTTGGAGCACATTTGCTACCGGTGGCTCCTCCAGGAAGGATGCCCATAGTTCTCTGGTCACCTGGGAGATCTTCCTGTATTGTAAAAACCGCCCTCTCCCCAATTCAAACATGGACTCGGCATTTTCTCGGGTGATAAATTGTTTATTGGGAAAAAGATCTCCCATTGTCAAACAACCGCCCTCTTTCATTTATGGACTGACATGGAGTCCGCAATTTTAGAGAAAGGTTGTATCACCCATAGCGGCACATCCGGGGCATTAGGGGCGCGACCTATCACCTTTTTAACTGTGCGTTCCCACATTCGTGCCACGTGTTGAATTATGTAGCGGCAGTTGGGAGAAACTCTTGCCCCCATCATCAAACGTCTTGCTAAGGAGTCTCCCTCATAGGTTCCCATTTGGAGCCTTCTCTCCCAGTTATCATTTTCATCTAGCCAATGAATTGCATGTTGAAGCTGGGAGGCCATATAATACATTTCCAGTTGGGGAACTTCCAGCCCCCAACTTTGCCACGTTCTCTGCAGTGTCGTTAAGCTCACCCTTTTACGTTTAGATCCCCACACCGTTTCTAATATCAGCCTATTCAGTGTTTTAAAAGAAAGGTTAGGGATTTCATAGAACGAATGTTGTAACACTTATAAACACCGGGGCAGAATAATCATTATTATAATAGCAATTCTACCGATAAGGGATAACGGTAGCCCCTGCCAAAAGAGCACCGAGCCTCTTATACCGTCCACCACATTCCCCATGTTGAGTTCCAAGTGCCTCTCAGGTGAGCCTGCTAGTCTGATTCCTAGATATTTAGGGTCAGTTTCCGCCCATGGAAGTCCCACCATCGGTAATAACTCCCTAGGCCCCTGAGCTAGTCGGCCTATCGGAAGCAATTATTATTTACTGGGATTCGTTTTTAGCCCTGATAGTTCACCAAATTTATGAAATACCTCTAATAATCTACGGACCGCTTGCATTGGTTGACGAATATAAACAAAGGTATCGTCTGCATACATAGAGACCACATAGTTAGTGCTGCCCAGTTGGATCCTCCATCCCTTCAATTGTTGTCATAAAGTCACCGCAAGTGGTTCCATCGCCACCGCAAATAGAAGTGGCGACATAGGACATCCGTCTGGTGCCACGTTGCAGCGTGAAGGCCCTTGAAATTAGCCCCCCCCATACGCACTCGGGCTTGAGGGGCTGTGTGTAACAATTGCAGCCATCTGAGGAATCCCGTCCCAACCCCCACTGCCCTTAGTGTCACCCATATATACGACCAGTTCACCGAGTCAAAAGCTTGTTCTATGTCAAGCAGTGCCAGGGCATGGTCATCTCTCTCTATGGGTGGGGAGTGCCATACATGTGTCACCCGTCTTAAATAATGGGCTGTGCTGCGTTTGGAGATGAATCCTGATTGATCAGGATGTATCAAGTATCGCATATGTGGCAAGAGCCGATTAGCCAGCACCTCACTCAGAATTTTCATATCCAGATTTAAGAGCGAAACCAGTCTGTACGAGCTCGGCGTCTGTGGATTCCTATCCGGTTTAGGAATCATGATCACCAGGGCCTCCCTCATAGAGGCCAGTAAGGACTGCAGCTGCAAAGCCTCATTTTATACCTCTAATAAGCGGTCTACTAACGTTGGCGCAATAGTCCTGTAAAACTCAGATGGAAAGTCGTCGCTGCCTGGACTTTTGGCTGGTTTTAGTCTCTGGATGGCTTCAAATACTTCCTCTCTTGAAATTGGGGTATCTAGCCTCTCGCTCACCTCTTTCTCCAATTGAGGTAGACCCAGAGAGGTCAGAAATTCTCCAATCACTTCCAGGGGTGGGGAAAATTGTTTTGTATATACCTCTGCCATGTGCTCCGTCAAAATGTCAAGAATCGCCGTCTGATTGTACACGTAGTCCCATCAGCCGCCCTCATCTGTACTGTGGGAGATATTGGTTTCTCATTCCTGATCAACTTAGCGAGCAAAGCCCCTGATCTATCCCCCTCCATATGCAGGTGCTGTCTATACGTTATAGTTAAATGTTTCCAGGTGATGTAGGGACTCCAATAGGTCCTTACGGGCAGTACACCATTCCTTTATTCGCTGGGGGTTTGTGTGAAGATGTGGCTCTATTCCCTCTAATTTCCTTTCCTGTGACTGTATATCTTTTTCGAGCTGTTGTCGTACTCCATATGCGGTCTTTATACAGACCCCTCTGATCACTGCTTTCCTTGCCTCCCGTTCTGTCACCCTCATGGCCGTCGTCCCCCAGTTTTCCTCAAAGTAACTAGAAAGCTTCTCTGGAATTATCTTGGTGAAGGGTGGATCCGACAGTGCCTCAGCCCGCAATCTCCAAGTAGGTATCGCCGGTCTAGGGCGTCTGACACCAAGAGTAAGCAACTCTGGGGAGTGATCCGAGAGATACCTGGGTAAGTAGGATATTTCCAGTATGTCAGGGGTCAGGTCACTTGATAGAAAACACTGATCTAATCGGCTGAATGTATTAGTCGCTGGTGTATGACAGGAGAAGGATCTTTTATCTTGGTTCCTCACCCTCCATATATCCCATAACCCCATTCATGAGAGAGTATCTCTCAGTGTCCCAGTCAACCTCGGTTTGGTATTTTGTCTGGGGGGCTCCCGGTCCAATATTCCATTCAGGACACAGTTGACGTCCCCCATCATAATCACACCCGCTGCTCCCACGGCAGGGAAGAAGTCGGAGCAGTCAGAGTTTGGAGCATATACATTAATGAGGCATATTTTTCGTCCATCCAGCCTGCCATGTAGAATCACATATCGTCCCTCTGGGTCTGTTACATGATGGAGGTGCTGGAATGGAACTCCCGGGGCTACCCATGTAAGGGCCCCTCAAGGAAACCCATAATAAGAAGTGGCATAAATCTGTCCCCTCCATCTGTGTCTTATGCATGGTAATGTATCTCCCCAGACATGAGTTTCCAGTAGACATGCTATCAATATTCTGAATCTCTTTAGAAAGGCAAACACCTGTCTCCTTTTTTCAAACATTGCTATTCCCTGTACATTCCAGGTGAGCAATTTCATCATGGGGGAAACCATGTCAGCCATCCTGAAAGAAACCCTCCCTGTTCCAATTGCTCTCTCTTTATCGCAGATAAATGCTGTAACGCTAGTTTGATCTTCCAACACGGAATCCCTGACCCCCCCCAAACCAATTCAAACCCCAACTACATGAAACATAGGCAGTGATACGAGTCTCATTCCCCCTTGGTAGAGATCTAGGATCCGTTTCCCCCGCCCCAATCGCTCCCTCCCATTTTTCTTTAGAACAATAACCATCCACATTATAATTATCCATATCATTGGATTAATTACATTTTGACATTTCGTTTTATAGCAATGGCTGCGTTGCCAGTGTTAAGCCATCGCCAGGGTGCGAGGTCAAGGCCTCAAGCTCCCCGTACGAGTCTAAACTTCTGCGAGGGGCGGGATCTCCCCGCCAGCCAAAGGTAATGAACACGTTGTATAGTTCCCCTCATTATATATACCATAGGATCAAATCCCCCAAAGGACTTATCTGATTATTCCAAGAACTGGTCCGGTTTCGTCCCGCTGACCGTGAAGTATTTTTTAAGAGGCAGTAGAAGTCAGTAGCAGGTCCTGTGTGGCAGTATCTGACTCAGAGGAAGGATCAGCCAGTTGCAAAGTCCCGTCCGGGCACACCCGGACACGGCTCGAGTTGTCCGCCCCTTTCCGTGGCATCTTCGGAGGGGGTCTGTCTCATCCCCCCGGTGTTCTATGAACCTCGACGACCCTGGCCCACCCGAGCCTCCGTCCCGGTGTGCGTTGTTCCCATCCAGGGAATCCAACCATTCAGATGCCTCCAGTGCTGAAAAAAAGAATACAGCTGTGCCGTTGTGGTCGATCCGCAGTTTGGCCGGGAATAAAAGGCAGTATTTCACCCCAGTATCCCGTAGTCTTCTCTTGATGGCCATGTATGTTCTCCGTTGGTCTTGTACTCGTTGCGTGTTATCGGGATAAATCACGATATGGTGGACCTCATATGATGGCGCTTCTCTGTTGCGAGTGGCCTGTAGGATTATGCCCCTATCCCGGTAATTAAAGAAGTGAGCTATAATGGCTCATGGCGGAGCCCACGGTCGGGGGAGGGGGCAACAACGCCCTGTGTGCCCTTTCAATGTAAATAAATTTGGATAATCTCTTGGGAGCAAGGACCTGAGTGATCCAATCTTCCAGGAACAGTTCCGTCGAGGGGTCTTCCTCACGTTCCGGGAAGCCCACGATTCTCAGGTTATTTCTTCTTGACCGCCCCTCCTGGTCATCTGCTTGGTCGAGTGTGGTCACTCTTTTTTGTAGGTCTGTGATCGTCTCCCTCATGGATCGGACTTCCGCTGGAGGACTTCAACATGTCTGTTTCTAGTGGACTGGATCGCCACCATGATATCTGCCAAAGAAGGATCTTGCATTGCTGAGTTTATGTCCTCCTCTCCTTGTTCCCCTGCATTCGCTGCCTGACAGACCGGTTCCTGGGGGCAGGGTTGCGTATAATTTAATATCTTATTTGCCTGCACTCAGTTACCCTTGTCTTTCACCATGGTGACGTGATGTTTTACGCGTGATTTCGGGTCTTTGTACAGTCCCACACTGGATCGGGCCACCCCTCCCTCTCCCTCTCCCTCTTAGTGCTTCAAGTGCCTGCTGGACCTCACGTGGGTGTTCCCTATACCTCAAGCTCATTCAGTTTCTACCCTAGGCCCCCACTTCTCCAATATTGCTCTGGTGTAGGATTCCGCCAGCCACCAATCCTCCAGGCCACACTCTCCCGGGGTCCAGGAGACAATAATCCCCCTCCCTTTCGTCGTGTTCTGTGCACTCCAGTAATGTTCCTCACCCACTGGCTATCCACTATAACTTCAACCAGGGAGGCAGTCTCCGGTTTTCCCGGGGTAGCAGGCTTCAAGCTTCTTCTGTGATGGTCTCTCACGGAGCTCATCTGCCTGCACTTTCCTCAATATTACGCCTCGCTCTCAGCCCATTATCGTGCCCTGTTAGCGTTCTCTTGAGTTGGACATATACAGGAAGTCCCAACGGCGTCTGGCAGTCTAATCTGAGTTGTCTCTTATTTCACGTATGCCGCGGGTGCGTCGCTGTACTCAATTAGATATTGCCTCGCCATTCATGTGTAGGCTCCTAGTCTTCTGCATCAATGCTTATTCACTTCACAAGGCCGGGCTGGGCAGGGCCGCAAGCTGAGTCACCCGCACTTGCATGTCACCCCGGCTCATCGGCACACACTGCTGCTCTATCGCCCAATCAGTCTCTGTGCTCCCAGCAATTCCTAGGACTGGAGCCCGGCCGCTCCGCTTGCCACCAGGTGGGTTCTCCGCACTGCGGAGCCCACCTCAGACTTTCTTAACAGCGCCCGGTCGTCCCTGCATCAGCCGCCACCCTCCCAGACTTGATCGGAGCAGCCTCAGGCCTCGACCTGCTCCCGGGGTGCCGTCGGATCCGGAATCGGCCCGATCCCCTGTTTGTGTTCACAGCCAGGGCCGTGGCTTCCAGGCAGGGTGGGGCTCAGTTTCCCAGCAGAGCCACCGGAACTCGCCGTCTCTCCTCTGTCGGCCTTTCGCCTGTATTCACTTTGCCCAAGATGGCGCCGCCGCCGCTTCGGATTGTGAATCAGTTTTTGGTCGTCCGGTATCAAGGGTAGCTAATTCCCCGTTTCTGGCCTGCCCGGACTGCACTACTCCGATAGGACACCTCTTGTGGGCTTGGTGTAGGATCTACACCGCAGGATTCTGCCGGATCTCCTGTCGCTAGCGGGAGCGAAGAAGATCACGTCTATTTGGCCATCTTACCAGGCCACGCCCCCCATCTCTGTTGGAATTAACATAAAACATATTTGACAGTAATGGCTTTATGATAGGTAAAGCTTTATGGGGTTCCTTAAGGTGAGAGAGCACTTTATTGCCTAGAGGGCCACTGACCGCGTGAAGTCAATGTAGTGTCAATGGGCTGTTCACATGGTTAAAGGTTGGGTGTATTGCTGTCGGGCACCTTTGGCCCATCCACACATTTGAGGTACCGGTTTTCTAGGGAAATATGTGGAAATGCAGGCTAAGACATTTGCTATTGGCTGGAAGTTCCTGATTTTTCTGTCACATAAACATGGGTAAATTGTGTTTTTGTCCCGTACGTTTCCTATTTGCTAGGAATTTAGTGTAGGAAAACACTGTGGGAGCTTTAGAAGCCACACCGCCCTGCAGTCCCCTGGGTCTCTAGTTTTCAGAAGAACCCAAGGTTGGTAGGATTCCATGAGTACCGGGTGACACAGGCCCAAATACTGCAGCTACCTCCCATGGACAAGGTGAGGATATTCTGTGATTTTTGCCAACGTTTGACATTTGCAGGGCATTCTGAGTAACAAGTAGTGTGATCCATGCAAGACAAACTACCCTGGGTTTCTCTGTGTGTCTAGTTTTCAGAAGTATCTGGCCTTGCTAGTCTTCGCTAGATTCCAGGCAACCCCAGGTCGCACTACTGCAGTTACACACATCCCCGAAACGATTGAAATTCAAATGAAAACATGATATTTCCTTGTTGCAATATGAAGTTTTTCTTGCCGCATGTGTGAGGCCTGCTCTCACAAGTGCACTTCTGGTCTTAATTGGTAAAAATGTGGGAACAAAGGGTGGCAGGTCTTTTTTAACTCGGGGTCTGATAGATTTGAGAAAATATGTTATTTTAAACAAGGTTTCGTGTTTGCAGGGCATTCTCTTTCAGAACAAGTATTGTGATCTATTCAAGCCACTACACTCTGGACTTCTTCTGAGGGCCACCTCCACAGAATGACTGAAAATCAAAGAAAAAATCTTGATGTTTCCATTTTGCATTTTGGGGCCTTTACTGTCTCTGGTGATAGATACAAACAGTTAAGTGAAGTGCCAATTTTATAAGGTGAAGTGGAGGAAATCACAGTGGTTGAACTTTTGTCAGATTGCAGAACTTTCCTTCACAGAAATCTGAGAAAAACCTTGATGTTTCCACTTTGCGTGTTTGACCCTTTAATGCTGTGGCCGATACCCTGCAGATTCCAGAGCTTTTCCTCACAAAAATGTGAGGAAAACCTGTGATTTTAGCCAAAGTTTGGCATTTGCAGGGCATTCAGAGTAAGAAAATGTAGTGAAATCTACGCAAATTACTCTGGATCAGGTATCTAGTTTTCAATTATTTCTGGGACTGGTAGGTTACCTTGAGTGCTGGCCAAACCACAGCTACCCCAATCCCAATATTGGCTCTTTACGCCCTGAGACTGGGGCTGGAATAATTAATGATTACAGCTTTGCTGAGGAGCTAGGTACTCTGTTTTTCATATATTTTGTGCACGTGGGTTGGCTCCCCCTGACTCCTCCAAAACTTACCTTGCACTAACTTTACATTATAATATTGGCAGGAGTAAGATAAGTGATTGCAATGGAAGAGTGGGTAAGATATGAAGAGGAGGATGAACTCTACTATGATGGACAGCAGGAGACTGTCTTAGAGGACAATATTGTTGACGCTCTGGATGCATCGGTCCAGCAGTCTGTCAACAGGGCGATTGAAAGTACGGTCCCTAACACTGTGCAGCAAGCCTTGGCAGCAGCGCTGAAACCTATTAACAAGCAGTTGGAAAGCTCTGCAAAGCGCCACGGGTTTCAAAACCCTCTTGAACCCCACAATGACGCCCCCGCAGGCGTCATTGTGGGGCGTATGTCGAAGTCGGGGCCATGGCCCCATGCAGGCGCATTAGCTAATTTGCCACAGGCGAATGCAGAGGAACATGGTTATTCCACACCATCTGCCACTGAAGATGGAAAAGTAAAACGCAAACAAAAAGTGTATGTAGATACCGACACTACTGACAAGGAGGCTCCCCCTAAGAAGAAGTCTAGAAAGGCAGTCATGATAGTGCCCGATATGACACCTCAAAATCCCAACACCCCTTTCACCTTTAACCCGACAGACATCGTTCATCCCCAGTCATCCGATTGGGCTTTGGCCCCTGAAGTGGCAGACTACTTACACGACAACCTTAGGAAAGGCTTTGATAAGGAGGTGCGCAACAGGTTGTGTTCCGAGTGTCCTCGGCCGGATATCCCGGACAAGGTGACAGAGACACCTGATATTGATGCTGGTCTCTTGACCTTCCTCAAGAAGTTCGCGAAGGACCCCAAAAAGGGTATTGACCGCACCGGACGGGGCTGCCAGGACAAACTTCTGGATGTGGCAGGACCCTTGGCCAAGATCCTAGAGATGGCCCTTGTGGCAAAGGAATAAGCCAATCCTGTGGATCCAGAAATTCTGGCAGGCTGGACACAGAGAGCAATATGCCTCCTAGGGAATGCAAATTGTGCCATCTCTACGGAGAGACGCAAATCGCTGTTAATGAGGATGGACTCGAATCTGACAGAATTAGCCTAGGCCGAACCTGGTCCCCTTGCAGAGGGCAATCTTTTTGGTGAGAGATTTGTGAAGGATGTTTCATAGTATGTAGGTACTTTTACGTCGCTAGACAAGGCTCAGTCAGGAATCAAATGAGTGTTTCAGGCTGGCCTTTTTAACAGGCAGAGGATGCTCGCCAAGCCGTCAGTACTACCAAGGTCCTCCCAGAGCAGACTATGGACGCGGTAGAGGCGACTGGGATTCTACCAGAGGCGGAACCTTTTACCCTACACGACAAAGGTTCAACAAACGTCGATTCAACAGAGGTGGCCACAGAGCAGGATTTCAGGCTCAAAATCCTACAGGTAAGAGTAACAGAAATATCTCATTTACCCTTGGGGGGTCGTACCCAGTTCTTCATACACAATTGGAGAGAATTGTCACAGGATGCATGGGTTATACAGACTATTCAGGGTTTTCACCTAGAATTCTACCAAACCCTGTCCCCCAAAAAATACATTACGGGACAGTCGAACATTGTCGCAGATTGGAATTCCAGGTATCTAAAGGATTACAGCGACTGGCAACTCCAACCTCAACTGTTCCAATGGCTACAGACAGTGTGGGGTCCTTGCAAGATAGATCTCTTTGCATCCAGACTGAACCGGCAACTGCAGACGTTCTTCAGCTGGAGGCCGGACCCATTAGCGAGAGCGACAGACGCCTTCTCCCAGAATTGGTCAATGAATCTGAATTATGCTTTTCCCTCTTTCATCCTAATCCCCAGAGTGATGACCCAGATAACTAGACAGCAAGCGGAGGTGATTTTGGTGACCCCCCTGTGGAAGTCGCAGCCCCGGTTCCCGATATTATTTGAGATGATTTGCGACTTCCCCAGGATGCTCCCTTAGTCTCAGACGGTGCTCCAGGGCCCTCACGGAGAACTGCATCCGATGGTGACATCGGGGCAGTTGTCCCTGATGGCATGGAGGCTTTTTGGCAACAATAGGAAATGCCAGGAATTTTGGACAAGGCTTCCGAATTCATTAAACAAGCCTGGGCCCCTTCCACACGGAAGAGATATTCCTCAGCTTGGAAATGCTGGGTACGTTGGTGGTTGAATGGCACGTGGATCCCGTGGGGGCAGAGTTATCCCATATTGTATATTTCCTGTCCGATAAAGCCTCAGAAGGTTTAGCATATCGATCAGTAGATAATTTTAGATCAGTCATATCCACAGGACATACAGAAGTGGATGTAAAACCAGTAGGTATGCACCCAGTGGTGTGTAAGTTACTTAAGGGAATTAGAGTGGCTAACCCTCCAAAACCGAAATATTTATGTTTGTGGGATGTATCACTGGTCATAACTCTTTTTGACAAATGGCAGAGTAATGCTTTGTTATCCAGGAAGCTGCTATCAGCTAAATTAGCTATGCTTTTGTGTTTATCTGCCTGCAGACGTTCTTCAGACGTGAAAGCTCTAGACATTACAGGTAGAGTATTCACTCCGGAAGGAGTTTCTTTTAACATTACTGGCAGGACAAAAACTTTGTCGCGTAGCTGCTTTCCCCAACAATGATAAGTTGTGCGTAGTGCAATGCCTTAAAGCATAGGAAGAATGTACACGGTCCTTGCGACCAGAGGGTTCAACACAATTATTGATTGCTTTGCAAAAACCGTTCAAGCCTGTATCTGCAGCTACAATAGCCAGATGGTTAAAGTCTGTTATGAAAGAAGCTGGTATTGATACCCAGGTATTTGGAGTGCATTCTGTACGTGGTGCCATGGCACCCAAAACTTTTATGTTGGGTTCAACTATTCAAGACATTATGAAATCTGTGGATTGGTCATCTTAGTCTATGTTTAAGCAAACCGGTGGGTGATATAACTACTGTGGTGTTTGATAAGCGTTAAACGAGCAATAATCCGAAGCCTTTCAATTTGCTAGCATTCACACCAAGAATTTTCAATTCTATTAAGGACACGGAGGCGAGGATTATCCCACCCGGTTGTATTTCAATGTTTTCTTACAATAAGTACCCACCCGTATGTAGTTGTACTCTATTCAACAGAGATTACGGGTTAATCGGTTTCTTTTATTCCAGGTTCAGAAAAGAAAGCAGAATAATCGTTCTTCTGGTTGAAGAGGTTGGATGAAGTCCCAGTTCTTGGTTAAAGTTCTTCCACGTTTGAGGATACATTGGTGGATTTTCGAAATAATGTTCGCACTTGGACTAATGGTTTCGAGCAAAGAAAGAGGCTCATGGGAAGGAGATGGTGACTCTTATAGGGTCTGATGGGACATGATTGGTAGAAGGAGCACCCTGGGAAATGTAGTTTATGAAACGTTTTTTCATTGGCTGCTGTGATTTGAAAGTAAGGAAAGAGAAGCAATAATCCTCGCCTCCGTGTCCTTAATAGAATTGAAAATTCTTGGTGCGAATGCTAGCAAATTTTTTATTTACTCGTGGTTATTTCGACTTCCTTTCACCACAAACTGCAAGTAGATAGAAACAGCAAAAATACAAAATATTGACTACCACTTAGAAAATTGTAATAACTGTGGTGAAAGATATATATGCATATTTTTTTACCAATTGTTCCTGAAACCTGGGAGGAGGGTGATCTTAGCACAGCAAATATTTTGTTAATATCATTGTAGAAAGAAAAACCACACACTTCCTTCCATAACATTTCCCCCAATTTTCTTATTAAAAATGTTACCACGTTGTGGCCTTCCAGGGGAAGCCACAGACCCAAGATAACGTTTGAATCCCAAATATGTGTGAACAAAGGACATAAATTAGGCCTGGATATGTACTGGGAAAAGAAAAAATGTTCTAAGAAAAAAAAAAGTTATGAAGGCCCAAGTGCCTACTGAACTAAAAATGTGAAAACATAACTAAACAACTAGGGAGTCGGAGAGGATTAGTAATCTTAGCAGTCTGGTGGATGCTAAAAAATTTGAGCAGACTGCCAAAGGTTAACCATAACCTGCTTTATGAACTCTAATGTGCACAGGTAAATGTGGAGAAGACAGAATGAAATCATAGGGGTTCGATTAGCTGAGATGTTAAAATAAGAAATGGACATTATCATTTAATATAAGATGAATGCATTGACATTAGTAGGTTTCTACACAGTTAGGACAGCAATATGGTATATAAAGATTTCATGGAAATACTATCTACGAGTTTGGTACCTTATTCAGTGCTTAATTTGTAACAGATAAATGTCGGGCCCAAAGTTTTGCCGAGAAGCCTACGGCCAATGCTATAGAAGGTTGGGGTATGGATTACCAAAGCTGCGAAGTCTTAAATCCACCTCATGCCTCTTTCATGCACCACCAGACACTCCCTGCCTTTTATCTCACTCTTGCAGGTTCTTTTTCTTCCATACTTTCTCAGTTTTTCCGTCGTTCTCTTCCTCCTCCCTTCTTCCATTTGTGTTTTTCTCGCTCTTGCTCTGGATTAAAGTCTGCTGAGGATCAATAAGTGCCATTTCCCCAAAATAATTGCTGGTAGTCCCCACCTTCAACCACCAGCTCCTATTAAGCACCGTAATAGGTGAATATTTTAAAGTAGCACAGTTATGCTATATGTATACAAGGTTAAATAAGAGATCATGGTCGTGGCCTGGCAGTGCATGGGTGAGCAGTAGATTCATGTAACTATGCTCCAGCCAGGCCTGTAGAGAAAATTAAAGCGCTGACTAGATACCACACTGAAGGAAGAGGGATGACCCCAGGTGGCAGATGGCAACTGGGGATGCGCAGCAATCTCACATAACTCCCCAGTGTGAAGAAAGCGGATGCACTGCTTTGCTGAGTGAGCTGTACACATTAAATGGAGGAAAAGAGGAGTATAGCAGATGAGATGTATGGGGCTATTGGTGACATAGGAACACCCTGAGGATCGAGGAAGCAGAGGGAGCTTCAGCAGTGTGAGCAGTAAAAGTTTAGACTAACAGACCAGAGGCTGGTGTTGCGAACAACCAGGGAAGAAGAAGTGTACAGGAGGAAAGAGAGCAAAATGCAGACTTTGGGTCAATTCTAGAGTCATGCTAAACTTTGATCATTCCTACACACAGTAATAATCAACTACTGGAGGGGAGAAACAAGCAGTCAAACCGCTGCCCTGACAAACTATGAGATGGGCAACAGGTTGCCACTTTGTGAAGTGACTTCTGAGGCTGACTGTGACCCCGTGTCTCGCACAGAGGTATGAAAAACACATCTTGAGGAAGAACTGAGCAACCAGACCACAGTCTCCGCGAACCTGGAGTCCGTTAGTAGTTCGGCTGGTCACCAACTTGGGCCGGCACACAAACCTCACCCGGCAGCTCTTGTGGGAGCATAATAAAGAAGTGATTAAAGGACGCTGAAAGAGCCAAGCAAACTCAGGGAGAAGCCCCTCTAAAGTATGTGAGGTGCAGTGCAGCAAATAAGGGACACGTACACAGCTGGTTGGTAGGGGGGGACAAGAGTGCTCAGACTGTGTTTGGCCCTCACACATTGACAATGTGTGTGGTGGGCAAGGAGGAGAAAGGCTAGCTGTTCAAGACTACTACAATGTAAAGCTCCAACTTCAAGTGGCGATGCTCCCTCCTCTCGTCAGCTGACGGACAAGGAGAAGTCGTAGCGTTCTTTGGTTTCTTCTTCTTATGTTTAGAGTTGCCTGAGTGGCTCGACGACTTGGAGTGCAACAATGACCTTGAGCTCTGTGACAGCTCCCGGGACCTTCCTCTCGACTGCGACCTGGATCGTCGCTGTGTCGCACGTCAAGCCGTAAGAAGCTTGAGGGATCGCTCTCAAGGCCTTCGGGTGCATCGCATGGCAGCTGGGACAGGTCTTCGGGTTGTGGTCCCGCTTGAGTCAAACAAGGTGCGGATCCATCACAGACATCTGCCGATGGCAGGTACCGCATGGCTTGAAGCCGGCCTTTCTAGATGAGGTATTCCTGCCATACCAGTAGGATATTCTCAAAAGGGATTGACAAAATGCAGAAAAAACGTAGTCAAAAAATAACTAAGGGGTAGCTCTTCCCGGATCTGCGATGGCTGGCGGGGAAAGAAAAAGACTGACGTTAGCACACCTGGGTGGCACCTACATAGACACCACAAACATAATTTCCAGCGTGGACGCCGCTAACAACGCAATGCGGAGTCGAACGACGCCACATACCGGCGCGCAGGGGTACTGCTCACAAAAAATTCCCAGTTCCAGTCTGATGCCTGGGAATAATTCTAAGGTAAAGAATCTAAGGCTAGAAGTCTATATCAGATGGCACCAGTCAAGCTAACAGTACCCTTGAAAGCTATACAAAATAGAGAGCCTATGTAGAGTGGGAAAGAAATTTGGAACACTGCAGTTGCATTGGGTCAGTGGTGGTGACTAGGTCAGCATAAGATCAGAACACACAAACTCTGCTAAAGTGCCTGAGGAGTCACTGGGTATCAAAGATATCAGTGGCAGCGGTTTTAAGACAGTCCTCTCAAGAATGAAGAAAATCCTATTACTTGTCACCTGGAGCTACAAAGGAGTGTTCTGCAAGGCAGTGAAAATCCTCCCTTGCCAGAAAGCTTTGGCATGCCTTGCTACAGATTACACTTACATTTGAAGGAAACGAGGCAGGCAGAGGCTGAGATGTTTACTGTGAGATGTTAGAATGGATAGATATGGAGGAGTATAGGTGATCCTGAAGTACAGCTCATGTACTGATGAATACCTGAGAATTAATAATGGTAACAGCAGCCAGACAAGAGGCAGCTGGATAGCCTAAGAATGTCAATTTCCTTGAGGTGTGAGACGGTGCTGGAACACCTCTAAACCAAATTAGGCAGTAATACACCAATGGTTAAAAAGACAGGAAACAATGGCAGGAGGGGGCCGTTGGTTCACAACCGATTGATAATGTCTTTCTCCAAAAAACAGAAATACAAAAAGAAGCTCTAGATACCTCTTTAGTGTTTATCAGCAGACAAACATCCAAGCAAAGCAGTTAATTAAGAGTACATGGGCAGTGTTTCTTAACCCCTTCGATGCTCATGACGGCCCCCGGCCGTCACGAGTCACGGTGGGGGTGTGCGCACGACGGCCGGGGGCCGTCCGAACCACGCCCAAGAATGGAATGTCCAGCACCGCGGCGGAATTCGCGCCGCAGCCAAGGTGTTAAGACATATTTATTTATTTAATTTGTAAGGCGCATCAGCTACCCAAAAAGGGTTTCCCGGCGCCATGCAAATGGAGACCAGATAGTAAAAAACATAAAGCAGGATCTGATTAGACGACGTGGAAGAAACAGTAGATAAAAGATTGAATGAACAAGAACAGATATGTGCGAAGTTGGTGCTCCTTGAATAAGAGAATTACATTAAAACCAAAGCCGTAATTGCTCCCAATGCAACAATATTTACATGCTAGATATGCCTTAGGGTGAAAATCATCAACATACAAAAGTACATATAGGATCGCTTGCAAAGCATCTGGAACCAGTTGATGCACCCACTATCAGGCTTTATCATATAGACGGGGTGGCTACATCCGCTTTCAGCAAATAAGCACACATGACTACTTAAAAGGGTGCACTTCTTTGAGAAAAAGTAAATGTTTACAATACTATTGTGCTTGGCTGATCAACTAACCTACAATGGTAACAGAATTCAGTTCCTCAAAGATTTGTCAGAAAGCAAAGAATTTCTACCGGGTTAAGGACACATCAGGAAGAAACAATATATTTTTTATCAGTGGGGAGATTAATTCATATTGTGCTTTACATGGAAAAGAAAAAGATTTGTAACAAGGAATATTACCAAGAAGTGATGCAAAGAACTTCGGAGACACAAAGAACAAAGAATAACTTGGCAAACAGTTCAGCATAGGACAAAGGAGAGAGGGAGAAACACTCCAATAAAATCATCCTGAATGCCAAAGAAGACATGCTGCAACACTTGAATGTCAGCTACACTTGGGAAGTATAGGAATTTGATATTAAAGAACAGCGAATTACCCAGACTAGTGAAATAATGGCATTATTTTGGTTGAGAGCCATGATAAGGACTATGCCTCAGGAGGCGGGAGGGTGAGTGGCCAGGTTGAGGTTGCAGCGTATGGGAATCACTAGACTTATTCAAACCGCTGAACATTTGGTGACAATTTGAGTAAGGTCCTAGAAGTGGAATGGTTTAAAGTGAACACATATGTGGATATGCTCAATGGAGAGATGTGAGGGGCTCAGAGACAGTGTTTGATTTGCTTCTGATCTGTATTTTAATGGGGACAACAGAAGACTGTGGAAGGCATAGCCGAGTTCTAGTTGATTTGTGTATGTGCTGGGTTTGTCAATCTAGGGACCAAGAAGGCAAACAAGTTTATGGAACATTTATGAGAATCATTAACATGAAGATCACAGGTCTTAATGCCGCAGCTAGGCAGATGGGAGTCGTAAAACTACTGAGAGACGGCGGAGCTGATATGTGCCTCCTCCAAGAGACATATTGTGTGAAAAATAACTTGGGGGGGAAAAAAAATCACGAATACTGGTTTCTGCAACAGTTTTTACAATGAGATCCAAGAGTCAAGAGTTTGCCATTCTCTGCAAGGGTTTTCACAGGCAGATATTCTTAGTGGAAACAGATAAGAAAGGGCGATAACTCATTTTGGTCATATAAGGGGTCACAAGAAAATACACTGTGGCATTGACACAGAAAAAGCAGGACTCCATTTAAGAAGTACTTAGGTGGAAGTGATTATTGGGGAGATTTAAAGATTGTAATGGGTGGGGTGAAGACAGAACACAAGCTAGAACAGATGGTGCAGGCTATCTGAGCTGATGTCACTGGGCTGGGGAGACACTTTATGTGGAAGGAGAATCATTATAAAACCATTGATTACACAAACTGCTCAGCTTTCAATGGACTTATGCACAACTTGTAGCAACATTTTTACAGTGTTTTGTGGGACAGGTTGGGGGATACAAGCTAAAAGCATAGCACAATATTAGACCACTGTCCACCTGATGCATTTGATGGTCAAGTTGGATATTGATTTCATGTGTGAGGTCATGAGCTGTCATGGAAGTGGCATTTGATATGGTTTACACAGCTTACCATGACTGTGCAATTTCAGTGTTTTTTGTAACCATAGGGGGCATGAATGTTTAAGTCAATTTATGTTTTATGAACACATGTTAATTTCATCTGCCAAAAATATATCCATAGTTTACCTTTAACTAACTTTCTAAGTCAATAATTCTTATTTTATGATCTACTGCACACATCCACACCCCACTCAAACCAACTGCACAGTCTTTGGCTGTATGCAGCATACTATGGTCACAGCTTCTGGCCTGTGATAACACCCTGCATCAACTGCTGTCCCACCCAAACCAACTGGCCATGATGATATGGTCACGCCATGTGCCAAGAATCATACCACTAACCAGCTGTCCCAGGTCGCCGGCATTGTGCAGCAACCTGTGTGCACAGGGCTGGGCCAGATCCTAGATCATGCATCTTAACCCAGGCTCTATCCCACCAAACCAGCAGTGCACAACCATTACGCCGTAACCTGTATTTTCCCCCTTTTTATCAGCCACAGAGACCATGACAATCCATTGTGGGCCTGGATTCAAGGCTCTATATTTGAGGATCTGGGCATATATTCAACCATGAATTTGAGGATTTACATTGAGGAATGCAGGTGTGAATCCAGTGACGAAAATGGGTGCAGAATCTTCCCTCTGAAACACCACCACATTCTCCCTGGGGCCAAGGGATGCTCCTCCCGCCCCTTATGTGTGCCCTGGAACATTTGTCCAGGATGCAGGCTTCAGTCCATCATTTCCTGTAATGGCACCTGCAACAAAACTTTTTGCAGTTCCTCAAAGGAGCTAAGGGTCTGCATTGAACCAATATGGAAAATGTCTCTCACCCAATAAAATTCCTTTATTTTTTGCAAGATGACAACCTAAATATAACCATACGTATAAAATCTTCTGACCTTCCTTGACCCATGTTTTAATAGTTTTTTTGCAAAATAAAATCTGGATCTGGCTGCTTCACCTCCTCCAAGCTTCGTGCAAATCTGTCCAGCATTTCTTTGCTGTAGGTGCCACAGTTTTACCTATTGTAATTGACAGGTGGTTAGAACATTCACCACCTTTCAACCCCCATATGTTTCTTTACACAGAAAACATTGGATTTTGTTTAGTGGTTATGGTTAGAGTAAGGCATGGTGATAAAGAGATAATGTATAGTAGGGTGTACTATTTAAGGTTATGGTAGGAGTAAGGGTTAGGTTTAAGATGGGGGTACAATTTAGGAGCAGGATTTGTATTTGAGTAGGCAGGCAGTGGTGTAAGGGAATGTGTTATGTTTAGAGTAAAAGTAAAGTTATTGTTAGGATTAGGGTTACAGTTAGGGAAACGTATGGGGTTATGGTTAAATCATGTTTAAAATGGTTGAAATGGTTAGAGTAATGGACAATTTAAAGGATATTGTAAGAAGAAGGCTCTGAAAGATAGCACAGAAAATATCATTGAGTGGTTTCCAAAAAAGGGAAGTGACAACACAGTGTAAGGAAAAAACTGTAATGGTTAAGCAGAGAGTAACAGGTTAAGGGTCAATGTATGTCTATGTATGATTCACAAACATAAAGGAAAGAACTAGAAGTTTTTGTAATTTCCGGAGACATACATATCAGCCACAAAGTTCATACTCTATTTTTTATTTACTTTGCTTCTATTCTGGTTTTACATACAACCACAAACTGAGGACACTGCAATAAAAATAACAATCTTAGCTTTAACCAATATGGCAGTCATGTAAGATGCTCTTATGCTTAATCCACTTTTATCCATCCTTGTTGCCAATTTGAAGGCTTTTCTTTCTTCATCACAACAATAATATAATTGTATAACTTTAGTTTTGTATCAATTTTCCCTTTTTGCACACTTGCTGGCAGCAACAGTGCTGAATGGTGATGGAGACATGAGCACTGTTGTCTCTTCTCCTTTTTCTCCTTCTCCATTTCCTGTCTTTCTTACCTTGGATTGACTCTGTGTTGTTCCTGATATGGTGGTGTAATATTCCTTTTCAAGGATACGTCTGCCTGCCTCCCAGTATGTCGGTATCATCAGCCTTCTTGCTGGTTAATTTTTTTGGGGTGTAGGGGGAGAAGGGTTCTGACTTGCCCTTCCTTCACAGTCATGTTTGGGGACTGGTAGGAGCAGGAGGTGTGGGTGTTTGATATAACATGTGATTTTGGTTCCACCTCTGGGGCTGCCTTGGGCACAAATTAGGAGTGCCTCTGCTCTCCTTCCAATGGTTGTGTAAATTACCCCCTGTAAATGTTTTTCGATTTTGACCATGCTTCCTACATTACCTGGAGAAATCTTGCACCTTAGGCAGCCTTCTGTCAAATATATCTTCTTCTAGCCGAGCAGCTGTTGGATACTTCAGTCACCTTTACTGGCCAGTGAGCATGTGTGGGGGGTATCTGTGGAGCAGCAAGGGTTTTTGAGAGTGGTCAAATAATGCAGGTGCTTTGTGAGTTGAGCTCGGGTACATTGGAGTCCCCATGCAGGGACAAAGTCATATTTTTGACTGACTGTGAATATTGTGGGGACACGGGTGTTTTGAAGTGGAGGGTGAAAATGGACTAGTCTGAAGGGCGAGGACAGGTTGGGGGCCACAAGTCACTGATCTTCTAGTCTGCAACGGGAGGTTCTTCTATTGTTCTGCTGGCTTTCTCATCTTGCAGTCCCTTCTCTTTCTCTGCATTTTCCACAGGGGTTACATTCTCTCCTCCAGTTCATTCTTTACGCAACGTGGGCACACTTGGGCGTCTGCCATGCTACCCATAATTATTTCTGGAGTTGAATCGTGCCTCGCTCTGCTTCCTGGCCTTGCACCTCTGAGGGTTTTGATCTGCCTCCTGCATGCTGCATAACTTACCCTTCAGCTTGCACAGGCATTAGAGCTCACAGCAGCAAATAGCTGGCTAAGAAGCTTGAGTACAGTGGCAATTATGTAGTCCACAATGACGATGATTGTGGTGACAGTTGATGTTCTGGATGACTATCTCTGAATTACCTAGTCACGGCAGAGGAGCTTTCTGGATTCAGGCCAGTCTAATTCTGTGCCCTGCAATCTGCTTACTAGTGCCTGCTTTTTGATTTGCACCAGATTTTTAAACCTCTCTACATTCTTTGCAGGGGTTTTTGGATGCTGTGGTATGCTATCACATTTCCAACTAGGGCCAATGGACTGAGAGAACTTGTGAGGGGGATGATCAGTTAGCAAGTCAGCAAGGTACCGGGGAAAAGGTGCACAAGGAACTGATGTCGGACTGAGGACAAGAAGAGCTTTTGGGACAGTCTTCACTCAGTTGTATGTTGCCAAGGGAGAACAGAAAACCTTTGACATCCTTGTCTTGTAATGATCCAAAAAAGTTGCAATTTTTATACAGCATGTGTCATCCAATGACTTGACCGGTTTGAGCTTTTCCTTGTGGATGTATGTGACTGCTATTGTGGGTTTGCTGTTGAGTGCCCTCCGTGGGGAGCTGTCTATGGACAGCCCATGCCCAATATAGGAAGAGCGGTGATGGGCTGGATTTGTTATTTTTAATTAGGTTACAGTCCAAAGGTGCTTCTTGGAAGGTGGTGGTAGTGGCAAGCGAAGATGAACAGGTTTCCTTGTATTCCTTTTTAGCTTTGAAGTTTAACCTTTTTTGTCCTGCCTTTTCTTTTTCTGCTGCTCGTCAGACATTCCATCTCAACCCATGAACCTCCACCTCAGAAAGCTGCTCTTGGTATTACATTTCTTAGAACCTAATATCTGAAAATGATCTTGTTACTCCCTAGATTGGAGAGGGGTGGTGCACTTCAACTATTAATGGTCTTTGAAAAAGCTTAGCATGTTTTTAGTATTCAGTGTAGGTGGAAGAAGGGAAAATGGAGGGTTGAGACCATGGGCTGGAGATATTAAGGGGCATAACCAGATACAGATGGATCTTCCTTATACTCAGTCCCTACTGCAATGTGTCCCTCTTCCTTCTTGCTCTGTCCTCTCTCTCTTCTAACACCCTCCCACAAAGGCCAAATTCATAGTGTACTGTATATGACCAGAGCTCCCTCTCTTCCCTTCTCCTTTTTCAAGGGCGTGTGGTTTGCTCTTAGTGACTAAGCTCCGATGGACCCCAGCTTTAAGCACTACGTACAACTAGGCATTCAGGTGCCCTGAGAGTTGCTTACCCATCCCCATGGTCTCCTCTACTAGCCTCCTGAGGTGCAGAGATACTCAAATCCAAACTGGCAGCAAGAGCTTACCCTAAAAAGTTGATTAAGGACTCTTTCAAAAGGGTGAGATACTTCAACAGGGACAGCATGTTTGAAACAAAAAGCAAACAACCTGAGGACAAATTAGTATGTGTCACTAGACATTCTAATATGGATGGGAAGATCAGACAAATTGTTAATGCCCAATGGCATCTGTTGAATGTCAACAGTGATGAAAACAGACTGGTAAGTTCCATATTTGCTTTTAGAAGGAACAAGAATCTCCGCAACCTGTTGGTAAATGCAAAACCTCGAGAAAATGCTCACTCGAGTCAAAGGTCCATTATGGGAAATGATCCCATCAAGGGCAACCACAAATGTGGCACATGTCCACCCTGTGCCAATGCAATAGTGGATGACTCAGTTAACATAGGTGAAAGAACTGTCCACCTTAAAGAGATGACCAACTGCCGAACGTCAAATATTGTTCATCTTATTATATGCCCTTGTAAATTCAGGTAAATCGGTGAAATAGGCCGTGAAGGACAAGTTACTTACCTTCGGTAACGATATATCTGTAAGAAACATTAGTAGTGATAGATTCCTTACCTTAGAATATCCCCAGGCGTCAGACTGGATCCGGAAAGTTTTCGTCAGCAGTACCCCTGCGCGTCGGTAGGTGGCGTCGTGCGGCTCCGTGTCCGTCGTTGGCGTCGTGGTTGCCGAGATGACGTCGCGGGCGCTACTTAGACACCGCCCATGCGGGCTGACGTCAGTTCTGTACATGACTTTTCGCGCCAGGAACGCAGAGCCATGCAAGATACTGACCACTGGTGCATTGAAACTAGGGCCCTGAAAGGGATGACCTTAACCCTAGAAATCAGTTCGCAGAACGGGGAGGATGGGTGGGGCGGTAAGGAATCTATCACTACTAATGTTTCTTACAGATATATCGTTACCAAAGGTAAGTAACTTGTCCATCTGAAAGAAACACATAGTGATAGATTCCTTACCTTAGAATAGATACCCCAGCAATACCAACCCCAGTGGTGGGTCTGCGAACTAAGATCACACCAGAAAGTCACGGAGAACAGAACGGCCAAAGAAGCCGTCTCTCTGGACTTGGCTGTCTAGGCAATAATGCTTGGTAAACGTGTGCAGCGAGGCCCACGTGGCTGCCTGACAGATGTCTTGCAGGGGGACACCACGTCCCAATGCAGTAGTGGCTGCAGTAGCTCTGGTGGAATGAGCACGCAGCCCCACCGGAGGTTCTTTTTAGCCAAAGAGTAACAGGCTTTGATACATAAGACAACCCAGCGGGAGATGGTTCTCTTATGGACCGCCCGACCTTTCTTGGTGCCAACGTAGCCAACAAAAAGCTGGTCGTCCACCCGGAACTGCTGTGTGCGGTTGAGATAAAAAGAGAGCGCACGTTTTGGGTCCAGACGGTGGAGCCGCTCTTTCTCTCTGGAAGGATGCTGAGGCGGAAAGAAGGTGGGCAAGGTAATAGTCTGCCCAATGTGAAAGGCCGTAACCACTTTTGGCAAAAAGGAAGGACGGGGCCTGAGCACAACCTTGTCCGGATGGACTGAAAGGAAAGGAGGCTTACAAGAAAGCTCACTCACCCGCCTGGCGGAAGTGATGGCCACCAGAAGGCAGTCTTTAATGTCAAAAGACGAAGAGGACAGTTGTGAAGGGGCTCAAAGGGAGCGCACATCAAGTATGTCAGAACCAGATTCAAGTCCCACTGAGGCATCACGAAAGGAATAGGAGGAAAAAGGTGTGTAATGCCTTTGAGAAATCTATTTACAACAGGGGACTTGAAAAGAGAGGGCTGATCAGGGAGCCTGAGAAAGGCCGAAATAGCAGAAAGGTAGCCCTTGATAGTGCCCAAAGCAGAGCCCTGCTGGGCCAAAGAAAGAAGGAACAGTAGTACTTCAGAAAGAGGGGCAGAAAGGGGATCCACAGCCTTTGCTGTGCACCATGCCACAAATGTGTTCCACCTGCAGGCGTATACCCCTTTAGTAGAGGGACGCCTGGCTGCCAGAATAACGTCACAAACTTCAGGAGGCAAGTCGAAGGGAATCAACTGCCGCCGCTCAATCTCCACGCAAAGAGGTGGAGGCTGGACAGGTTCGGGTGGAGGACCGTCCCCTGCTGCTGCGACAGAAGATCCTCCCGAAGAGGCAGTCTGATCGGAGGATCGATGCTCATACTGAGTAGCTCGGGATACCATACTCTTCGAGCCCAGTCCGGAGCCACAAGAATGACTTGGGCCCGGTCACGCCTGATATTCTTCAGGACTCTGGGCAGAAGTGGTATAGGCGGAAAGGCGTACAACAGACCGCAACTCCACTCGTGACGAAAAGCGTCGCCAACCGAGTGCCGCCTTGGAAATTCCAACGCGCCGAACTGATGACATTGCGCGTTTTCTTCGGTGGCGAATAGATCTAACCAAGGCTCTCCCTACTGCTGAAAGAGACCTTGCACCACCTCCGAGTGAAGACGCCATTCGTGATCGAGCATGCACCTGCGGCTGAGTTCGTCCGCCCTGGCGTTCAGAGAACCTGCCAGGTGTTGAACCACCAGGGACATGCCCTGATGTTCCAGCCATGTCCAAAGACGCAGAGCCTCCTGACAGAGGGTCCACAACCCCACCCCGCCTTGTTTGTTGCAGTACCACATGGCGGTGGTGTTGTCTGTGAACACCTGCACTACCCTCCCTTTGACAGAGGGAAAGAATGCCTTTAGTGCAAGCCTGATCGCCCGCAGCTCCAAAAGGTTGATATGGAGCCGGGACTCCGCCGGAGACCAGAGGCCTCTGATCTCCGCCTCTCCCATGTGGCCGCCCCATCCCAGGAGGGACGCATCCGTCACCACTGTAAACTCCGGTTGGGGAGGGGAGAGGGATCTGCCGTCGACCCAATGCCGGTTCGTGAGCCACCACTGCAACTGTTGTGCAGTGCCCTCCGAGATCTGGACGTGATTGGACAGGTTCCCCTGATGCTGCGCCCACTGGAACTTCAGGTCCCACTGCAGAGCCTGCATATGCCATCTGGCATGATTGACCAGCAGGATGCAGGAGGCCATGAGGCCCAGCAGCCTCAGAGTCACTCTGACCGAAACCCGGGACAAGGGCTGAAAGATGGGAATCAGAGCCCGAATATCCCGGACTCGCTGTTCGGAAGGATAGACCCGAAACTGCGCCGTGTCCAGAATCGCTCCGAAAAAGAGGAGCTTCTGGGAGGGAATCAGATGCGACTTCGGCACGTTGATGGAGAACCCCAGCAAGTGCAGGAGGTCGGCCGTAGTCTGGAGGTGGGAGACGACTGTCTGGGGCGAGCCCGCCTTCAACAACCAATCGTCGAGATAGGGGAAGACTGAGACCCCTGATCTGCGCAGATGAGCTGCGACCACCGCCATCACCTTGGTGAACACCCGAGGGCGCTGGTAAGGCCAAAGGGGAGCACGGTGAACTGAAAGTGCTCGTGGCCTACGGTGAACCGTAGGTAACGCCGGTGGGCTCGCAGGACGGGGATGTGGAAATAGGCGTCCTGCAAGTCCAGCGCCACCATCCAGTCTTGTGGGTCGAGAGCAGACAAGACCTGAGCTAGAGTGAGCATCTTGAACTTCTCTTTGCGGAGGAAGTGATTGACGTTCCGGAGGTCTAAGATAGGACGCAGGCCTTTGTCCTTCTTGGGCACCACAAAGTAGTGGGAATAACAACCACGACATACTTCGTGCGTCGGAACGCGCTCGATGGCCCCCTTGGCCAAGAGGGCCGCAACTTCCTGCTGAAGAAGCACCAAGTGATCCCCCGACATGCGGTGGTATTGAGGTGGCATGGCTGGGGGGGGTAGTCTCGAAGGGGAGGGAGTAGCCCCTCCGGACTATCTCTAAAACCCACCTGTCCCAAGTGATGGTGCGCCAGTGGGGGAGGTGATGGCGGAATCTGCCGCCCACTGGCGTTTGATGGGCCTGAAAGTTTGGACTAGGAAGGTTTGGAGGCAGTGGTGGCCGGGGTGGTGGTGGACTGACCCGCCCGCTGGCCCCTTTGTCCACCACGGCGGAACCCGCGTCCGCGCTGGGATGATTGCTGCGCCGGCCTGTGGCTCTGTTGCGAACGCTGCGGGGCGCCTCTTCCTGTGCCACGAAAGGAGCGAAAAGGGGAAGGCGGACTGCCGAGAGTCCCAAGGACTTGGCCGTAGCCCGTGAGTCCTTAAGCCTCTCCAACGCGCTGTCCGCTTTGTCGCCGAAGAGGCGACGGCCATCAAAGGGCATGTCCATAAGGGTGTTTTAAACATCCCCCGAAAATCCAGTGGTCCTCAACCAGGCGTGACGGCGAACCGCCACCGTCGTTGCAATCGATCTGCCCAGTGAGTCGACGGTGTCTGGGCCACAACGAATCATGAACTTTGCTGCGTCTCTCCCCTCCACAACAGCCTGGGACAGAGCAGGCCGGGCCTCCTCCGGACACTGGGGCAGCACGTTCGCCACCGTATCCCACAGAGAGTGGGAATAACGGCCCAAGAGGCATGCAGTTTTCACGGACCACTCCGCAGAGCTGGTGGAAGGAAAAATCTTCCCAAACTGATCCAGCTTCTTGGATTCCCTATCCGGTGGTGCGGAAGGGAAGGCGGTTGGGGAAGCAGAGGCTTGGGCAACCAAGCTCTCGGGAGTGGGGTGTTGGGAGAGGAAAATGGGGTCATCCAGAGCCGGGCGATGGCGTCAGGCCACGTTCCTATCCACAGGAGCCCCTGTGGTGGGCCTGGACCAAGTGCCCAAAAGAACGTCAGAGAGGGCTTTATTGAAAGGAAGCAGCAGCTCCGCAGAAGTAGCTGCTGGCTGAAGCACCTCTGTCAGGAGGTTAGTCCTGATGGCCACAGTAGGGAGCTCGATGTGTAGGGCCTCGGCCGCCCTACGCAACACCACTGCATAACTGGCGCCCTCCTCCGTAGCCACGGTAGGAGGAGACAGCATGCCAAGGTCTGGTGAGGTATCCAGACCACTGGCGTCCCCCAATTCCTCAGCCCAGTCCTGTTCAGGCAGGCTGCAGCAAGAGGGTCCTCAGACCCCTCCCAGTCCTCCCCTTGCTCCTCAGGCTGTTCAACAGGTCGAAAATAAGGAGCAGGGACATGGGGATAGAAATCCCCAAGCTGGGTCGAGAACGGCATCGATCGACGCCGGCTCGGCGCCGTGTCCACTTCGGGGCTGAAACTGAGGACGACGTCATCCCGAGGTGCGGGCGGCGTCAGGATCGGTGCCGGTGGAGTCGACGTCGGTGGAGGCGCAACAAGGTCAACCAGCGTCGACCGGGATCCAGGCCTGGATCCAAGGGTGTCCTGCGGTGCCGTGGCCGGAGCCGACAGCGACGCCGGAGGCGCCGGCGAGGAAACGCGAAGACACCCATGCGGGACCACGGGGCCCGAAGGCGCACCGGCGAGACCGACGGCCCAAAGAGGCGAGCCATGGCCGACAGGAACTCCTGTATCTGGGCCGGAGTCGCCGATGACCCCGGGAAGGGCGGGTAGTCGGGCGGCGACTCCATGGACTCCGCCGGAGCCGCGGGGGTGGCACCACCCATACCCTCAGGCGCGACCGGCGAGGGAAAGTCGGAGAACGATGGGTTTCTTTGACTTCTCGTGCTTCGTCTTACCTGACCCCGAGTGCGAAGACTTGGATCCCGAAGATCAATGATGATGACTCCGCGCACGGTCCCTCGACCTCCCTCTGGACCGGGACTTCGAATGGCGCGGAGCCGACTGCCGGGCTTCCAGCAACTTTCGGGACCGCTCCCGCAAAGTCTTCGGCGCCATGGCCCGGCAGTCGGAGCATGACTTGGGGTCGTGGTCGCGCCCCAGGCAGAAAAGACACACACGGTGCGGGTCCGTCACCGACATCATGCGGTGACAATCCCCGCAGGACTTGAAACCGGGCATCCTACTTCACCAGGAGTCGAAGACTCAAAGAAAAATAGAGACAAAAAGCCTCAAAAAGTCAGTCAAAAATTGACTGGGGGTTCCTGCTCTTCCCGGATCTGCGCTTGATGGCGCGGAAAAAGAAAGAACAGACGTCAGCGCGCGTGGGCGGCGTCTAAGTAGCGCCCGCGACGTCATCTCGGCGACCATGACGCCAACGACGGACGCGGAGCCGCACGACGCCACCTACCGACGCCCAGGGGTACTGCTGACAAAAACTTTCCAGATCCAGTCTGACGCCTGGGGATATTCGAAGGTAAGGAATCTATCACTATGTGTTTCTTTCAGATTGTACATTTAGAATCTGTGAGCACGAATCCAACATCCGTACGGGCAGACATACTGCCCCGTTAGTCCAACATTGGATGGAAATGAAACACTCTGAGTATAACCTTCGTTGGACAATCATTGAAAAAATCACCTAACAGAAAGGCCTGGACAATACCGCTACTCACAAGAAACAGGAGGTTTTTTGAATTTTTTTGCTCAACACTCACAAAAAGGGACTCAATCAACATACCCCATGGGAGACTGCTATTTGAGTCTTTTTGCTTTTCTGACTAGATATTGATGCTTTCTTCGCTCGCATTCTGCCTCCATTTGAGCGGACTGCATTTACGGGCCTGTCTTTTCATTGATGTCCACCTTACAGGACACACATTTACTCTATGTCCCCCTAGGCGGGCAATGGCCCTTTGTCTCTTTGCGGCCCTGTATTTTCCTTCAGGGACCACCCACGGTCTAGCAGTTGCTTTGACAATGGATATTTATACTGGTACCCATATGTCACCGTTATCGGGATTAGCCACCTGTAGCATAATCAGGGTTTAGCATCTCCAGCGAAGACCCTAATGATATTTAGGATACAGCGTTTTGGTCCCTTGGGGCATGTCTTTTATCGCTGATAGATCTCAGCCCTATCACCTTCGGAAGAACCAATTAGAACTTTCCCCAGCCAGCTATGTTCCACAATTGGTCTCTTTTTCATTTTAGAATCATTCTTGCAGACTTCTATTTCTCTTTGTGTGGCGCGCGGATACATTTATACCGTGGCTCCTGTTTTGAGCAGAGAGCTTCGATCGTATATCCTCAGCGTTGTTCACTCTTTCCAACATGGCCCCCACAGGAGCTTACCCTCTAGACTTACGTTCTCCCCGTGCGTCAGACGGGTCATGTGTTTCCCTGCGGCATTCTGGGAACTTCGGAACACATATTTCATAATACCAGGATTCAAATGGGTGGATACGAACATGGAGGACGCCACGATCCCCTTATCATAAGATTGTGATACTCCACCTTTGAAATCCGAGAGGTTAGGTTTGTGAGGGTTTTTTCCTGTTAGCGGTGGGTGCTCATATTCTTTTTACTGGGTTTTACCGACTCATGCTTTTTTCTGAGCGATGACACAACATTTCAGCTCAGAAGGTTGTAGACCATCTATCTGTCGGCGTTCCGCTGGTTGACACCCCCTTCCTGACAACATGCTCGTTTTGCTTAGTGTTGCTCTGGCCATTACATTGGCAGCACATGGACCTTATCTTAGAAGACTCAGGTATCTATTGATTGTAGACTGCGCTTTATTTGGTTGCATTGTTTTGCAGATGATGGGTTATTAAGGTTATAACCCGAAAACTATGAGAATCAACGCTCTGCACCCCTGGATCCTTTCAGACATATCAGTGAATGACTTCTTCCGCCTTTAATTCTCCTGATAACGGCATTGCCAGGTGGTGTCATCCTTCGTTTATGAAGGCATTGTAATTCTCTGTGAAATCTTGGTGTTTGTATACAACGGTCATTCTTTGACCGACACCAGCTGAGGTTTACTTCCTCTTCTTTTTGTATTTTTTTTTTTTTTAAATAACAGTGGTTGAAGGCTGCAACATAGCGTATTGCCTATATCCTCTATATATTAGACTCCAGAGAGGAACCCTGCTCCCATTTAAGGGCAGCCAGTCAGCAGCCAGGTATCTACTCTTTAAAAGAGACACCACTATATCTGTTGGAGAGGAGAGATTCTCTCTTTTGGGGATATAAGATACCCGATTCTCACTATAGATTATCTGAAGGAGACACGTCTTTATCTGATGACCACGTGTGCCTACATGGAGATTATCTTTCTGTCACAATTTCTTTTCTTGGAACTTTGGAGCACTGTAGAAATGGGTTATAAGGTTCTCTCTATTGTACTTCTCGAGTAATCCACATTTTTTATTTCTTTTCATCTTTATCATTTCTGGACACAGTGTCCGCTTGAGTCTAGGTATATACATAGATATTTATATTCTTATTATATTGTTTTGTACTTTTAGATTTCCCTCAGGATACTCCCCTGGTTACTCCCTCAGTGGAGTTACCTAGCGCCCTGAAGGTGTGACCTGGATTGTGGGTCTATACCGAAACGCACGTCGACGCATCATTTAGACAACAAGGCATGATTATCAGTAAACCCAATGGACAATATGCTGAATGACCATGTTGCTTGAAAGAAATTGATTATATATATATATATATGTATTAAATAGCCAAGGATTGTTAAATCTTTCATTTGTACAGCATTTATGGATTGAAAGTATCTACAGGCGATCGATGTCTTGTGGGTCTATGGTTTCTTTGATATATGAAAAGGTTTGTCCGTTGAATGAATGTGGTATGACTGGTATGGTTGATGAGCTGGTGGGAGTACCAGTGGGGGTTTTGTTACTGTTATCTCTGTGGGTTCAGTTATATCTTCACTGTATATTGATGGACTTATGTTATGCCCTGCAATGCGAAATGTATGAACATAAGGTTATTTATATGACTACAATAAATGATATATATTTTTGATAACATTTTGAATAAGAAAATCTTTTTTTATTTTTGTCTTAAGCACTGTTGAAAGTCTATGTATATACACCATGACTCCTAGATGACTTGATCAGCCTCTATCAAAACACAGCGAGATATTCCGCTAATTGATTCGATCAGGCAGTCTGTTTAGCTCTTTTGTGTATACTCCTGAAGTGAAAACAGAGGGGGGAGGGGCTGTAGAGGATCACAAGACTTTAAGGGTGAAGGGGTGTACCGAGGGGAAGGAGAAATGCTACCTGCTTGTGTCAAGGGAAAAGGAATGAGTCTGACAAGGAAAAATAAAAAGAGCTGCTGCAACAGCTGCAAGGCAGGAGATGGCGGGTCCGACAAGGTCCTGCTCAGGTAAAGAGTGAGGTGGTCAACTGTCTGATGTCAAAGCTCCTTCGACGGACGAAAGCTTGCTGCCTTACAATGTGGGATTGTTGATTAATAATATATACATACGATCTACTCTGTTTGGAAGATGAATGAATGAATGATGGGATCTGCCACTGTACAGGATAGATGGACTGATAGGCACACCACTGGATCAGAGTTCTGGCTTTGTTTTTCTATTACGGTTCAGTAATAAATTATTGTTTCATGTTTCTAACAATACAGAGTTGCATAAATTGTACGGATCCCTAAACTTTAACATCACTGAGAAAGTACACAACTGACAATAAGCTCACCATACAAAGAACTACTTTCCCAAAAGCTTAAATAAGAGTCTCCGCATATCCAACCAAACCTCTCCCTGGTGCCAAAATGAACCTAGTAAGTAGTAAGATGGAAGCTAATGAAAGGGGACTATCAGAGTGTGCAAAACGCAACAGCTCTAATTTTGGTGGGTCTTAGTGGACAAAATGTCTAGTCATCTAGTTCAAGCATCCAACAGAAAACATTGGACAAGAGACTCCTAACCACATGGTGCAGGAGCACATATGTGGCAGGGAGTCACTGCTCTTGTGGCAGCACCCTCTTTCAGGAAATAATATAGGAACTACCAATATACAACCAACCAAATGACTAGAATTGTATCCACGTTTTCATATCTACCAATGCATGTGGGCGGGCCTAGATTTAGAAGGATCAAGTCTCCAATAGGATCCATCACTGTAAATTAACTGCACATGCCAAACTGCTTAAAGTAACAGCTTCCCATATCCTTCTACATCTTGGAAATCAATGCGAACACTGCAGGCTACTGGTTACACCAAGGAAATATGCTGTATCCCACGGGGTAGATGGATCAGGGGTTGGGGGACTCGGGTTCAGCTAGCCAGCAGGAAAGATTTTTATGGCAAAACCCCAAGCCCCATTTAAAATTTTGAGCAGGTAGCATTTGCCAATGATTACACCTTTCCAGAACTGCATACATTTAGTCCCATCAGTCAGGTAAAATTGGTTTTGGCTTATCTGTTTCCCTAAAACCCATTAACGGTTGGAGGGCCAACAAGTAAAGAAAAACACCCTGAAAACAAATTAATATTGCCTTTGTACTTTTTCAACAAATATAGACAACATAAATGGGTTTTCTATACAACATAAGTTTATTAAAATATAATTTAATACTATACGCAGAAACTGGCCAGACAGATACATTTAGCAACAGTAAACATAGTTATTGAGGAGATTTTGAGCAATTAGGTATGCTATGCCTATGAAAACAGCCATTACAACATAAATTAACATCTAAACACTTAATCCAAATGTTTTTTCCTAAACCTGCAAATTAGTTGAAAAGTTGCTGTAATGTGTTCGTAATTTCACTGGCTAATGCTTACATTTTCCAAGAAAATGTGATTCATCACTCTCCAAACATTCAATGCGATACACCAGCAAAGCAAAAGTCTGGAAGTCTTGTTATTTTAGCTCTCTCCACTAAGTTAATTCTAGTTCAAGTTGTTCCTGTAGTCACTACTTTCATTTCGTGTGAGCATTTAGATTAATAAGGACAGTTACGTTAAGTGGGCATGTCTCAACAATAACATCTTTTCATTATTCCAATTCTTCTTAACACGTTTTATTAATTTCTAATCCAGTATTCATACACGACTGCACACTTGAGAGCTTTATTCTAAAAAAAGGTTCAGGCTTTGAAATGGAACATATGCATACAAATTCTGACCTGGGATTCATTCATGGAATTATTATACACTTTACCTATGAGTTTTGTTAGATGGGGCACTATTTAATAACACCCTCCTGTATTCTAACTTAAAGAATAACTTTGAGAATATTAAACTTGACTTCTCAGATGTTACATGAGCTTATGATTTCAGAAATAAATCTGCTTAACATTGTTAATCCAATGATATTTATATAATATCTTTAATTTATTATGTGATATTTCACATGAACAAAAAGTATAAATATTACGAGTTTATTTATTAATGTTTAAAACATACCCCAACCAGACATAAAACAATTGATGGGTACTTTTATCAGACATCAACTGGATAGAAAATTCAAGTGCAATGAAGAGTCTCTTTGATGCGCCAAGACCAAATACATTTCCATAAGTACTACGTTTTGGTTGAATGGAAAGTTTTGGCTTACACAAAATAAATATTCACGGCATTATTCCTAATGTAAAACCATTACTAAGCAAAATCACATCTGTGGTGTTAAGTAAAGAGTGGAAAATTGGAACAGGATCCAGAAAAAGACTTACACCTAAAAGTTCGGCCCCCTAAAAAAATGCTAAAGTAACCATTAAAAATATTTTCGTTTTTCCAGTTGCATCTTACATTCTTAAATCGTTTCCTGGAATTAATAACATGAACTAGCTAATTTTGCGCGAGACAAATTATGGGTTACCGAACAAAAAAATCATGTCACCCTTACCGTCATAGTAAAAATAACCATGCGTTTCTAGAATATATATTTTAAGCCAAAACTCAATAACTGCAAACACTAACATTGCAAAAAGCTAAATGTACAGTAGAAATTGAGGTGGTATTTTAAATCTATGCATCCCTGCACTGATTGCTTTGCACAGAGGTGTGCCTGGAAAATATTTAAACCTGTTTTTTGAAGTGTGAATTAAGATGTCTAAAGAAATCCCCTCGGGAAGTGGAAGACGGCGGGAAAACTGCTTGACAGAATTCGCAGACTCCTGAATCGTTCAGCTCGGACTCTACATATCCCGGGGCTAGTCGCAAGTCGTCGTCTTTGTCGGGATATGGCTTCCAGTAAGCCTGCAGGATAAAAGAGATCTTCATTACATGCGAATAACCATAAACTGTCACGTGTCAGAAAATAAACTTAACAGAGAAATATATCGCGCCAATGTATTGAGATATGCACCTCAAATATTTAGAGAGAGCAGGAGCATTCCAATACCAACAATGTATTTTGCAAATGGTGTTAATCTTAAGAAGCAAGAAGTCATCGAAGAAACAGTGCTCTGATTCTTCAGGTTACAGTTTTATACTCTTAAGACAGCAGTGGAATGGCCAATGACCAGTGCACACAGCCGCACATTTTACATTGAATTACCCACAACATCTTCCATGGAAGATTTTGTCTTTGTAAGTAATCCAAGCAAGATAACTGCTAAGGATGTGCTGTCACACCATTTTAGAAACTGGGCCGATGTCCTTGTCTCAAAAACTATCTCAGTTTCCATCTCTTGGAAGAGGGTGGCAAGTTCTTATTTTAACTTTGCAACAATGGGCTAGCTCCAGGCTCCCAAACAAACATCTCGGCACTAGCGTTATACCATGTGTAAATTACACCTATGCCTAATTTGCATATACACTTCCAGTTTCTTGAGTTATGTCCATAGAGGCCAACTAAAGTAAGAAGTACGTGGGCATGCCCAAGATTCACAGAAAGAGCTTTTTGGCCTCTTGCGTATGCCTAGAATTGGAAAGAAAAACTTAACATTTATCCTTGATGAAAAAAGTGCGATCATTCAATAAAGGATGTGTTGGTTTAATAAATAGTAAAGCACAATAGTACCCTCGCATTCACCACGGTGAAATTCCTCACTGGTGAGCACCGCCTCCGAATATGTTCATATGACATTGCTAAGTATTTTTTCATTGTTTATTTATTAAAATTCTTACTGCTAAAGTAGTGCTTACAATGCATGCCTTGTGTACATCACACACACACACACACACGCTCACAAACACACTAAAATCATGCGTATTTTACTCATGGTGGATGTAATTCTATGGGGGAAATTGCATTTTGTAAACCATCACTATTATATCAACGATGATATCAGCACCACATTCCTTCTTTGTTAATGAAGAGGAGCTCATTCACTAAACTGCCTCCACAGTAAAACTGGAGAGACTCGTTGTTCCAGTACAAAAGTACCCCTCTTTCGTGGGAAGGACAACCATTACGCATTTGAAAAACCTAAGCAAGCAGATCAGAGAGACAATGGAAATGTCCGATTATAATTATATTCAGGTCTTCCAATGATGACACTATCAATGCAGGATTGTCTGCACATTTAGGTGCATAAAGCCTTAGATTAATATCTATAGGTGAGCAAATACCAAAATGTATGTGGTGGAAATATTCGAAACCTCACTGCACAACAACTCTGACCACTTGCAAGGTGGGGATATTTGAAGAACCGAAAATAGTGTTTAAATATGTCAACAAGGCAACCACATTTTAGCATTTATCAGTTTTTTCACAAGAACATATTTCCTTTTTTATTGTATTTGCTTAAAAAAAGTCTTAATAAAAAAAGACCATCCTTCTCACTTCATTACCTGTATATAACAATGACTGCTAGCCTGACCCAAGACAGAAGAACTGCGAGACTGTTTACTTCTCTATTAAAAGCACTGCTATGGGGAAAATTGAATCGCATTTCACAGACTGCACAATTCCAGATGCCGCTGCACTCTGATTAACATTTTTTTTCTCAAAAGCAAAGCAAAAGTTCCATTTTGAGCACTTATTTTCCACTTAAACAATAATATTTATTTACAGTATTACAAGGCCACGGTGGCTTGCTTTCAGAGCTTTCTCATTCTGGTCAACACGTCTTCACCCAATTATGCTCTGCGATTTTAACCCGTCGTCTTAGGTGTAATTGCACCACCTCCCTCTTGCTAACAAAGAAGCTACTTGATATATGTAGCAGGCGACTGGTGCAAATTGCTTGAAGCCCGCTTAAACACTAGCACACATTTAAATAGCACCACAAAATTCTGAATGTAATTACTCGGACTTGCTACCCCACATTGCTAGAAGCTGGCAATTTTAATAACTGCAGTATGTCAACTGATACTCTCATTTGGAGAACAATGAAATATGTGTGAGGAATGAACGGTTATGAGGAATAACATCACGGTTTATTTTAAAAATAGCTATTTTTTTCAACCAAATGTTTATTTTTTTAATCTGAATAAGGATACACGTAAAGTGATAGTTGTGTATTCAACACTTAGTTTTTTTTTTAGGTGGGAGACTTTTTTTTTTTTTTTAATGATTCTCCCCCCCCCTATATATGAACTGGTAGTGTCATCACAGAATACAAAGATATGAAAATACATTTTGGATTTTTGTTATATGTACTGTCCAAAGGCATTAGACAAAGTAATGAAGAGAAGAACCCTAAAGTAATTTAAATGAAGACATTCATGATGCAACTAGAAAATATCTGTTCTACCCGTTTACTTCAGTTCATCAGAGTTCAGTAACGTAGTGGCTAGATGTTCAGTCATTTTAAATAACCTCCAGTGTTCTCCGTGATTAGATTATACACATTAGACCACTATTCCAACCTAAAGTGGGAAATGGTGCGTCCATTTAACCACAATGAAGAGCCAGTGCCACTAGAGGCCAGAATGACAGCTCGAAGAACAATAGCCACTGACAAATGTGGTGATCTGAAGGTCTCAAGCTCGAATCCCAGAAAGGCAGCCTCATCCAGTACCATAAATTGGGTAATAATATTTGTTACTTAGAACGCTTAAAAATGGCACAAGTGGTGTATGAAACACTATATTAAAAATGATTATTTTTAAAACGACAGGTATTTCTTTGGTACAGTTGGTACTTGGTACTGGAGATGGATTCAACACCCAAATGGTAAGATCAGCTATCAAGCGCACAATACCCTTCTTTACTTTTTTGTATTTCAAACCAAGATTTAACCCATTTCACAAAGTAAACTTTACATAAAATGTACTGCGAGCCGTGCAAGATGCTAGTTATCTGCATGTAAACTCGTTTTCGCAAATTCAAACAATAGCCTATGTAAGAGCTGTCAACTAAGAGACCATCTTCGTTTTAAATCAATGCATCATGATTTCCCATTCACTCCTTCATGCCTTCATCATAGAAATTCACATCCACAATTTACATAGACTGTCTCCCGCCTACCTTCGGCAAAATGTCTACTTGTATCTTGAAGAAAAGGAGATGCAACTATACACATCGTGGAAGCCGAATGTAAAAGGATTAATGGTAAAATAAAGCCAATTGACATTATCAACTATTACATGTATTTTTCGCAGAAGATAATCACGTTATAGACTGTAGAATAAGAACTTTCAGCAGGATTGCCACGACTGTCGTTAAAAGGTTGAGTATTTTTGCACCGCTACTGAAACATGAGCTTCGCATTTCAACAATTATCTTTCTGACAGCAGTAGAGAAAATCTTTGGTTTAAATTAAACAAGATGAAATTTAAAGTAAAATGCCTCGCGTGCAGGCTCCACTTTTACTGCCACTTGCACATACATTCATGTCTTTCTTCAGCCAGTCGTCTACTTAAATATCCATTTGTTATTTTACTGTAAAGCAAAACAGGCGATTACTGGCATTGCCCTAAATCGCCCTTGAATCATTCTAACACTGGAACGTTAAGGAGGTAAATAAATACGGATGATAAATGCATAATAGGCAAGTTTTTTTTTTATAATTAAGTTATTAAAGTTACCACCGTGGCCATGAAACGCTTGCTTTTTTTCTGGCAGAAGGCCATAAATATTTTTCTCGTTTTTTCAATTCCACAATTTAAAAAAAAAAAAACCACAAGGCAGTGTTTTTTATTAGGCAAGGGCTGTTCTGTCACACAAGACGAATGATACGGAGTCGTCGTCTGCAAGGAGCCGTTCCGTTTCTTTGCAACATGTCAATTAAGTAACCTTGCGCCCTGTGCCTTTTGACAGCTCAGCCACCAAATCCCTGGCTTTTTTGTGAAGCTGCATACTTCCCTCAAACTTGTAATCACATACCAGCTGTTTCCCTTGCCTCGCTAGAGAAAGCAAATGCACAATGCGGGGTGCCACCTACTGCAAAATGAATGCAGCGGCTAACTAGTAAAAGACCATGCGGGAAAGATAATGGCGAGGGAGAACCTAACAAGCAATTCTGCGGATGTGCTTCCCATCTCTGCAGGGCTCCAACTAGTAATGCAAGACAATGTTTAATTTGTTTCTGTAAATCAATCACAACTACAGCAGTGGGGAAGTGATGCGCAAAAAAGAATAAAAAACCGGGAGAGTGACAAAAAAACTCAACTGAAAGAAGATTTCAAGGAAAACATTCTTTCAATATATAATATATAACATAGCGAAAAGCCTGAACTCTTTCTTTTCTTTCAACTAACGATTTAGTGTGAAGTTTGAACGGCCACTTATTCCTACGCCTCGTGCGCGCGGACTATTTGAATTTAACAAAAAAATACATATCAGCATTAAGTGAAACTATTTATGTTACATTTTAATATTTTGCTAAGAACGTTATGTACTAGTTTTAGAGCAAACATTCAAATGAAAACGCGTACCTCAAAAAACAGTAAAAGTTTAGACTCCCAGTTATCACATTATTTATCCCCAATTATATGAATACACAAAATAAAAGGTGTTCTCCCATTCAGCAGTCAGCATAAACACCAATTTGTATATAAATGAATGTCCCACCTGTCACATCCATGGTCATATTTACAAAAAAATTATAGAAACCTGAAATTATAAAAAATACATAAAATATGTATTATTCCAAAATCACAGAAAATTCTTAAAAAAATATCTGAGGGGAACATAATGCTGCAATTGTTACAACGCAAAAACACAAAATGCACTAGTTAATGTAGATACCCAAAATTGCCTTCTCCAGTGCCTTACACACGAAATCTTAGGTGACATCACAATCTAAGGTATTAAGGTAAATATGGACTGCAACCAAATGCATTGTAATCAGTGCGCATTGGTCCAGTCAGATGAATATGGACCATAACGGCAAGTGGGTGAGATACTTGCTTTGCTGAGCTTCCAAATGTGGAGAAAGTTCACATTTGACGTCTGGTCAGACAAGCGTTAGCAAATAACAGCATTTTGTGCCCAATTCAAAATGAGGAAAATCTGATAGCATGGAGGAATTCTCTTGATTGTAATTTTAAGGTTTGGCATGGATTGAGGGCATGACTTGATCGATCTACCTGATAAAGCAAGTGAATTCAAACAATCTTGTAGGTTTCTGGAGTTTCACATAACCCTGCATTTAGTTTCCCAAAAAGCCAACAGATTTACTGTTGTCAAAAGGCATGAGGAATTGCATTTCCATGGTGGGAATGTGGAGGTAACATCGCAATACTTACTGATGGAGCAAGGGAAAGGGTTTCCCAGAAGGAAAAGTATTTTTTCTGAGCGAAAAAAATAGATGTATGTATTTGTGTCAATTTTACAAAGCTTGCCCTTCATCTACTAAAGGCCTGGAGGTCAAGTGACCTGCTGTGACCTACCCGTCATCACCCCAAGGCACAATTAATGCACCCAAGAGTCCTTCCATCACAAAAGGAATTTAAAGACTGCGAATCCCTCACAAAGAGGAACATTAGTGCTCCACAAAATCACACGCAGACGTGTGGTCACATTACCTGCTGGGACATACCCTAAAACCACACCAGCAACTCAATCAACACACACCTGAACCTTTCCACCACAAAAATGAATTAAAAAACCCCAATTCCTATTGCAGCAGCTAACCACACACTTTCACCACAACCACCTGCAGTATAGAAATTATGTGACTAGATATGACTTGCCTTATTGCAGCCACAGAAGCGCCAAGTCCTTCCCACCACAAAAGGATGCTTTAGAACTTCCAGCCCTTGAAAATATACTGTAGTTATCATGTTTCCCTGTAAATCTCAGAGTAGTATGTTCCTGTTTCCAGACCTTTCTATAAAATGTAGGTGGAACCACATGATATAATTATATTACTCGCTTAAGTATAAATTTGTCAAGTATGTTCTGCCAAAATTTAAAAATCCCATTAATTTTTGTATTTATCGCAGGGAACTTGGAGGTTCTAGAGTCCCACATTTTTCTAACAATCTAGTCCTTTACTTTCACTGGATAACTCATATCCTAGAAAAATTACATTTAAGAAACAATTTAATTTCTTGAAATTCCTATTGTATCCTGCTTCTCCTAGAGCAGTAACTATTTTATCAATGTGTTGTAAGGATTATGTTACTTACCCTGTAAGCATCTGTTTGTGGCATGTAGTGCTGTAGATTCACATGCTCTGCATACTCCTGCCATCTAGTGTTGGGTTCGGAGCTGCACAAGTTGTTTTTCTTTGAAGAATTATTCAAATAATTGTTTCAAGTCATAAGGTAGAGTGACTCCTCTCGGTGATACTGTGCATGGGCATTGACTCCTTTGTTAGATTGTTTTCCCACAGGAGGGTGAGAAAGGAGTGTAAAAAATGCATAAAAAATAGAGATGGCCATGCTATTATGTGAATACATGATAGAGATGTGTAAAACATTACTGCAACTGCCACAAGTGGCTGGGAAGGAAGGAGGGCACATGTGAATCTACAGAACTACATGCCACGAACAAATGCTTACAGGGCAAGTAACATAATCCGTTTGATAGCATGTGTGGCTGCAGATACACATGCTCTGCATAGACTGTAAAGTAGTCCCTCCTTTAAAGTAGTGGCTAACGTGTGGAAACTGCAGTAGATTGAAAGAGTCCGTAGCACTGTCTGACCTAATTTGGCTTGTTGGCGTGCAAAAACTCTCACACATTAGTGTTTAGTTAATGTGTATGGTGTAGACCATGTAGCTGCTTTACAAATATCAGCTATTGGAATATTTTCTAAAAAGGCCATAGTTGCTCCTTTTTTTCGAGTGGAATGTGCTCTAGGAGTTACAAGTAAAGGTCTCTTGGCTTTAATGTATCACGTTTGAATGCATTTTACTATCCACCTAGCTATACCTGATTTGAATAAAGGGTTGCCTTAATGAGGTGGAGAAAAAGCTACAAAGAGTCGTTTTGTTTTTCTGAAAGTTTTAGTTCTATCTATGTAGAACATGTGCGCTCTTTTAACATCCAAAGTATGAAGAGATCTTTCTGCAACAGAATCAGGGTTAGAGAAAAAAAACAGGAAGCTCAATAGATTGATTGAGGTAAAACTGGGAAACTACTTTAGGTAGGAATTTAGGATTAGTACGAAGAACCAGTTTGTCTTTTACGTATTTGACAAAAAGGTTCTTCTAAGGTTAATGTCTGGAGCTCACCAAAAACGCCTGAGGGAGGTAATGGCAACTTAAAACGCCACTTTCCATGAGAGAAATTGAAGAGAGCATGAATGCAAAGGCTCAAAAGGAGGACCCATGAGCCTTGTAAGTACAATATTTAAGTTCCAAGAGGGTGTTGGAGGAACACAAGGTGGAATAACTTGTTTAAGCCCTTCCATGAATGCTTTAATGACTGGAATCCTGAAGAGTGATAGACGCTGTCTATTTTGGATTTTTGTAGATGAAGCAAATAACAAATAATATCCTGTAGTGTGGCTTTGAGGGGATTTATTTGTTTAGGAAGACAATAATAAACAAAGTGTGTCCATTTTGCAGCATTAAAAGCTCTAGTTGTGGGTATGCGTGCTTTTTTAAGAATGTCCATCCATTCTGTTGGTAACTTTGGGACACCAAATTCTAAGACCTCAGGTGCCAGATCGCTAGGTTGAACATCTTGGGGTCTGGATGCCTGATTTGTCCGTTGTCCTGAGCGAGAAGGTCTGGCCTACTGGGGAGCTTCTAGTGTGGGACTAGTGAGAGATCTAGTAAGGTTGTGAACCTCAGTTGATGTGCCCAGGTGGGAGCTATAAGGATAATTTGTAATGATGTTTGCCTAAGTTTCCAAACCAGAAATGGAATGAGAGGGAGAGGAGGAAAAGCGTAGGTAAATATCCCTGACCAACTCATCCATAGTACGTTGCCCTTGGATAGCGGGTGGGGGAAACTGGAGGAGACGTTTTGGCATTCTGTGTTTTCGGCTGTGACGAATAAGCCTAATTGAGGAAATCCCCACTTTTAAAAGTATGGAAGTAGAACTTGTGGATTAAGTTCCTATCTGTGGATTTGCTGGTGGGTCCAGCCGAACAGGTCCGCAAGAATGTTGTCCATTCCCGGCAGATATTCCTCCAAGAGATCATTGTGATGGCGAAGAGCCCAATTCCATATGGTCTGAGCAAGGTGTGACAGTTGAGATGACCGTGTTCCCCCGTTTTTGTAAATAGCACATGGCTGTCATATTGTCAGTGCCGACTAGGACAACCTTGTGTGAGAGATGAGAAAGGAAAGCTTTCAGTGCTAGGGAAAACTGCCTGAAGTTCCAAGTTGTTGATGTGAAGGGATTGTTGTCTGGCATCCCACAGACCTTGTATTGATAGATGTTTGAGATGCGCACCAGGCCTGTTTGTGATGCGTCTGTGGTTAGGTCTCTTCTTAAAAAACCCAACGCCGATCCCTCAGAGTTGAAGAACTTCCGACCTATCTCCCTTCTCCCGCTCTGTCTAAAATCCTGGAGAAATTAATCAATGTTGAGCTGATGAAACACATTGAATCCCAGGAAATCCTTGACAGCTCTCAGAGCGGTTTTCGTGCCGGTCACAGCACCGAAACCGCCCTAGTAGCAGCCACTGACTGTATCCCCACGCAAGTTGACCAAGGCGGATCTGCGGTGCTGATTTTGCTCGACCTTTCGGCAGCATTCGATACCATCTCCCCAGTGCGCATGATCCAGCGACTGCGGGAAGCAGGAGTTACAGGAAGGGCCCTGCAGCTTCTCCACTCTTTCATGCATGGCAGAACTCACATCGTCAGTTGTGGAGGCTTTAGAGCAAAGGCCTTTGGCCTTCTCTATGGGGTCCCCCAGGGATCTTCGCTTAGCCCCACTCTTTTTAACCTCTATGTGACCCCTCTAGTGGAGTTGGTGAGATCTTTCGGTTTCCAGGTGCTCTCCTACGCGGATGACACACAAATCATTGTTTCCATAACAAATGATTTGCAATCGGTTGCCCGAAAGTTTAATCAATGTATGTCCAGCATTATATGCTGGATGAAGGACAATTCATTAAAGATCAATGCGGACAAAACCGAGGTGCTAGTTTTTGGACCACAGAATTCCATTTGGTCTCATGCATGGTGGCCTGCAGATTGCGGTCCCCTTCCTATACCGGTCAAAACTGCAAAAAATCTGGGGGTCATATTTGACGAGGGTCTGACCTTTGATGCCCAGGTTAGCAGTACAGTCAGCACCTGCTTCTACATCTTAAAAACCCTGAGGAACGTACTGCCGTATATTCCACCTGAACTGCATCGGCCTATTATCATCGAACTAGTCACCTCCCGGCTAGACTACTGCAACGCTCTGTACCTTAACATCAACACAGAATCCCTAAAGAAGCTTCAGGTGGTACAGAACGCTGCGGCAAGGCTGATTCTTAACGTCCCGAAGTATCAGTCAGTCAGGGAAGGAATTCGAGCTTTGCATTGGCTCCCCATTAGGAAGCACATTTCCTTCAAGGTCTTGAGTATGGTGTACAAGGCTATGCACAGCAAGGGCTCATCACACTTAAAAACCATGTTTCAGTGGTTCAATACGGGGAGGACCTTGAGATCCTCCTCTCAAAAAAAACTGGTTTCTCCCAGATTTCACAGGCCCAGATGGGGCAGTCGCTCCTTCTCTGTGGCAGCCGCCAAACTCTGGAACTTCTTGCCCCCTTCCATTTCCAAGGCGGACTCTCTTCCGGTCTTCAGGAAACTTTTGAAAACTTGGTTATTTGCCTCTTAGCTGGATGTTGGTACTACTTCCTCCTCCCCCGTTCGCTTAGGGCCTTGACACCCATGGGTGTAAGTGCGCTTTATAAATATTATCCTATCCTATTGTATAATGATTTGAGGCACTGGGTCCAAGAAAAGCCGCTCCTTCAATAGATTGTTGGCATTCCACTATTGCAGAGAACGGTGAGTGTGGCGGTCTATCAACACTAGATCCTGCAGATAACCCTGTGTTTGAGACCACTGGCGAGAGAGACACTGTTGCAGTGGGCGCATGTGTAGTCTTGCACGTGGAACCATGGCAATGCAAGACGCCATAATTCCCAGTAGACGCATGAGATCCCGAACTGTGAGAGTGTTGTTCAACTGGAAGTGAGATAGAGTTGTTTGAAAAAATTTTATCAGGGAAAATTTTGTATCAGAGCCAGATTAGGATATGCTAACCCCCTACTGTTTTTTGAGTGTTGCCCCTAAGGATGGCTGAATTTGAAGGGATTGAAGGTGAGGTTTGGGGATACTGATGGTGAACCCCAAGCTGTGTAGATCCACAGTCAACTAAATGTGTTGTTGACATTGGTGATGAGTGCTGCTTTGATGAGCTAGTCATCTAGCTATGGGAATACATGAACGTTTTGTCATATTAAGTGCGCTGTCACTACTGCCAAGCACTTTGTGAAGATGCAAGGAGCGGTTGTGACTCTAAACGGAAGAACTTTGAATTGGTATAGTTTTCCTGCTATGATGAACCTGAGGTATTTGCGATGAGCAATGTGTATGGGTATGTGAAAGTAAGTGTCCTTTCGGTCCAGTATAGCCATAAAGTCGCTCTGTTGTAGAAAGAGAATGACATCCTGTAGCGTGACCATGTGAAAATGTTCTTAGAGGATGAAATAATGGAGGGGCCTGAGATCTAAGATTGGTCTTAAGGACCCATCCTTTTTTAGTATGAGGAAATATAGGGAGTATACTCCTGTGCCCTGTTGGTGAATAGGGACTGGTTCTATTGCCCCTTTGAGGAGTAGGGCTCAGACTTCTTGTTTGAGAAGTGCTATGTGTTCCTGAGATAACCTGTGAGTGTGAGGTGGGATGTTGGGTGGCATGGTAACGAGCTCCAGACAATTACCATGTTGGATAATGGCTAGTACCCATTGGTCTGTGGTGATGGATTACCAGACTGGATGGAAAAACGGAAGTCCTCCACCGACAGGTATTGTGCGGTTGGGAGGGAAGGGTGAGGCAGTCACTGTTTGGTAGTGGAGGATGCTCCACGGGTGGAAGCACCTCTGCCTCTGCCCCTATTATTACCACCTTTAAAGGAGCCCCTGAAAAAAACCCTTGGAGAAGGCGTATTGGCCCTGCTTCTGTTGGGAAGTGAAACCTCTAGATGTATTAGTCTGCAAGGCGCCCATGGCCTTAGCTGTATCTGTATCTTTTTTCATTTTACCTAGGGTGGTATCCACCTGACGACCAAAGAGATATTACTTGTCAAAGGGCATATTAAGAACCGCTTGTTGCACTTCTGGCTTAAATCCGGAACACCTGAGCCAAGCGTGAAGCCTGAGGAGGACACTGGTGTTTATTCCTCGTGCAACCGTGTCTGTTGAATCTAAGGCAGATGTGATAGAGTTATTAGTGATGACTTGACCCTCTGCCACAATCTGCTGCCCCTTTTTACGATACTCTTCAGGCAGATGTTGTAACAACTGTTCCATCTCATCCCAGTGGGCCCAATCATAGCGCCCTAGGAGGGTCTGGGAGCTGACAACACGCTAGTGGTTAGCTGCTTGAGCCCCTAGTTGTTTGCCTGCTGCATCAATACGCTTTCTCTCTTTTTCAGGGGGTGGCGTATCTCCAGATGCTGGACTATTAGCTCTTTTACGAGCAGTGGTGGCAGCTATAGAGTCTGGTGGAACCTGACCGCGTATGAATAGAGGGTCTGATGGGGCTGGTTTATATTTTTTATCCACATGTGGGGTAATGACCCCAGCATGGATGGGTTCTTTGAAAATATCCTCAGCGTTGCGCAACATACCAGGGAGCATAGGTAAATTCTGCGTGTCCTTGTGTGTAGAAGATAGGGTGTCAAAAAGGAAATCTTCCTCTAAGGATTCTTTATGTAATTGGACACCATGGTAGGTAGTTGTCCTGGCAATAACCTGTTGGTGGGAACTAGCACCCTCTGGAGGGGAGGGTCTAGCTGGATATCATTATGAATCATGGGATCAGTATCATAAGTGTCCCATGGGTCTGGGTCTCCTAATGAGTCTCCCATGCCCCTAGTGTATGATCTAGGTGAACCTGGAGGTGTAGCATTTATGGAGATGCATGAGAGGAAGGAGGAGATGGTGGTGGTGGGGATGGTGGTGGCAGAGGAGGAGGTGGTGGTGGAAGAGGAGGTAGAGAATGCGGAGTAGGACTGGTAGCAGTGTCCTTTGACCTGTTGGTTTGTGGCAGAGGAATGTCCAAATCCTTCTCAAAAGTCAATTGTCTCTTTGGTGAAGGAGAGGCAACTCTTCCAGTTCCTTGTTGAATATGGATTTTCCTTTATCGAACATCCATAGGTTTGAGTATAGGTTCAACAGGAGACATGGAAACTGTGGAATGTTTTGAAATTTTCGTCTCCGATGATTTTGGAACCGAAGAGTTCTTCGAGGATTTAGGTACGGCAGGTTTTGGAACCGAAGATTGTGAAGCAGAAAGATGTTTCTTGGCTGGCACCAACACAGCAGCAGTCAGAGGCCGGGTCGGCTCTGAAGGTTTGGAGGACATCGATGTATGTGCCCGATCCGGTCGATACCAAGGATTTAACCTAGGTAGATAGTTTCGCCATGGCCAGATGGCAGTGGCGGTCAGGCGATCTCTAGTAATGGAAAGGGTGAAGATTTGGAAGTCTTTTTAGGTGGAGGGACAAGGTCAGGGTCGATAGTACTCACACGCTGCCCAAGTGGCAGGTTGTACTACAATCTTTCCTAAACGTCGAAGCCGGAAATCTCCATGATAGACAGGGGCTCTTCTTCTTCTTCCTCTGCAGCATGCTCTTTTCCAAAAATGTCAGGAGTGTCGTCTTTTGAGCGACAAGACATTTTCAGCAAGAGCGCCCTCCGATCCAAGAGAGTCTTTTTCGAGTGGGAAGACTTTCAGGCGTCACAATCGGTTTCAACATGATCGGGGGAAAGGCAGAAATTGCACACAAAATGTTGGTCTGTGTGCAGGTACGTGGCGTGACACTGGGGGCAAAATTGAAAAGGTATCAGTTCCATCAGGAACACATTTTCAGTGCCGACAATGCACGTGGAGGGTAGACCCGAGACAGGCATCGCCCCGAGCGGCAATATGTCGGTAACCGAACCGACAAATTTAAAGCGGTGCAGGAATGGAAAAGTGGGATCGAAAGAACTAGACACGATAGGACTGAAAAGTTGTACCGAGCGGTAGTCAAACATGGAGGAGAGGCACAACACGTCCGAACCCGATGGCGGAGAGAAATCAATCTAACTAAGGAGTCAATGCCCATGCGCAGTATCACCGAGAGAGGAGTTGCTCTACCCCGTGACTCGAAACAATTCTTCGAAGAAAAACAATTTCTACAACTCCGAACCCAACACAAAATGGCAGGAGTATGCAGAGCATGTGTATCTACAGCCACACATGCCATCGAACATATTCTTCCAGATCATCATCTGATGATGCATATTTAATCAACAAAGACAACTACACTTAAATCACACTAATTTTCAATTATTCTTGCTGAAAATACCCCAGGACTATTTGTATACTCCGTGCAAGTCATGCAAGGCCAAAATGAATTCTCCCGAGGATAAATGGATCAAATAATATGATTATGGTGTAACACTTTGTTTAAACAAGCATTGGTAATGCACCGGTTTCGCCTATGTAATTATTAAAGAGCTGTTTTCATCAATCATGCTTCAGGAGAAGGAAAGAGCTCCCTGACAGGTAACACAGGAGTGGAGAGGATGTGGCGCAGTGGCCAGAGCTGCTGGCTCGGGCGCAAGGGATCCTGGTTTGAGTCTCAGCTTCCCTTCGCAACATCCTGTGATTCTATGCAAATCACTTAATCTCTCCTTGTGATAAATTGTTGTACAAATATGCTGCAAGAGTAAAAGGCAAAACTTTATGAAAATATAGTTCCACCAAAGCGGATGGTAACAGTATTTCGGTGGCGGGAAACTGATAAGAGAATCAAGCATTAGTAAATTCAGAACAATATGCTACAGCCAATAGAAATGGAGGAAAGGTAAGTGGCACGCACAGGAACCAATGAGAAGGCAGGAAAGAGAGGAGGCGGGATGTAAAGTCCCTTTTAAGATTGTATTAAAAACAATAGATTTCTCAAGCACAGCGCAAGCGCTGTGCAGGCGAAATCTAATAATCTATTTACTATATCTAATATGTTCCTGTACTTTTTGTGTTAAACATTAATCCTGTGCTATGTGCATTGTGTACTGCATACATTTTGCAATGCAAATTAAAATTGTGAAACTCTAATACTATTCTCCAAGAATTATCTGGTTTCAAAACCAGATGAACAGGGGTGGTCAGTTTTGATGGACACAGAACCACTATTCCTTGGTGTTGTAATTCATTTATTATTTATTTAAGATCTTTGTGGGCTTCTGTATTATTGGTTATTGCTTCCGAACTTGTGGCCCATCTCTCAAAGGAATTAAGGGCCACAAGTACGACCATTTCCATTTGCGACTCGCAATTTGCGCATTTTAGTGATTTACAATTTGCGAATGAGTAGAAAAAGGAAATGTACTAATGTGTCTTAGACACATTTTGCGATTCCTAAAGGGGTCGCAAATGACCTGCCTCATCAATATTCACGAGGCAGGTCGCAATTTGCAACCCATTGGGAATGGGCACTAACACAGGGATGGTGGCCTGCTGGGGATAGCAGACCCCCATGCCTGCGTTTGCTTTTTAACTAAAGCAACTTTAAAAAAAAAATATGCAGCCCGTTTTCCTTTAAGGAATACGGGTGCGTTTCAAAAACAAAAATGAAATGCTTCAGTTTCATTTTTTAAGAGTAGGCAGTGGTCCGATGGACCACTGCCTGCTCTTAAAATATGTTTTTGCTGCCAATCACAAAAGGGGAAGGGATCCCCTGGGGACCTCTTTCCGTTTGTGCGTGGCTTACCACCTACTTGAAGTAAATAGTAAATTGCAATTGTTTTGCAACCGCATTCCGTTTGCAAAACAATCGTACATGCTCCTGCGACTCGCTATTAGAAAGGGACGCCCTTAGCACGCCCCTCCCTAAAAGCGACTCGGTAACAGGTTACCGACTCGCAAAATAGGGTTGATACATGCTACAACCCTTTTTAGTGGTCGCTAACGGCTCGAATCTCTATTTGCGACCACTAAAAACGGCCATACTTGTGGCCCTAAGTGGGGTGTTGCAACTTTATCCCATCCTGCTTGATTTTTGTATCTAACTGCAAGCCACATTTAGCAGCATACATGACTGAGGTGATAGATAGGAAATAGGGGGTAAAAACTCCCATTATAACATCCTCCCCTATTGGCGCCTCAATAATAACCTGTGGGTACCAATGCTCTTCCACAAGGATTAAATCATAAAAGTCAATTAATTGTACCCAAAATATCATTGAAATTGGTAGTTCAATATCCCCTCTTTGTAATTTTGCCTTGTATATTAAATCTGGTTTGTTTAAACACCCATTTGGCATTTCTACTTGTACACAGTCATTAGTTTCCTCCATAATCAGTAAGGATTTGAGATGGGCTACTGTTATTTCTACTGTATTTTCTAGTATGGCCACTGCTCTTGTTCCGTTCTTCAATAAAACTTTGTGATTGTGTGTTTTCTTGCTGCAGTTACTCTTTTATTCTGAAAGGGCGTCCGTTTCCTCTTCCCTTCTGATATGTTGATCCTTTATTGAGCCCTGGGAATACTGAGCACCTTTACTAAAATCTGTCGTCTTACCTCCATGGTCCTGTGAAGAATAAGAATAACATTCATCGAAGGATTGAGTTCTCTCTGGAGTTCGAATTTCTCTTCTATCTCTCAGATTAAATCATCCATGTTCTTCATCTTTATGACTAAATCATGGCTTTTTTTAAGTCCACCTTGGGATTTCGCATTGCCCCCTCCCCCCTCTCCGCCCCCCCCATTTCATCTCTAGCTTTCTTTCCTTTGGCGGAATCTGATTCTTTGCCATTGTTTTTAATTTAAATCAATGTGGTCTCACCTCGAATGTATGTCTCCCCATGGAGACATAGATGTATTTTAGGTAACTCCATCTCTTTCTGATCTGGTGGAGTTGCATTATATTTTTTACAATAGCCAATAAGGCTGCATCACATTTAATATTTCTAACTATCTCAGTAACTGTGTCTTTATTTCCTATAATTTTCATTCCTAAATCTACTGTATGTGAAGCTCTATGCTCCTCCTATATTTGTTTCAATACTTCTGGCAATGGGAGGCATACCATTTGTAGTCGTGAAAGAACAGCAAACACCCATACCTGAAATTGTTGCACAGTTGATATCACACCCATTGGCAAACACATTTAATATTCAATGTTTGTTCTATGGAGTAGAGTGAGGAAGCACCTCCTCTAACTGGTAAGTTTTCCTCGCTAACCAAAACAGTATTTCATTCTGTTTAGTTGGGAACTGTCCCGTTATAGCATTTATTGTCTTTGAGTTAATAGTTGTAGCTTGTGCAGACGTTTGCATAGCTCCCATCACCTCAGTACCTCAATTATATAATATATATTGCATTAGTTCTCTATATTTATTATTTCCTTACATATCTCTCTAGACTCTGCAATAGAGCGGTTGTCTGGCTCTGTAAATAGTTAACATTGGCCACGTTTGTCCTAGTATTTTTAGCAGTCTCAAACCACATGCAGGACCCTTCCCTAAAATAGTGTTAAATGCTCAATAAATGTTAAAGATACCTCAATACAAACAAATATTTCATATTGAGATGGAGGATCAATATTGACATACTTTGTTACTAGCCTTGTTGCATCTGCAGCTTCTAACTCAATCCAAGAATAAAACAGTTTAGTAGGACTTATTGGGTATAATCTGACCACTTGTACTACTTCTCCCCATTTAAAGCTTTTCCCGACACTGCAGTCAGTACCCCTATCCTGCGTTGGGGTAGGCAGTTTTCTAATATGATGTTGAGTGTTAAATATTGTCCTGCAAAAATATTGTATTCAGAATATCGACAACCACAACATCATGAATGTAAGTGTACATAGGTAAAAATAGTTATATTTATATTCCTAACTCCACTTCTATGTATCTGGAAGGTATATCCAGCTATATCCATACTTGCCTATGTACAAGTACCTTCATGACATTACATTATCAGTACTCTGGATACAAAATTATGTATTTTGTCACTCAATATCGTGACATACAGCTAGGCAGCCACTACTATAATCCTGCAAGGTGTGCACACTATTGTGGACCCCGGCAGCGAGTTGGTAGGTCTGCCGACATACTTGCCACGAGCAAGCGACACTAGGTAATCCCAAGTGCCAGGTCTGCCGAGAGTCGATGATGAGAATTACCGACCCTAAAAGGGTTGGTCATCCAATTACGATACCACACTATAGGTTTTAGGTTGGTTTATCAGGGACACATCACCAGACAACCACCCACCATGTAGATAGCTTTGATTTGTTTATACTGGTCCTGACGAATCGCTGTTAGATCTGTGGACTATTAGGCGATAAACATGTTAACCACTTGACAGTGCGCCAATCTTGAAACATTATTTCAGAAGTGCGCCACCCTATTTTTAATCAAGTTGGAAGCCCTACTGATTAAAATTGTTCTCTCTGGAACTTCCAATTCCTGTTTTAACAACCACTCGGTTCATTCACTTGCACTCCTTTCATCTACACACTTAGGTCCCTCACCCCCACGGCACCATACGGCAATTTGGAATAAAAGAACTCCGCCAAAGAGCCCCTCATAGGGGGCCCGTCAAGTATTGCAGCGCCGACCTGACGAGGAGCACGCCCTATGATGAAGCATGACACCCAGCCGGGTGTGTGAGGGCCCTAATTCCAACAGGGGGAATTCTCAGTTCCCCCTGTAATCTATGAGGACTTATGACCACCAAGCCCTCCTGTCCTCCCTAATCCAAGTTAGGAACTGCATACCTTCTTGCATCCACTATTGTGGTCATACCTGATGTGATCACTATTGCAACAATAATCAAAGTTATTAGGAGCTTGGGACTATTTTCGTTGATAAGAAGTTGCTCTCATTATAGAAAAGGTTGGAAACCCTGCTCTAAAGGCTTAGTGGGGTCATGCTTATCATACAGTTAGTCTTTATTTGCATGTAAATGCACGTCATCAGAAAGAACCCTGCCCCTTATGTCAAGCTCAACACTGGTGCTTTTATTCAACAACATCACCTTTCTCAAATGTTCAACTTGCCTAGGGACTTAAATATCCAGGACCTGAAAGACTCTAGCAAAAAACTAGGCCATAAGCAACACTTCACCAACCAAACCCAATCCAAAGGCACTATCCTCATTCTTATAACAGCCTTTCAAACCAATGCAAACCTCTGATACCGTTAACGTCACGAAACATCTTATCACCCCCTTCTCCCGCCACCACACCAAGGCTAACCTAAACAAGAAAAATAGACATATCACTGTTTTTAAGACCTCCCCATTAATGCTCTGTAAGAACTCACCAAGGTCTCCAATACCCACCAACCAACATCAGCCCTGTTCACAGCACATGCAGCACCACCCAAAAGATAAACATGAACATCTAAACACCATTAAAACATGTTCCTTCAAACCCAAACCTTGAGCACCCGGATTTTCTTGCTCCCTGCTCCAAACCAGTTTTTTGCCTGACCCCTGGTGCTTTTCTTTGGTCGGGAGGCATCCTTTGCAGCTCATCCACCACCAGCCAGCAAAACACTCTTACGGCTGCACCTATCTGGCCTCAGAGCCTCTTAACTTCTTCTTGAAGGGACCAGTGGGTCAGCGGAATCCAGGATCAGTCCACAGCTCCCCTAGGGGAACCATCCAGGGCCCATCAGCAGGTCCATTCCCCCAACTGTCCCCCAGCGGACATAAGAGGGCCCTGGAGAGACCAATAGTAGTCCTGGGAGAGTCAGCTAGAGTTAAAGTCATTCAGTCCATCCTTGCAGGGCATCAGGTGGCTTCTCCTTCCAGCCCGGAATAGTTCTGCCATTGTCCCTTGCATATCCAGGGTCTCCTCAACTGTCTCTCCCTTGTGCAGGGACTTTTAAGTGGGGGTTGAATGTTGTAGAGGTCAGGCACGCATTACCACTTCATCCCTCCACCCCTGTCTCAACCCTCCTGTACAGCATTCTGGGACACACCAAGATGGCAACTTCCAGTTGTCTGTGGAAAGAGCTCCACTGAAAGCTACGGCTCTTCCTCTTGATGACACAGCTGCATCTCACCAAAACTTCAAAGGCGAGTCCAACCTGTGTCTGCTTCAGAGGTCTGGCCTTTCTCCTTCATTACAATGGGCCTGTGCAGTGTGACCACCTAATTTACAGGTGCAGATTTGCCTCCCCCTTCCTTTCCCAGGTACTGCTTCAAGCACTTTCAATTGCTCTGTTTTTGGGATGTTCTTTGAACCCTCTGATGGGGAGCAGTGTATTTAACTTGCACAGTAGGAAGTATAAAGGACTGGGGAAACAAGCTACTTACCTGTACACTGTGGTTCTCCAGTACTGATATCTTTCATTGATTCACATGCTTGAATCTTCCCAGTCATCGAGGTGGGAGTCCCACAGTAATTTGAACTAGTAGTAGAAATGTTTCCATTTACATAGACTATAATAGCATTTTCCCACATAACCAAAGTTCAGCCAATCAGCGCAGAGCTTGCACCCTTTTCCTCTTGCCCAGTGGCTTTACACCTTGGTTTTCGAAGCATGAGTGAATAAAAGTACCCATGAGACATGAGAAACAAGCATTGGCATAGCCAATAGGTCTCGCCTTTGGGGCCTTATAAGTGTTTAGACAGAGCTATTGGCTTTGTTAACGTTTTTAATGTGTGTTGTAGAGCATTGTGAATGTTGTGCAGCATGTTTAAAAGTTATAATAAAAAAAGTGCTATAACCATTTTTGTCACCTTATATATAACCTAGAAAACATTATATACAACTGAAGTACCCTAATAAAAACCAGAATTAACACCAAAAATGTGTTCTAGTTTTTTTGTTTATGCAATGCTGTCAATTTTTCCCTGCCTGTTTTAATGCTTTTTTTGTTACAGTTTTTATTGTTAGGTGGAGGCAGTTCATCATAGTAACATAACATAACGTGTATTTGTAAAGCGCACTTTCACCCGCAAAGGGGCATCTTGGCGCTGAATAACAGACGTCAATTGGTTACCCAACTCAATAGTACTCATTTTCTCGACCTCAGAAAAGATGAAAGGCTAAGTGAATTTGCCGGGATTTGGACCTGTGACAATGAGGTCGAACACAGTCCCCTGCAGTGAGCACAAATACATGTAAAACCCGGGAAACATGGTGTAAGTTGAGGACAGTGCATGTGTGTATAGCACAGAGTAAGTGTAGAACACAGAATATACACCACACATGGAGCACATGGCAATATGTTGTAAAATATATGCACAGCAGAGTTCACAGTAGGGCCCTGTTGTGGTAATACATACTTAGAGCTTAGTGTACGCAAAGCGCGGGGTAGAAAGGGTGCATGTAAAACACAGGTAAGAGGGCGGTAGATGTACAGCACCGAGACCACAGAACAAGGCAGGCCACGAAACACAAGGTAGTAGTATATTGCACAGAAAACATGCCGAGCACAAAGCACGCACACACACACGACTGCCACACAGCACAGAGTACACGTACAGCATGCAAGGTCGATATGGAAGTCATTCAGGTGGTGGTAGCGCGTTTAAAAAGGGTGAAAAGACAGAGAAACATCTGAGTACACGTAAATCAAGTACCAGTAGAAGAGAGTACACAGAGTTAAGCACACAATACAAGGTAAACGCGGAGCACGTGCTACACGTACGACACTGAGGACACAGAATGGGTGAAGGAATGAGTGGGCGTGGAGTAAGTTAGTATGATGGGGAGAAAGGGATGAGTGGATCTTAGTGGAAGAGAGCTGGGGATGAATGAGGGCAAGAAGGGGTGATTGATGGCTGGTGGAACAGCGAATGGAGAGTAAAGAGGGTGAAGGTGAGTGAAGGAATGGGCGTGGCTATGAAGGATGTGGGGAGGTGGTAAAGGAGGAGATGAGGAATGAGGGAGGCGAAGTAGGGTGGTGAGGATGGGGCGGGTAGTAAAATGAGGGGGTAAATGCACGAGGGGAGGGGTGTGGAGGTGAGATGGGGACCCAGTGAGGGTTGTGGAGGCAAGATAGGACTCAAGCAAAGAATTGGAGTGTCGGGGGCAAATGAGTATGGGAGGGCAGCGAAAGGGAGGGAGGGAATGTGTGGAAGGGAGTTAGAATAAATTTTCAGGGTGAGGGGTAAAAGGGTAGTGCAGTGTGGTTTCGTAGAAGCGACGTGGGAGGGGAAGTTAGGGATTGTGAAGTGGGCGAGGAAAGCATCTACGGCTGTGGGGGTGAGAGAGAACTTAGGTGGATAGAGGGAAGCCGAGGGGGGCAAGGCAGAGCCGAGAAAGGAATTTGTGAGCGGAAGTAAAGACTGAGTTAACATGAGTGGGCAGGGGGGGTGAGGGGAAGGCGTATGGGGGCATTAATTGAAGATGTAAAGGGAAATCAAACCGAGAAAAGAGGTGGAAGTAAGAGAATACAGATGTGAAACTGCTGGAGAAGGTGGAGAGGCTGCGGGGGTGGAAGGAGAGGAGGGAGGCATGGTCAGAAAGGAGAGGTGGGGAGTGAAAAAAACAAGCGCGGCCGCTAAACTGAAAGCAACCGCGCTGTGTTTAATGATCCACGACAAAGAATGCAGCTGGCACCCTGCGCGCCGCTGCTCGCTCCCGACAGCTGGATGCCGTGGGAGTGAGGTGGGGAGTGAAAAAAACAAGCGCGGCCGCTAAACTGAAATCGACCGTGCTGTGTTTAATGATCCACGACGAGGAATGCAGCTGGCAACCTGCGCGCCGCTGCTCGCTCCCGACAGCTGGATGCCGTGGGAGTGAACATTTACAGAAAAGGTGGGACATGCACCCGCCTTTGGCCAATTGCGTGCTTTCATTTTTGAAAGCCACACGCAAAGGCCATTAGAATGTGTGGAAGTTGAAAAACCACACGGACAAGTTTCGAGAAAGTCTGAAGTGATTCCAAGAGGCCTCCCCATAGGGCAGCGCATGCGCGCTGCGCTAGGCTCGACCTAAAAAAAATCAATGAGGTGCGCGACTGAAGAGCAGGTGGGGAGGGGGGGTCACAAGTGAATTTATGAAATATATCAATACTGGAGAACCACAGTTTACAAGTAAGTAACTTGTTTTTTCTCCAGTATTGAATCTTTTATAGATTTATATGCTTTAATCTGCTTGAATCTGAATAGCTAGCAGTAGATCATTAAGAAGACCAGTGAAATAGCAAGTCTGTATGCAGAGGCGGGTAATAGATATATATATATTCATATATTCACAATGCCAAGTATCAAATAATAAACTTTATGAAGAAATACAAACAAGCTCACCTTATTGAAACAGGTTTTGAAGCACTTCTTGAATCACCACTACATCCTTATTGCTGGCAGCATCCAGACAATAATGTCTGGTAAATGTATGTCTGTTAGACCATGTGGCTGCTCTGCATGTGTCCGGAAAGGTACTTCTGCGAAGAAAACAGCTGAGGTTGCCACAATTCTGGTAGAGTGGGAGCACACCTTGGATGTAAGTGGTCTTCCCGCTTTTTCATGACAAAGAGCAATAGCCGCAGATACCCATCTTGCTATAGTTGCTCTTGACACTGGTTGACCTTTTGTGGGAGGAGCAAATGCAACTAGGAGTTGGTCAGATTTTCTGAAGGACTTAGTTCTCTACAAATAACACTTGAGACATCTCTTAATATGAAGAGTGTGGAGCGATCTTTTCACCTCATTGATGGATTCTGACAAAACGACTAGTTGAGGTGAAAATCCGTAGGTACCTTGGGTATGAATCGGGGATTAGTACGCAGGATGACTCTTTTTATTTTGAAATTCAGATATGGCTTCTGCACTGTAAAAGCTTGCATCTCTCCAACAGGTCTGGCAGATGTAAGTGCTAGCAAAAGTGCTGTTTTCCATTTAAGGTGTTTGATGTCAGCTTTATGGACACGTTCAAAGGGTCCTCTCATTAACTGTGTTAATACTGTATTCAACTGCCAAGAAATTGGTGGTTTTCATATCGGTGGAAAAGCTTGAAATAGCCCCTTTAAGAATTCCTTTATTAACTTGATAGACCATAGGGACTTCTTATTGCGAGAGTGTCTATATCTGGAAATCGCTGCTAGATGTACTCGAATCGAGCTATGACATAGACCAGACCAACCTAATGATAGAATGTATGGTTGGACCTGAACGGGCTCCGAGGAGAAAGGGTGACAGTCATTAGAAGCATACCAATTACAAAATCGTAGACATTTAGCAGTGTTTGATCTGTTTGTGGATTCTGCTCTAGCTTTTGCTAGGATGTCTCTGCATTGTTGGGAAATGTTTAGCTGATGGAATTCGTTGTGTTCAGGATCCCAGCAGCTAAACTGAGAGATTCCGGGTCCGGATGAATCACTTGCCCACTGTTTCCATAGAGTAATCCTGGGACTGGTTTGAGTTGAGTGTGCTGCTGTTCTGACATTAGGAGAAGCTCCGTGTACCACTATTGCCTCAGCCACACCGAAGCTATGAGGATAATAGTGCACGACAATCTTTTCATTTTGTTTAGTATCCGTGGGATTAAAGGTGGTAGTGGGAAGGCATACACGAATATGCCTGCCAAATACATCTGCAGCGCATTCCCCCATGATCCCTTGTGCGGGAATCTGCTTGCATAGTGTTGACACTCCTTGTTTGTCGGAGTCGCAAACAGATCCAGAGATGTGATTCCCCATTTGTGGAATATTTTTCTGAGTTGAGTGTCTGATAACTCCTACTCGTGGCAGTCTTTCAGTGACCTGCTTAACTCGTTTGCCCAATGGTTTTCTGTGCCGTGAACGTGTTCTGCTTTCGCTGAAATTCTGTGTTTCAGACACCAGTTACAAATGTTATGTACTTCCTTGGATAGAGTGCCTGACCTTGTTCCACTCTGTTTGTTTAAGTAAAACATATTGGTCGTGTTGTCTGTGTGAATCAAGACCTCCGACCCCTGCAGGCTCTGTAAAAAGACTGAGTCCCAACTCTACTGTCTTCAGTTCCAGGAGATTGATATGTTTTTTCCTTTCTTCAGTTGACCATATTTGAGATGTATGCTTGACGATGTTCCCAGGAACGATTTGAATTGCCTTACTGAAGTGAATTATTTCCCAGAAAAGTGATTGTTGTGTGTGAAGTTATGCAGGATTTCTCCTTGTTTATATGTAGGCCCAGGTTCTCGAAGAAGTGCAGGTACCCTCTTGTAGAGTCCTCTGTAGCCTTGTGAGAGTATGCTTTTATCACCAAGTCGCCCAGGTCTTGAAATACCAAATGTCCATTCCGTCTGATAGGCTGCTTCTAGTGCCATGCATTTGGTAAAAATTCTCGGGGCAGACTTTAGTCCAAACTGTAGAACTCTAAATTAGTAATGACCACTGGCCACCTCGAATCAAAGATATCGTCTGTGCCTGATGGGTATGGGGATATGAACATTTTTGTCTAGAAGATCCAACAATGTCGTAATATCTCTTGTTTAATAACTGAAAGATGTCCTGCAGCATAATCATCTGGAATGATTGTTTTTTTAGATATTTGTTGAGCTGTCTGAGATCCAACACCTGTCTCCATTTGCCGTTGTTTCTCAGCAGACAAAAGCTGGAGTAGAAACCTATGTGTATGCAGTTTTGAAGCATTTCTTTTATTTCTCCCTTGGAAATTTGAGAGTTTATTTCCTCTCTGAACAGCTGAAGATGTTGGTGTGACCGTCTGACAGGCAGATGGTAAGGAGGTTTCGGGATAAACTCTAGGGTGTGACTATACCTTATGATGTCCAGGACCCACCTGTCTGAGGAGATGGATTTTCAGTTTTCGTAACAGCTGTAGAGAGTGTCTCTGAAATACAAGGGAGGTGATGGCACTGAGGTGACCAGAGTAGTTTTCTTGTCATTTCTTCTTGAGGATTATTGACCTTTTGCTGCAGCAGCAGCTCGTCTTCTACCTGCCTGTCTGGAAAAGGTTGTGGACTTAGAAGGCCTATACTGTTAGGAAAACTGCTGATGATAACCCTGCACCTGTTAATTGTACAATCAGTATCAATACAATTGACATCCTCCACGAAGAGAGTATTGTCTTTTGTAGGACTCCTAAGGATAGAGCGGTCTCTGTGTTGGCTTTGATGGATTGCAGGGCGTCGTCAATATGTTTATGTTTTCTAAAGAAGACCTCACCACTGTAAGGTATGTCTAAAATTTTTGACTGCACTTCTGGCCGAAAAGAAGTTGCCTTGCACCAACTTTGCCTTCTCAATACCACTGCTCCAGCCATCTGTCTGAAGAGAGTTAGGGCCGCATCCATCGCCATGTCTATCATCTCTGATGATGTGCATTCTCCTTCTTGCAGATTGGACTAAGCCTCTTGTTTTTTATTTTTCGGCAGGGACTCTAGAACCTGAGCTAGGTTTGATCCCATTTTGAGGTTTTACATTGGATGCCCTTATGGGGATTGCTGCCATGGCGGGGAAACACTTTCCTATATTATCCAGCATCTTACACTGCTTGTCTGGGGGAGCTGAACAAGGTGCTGTCAGATTCCTGGACCCTATTTGGGCTGCCTGCATCACCACCAAGTCAAGTTTTGGATAACCTATCAAGCAGGCTGACGAGCTCTCAGGAGCCTTGTACTTTTTGTCCATCCTCGGTATCAGAGTGCCCACTGTGGCTGGGTTCTTCATGACTTTGAGGCCTTCATTCTAAATGTAATCAACAATTTGCATAGATCTTATTGATTTCTTGTTTGATTCCTTGAAAACATATAGGGAGCACTCAGTTTGTTGTACCGAGATCAGCTGGCCAAAGCGCTTTGCCACTCTTTCAAGCAGCGCATGGAACCTTCCAATGTCATCGGGTGGCGAACTAGCACCTGAGGGTGCTGGTGGTGCTGATATGGGGGTCACATAGTTGTCCCATTCACTACCTGCAGTAGTGGTGTGGTCATGCAGTAATTCACACTCTTAGGGTTTATAATCATCATCCCCTTGATCCACGTAGTCGTCCTTAATGGCAATAGATTTTAATTGTCTTGGCAGGGGGATCTCCGCATGCTGTACCATCAGAGTTGGTTGATATGGTAACGGTTCTGTTTGTGGTGCCCCAGTTTGCCCTAGTTTTGAAGTTGTTGCTCCCATAGAGGAAAATCTCTTATGGCAGACCTATAACATCATACAGAGATCCATCGCCAACGATACAGGGATTTGCGTCATAGGTTCCTGAGATTGTTGTGCCTCTAAGACATCATCATCGAGATTAATTTCTAGAAAGTCGTCATTAGGTTTTTCCCTTCCTTGCTGTCTGTCCTTAAAAGAAAAATCACCCTGTATGTATTAGGTGCCTGTTCTTCATCATCTGAATCTTGGCATTTAACATGCAGTTTAGATGGGCTTGTAGCATCCCCAAAGAATCCACTGTCATCATCATCATATCCATGGTCATCATCATCATCTCCCATTTCAATAAGACGTACTTGTGGCAGCGGTGAAACCTTGCTAGGTGAGGTTTATTCTGGCCTCAGAACTGGTTTGGCGACGACCGTTGACGGTGAAGCAGACGATGGGAAAGATCTCTATTTCAGGGGTGATTTCTTCGCTTTTCTGGAAAGCGTCGTCATGGAGCCGCCATCAGTGCATCCGTCGATGGTGTCAATGACAGCATGGATATAGTTTGCGCGGATAGGCCCGTCATCGACACTACGGTTACCATTGACGATGCAGAAAACACTGTGATGGTAGATGTCGTTGACGTAGCCAGACAGTTTCGTCGATGATTTGGTCAGCAACTTTCCCGATTTCTCTGAGGAAGGTTTCCGGATATCAGCGGAGGCTAATGCCTTATCAAAAGGTGTTGGTGGCTCAGAAACTGATACCTTTTCACCTTCTATCTCCTGGGGTCTTGGAGAAGTCACCTTTCCCAGGGTTGGCAGCTTTTGTCTGCTTTTTCAGGGTCTTCTTAGGCGGTTCAGTTAGGCCTTTTTCAGATCTCTCTCTCTCTTTAGAGACTTTTTTGCCTAAGGACAGGGCATTTCATCTAGAGTCTGGAGTTTCAGATTTCTTTTGTTCTGAAGCCATAGTAAAAGTCTTGCCTCTCGATCTTTGAGAGTCTTTGCAGAAAATGTTCTGCAATATTTTCAGTCCTTGGGTTTGTGGTGTAGGTGCAGGCAGTACAGGCACTCCTTATGAGGATCCTCAGAGAACAGCCTCATCTTCCTAGAGGTTTTACATGGGCACTGCAAACCCTTTTTTGATCCTTCTCACATGCTGGTAGAATCAGATCAGCTAGTAAAGGTCTGATAAACATATATAGTTCACCTGGAGGTCAAAATTGACAAAGTCATGTTCTGATGAGAAAAAAACTGAGCAAAGTTCAGGGAGACTCCCTATCCATGACATGCGGTAAGAAATCTGAGGTGTGAAGCCAATGGGCGGGAGGAAAAGGGTGCAAGCTCTGTTCTGATTGGCTGAACTTTGGTTATGTACAACACGATGTGGATTGCTGCTCAATCCTAAGCTGAAATGCTGTTATAGTCTATCTAATTGGAAAAAGTACTACTACTAGTTATAATTACCGTGAGACTCTCACTTTGACGACGGGGAAGATTCAATGATGTGAATCTATGAAAGATTCAATACTGGAGAATCTGATTATGAGCTGAGCCAGCGAAATCGGACAAATCTTAAAGTGCCATAATGTGTTTATGTGGGATGTTGGGCACCGCAGATTCACACTTGGGGTGCATGAGTTACCTCAGATTGGTACCTCGCTAGCCCCTGTAGGCCTAAGTGCAGCGAAATTGTACTTTAGGGCACATTTCGCCTATATATGTAAACAGTGTTAGTACCACAAACCTTCAGTAAGCAATAAGACCTACACTATTAATGTCCACCAATATTATAAAGCTTACCTCAGGTCACCAAAAAGTGTACATTCTATGACAGGTTACCTGTACGCAGCTACTGGACTGCGCAAGACAGTAGTCTCACACGTGCAGCCCTCACATGTGTGCACACTTGTCCATATGTAACCAGCCCAGAGCCTTTTACCCTAGGTGCACAGAAGCGGCCTTATATTAAAGGACAGACACTGGCAGTTAACGCACTCAGTCCAATTACTGTGAATTTTACTGTGAGTGAGACTCCGGTATTGAGGCTCACTCACAGTAAAAGTCTAAAAACCAGAAAGTCAAAAGCTAAAAATCCTGGGGGACTAAATGAGTGCAACCCATTTGCTAAAATCATGATTATTGACCTGCTCATAGGTTCATGATTTTCTTGTTTTATAAGTTGTCCTGGCATTGTTTTCCCCCAAACTGTCAATATTTCATCACAAATGTCAGCTGGCATAGACAGTCAATTTGACATTTTCGCATAAATTGTTTTAATACGGTTTTTCTCATCGCTTTACAACAAGATGGATATTACCAATTCACAATTTTAACATGAAAAATCTGAAAATGAAATTTGTGAGTGACACATAGCAATTGTAGTATATGCAAGTGTAATGAGAAGTTGACAAGAAACGCTCTGTTCACCCTTACCCTAGATCTTCCAACCAGACCTTGTTGAAAGAAGAAAACAGAAGTAATGACAAACTACTCACAAACAACATTTACATATGCCACAAAAATCATGTTTACTATCACTGAGGGTGCCTGAAATTTAGTAGGTGGTCACTTACCAGGTAAGCTCTTCTCAATTAAGCATTCTAAATCTGCCAGCAGCATCAAAGCAGATGGCTTATATACCCATAACACTTTTTTCCACATTCTACACTCTGCAAACCACACCATAATCCGAAATCCACTTCCGATTCCAAACTTGGACCAAAGCTTGGCTATTCTAGTGTAGGAACCAAATCACAAAGAAGAGGGACCAGGGAATGAGCCTTCTCTGACTCCCCTTTCAAAGCATTAAGACTCACAAAAGAGAGAAGGACTATAAAAAACTGGGTCAGGGATACTAACCTAGAATGTGATAAGAGGTTCCTGTCCCCTATTATATCTCTAAGGTATATCTGAGACAAAAGAAAATATGATACAAGAAGGGAAATTAAAGAATTTCTTAATACTGCCCTCACCCACTATGCAGTGGCATGCTTCATCATAGGGCCGCTGCAGACGTCCAGGTGCAGACCAACACACTGGACGGAGCGCTGTTTTCTTTGGGGTGAGGGAGGAAATTAAGCATGAAAACAGAAAAGTGTAAGTGTTAGGGAAAGCTTTTCCCTTAAGAAGGGGTCTCAAGTGCAGAAAAGAAAAGAACAAAACAGTCTAAGGAGATACTTAGCAATTACCTTTATTCTTGGTTCTCCTTGGCTGGATTAAAAATATATTAGGGATATACAGGAGGGGTGACTGCCCCTAAATCCCTACTGCAAGTACCAACATGTTTCGGCCTCTTCAGTTAGCCCCCTTGGGTCAATGAGGCCTTCTTCAGGGTGTGGATCCCTTGATATTTGAGGTCACAACCCATGTTGTGGGTTCTGTGGCACTCTTGTCTAAAATTTCCTATTTTCCAATGCACCTTCTACAGTGTATGTAGGGAGAACATTTTCCGAGTTTACCAGAATTTCTCTAAACCCGGGACCGCCGGGGGAACACTGTCTTGTCAAACTTTCTTCAAAGAACGGCGTTCGTCCTGTGCCCCCAATCGGGTCCTCCGACGATCGACTATTCTAGTGTAGGCCCATGAGATATTAGTCTGTGAATAATATCTGTATAGATCGTTCCTCAACAAATGCACCAATATTCTATTTAATTCTATTGTTTCTTATAGAGCGCATGGCTATCCCCAGAGGGCCTCCCAGGGCTAAGATGGACAGTAGCCAGGTAAGATCTTAACACCGATGCTCAACCAGTCAATATACATTTTAGAAATACCTTGGAGATTTTTTCCTGAATTGTGGAAAATGTGTACAACGCACTAGCATGACACAGTGAAATTGGCTTTCCTTGCCACAGTTAACTTTGTGCTGCAGTTATGTATCTGGGTGCATCAGGGAAGAAAAAGGCAGACTCTGAAGCCAAAATTATAAAGTACAAAATTAAAATTGGCCAAGAGCAGCAAGCTTCATGTGTGTGCACTTTGGCAGGGCTGCTCCATAGCATCACTTATGGCCACATGTCTATCTGCACATTCTTTGTTGCACAATGCTCCGGCTACCAATACAAGATGGTGAAGGTCATTTACATAAAGAGTATGAATGTACAACCCATGGGAACATATGGAAGTTTGATCATTTGTGTATTACAATGGAAACGCTCTTTTGGCAGATTTATCTAACTGCTGCGCAAATAAAATGGCCATATGCTGGTGCACAGGTGAATCTCCATACATCATACATGATCGTTACAATTAACCAAGGGCCGCTGAATGTGGGATGATCAATACGCGAGCGGAGCTACCAAAATCCAACAGGTGAGGGGGGTTGAACTTTCAATATGAATGTGATGCACTTAGGAGAGAGTTTATCGGATATAATGTTTAATGAATGGAAACATTTTGCAAATAATTGTAAAAATGTATTTGAAACCTAAATACAAAATAAAATATATTTCTATTTGCATTCTGTGACAAGCTTCTGTGAAGCCTTTACCTGCTGTGGTCCCCTTATGGCACGTTTGGCAGGTTCCAGTGGGCCCTTGTTTCCGTCTGAAGTTTCATCAGCTGGGAATTTAAATTTGGTACCAGGATCCTCGGCTGTTAGAGGTGGTGTTTTGTCCTGCTTAAATGCATCTGGCTGGTGTGGGGATAGGACTCTGTCAATGAAGGCAATGTTTTCTATAACTTGAGTTATATGCGAATTTCCTTTATCCTCTGATGGGAAACAACCTGCTTCGCTGAGGCTTAAAGCATTATCATCCAATTGCAGGTTACATTTCGTTTGGAGTACATTTTCACTTGCCACAGGGCTTGATAATACAGTCTTTTCTGGAGTGCTCTGCAAAAAAACAGAGTCATTGTCCGTTGGCGGAAACTTGACACTAAATTGAGAAAGTGATTCTACAGAGCAGTCGTCAGTCTCATCCTGTTCTAGGCATCTAGGACCAATAGTTGTTGTACATGCATGCATGTTTGCTCTATTTTTAACCTGTGGTTTTAAATGTCCCTCTGCTTGTTCATCTGCTGAATCTGTACACTGAATAGGCATGGAGAATTGTCCTTCTGTGAGGGAGAAGCAAAAAATATTGTCAAAGCAGATAGTTGTAAAGGGAATAGAAATGCAGTTATCAAATCATTTTTTATTTTATAGAGAATAACACTTCCAAGCTCAAATCAAGAGGACCACAAAATGTAAAAATTAAATATAAAAAAATACTTACCTGTAATCCTAGTTTCCCTTCATGGGAAACCTTCATTATACTCATAAGCAATGTATGATCCCACTCATGGGAATGATTCTGAATCACTTTTTTTTCTTTAAGGAAGCCATTATCTTTCCAAGAATTTTAAATCCAGAGAGAGTCACTGTTAAACCAAAAGTGACATAACTCTTCCACGATCCCTTTTTAAAGGAACAATTGGAGACATAAAGAGGACAATGTAGCCCAAGACGTTGAAGCCTGAGAAGACTATAAAACTGACACTACTCCTTTAAGGAAAGCAATCCAACCAGTAGCAGTACCCCATCAGGCCCTGTCCGTGACAGGTGAGCCAGTTGTCTTTTACAGAAATCAAGGATCCAGAAGGAAAAATAGTTAACTTCATTGTCTACTCTCCAGGGAGAAGGGATGGTTGCTTATGAATAAAACAAAGATTTGCCTCAAGGAAAATAATGATTACAGGGAAGGAGCTATTCCATTTCCTTCAAAGGATTTTTGTTTATAGTCACAGGCACCAAATAGAATAGAGAGGTCATACCTATAAAAGGAGGAGAATGAGACAAAGAACTAAAATATCTATGAAAACAAAGAGGGCTGGCTTTAGCGTTTGTGAACTCCTTCTCCACAGAGTGCCTCACTACCACCCTACAACAGTGCCCCTCACCTCTCCACAGACCCTCTCTTGCATTCATTTAATTTCTTTTATAGTGCTCCTCATCCCAATGTAGGGGGTCAGTGCAAGTCACATCACACATGTATCATACAAATGTGTAAATCCATGTATGGAAATGTTTCATAAGCAAATGAGAGCTACAAGGTGTAGGATTAACATGTCTTCCATCCGGATAGGCATTATGTGTTAAGAGTGCTTGGTCTGCCGAGACACTCTCTACTTAACAAAAGTAACACAGTGGTTGGGGTTGTATATACTAATAAGAATGTATTAATACCCAAAGGAACCGTTTTAGCAACCTCAGAATAATGAAAGAATGGAGAAAAAAACAATAAGGTTCTAAACCTATTCTTTGTAGTTTGCATGCAACTCTTTGATGTCTGTTTGTCGCTCACTGGGCTATATTAGAATTGTAACTTAAGATCTACAAGTATCAAAAGGAACTCTGTGACAAAAGAAGTAACCCACTGAGTTATCTACTTAAAATACAAATCTTTGATCTGCATGTTATATGTTATGCTTTGAAGCAGGTGCATTAAACCATGTCCTACTTTATGACGAGTCAAAATTGTGACTAAACACACTAATCTCCTAAGTAAGTACATTAACCTTGCCTTGGACAGCAAAGCAGTCCTTAATCAGCAAAGCAGAGCTTGGGCAGTAGGGCAGACTTTACAGCTGGGCAGACCTTCTTCCTGGCAGAGTCCACAGGTCCAGAAGTGATCTGAAGAGTTGGGTCTGAGGGTCTACTATGTATACCCTGCAACCTCTTTAAAGTTTCTAAAGTCCTACACCTACAGAGGTGTCTGGAACTTCATTCCTCCCTGTCCTCACCCCAGCTTGTCTGGGGGCACAAACCACAAGTGTAAAACCCTTTGTGAGTGTGCTGAGGCAGGGTCTTTGCAGGCCTCAAAAAATCTACTCGGCCACTCGCTATTGCGAGTCAGATTTAATTAGGTTGGGATATTTTTAGTACCTACTGGTCCGTTCTGGTGAGTGAACTTGACCTGGAAAGGAACATGTGTTCTGTTTATTCAGAAAGTAATACCTTTAAATCTTGTTTTTATCTTGACACATTTGTGGTCTGTTCAAGGATAGATGTCAAATGTCAGTTTGTCTTTTTACTAATTGCTGCTTATCTTGTCCTGGAAAATGGTGTTTACTTTTCTTTCTCTTACTGCAGTTAGAGCATTTTGTGAAGTGACCTGTCTGACAATAATTGTGTAAGCTGTAGGATGTCAGGTTTTCTTTCTAACACATAACATTTAAATAGCTTGTAAATAAATAGTACAAATATTTTAAAATATATAAGGAATTTTGCAATTCATAAGAGTGATGCTTTCAAAGTTCTAAATATGGGCAAAACAAATCAGAACACTTTACTTGGTGATGTGCAAATGACAAATATTTGCAGAAATTCAATTTCCAAACATTATTGTTTGTACACTATATGTTTTATCTCGAAATTCACGTCACTTGCAAATTTTGTGGTTATTTCAATGGAAAATGTGCTGATTGCAAATGACCGTGTGCTACCACTTCATGCTTTAGTTACATATTTATTAAAAGTTGTAGTTTTTAAACATGATTTGAGAAACATTCTTGCCCCTGCCCTGATGACAATGCTGTTAATGGACTAATTGGCAAGTCAGGGTTCATGTGTATCCTATATGCGGCTAGATGTGTTTTATATATGGAGCAAATGTTTAGTCTATCAAATCAAACAAAAGTGTTTTCTGTACAGCAGACATGCTAAACAAATATATTTGAAGGTGCTATCATATGTGATAAGAAAGGAAATGGCGGCTCAGTGAATTAGAATTTTTGCCTAAGATCAAATAATTTGAAACCAGTTCATGGGTCAAGAGCATTAAAGTTAGATCGACTAGATGATTTAAGTCTCTAGACCCGCAGGTCTGGTAACATTTTAATGATTTTTCGAAGCCTGCTTGTGATGTGCAGGTGTGATAGGTGACAGCTCCTCCCTTTCATCCTGACACTTATTCCCTCTTTGTCTCACTGTCTGGGAGTAATGCACAACCAAACAACTGCTAGCTACACCTAGTCATGTGACCAAGGGTACAGGCTTCAGGTACTAAATGGTTAGGACAAGAAAAAGCCAGTTTTCTATAAGTGGCATTTTTAGAATTGTAACTTAAAATCCGACTTTACCATTGAAGAGGGCTTTAAATTACAATTCTTGAGAGACCAAACTAGACTTTCCTACCTGCTCCCAATTGAAAGTTATCACTTATTAAATGTAATAAGGTAACCCAATGTTATCCTATGGGGAAGTAGGCCGTGCAAAAGTGAAAGACCAATGTTTTTCTCCACCAGGATATGTAAAGTTAAAAGTACATGTCCAACTTTTTACACACACTGCCCCATGGTCTATGGGCGGTTTAAGGCCAACCCTAAGGGTGACTTCTATGCACTAGTAGTAGTGGGTGCCATATTTTTAGCGGGTCTTATGCCCTTTTATTAGTTTTATGATTTGCTTTCCTCACATTTCATTTAGTTTTAATTTGGTTTACCAGTATTTTATCTCCTACAAGGGAGCCTGTTGCGGGGTTGCTGGACCCTGGGTTGTGTTCTACTTTGTCCACTGTTTTCGGCCACACGCTGAATAGCGACTGACTTGGCCACGCCCCCTTTCAATGGCAGCCTATTTAACAACACGGTCAGCACCTGATATGGAGGCCTGAGTAGCCCATGTTTATTTTTCTTGTAGGCACATCTGTTCCCCTGTTTTTAGGAGGTGTCTGGCTCTTATAGTAGTGGGTGCCATCTTTTTAGCGGGTCTTATGCCCTTTTATTCGTTTTATGATTTGCTTTCCTCACGGGTTCTTTCAGTTTTAATTTGATTTACCAGTACCATATCTACTCCAGGGGAGCCTGTTGAAAGTAAGCGGGGTTGCTGGACCCCAGGTTGTGTTCTACTTTGCCCACTGTTTCGGCCACACGCTAAATAGCGGCAGACTTGGCCACGTCCCCTTGGATACCGACCCCCTCCATGGCGGGCTATTTAACAATACAGTCAGCGCGTCCGTGCCAAAGGCGCGCCTATGGCAAGCCTGTCTGCACCCGGGCGACGCCTAGAGCCACATCCCCTGGCCATTTTAAGACAAATCCCTCCCTTAGGAGATGGTATACTCGTGAGGCCTTGCTGGCATTGAACACCGAAGGTAAGAGCCCCGATTGCATGAAAGTTAATCCAGATGGTACGTACACCCCCCCCCCCCTCTCCCAAGTCCAACTTGCCTGGGCTGCAGCAAGCTGTGGAAAAAGTTGTATTGCTGCGGCACTGTTTTTCTGTCACAGGACCCCGATGTACAATATCAGGAGAAAGGTTTCTCTAATTACGGTATGTGTGCGCGCACCCTCTTAAATGCGAGGTCGCTTGAGAAACACAAAATCAAATTTGCCCTTTTTGTCGAACATCACAAGCCTGATATAGTCCTTATCTCAGAAACTTGGGCAGACCCTACTTCAGGCCCAGACTTGGTGTCAGCAGTCCCACAGGGCTATTCGATTTTTTAGGGCCGATAGGCCACAAAAGAGATGCAGCGGCCTAGCGATAGTATATCGAGAACATCTCTTCATAAACTTCCAAGTAACACCATCTGAGGTGTACGAAGTATTATCTTTTAATTTTGAACTGTCCAAAACTCAATTATGGAATGGAATGCTAATCTACCGCCCGCCCGGACCGAGAAATATCTTTAATCATGAGGTCCAACCCTATTAGAGTCTGGCCTGCTTTCGTCTAATTTCATGCTGCTAGGAGACTTTAATTTCCACTTGGAGGCACACTCTGATAACAATACTGAGATTTTATTGGACACCATGTCGTGTCTTGGCTATGAGCAACTGGTGGAGGTTCCCACTCATTGTGTGGGCCATATGCTGGATGGTGTCTTCACCAATAACTCTCCGTTGACTATTGTGGATGTTCTACCATTGTGCTGGCCAGTTCACTACTCTATCTTATTCAACATAAAAGTCATTCAAGATAGCCAGGTCCCCACTCGATCTCGCTCTTTACAAATATACCATCAATGGTCCAAAATTGAATCCGGCCTGTTTAACCAGCTCCTAATTGACTCACAGTCCAAATTGGCTGAAGATCTTGAGAACCTCACTACCAAATCCTCTAACTGGCTTAATTCCTTGTCCCATACATTAGCTCCTGCTAAGACAATTATTCACCACTGATGCAAATCTTCGGCTCCATGATTTTCCGAAAGACTGAAACATCAAAAACACATTTGTAGGAAGCAAGAAAGGCTATGGAGAAAGGACTACAGTCAGGCAGAGAAAGTGAAATACAAGTAGGATACGGAAGCCTAAAAGGCAATGATAAGGGAAGTAAAATCTTGTTATTTTATCGAGGAAGTAGAGTCAGCCAAAAACTCAGTGAGCAAATTTTTTTGACTGTGATACTCTGGTGCCTCACTTTCAAAATAAAGTTGAACAAATCTTCAGTAAGTTTTCTCTATTCTCTACTCTTAGCTGAGGAAAATAGGCCAAGACTTCACAATAATGCGAATTCCACCATTCCAGAGTTTACTCCCCCTGAGCAAAGAACAAGTGATTGACCTGATCAAAGCCATGAAGTCGGTTTCACCGCATGACCCCTGTCCTGCTGCCATCATGCACTTAGCCCCTGAGGTTATTGCTAACCATTTCACTGCAATCTTTAACAAGATGATCACAATTGAGCAGTTTCCTATTCAATCGAAAAAAGTAACCATACTCCCTGTAAAAGTAACCTAACCTAGACCCCAGTGACCCCAATAGTTATCGGCCCATTTCCAGGGTACCTTTTCCTGCAAAGATTATTGAAAAAGCCTTAAATCAGCAACTGGCTACTTTTATACACACGCAGGAGCTTCTGGACCATACACAGTTCGGTTTCAGGAGCTGTCATAGCATGGACACCGAGCTGATAATGGCCACTGAGGAAATCAAGTTTAAGTTAGACAATGGTGGGCATGCCGCTCTTATTCTTTTAGATTTATCAGCAGTATTCAATACAGTCAACCACAGTCTGTTGGTTGACCGCCTCAATAGAATTGGGATCAGCGGTCCCGCCCTGTCCCTCCTGAGCTCCTTCCTAGGTGGAAGGGAACAGATGGTATCCTTGAAAGAATTTGAGTCTGAATCCTTTGTCTTGTCGAGTATCCCAGGGGTCCTGTTTAAGCCAGACATTGCACAACATTTATGTCACGCCCTTGGCAGTTCTGATCAAGTCATTCAGCTTCTCTTTAACATCTTATGCCGATGAAACTCAAATCGTAGTCTCCTTCTCCGACTCACTCAACTCCACCTGCCATAAGTTCCACAACTGTATGCTAGCTATTAGCGATTGGATGGACAAAAATTATCTAAAATTAAATTCAACAAGAAAAGGTTCTTCTTTTCCGGAAGGATACTTGCTTCTGGACGCCATCCTGTTGACAACTGGAGTTAGGATCCCTACCATCACCAGCCAGCAAGGTAAAGAATTTAGGCATCCTAATGGATAACAAGCTTGCTTTCGGAGACCAATTGAATGTGACTATATCTGCATCCTTCTATACACTTAAGATAGTCAAGAAGATTCTGCCTTGCATTCCTCCAACTCTTCAAAAATCAGTGGTAACTGCCCTAGATTTATCAAAACTTGACTATTGTAACGGCTTATATCTTAATATTTAATTGTAGTATGCCAACAAGCTCCAGGCCCTCCAAAACGTAGCGGCTAGGTTGTTACTGGGAATCCCTAAATTTCAATCAGCTAAACCTGCTCTACGGAATCTTCATTGGCTCCCGGTCAAAAAAGAGTGAGATTTAAAGCCCTGTGTATCACCTTCAGGGCCTTACAGAATTCTGGCCCGAAATTCCTTAAAGACAGGCTTACATGGTACCAGCCAGAGAGGCCGCTCCTTTCCAGCACTGCCAGTAATACTGTTGTCCCTAAATTTAAGCTTTCCTCCTGGGGGTGGAAAAGATTTTTTGGTAGGGGCCTTGAAACTCTTGAGCTCTATCCCCCTGCACTTCAAGTCACTGCCTGATCTATTGTCTTTTAGAAAGGCTCTTAAAACCTGGCCTTTTAACAATTGATGGGCTAGCATCTCTCCGTATCACTGCAGCGCCTAGATGCCTCCGGGTAATTGTTGTGCTTCACAAAAACATTTAACACAACATTAAAAAGGAAGGTTTAAGCCTGGCAAAAGCTTTTATTTTGCCAGGTCGAAATGGCAGTTTAAAATTGCACATACTGGTTGCAAAGACAGGTCTGAGACATGTATAAAGGGCTATGTAAGCAGGTGGCTCAATCAGTGCTGCAGGCCCACTAGTAGCATTTAATTTACAGGCCCTGGGTACAGGGATTACAACTTTACTAGAGACTTACATGTAAATTAAATGTACCAATTGGGTGTAAGCCAACAAGGAGTACGGCAAAACGACTGGGGAAAGACCAACCTAAGGCTACCAGGTATAACAATCCTGCCACACTTTTTCATTTTTGACCCACTCATTATTTGCTTGAAAAATTCCTGCTGAGTGTTCTGAGTTTTGAACTCCTTGGAGAGGGACGTTCGTGATGTAGAGATACCTGGCAATCCACCATTTCCACATAGCCTGAGCTTTGAGAGACAGAATTCTAGATCAAGGTCCTCCATGTTAGTTCAGATAATACACCGTTATTGTGTTGTCTGGATCAAAAGAGAGTTCAACTTGACAGCTGAAAGGAAACATTTGAGAGCCAGGTGCACTCAAAGTTCCAGGAGACTGATATGGTACAACGTTTCCTTTTCTGGCAATGTTCCTTAAATCTGTACATATTCCATGAGTGTGCTGCATTCCAGGAGGTAGGCATTAGTCATTAGTACATGAAGGTGTATCCTGAAGAAAAGGAACCTTTTTTAGAAGATTCTCTGGATGGAATCACCAGTGGTTTGATTGGATTATAGCTTCTGTGATCTACCTGAGAATTGGCACCACTCACTCCTCGAAACTGCAAGGATGGTCTCATCCATAGTCAATCATGAGGGAATAGGAAGATGTAAAATGCTGTGGACCCCGACAGGGAAGGGATCTGACAAGTTATCGGACAAAGTCTTTATGAGATTGTTACAGTTCAGACGATAGAAGGCTTTCCTATGAAGAATACACTTTTGCTGATTGTGTATCTAAGAGTGCTCCCAGATAGTGAATCTTTTGGACTGGGACTGATGCAGATTTCGCTTGATTTATCCTTAGAACCATGTGCTGTAGGATGGACACTCTCATCCAGAAGTGTTGTTGAACATCTTGAGATGTAGACGCTTACAGGAGCCAATTGTCCACATAAGGAAACATAAAAGTTATACTCTTCTGGAGCTGCGTAGCGACCATACCAAGCATTTTGAAAAGAAGTATTTCTATTTGTAATGAATGTTGCTCACTATAAAACTCAGGCATTTGCAACGTTTATTTGATACTGAATTATGCATGTACATCTATGCCCTACATTTAGTTCCCTTGATGTAGGTAAGGGTATATCTGATGTAGGGCTCACACATTTTTTTTCCCCAAACGTATCCATTTGTTTGGCGTTTTAAGGTTGAGAATGTGCCTAAATTATTGTGTTGAGCCCTCTTTCGAATTACAAAGTAACTCGGAATATATTCCCATTACCTTTTAGGAAGGAGAGACCTTCTCTACAGTATCCTTGTAGTCACTCTTCAGAGTGCCTCGCAGAGTTCACTCCCGATTTCTTCTGTGATTTTGGCCACTCTTTCACTATTTATGTGATGATATCTCATTTTTCAGGGACTTAATTATTTATTTCAAGGATTATGTGGATTTCTTGTGGGTGTCCAGTTTAATAGATCTTAGTTTGATAAGAATAAGGATTTTAAGAAGGAGCTACAAAGATGTGTGCAATTAAATGTAAATCAGGTGTATAAAAGCTGTCATTTGCATGTGCCAAAGACAGTCTCCGATTTATAAAACCAGGAACTACAGACATTTTTACCTGTAAGTGGAATTTACGACTGTGGGTAGTCTGCTAGTATGACAGCTTTTCCGCAGTCATAGGGTTACGGTTTAGTGTGCGAAGGTGGGTGTTTCAAGGCAAGAGGCAGAGAAGGCCATTTGAAAGGTGTTAAACTCCAACCAACCCAGAAATGTTCTAAATGTTTTAACACCCAATTACCACAATTAACTATTGTGAAAAGGAATGACAGAACTACTTCTACACTACTCAAATCACTACAGGTGTAGGGGAGAGGCTCTTCTGCCCTGTTAAATATCTACCACATGAATAATAAAGAATGCACATTAAATGTGAAAGTGCAGGCCTGCAATATTTAGTTCTAAAGACATCCAACTTGCACACAGCCTGGAGCAGTGCACGTGCAGCAGTAAGGAGGGTGCACGGACGTTTACTAGTTTCCTCTAGTCATTAATTGATGATTCAGTTTCTCCAACTATGAGGATACATTCTAACAGTATAGATCCATGAAGTAAACCTACAAAATGTTACAACATCCACCAAACTAAAACTTAAGTCTCTTCAGCCATGAAATCCAACCGTAACAGCCAGGTGTGCTGCCCAGCCTACTGAACGTAACAGCAAAAGTTTCACCCGACCATTGTCAAATTTCTAATTACATACCATTCACTCTTTTCGTTACTATAATAATTCGGCACGTACTGAAACGTGTTTGCACAATACTCGGTAAAGAGGAATTATACTGTATGTCTTCCTAAGTGAAAAGACAGAGGCGGTAATGGTAGATTATACAATAGTAAACATATACTCAGGTTTGGCGAAGTCTAAATACTCAAACCAAAGTTGAGCCTTACCTGCAGCAGTTTCTTTCCTCTGGTTGAATTTATGCAGTCGGTCGGTTTGCTCTCTTGTCAACTTGCATATTTGACGAAACTCCTTCTTCATCTCAGAGAAGATCTTTTCTACGTTATCTCTAAAATGTTTTAAAATATAATAAGACGACAACTTTAAAATACAATGGCTCGATTTTTATTAAGAGCCGGTTAGTGTCAAGTATCAGCTGTAAACATGATTATCTGGAAAGCATCAGATGTAAATATGCTGATTATTTTAAAAAGCATAGCTATAAAGAAGTTGATTACATATAAATACCATCAATATAACCACCTGACAGAAATATTTTGATGTGTCTATAAAAGCATGTAGGGTAAGTGTTGTGATGTAACATTAAGGACTTGTACGAAGAGTGTATTGCATGAAATGTACAAGTTACAGGTGAGGTGGGTCAAGAAATTCATGTAAATGTGGAAACACAGCTTCTGCTTCTTTATGAAGGAATGACCTAGGCCCTTATTTAAAGTTTGGCATTCAGGATCCTCTGTCAGTTCAGTTCAATAGTCTTTATTCGGTCATAGCAATGACCATAAAAACACAGAATTAAAATACATTATACATCATTTAGTTTTTCGAATTCAGAGATTATTAAAAGGCTTCACACATCAAATTAAAACGGATTTCAAATATCATTAAATATAATTTATGTAAACATTTGGCCAATTATATAAAATTACAGTATTGGCACCCCTAGTGATTAGTGCCCATTTAAAACTATTAGCAGTCTCATCAGAGCTGAAATAAGTATCCTTATAAAGCATACCTCCTCCTCAGTTTTAATGTAGACAAAATACAGTTGAGGACAGAGAAACAAATCTTAGGGGTATCTAAACATTTTTTTAAATATCTATCCTTTTGGTTCGATGTAGAGTGCTTATGCTTTAAAATGGTCGTAAAAAGCATGTTCTCAAGCTACTATATGAACTGCAAAAAAGTATAAAGTGCGCTGTCGTTTGTGATGAGAAGTTATTACATGGGAAAACCGGAAGAGATTCAAACCAGGAGCCAGAATTAGGGAAAGCAAGCAAATAATGAATTGTATGTAACCTGAACCTCGTGAGATAAAATCTATGTACTGATTTTTCTACCCAGGGTAAATACTGCTCTGTCCCATGCATTGTGGAAATAGGCAAATAGTTAAGAACTGAGGTTAAACAACTTGCCCTTGCGATTCTAATCTCTTCATTTATCATTACAAAAAATTCCAAAACTAAGGTCTTAGTTTTGGCCCAATGCAATCTGGAGAATCAAAAAGTTGATCAAGCCTATGTCATTAAAGCTTTTCTTGCCATATGCCAGCCAAGGGATAGAGCATCTGTTGTCCAATTTCAGGCAGTCACCCAAAATGTCTCTTGAGAAACCCGCTTGTGGGGTAGACCATATTTTAACCTACAGTAAGAGGGGGGTAATTTTAACTTTGTCTTCTATTTAGCCCATATACAAATCACTGAGATAAATCTTGGGGTCGATTTCGAGATTGCCAGGAACTGACAGAGGAATTTGTTTTCAAAGGCCTGCATTCTAGGTGGTATTTCGTGATCCCACACCCAGACATTTAGACTTATACAGCTGGCCCATCTCTTTAATTGGCTTATGCCCCGGTTTTTTTGAGAATTTAAAAATAGAGTCACTCACTACTCCCATTTTCTGTATTCTCTGACTAGTCATGCTGCTCCATGACAGATTTGCTTCGAACAGGATGCCTAAATAATTAAAGTGGACAACCTTTGTGATCGGAGTCTCACCAATGAAGAAAGATTTTGTTTTAGTATTTTTTGGACCGCAAATTAAACTCAGGGCTTTGTCTAGGGAATTATTATAAAATAGTAACAGGAAAGGTGGCATTATACAACATTGCCTGACCCCTCTGGCTAACTTTATGGGTTGGGTACAAACGCCTTGTTCAGTGTAGCGGACCGTGGTGGTGATATCCCAGTGTAACCGCCTTATGAGGTTCAACAATTGTGGATCCACCCCCGCTACCACCATCAGAGACCACAACTTTTCCCTATCCACCAAGTCAAAAGTACAGGAGAGGTCCATAAAACGCTATATGTAATGAACCTCTCCTGGCCTTGACGTACTTTCCCGAGATAAGGGATATGTTCAGTGCCTGTTAACTGGTGCCTAGGCATGGGCAGAAACCATATTGAACCTTTGAAAAGAAAGAATTATTTTCAGCCCAAGGTTCCAGTTTTTCCAGGATCACCCGTCCGAGAGTTTTTACTGTGGCATCTAACAATCCTCTGTCAAAATGTGACCGATATCCCATCCACCATATTACTAGTGCTATTGGCTAACTTGGATGGGACATCCACCACATTTGTTACGGAGGTTCCCGTCTGACAACTTTAAACAAGGCCCTTCGTTTTAAAGCCCCTCTTTTATAAAATGCTACTCCTAGCTCATTTGGTTGCAAAGGAAGGGAATTGTCTAAGTAAACTAGTGTAAAGAGTTACTTTTTAATTTTCTAAGTCAAAGTCCACATTTTCTTAGTAGGGTAAATGATATTCCATACTAACGCAATTGCAATATACCGGTTTCTAAACTGGTCAACAGATTACCTCCAGCAAAATTGATCTTAAGGTCAGTCAACCATTTGGTAAATGCATTTTGTCAGTGGGAAAACTCATCTTGGACCCATACAGAATCCCCAGTCTTGGGGAAACCAAGCAGGGTGGCATGAAGGTGGATTCCATCCCTGTAGAAAAATCACCTAATTCCTTTAGGCTCGAAATCTCCCCATGACGCTGAGTTCTTCCTGCACGCTGCAGTGATCCTCAGGTGTTCTAGGTGTTCAACTGATCATCATATCCATTTACCTGATTCTGCATGGTAGCTATTGAAGGAGGAGTAATTCTACAATTGTTTTAACCTAGAACATTAGCTCAATTCTCCAAGATGCTGTTGATGTTCCATTTACTGTGGTCCTCTCAGGTTCAGTATGTAGAGGCATGTTCAAGAAGATAATTCATCAATCTACACCTCCAATCTTCATTCAGAACTCAACATGTGTTTGGTCTCTCTGTCTCACAAATGCCCCCCCCCTTCTCTCCATCTCCTAATCTCCTGTTCTCATGCAAAAGAAACTGAGAGATTAGCAGGTGGCTACATTTAGAGCATTGGCATCTCAGCATTTAATCTGGAGGCATAACAGTTATTAAAAAGCATCAAATACGCTGGACAATGTACAGATACTGCTAGCTGTTGTTGGGTGACAAGAAATTTATTTTGCAACTGAGAGCAAATGTAGGTTGGTTCTGGCTGCCTTCACTAGCAAAGAACCACAGATTTACATACATGCTATGTTCTAATTTATATACACCACCTGAGAGGTTCTCTGCCCTCTCCCACAGCCTTTTGGGACACAAGTGATGCCTGCCATGCAAACAATCACTGGCTATATCGAGCTTTCATAACCTATGATCTGAGAATATGTCCTCACCTCTCAAAAGGATGTGTGGGTTCATCCCATATCCCATCATGAACACAGCAGCTCATCACAGCCAAACATATCCACAAGGCATCTCAGAAGAGGAAGTCCTAGCTGGCTACAGCTTAGGAAAAAAGGACAAGAAATAGGTCTTTCACCAGCGAAGAATCTGATTTAGTGACATCATCATCTGCTGTTGGAACCATGTGGGCTGAAAAGAACTGTTTTTATCTGGAAATACTGGGGCGTGTTAGCTACTTAGGCACATACACTTTCCAATTGATTAACTGGTACTAATGTCCGTGAATGCCAAACCTAAGCCACTTCACATTCTTGCTATTAATTCACCCAGATAGGTGAACAAATGATTCTGTGGTCCCATCACACCACTTGTCTAATCCATGAGATGTCGAACAAGTGATGTACCATTCATTGGGATGAAAAGGTTAACTTTTATGGTGTTGGATTGTTTCGACCCTTAAATGGACTCACAAATCTAGGTAATAAGTTTCAGAAGGCTTTAGATGCTATATAAACAGGTACAATGGATCTTCTTGCCAGTCCGGCGTAAAAAGCATTTACTATTGGCATATTGCCTTAATGTGCTTGAACAAATTGAAGGTGTTTTCCAGTTTGCTGTTCAACATCTCTTAATGTCTGCCCTTGAGCAATAGCAGTGGGCACAGTATATTGCTGGAAAATGTTTGCAAAAGCTCTGTCATAATAAGCACACAGGAACTAGAAGGGACTTTCCCCAATGGACGAATGTAAGGTGTCTTTGTATTACAATTCATTTGTCATTAATAGATCAATCCAATTATTCTGGTATTCATTACTAATTTAGACATTGCTCCACGGGTTGATGTAATCATTCTGTCTGACCTTCCTTGTGAGGATGACAACTGTACATAGGTATCACTGTGACCTTCACTGGGGTTTATAGACAGGACCTTCACTGGGGTTTACAGACAGTAATAATTGCCCCACTGAGAATATAGCTCACTAATCAGTTCACAACCAATCCTTTGAATCTGAAGTAAAGCAAACCCTCAAAACTACCCTTTTCATACTATGCTATATAAAAAAAAATCTTACACCTCCTAGTTGTCCTGACATGACAAAAGCAAATGTATTCCACTCATTAGTACATTTCAATTACTTTAATAACCTCTACCCATATTTCCAAAAATGACAATTACAAACTTCAAATAGTCCAATACTGCGCTTATCATATTCCCAGTGGTGAATGTCAGTCAAAATATCACCGCCATGTTTTTTCATTCATTGACAGTAGATAACTGTGCCCAGTTCATAACTGTCTGCAATGTAATGAGAGCATTGCATATATTAAGATCCATATACCCAGACCTATGCTTCCAAAGACAAACCATCTGTACCCAAAGATCCACTTGTGGGATTAATCAGTTCCACTCGTGGCATTAGTCTGTACTCTCATGTTTGAACATTACTCACATTGAAGGTGAACACTAGCTGCACAAAACACCCAGATGAACAAGTTACTTACCTTCGGTACTGCCCTATCAGGTAGAAACTCTTATCTAGCTGCAGATTCCATACCTTGAAATTATACCCAGGCGTCAGACTGGCTCCGAAAACCTTTTGAGCGGTACCTCTGCACCATGTGGTGTCATTCTGCACCACGTTGGCATTGTCCGAACTGGAAGACTATATGGGCAGCACACCAGGGCGCTGATATTAGTTACTTTTTGTATCTTTTCCATGCCAGAAGTGCAAAGTTACGATGGTTGCTGATGTACCAGTGTGCAGATTGTAAGGATCTCATAAGGGATGGGAGGAAGGGTTGGTAAGGAATCTGCAGCTAGATAGACTCTTTACCAGATGATGCGTTATGAAGGTATGTAAACTTGTTCATCTGCTAGAGACGTCTAGTCACAGATTCCTCAACTTAGAATAGATCCCCAAGCAATATCTCTCCGAACATATTTAGACCAGGAAGTCCTGAAGGACCCAATGGGCAGAGTGCCCATCACAACAGACCAGGCAACAGTGTTTGGTACACGTGTGCAGAGACGCCCATGTTGCAGACTTGGCTCCGGTGGAATGAGCCCACAAGGCCTCAGGGGGTTGCTTCTTGGCCAGTGCGTAGCAGATCTTAATGAGGGGCACTATACATTGTGAGATAGTCTGTTTCGGCACCGCCTTCCTTTCTTTGCCCCCAATGAAAAGTTGATCGTTCATCAACTCTCTGGTAAAATAAAAGTAGAACAACAATGCTCTGTTTTGGGTTCAGTTGGTGGAGTCTCCCCTCTTCTTTGAAAGATCAAAGTCTTGCCAGGCCAAAGAGAGAACAAACAACAAAACTTCAGTTAAAGGTGGAGAAAGGGGGTGAACCTGTTTGGAGGCACACCAATCTAAAAATTTATCCTAACGGCAGGCATATAGTGTATTGGTTGAGGGATGCATGGCTGCCAAAATGGCATCACAAAGTTCAGGAGGGAGGCAAGAAACTGCCAACTGTCACCCCTAATTTCCACAAATGAAGGCGGAGGGTGCGCAGGTTCGGGTGCAGCACCCTGCCCTGTTGTTGTGACAGCAGATTCTCCTGAAGGGGCAGCCTGACCAGAGGTCCAATGCTCAGGAGTTCTTGATACCATACTCTATGTACCCAATCTCTGCAAGAATAACTTGGCCCGGTTATTTCTGATGTTCTTGAGGACTCTGGGCAGGAGTGTGACCTGCGGAAAGGCATACAGGAGGCCTGAGCTCCACTCAAGATGAAAAACGTCTCAGAGCGAGAGGAGCCTTGGAAACTCTAATGTGCAGAGCTGACATTGTGCTTTAGAGTAGGTGGTGAATAGATCTAACCAAGGTTCTCCCTAATCTCTGAAGAGACCCTGCACCACCTCCGGATGGGGATGCCATTCGTGATCTGCTAGGCATTGTCCGCTCTGGCGTTCAGTTAGCCCACCAGATGTTAAACTACCAGGGAAATGCCCTGACGTTCCAGCGATGTCCACAGATGCAGGGCCTCCTGACACCACCCTTCTTGTTGCAATACCACATGGCTGTGGTGTTGTCCGTGAACTCCTAAACTAGCCTCCCCTTGAAGGGAGGAAGAAAGACTTTCAATGCCAGTGGGATCGCTCTCAACTCCAATAAGTTGTTGTGTAGCTGAGCATCCACCGGAGACCAGACTCTTTGATCTCCACCTCCCCCAGATGGTCGCTCCTGCCCATGAGTGAAGCATCCATCACTACAGTCAGCTCTGATATACGAAGGGAGAGTGATCAAGCCCTGACCCTTTTGTGGACGGTCAGCCACCACTGCAGGTCTTTTGCAGTTCCCTCCAATATCTGGACCAGGTCAGAGATTCGCCTGATGCTGCGCCCAATGGTATTTTTGGTCCACCTGCATCGGGCATGTGTCACCAGAAGGATGCAAGAGGCCATGGGGCCCAGAAGCCTCAGAGTCAGTCTCATTGAAATCCAGGATAGAGGCTGAAACATCAGATTCATAACCTGAATATCCTGCAGTGGCAGAAGAGAGCATCATATTGCCAAAGTTATCCAGCCTCTTGAATTCCTTATCTGGTGGTGTTGTAGGGAATGCTCCAGGGTTGACTCTGGAGGTGGAGGTGGAGGCCTGGATGACCAGGTTCTTTGAGATGGTGTGCTGAGTGAGGAAAGCTGAGTCCCCAGAAGCAGTGCGTGCCGGCAGGCAAATGTCCTGTGCACAGGCACCCCAGTGCAGAGCTTAGGCAGGGCACGAGCAGGTCATCCTCGAGGGCTTCATTAAAAGGGAGAAGGGGTTGTAAAGGGGTGACTCCAGGCTGAAGCACCTCTGTCAAGACATTCTTCTTGACTGCCAACAAGGGTAGCTGAAGGTGCAAGACATCAGCCGCCCTCCTAATCACCACAGTGAAGGAGGCTCTTACTCCACAGCAACACTAGGAAGAGAGACCAGACCAGTGTCTGGGAAGGTGTTCCGATCACTGGCATCCACCAGTTCCTCATACCAGTTGTCATCGGCCTCCTCAAGGGGGTTGTAGATATAAGGATCCTCAGATCCAACCCAATCATACTCTTCTTTGGGCCAGTCAAAAAAAAGAGGCACTGGTTCTGACTCTGAAGGTTAAGTTCGATCGGCACAGATTTGGTGTTGGGCAACGCTGATCCAGCTTCATATCAGGTATGATGATGGGGTCGGTAATGCTGTGGGGCATTAGGAGCACTGGGAATGTCGTTGCCGCAACAGGCTCCAGGGATGGTCGCGGTTTTGAGAATGGAGTCATTCCGAATCCAGCACCAGATCCAGGATCTCCAACTGGCGCCGAGGGCGAAACTGCCGGTCCAAATCCATTGGGGGCACCTGTCACACTCATGGGGCCCTAAGGTGCTCCAGAGGGATCAGTCCATGCAAAGGTTTAGGTAGAAGGCCTCATAAAACTCACAAAGTTGGCAGGTGGATGCTCTGGGAAACTCAGGGAGGTGCAAAGTGTACCCAGAGGTTTGGACCCACGTAGTGAAATCGAAGAGCACTTCGACTTCTTTAAATTCCTGGACTTTTTATGGACTTGTGCAAAGACCTCAAGCGCAATGACAAGGGCCTGGAACAACTTCATGAACGGTACCTGGAGTGTCATGGTGTCGACTAGCATTTGGCGACTAAGAGCTTCAAGGAGCACTCCCTCAATACCTTGGGGATCATTGCGCTGCAGTCCTCACAAGTCGTGGAGCTGTGGTCTGGCTCCAAGCACCACAGGCAAACCAGATGGGGAGCTGTCACAGAAATTTGTCTGTGACCGGATCCACAGGGCTTAACCCACACTGGTTCTGGGGGCACATCCCAAGACACTGGAAGACAAGTCACAAAAAAAGAATCTCGACAAAACGTTGAAAGAATTCAATCAAAAAATGACTGGAGGTAGCTCTCTCCAGATCTGCGCTAACACGGAAAGAAAAGAACTGATGTCAGCGTGCTGGGGTGCAGCCTAGATGGGCAATGCGCACATCATTTCTGGCGTGGACAAAACCAATGCGGGCCTGAATGACATTACCTACCAGCATGCAGAGGTACTGCTCGAAAAGTTTCCGGATCCAGTCTGATGCCTGGGGATAATTCTAAGGGAAGAAATCTGCAGCTAGAAGTCTCTAACAGATAAGCTTCCTGCAAACATGGGCTATAAAAAGCCCACCTCATGTGCCTTTCCAAAATAATGAGAATGTTTTTGTTAAACAACCCAATGACTGATAAGGATATCTATGCCCCTTCCTCACAAGGTTTGCCCTTGACACTATATCCAAGACAGCATAAATGTCTCCACTTCAATATCAGTGTTCTGCAAATCACCCTTAAACAAAACACAACATGATTCTAATCCCATCATTATGAATTATATACGATGATTACATCAGTATTCATTTGCCCCATGAGTATGTAATAGGCAAATGAATACTGTGCTTCATGGCACTTCATTTGCCAAGAATTATCTGGATTTACTTGATTAATTAATGTTTATGCCTCATGAAAAGTAATGGAACATTTAAAGAAAATGACCAAATCTATGTTGGCCTATGAAAACGCAGACATTTAGCAGTTTTGATCAACTTTGCAATTCTCAAAAGTAGCAGGCATATGCAAATTAAAACAAGACTTTCCACAGTTCTCTCGCGTATGCCTCCTGGGCCTAAATATATTTTTTCTCCCAATGGAAAACATGTTTCAATGCAAAAATGTCCTTACCCTTAATCCCCTCTAAAGTGTTTTTGTGGGAGGCGTGGCCAAGATGGCGGTGAGATAGGACGCGTTCTCCCGTCTCTCCTGCCGGCTGTCTGCTGAAGCATCGGCCCTGGGCCGCCTACCGCTGTCACACGAGCAGGGCAGGAGGGGACCGGTCGCAGCGTTCCCCTTGGCGACCTGGGACCTCTCAAGAGGGTGATTTTGGGGCACGAATTGGCACCGGAGTGTGGTGTGCCCGCACCCGATAGTCGCGGCCGGAAACGAGGCCCGCGGGGCCGGGCGCGGCGGACCCTGCTCTGCCCCGCAGAGAAGACCTGCACGAGAACGGGGTGAGAGGAGCGGGCTGCGGCGGATTGCCCGTTCCCCCCCTCGCGGCTTGTGTTGGCACACTGCGGGGGAGAGCTCCGCCAGCGACGCATCAGCAGCACGGCCGCGCGGCCCAGAGAAGACGGGCCCGCCATCTTGCCGAGAGGGCCGGCGGAGTGCTAGCTGCGCAGAGGACGGAGCGGCCTGATCCCGGCAGTAGGAGACTGAGGGCAGGCGTCGGGGGCACTCGGCTCCCACGAGGAGGAGAGCACAGAACCATTCAGGTGGCTGACACACGGGAGACCCGAGGGGCAACGAGGAGGCTCCCCACGCGGCCCCATCTTGCCAACACAGCGGGGGAAGGTGGCAGAGAGCGCTCCTGGAGGCGGGGAACGCAGGCCTTCACATCGGACCCGGCGGCACCACTCTCCGGCAGCAGTCCCCGAAGAAGCCGGTTCTGCAACCGACGCTTGAGTCTGGTAGGGGGGCGCCTCATTCTGGACTGCACTGGTGGTGGGGGTCTGGGGACCGAGTGCAGTCGCCGTTAGAGGCGGCTGCCGAGGGTGGGGCCCGGTGGGCTACGGAGACGGCCCGGCTAGGTCCGGGTGCGGTTTGTGGTGCACTGTGTGGCCCCCCACTCGGCCCTGGTTCCGGCTGGGAGGTCCCGCAGCGAGAGATCCTAGGGGCCCAAGCGGACACTGACCGACGCACATGGTGCAACCTGCAGGCCTGGAACTTGTCTGAGACCAGAGCACGCGACAGCTTCACCCATGACGCCACGCAGCGCCCTCGACGGAGCCGTACCTGCACCGAGGTCCCGCTACCCCCCCTGGGACGAATACCGCAATCCCGGGCGGCGGTGGTTTGGGGGCCACAGGGTCAACCAGAGTACACCCTCTCCGCAGGTAACAAGGGACGGGGCCTGCTCCACGCCGGTCCAAGGGGGGATGAGCGAGTGGCTCCTCTAGTTGTCCTACATCCCTACATCATATATCGGATGCCAGTGCTGGGGTTGAGGGTCATCGCCACTGAAGCACGAGCCGCTGCCCGGTCGGCCCGGCGGTGCTTTGCCACGCGGACATTGGGACAGTCTGCGGGCCACCCAGGCGGCGGCGCACCCAGAGGGCTCCCGGATCAGCGCCGAGTGGTGCAGGTTCCTCGCGGTGACTACAGCTGCGCTAGGCAGGAGCATGACAACTACTCGGGGGAAAAAAGACAAAACCCTTAAGGAACTTTTCGCCCGCGCCCAATGCGGAACGGCGGCTGACGCTTTTTAACGCCGGTGGACGCGACCCCCTCCCAGATGGTCGCGCCTTCCGAGGAACCGGTGACCCGGGCTTTTCTGGAGTCCCTCTTCTCCGCCCTACGCGATGATCTCCACACTCTCAAGCGGGATCTCACTGCAGAAATATAGGATGTCCGCAAGGACATGGATAGCATCGGGGAGCGTGTTGCAGCATTGGAAGATAAGAGTGACAATAGAGATTCGGAGGTAGCTGCCCTACAACAAGAGGTCATCCGCATCCATGACCAGCAAGTGGATCTACAGTCGCACCTTGAGGATCTGGAGAACAGCTCTCGGCGCCATAACATTAGAATCCGAGGGATCAAAACAAACGCAGAGGCTGGCGACATTTTCACATACGTGAAAGAACTTTTCAACCACATTCTGGGCAGCCCCCTGGACGCAGAGCTCAAAATAGATAGAGCCCACAGGGTGGGCCCTCCCCGCCCCGACACCGCTCCCAGGGTGGGCCCTCCCCTCCCCGCCCCGACACCGCTCCCCCATCAGATATCCTAGCCTGCGTCCAAGACTTCCGCACCAAGGAGGAGATCCTTCGCAAGGCTAGAGCGCTTCACCCGATCACATTTAGGGACCAGAACCCTGTTCTCTATCAGGACTTGTCAGCACTTACGCTCCAGAAACACAAGACTTTCCGGCCCATCACTTCGGTCCTCCGCCAACGCAACATTGCATATTCTTGGGGTCATCCATTTCGCCTCATCTTCCGTCATGACGGCAAACTTTACCAACTCAGCTCCTTGTCGGAGGCAAGTCGGCTGTTAGGCATAGACATTCCAGACGACAGCGACGGTAGCGATAACCCGGAGCGCGGATCTGGAGAGTCCCAACCGAGATGAAGGCGACAGAGGAGACGACGCCGTCCCAATCAGCCGGACCCCAAAGTCATCAGGAAAGAGCAACAAGCCACGTTGGACGCCCTGCCAGGAGCACTAGCCAAGTTGCAGGCCTCGTGAGCGGCGCCTGGGCCACTCGTTTGCCGCCCTGTAGGCTACATTCCAGGCGGTCGGTGGGGGAGGCTGGGAGTCACCCCTGGCCACAACATTACCCCTGTGAACATTGACTTCTGGTCTTCCATGGAAGACGGACTGCATTCCGGACTACAGACCTGTTTAGGCACCAGTTGTGCCATGTTTTTGAGGGACTTTCTTCTTTCTCTTTTCGCCTGGGGTTCCCTGTCCACAGCCACCTGCGCTTTGCGACGCCAGCATGGACGTACTGCGCACTCCCTACAGCGGCCCACTAGACGCTACACTCAGTTTCCTCCTTCCTTAAAGGACGGGCTGCAGTGCAGACCACAGACCCTCTTAGGCACCTACTGGTCCGTGTTTTTGTGGGACCTCTCTCTCTTTCCCTGTTTCCTTTATTCTCTGGGATCCCTGTTCACTGCTCCCCGCGGCTTGCGATACCGATGTAGATTCCGCAGACGTATACTGACGACGCCCATCAGCCACTGTGTTCAGTTCTCTCCTCCGGCTTGGTGCGCTTTTTGCATGCCCTACGTTTTAGATGCCGCCTAAAACTCTCAAAGTCCTCACGCTAAACGTGAGGGGGCTTAACAATCCAATCAAGCGCCGGGCGATCCTATCATACCTAGAAAGTACCGGCGCTGACGTCTGCCTCTTACAAGAGACACATCTGCTCCCCAAAGATTGTCATCGGCTTAAGTTCCGGGCTTTCCCCACTCAACTCTTCTCCTCCGGACCCTCCAAGACAGCAGGGGTAGCAATACTGGTTTCCCGGACACTTAGAGGGAAGGTGTTACAAAAGGAGGCCGAAATCAAGGGCAGACTGCTCACTTGTCAATTCGCGGTGGGTGATCACACGCTAGTCATAGGGACTATATATGCACCCAATGAAGGTCAGGAACGCTTCTTGCATGGTGCCCTGGGCGAAGTCATGTCTGAACGTAAACTTTTACTGGGGGGCGACCTTAACCTAGTCTTAGACAACAATCTAGATAGGTCGGCGCAGCGCACAGGTCAGGTGGGCGCTCTCTCCCGCGCCGGGCTAACCAGGCTGGACGACCTGGGCCTGGTGGATCTATGGAGAAGCCGCCACCCCCGACTCAAGGAATACTCTTATTATTCTCACGCTCACAAAACTGACTATTTATTAGGCTCTAGAGCGCTTTGCGACACCACGACAGCGGTAGAAATTGCAACGGCAGCGCTGTCGGATCATGCACCAGTAATAGCTACATTGACACTGCCCCCGACCCAACCGCCCTCCAGGCGGTGGCGCCTACGGGACACTCTCCTTCAACGCGAGGACGTAGTTGGCCAGATACAACGCACACTTGATGACTAATTAGCCCATAACGACAACCCAGACACACAGGTGTCCACTCGGTGGGAAGCCCTGAAAGCGGTCATTAGGGGCGAAATAATAGCCATTTCCTCCGCAGACAACGTGGAGCGTAAGCGTATGAGAGAGGAACTTACTCAAAAAGTACGCGAATTGGAGCAAATGCACCAACGCACCGGGGCCCCTCGCATCTGGCGTCAATTGACCGCGGAGCAGGCACAACTGGCCACCATTGATCGTGACAAAGCGGAATACGCAGCGTTGCGCCTGCGTCATTCCTTTTATGTGGGGGGGACAGAGAGGTCAGACAGCGCCAGGGAGTGCAGGAGATTAAGGATCACCACGGGTCAGTGCTTACGGATGACGTGGCCATCGCCGAGACATTCCGACACTTTTACCCTGGGTTGTATGATGAGCAACATTTGGCGGCAGAGGACATTGATGCATACTTGACACAGGCCCATCTCCCTACACTGACCCCAGCCCAGGCCGAACACATAGAAAGGGAGATACGCCCAGAGGACGTCATAGCGGCAATATCACGCCTTAAATTAGCTAAATCCCCCGGCCCCGACGGCTACACGGCAGCCTTTTACAAACAATTCTGCTCTACGCTGGTCCCCTTACTTACTAGGCTCTTTAACTCCTTTGCGACGTCAGGCGCGATCCCCTCGTCAATGCTGGAGGCTTCCATCGTAGTCATCCCTAAACCAGGGAAGGACAAGACTAGCTGTGGGGCCTATAGGCCTATTTCCTTACTAAATATCGACCTGAAGCTGAACACTGGGATCCTGGCGGCCCGATTGTCACCTTATTTGCCAGGGGTGATAGATCCGGATCAGGCTGGGTTCATTTCCCAGCGACAGACCAGCGACAACACTAAGAGGGTGCTGCATCTCATAGAGAAGGCATCGCGTATCCCAGGGGATTATATGCTCCTCACTATCGATGCCGAAAAGGCATTCGACCGTGTCCATTGGCCATATCTTGAACAAGTACTGATCTGCATCGGCCTAGGCACAAAGACGAGGACGCATATCCTCAACTGCTATCGTTCTCCTACAGCTTCGGTAAGGGTTAATGGGCACACCTCCACTCCATTCCCCATCAGTAGGGGCACCCGGCAGGGGTGCCCTCTGTCGCCCCTGCTCTTCGCCCTATATATGGAACCGATGGCACAGAGGATCCGGGATCACGCACAAATCACAGGTATTCGCTTTGGGAGCGACGTACACACTATAAGTTTGTATGCAGATGATGTTCTTGTCACTTTATCAGACCCGGTGACTGCCCTAGGTGCCTTCCTGGAGGAGCTGGACTCCTTCGCAGGTGCCTCCGGGTTTAAAGTTAATATAACGAAATCCACTGCCTTGAATCTCTCACTCTCGCCTCAGACTCTGGCATCTCTTCAGAGCCGCCACCCTATACAATGGTCTGACGGGACGGTCTCGTACTTGGGGATAAATTTGGCCCCTACGTTACAGGCTATGACGATGGTCAACTACACCTAACTACACGCCCAAATTCGCACAGATTTACAGCGCTGGAAACACTACCCTATCTCTTGGTTGGGATGTATCGCGGCCATTAAAATGACAATACTCCCTAAAATTCTTTATTTATTTCAGACACTCCCTCTGCAGCCTCCCAACGGTTGGCTGAGCCGTGTACAACCGGAACTCTCTCTTTTCCTTTGGCAGGGTCGCAAACCGAGACTGAAGAGAGTTGTCTGCACATTACCACCCGATGATGGTGGCCTCGGGGTCCCAGATATCACGCTCTATTACAAAGCTGCGCAACTACGGTATCTGGTTGAGTGGAGCCGCACTGAATCAGAGAAGCATTGGCTCTTCCAGGACCGTGCCGTAGCAGGCACTTTTCTTATGAAGATCCCCTTCCTTAAGAAGCCGCAGAGACCACCCAACCTTTACGCCTCACAAGTCACACGCCCTATATTATCTACATGGGACCAGACATGTAGGAGACACGACATGACGACCTTCCCCTCCCCTCTCACACCACTCCTCGACAACCCCGACTTCAGCCCTGGAGCGGACGAGTTATCCTTCCCCCTGTGGAGAGCTGCAGGAATCCGTGCATTGGGTCAATTATTTGATGCCCATGGCATCATCTCTTTTACGCAACTGCGAGCGGACTATGGCCTCCCGGAATCGGAAAGGTTACATTATCTGCAGCTGCGACACTGGGCGCAGCATCCGGATGTAAAACCTCATGCGCAAAGACACCTTACCCCCTACGAGAGATGGCTTATTACTCGGCCCTCAGACAAGAAACTGATCTCGGACCTATACAAAATGCTTCTCTCACGACACACGCATACATACCACGCTGGTCGTGCGCGCTGGGAGAGGGACCTCGGCCGAGATCTCAGCAATAAAGAGTGGGAGGGAGCATGCTACAGGGCGCGTCACACCGCGAGCCACACGGGTCTCACTGAAACCTTAACCAAACTAGTGTATTACTGGTATTACACTCCTGAACGCCTTCATCGGGCTGACCCTACACATAATCCATATTGTTGGGGGATGTGGGAAGCGGGGAACATTAGTTCATCTCCTCTGGGAGTGCGAGCACCTACAAGGCTATTGGTCTCAAGTATTGGACGAAATCGACAAACACCTGGACACAGAACTTCCTAGGTTCCCTGCCTATGTTCTCCTGGGTGTCCCGAACCCACTTACGTACCCCCTGAAGTCTAGGAGAGGGCGACAGATTGCGATGGCACTGGGCACGGCCACTCAAAACATACTAATACATTGGAGGTTCACCCGGATTCCCACACACACAGGGTGGCTTCAGCGGATGTGGCACATATTGGGGATGGAGAAGATCTCGCTCACTTTGGCAGGGAAGGGTTCGACATTTAGCGAGCTTTGGCAGCCATTCCTGACACTCCTAGTCCAGGAGTTCCGGGAGTTAACATGCCCCAGATACCTTCGCCTCCTGCGGCTGGCCCCTCTGGACACGACTACCGAGCAGATCCGGCCTTAATGGTGCCACTGCACATCGACGCAGTGATAACTAATCTATAGTGGACAGGGAGGGTGGCGTGGGGGTCTCTTCTTTCCTCTTTTCCTTTCCTTTGCCTCTTTTTCATCGGGGTGGGTTTGTAGTGGTTATTTGCTGTTTGATTTATTATGCCACTATATGAACAAATTGCACGTTCTGAGTTCTGTGTAACTCACATGCGGTGCTTGATTTTCATGCAGTTGATAGCTAGATTGGCAGTTATGTCATGAATAAATAAAAAGATTTAAACCTAAAGTGTTTTTGTGTGAGACTTACCATAGTTTCATTGCTCTATGTAGGCCTAATTCAAGTAGGCATACGCTTAGATGGGGTGTGGGTTCACATTAGCAATGCCAACCCCCATGCTATTGTATTCTATAGTTTGTAGCATTTCTATAGCACTCTCCTATCCCTTAATGAAGCACCAAAGTGGTTGAGTAAGTGGCTCTCTATCTGTAGTGCAAGGTTTGAGAACAGTGATGGATTCAATGGTCTCTATGCATAGTGTTTTGCTGTCATTCGTGAGGGTCAGAGAATCTGCTCCAGACTTGGCGCAGCAGCATGTAATGCATGAGTGGCATGGAAACAGAGTGTGAGGGAAAGTTTTGTGCGCTACATATATAGACAAGTATAACTGCAGAATTAGAGTCACAAGAGTCATGATTTTGGGAACAGCCAGGCCTATATTGGTTTTCCATTTAATAGGTGGATTTTGATGATAATAATTCTCTTTTGGAGCATGTTCCAGAACTTGCATTTCTATAGAAGTAAAAGCTCCCAGTGATGTGGGTCTTTATGAAAAGGAAGAATTTCAGGATATGTGAGGTTTCTCCTTTGAGTTACGATTGTAGAAAACTGGTCCTGTCCAGTAGACTTCACAGGGAGCAATGCAGAGGGTTTTGAAGGAAATCCTTCCCGCAAATGGTAACCAAGGTAGAGTACTAAGGCCAGGGGTATGTGATCCCACCTGCTGAGGTTAATGACTTGTCTGCCTGCAGCATTTTGGATTCGTTGTAGCTTGCTGATAAGTATGTAGGGAGTCCCATGTAGACCCCGCTGGAGTAATTAACACGAGATAACACTGGGGCTAGTGGTGCATGTAACTTTTAAGAAAGCCATGTGCAAGGCAGGATACATTAGGGTGTTCCCACTGGGTAAAATGGTGTAACAGAACTTACTAATAAATCTAAGTAAGTGTGTAGAAGGTTATTACATACTCTTCAGTTCCCAGCACTGAATGATGTGAAATAGTGTGAAGGAATGCTCAAACATTTACCTTCACAAACAAAAATAAGAGATGTGTCAGGCGAATGTCAGGGGATGAGCGCATCAACGGTAAAATTTAATAAATATTCCATTTAAGTAGGGGTGTCCATCACCGACTTCCACATGCGAAACAAGTACATAGTCAAGCAATGGTGAGACAGTCATGCAATGGTGAGAGAGCAGCAACTGCATAGACTTTTGTCCTGTCAGCTTTATGGGCAAAGATCACCAGCTGCCAAAGACCACATTTCATGGTAGCCTCGATAGGCGGGTTTTGCGATCCAGCCCTGTCAGCTGTATGGGAGAAGACCAGGAGCGGCAAAAGTAATTGTATCCAGGTAGACTTGAAAGGCTAGTTATGCGTTTCAGTGACCTAAGATGCTGACACGCACGCTTGATGACGCACTGGTAGCAGCATCACCACACACCACACACCACACACACGCACACACGCAGTCCCTCCTCATTTTCAGCATACTTGCTTGTTGTCATCCAAAATGGCTCTTGAATCCTCTTTCCCAGAGAATTTCACAGTACAACGAGCTCTCCACATAGGAAAATGGCCCCAGTTTGCAACGTAAATGTGTACATGGAGACTAGGATCAGCACAGGAAGTAGTTGTGCAAAACTTCTGGATTCTTTACACAACTGTAGTGCTGCTTTCACTGACTGTGCCTGTCTGAGGATTATTATTCCGATATCCCTGGCGTGATTTTGAGTGGAAGATGACCAGACACTGATTCCATGAATTTGCGATGAATTCATCATCAGTAGTGCTCAGTGTGTAACAAACACAGGCACGGCTTTGAGCCTCCATACATCACAGCTTGGGGAGTAGATGATAGAAGGCACAGTCAGACTTAAAAAGCAGTGAAGATAACCTGATGATGCTCTTCTCAACGAAAGACCTATTTGGTTTGTGAATCCTCTTGCACGTTCGATGCTAATGTAATTAAGCATCCAGACAAAAGTGAACAAGATCCCGGAGCTTTGCTGGACACACCTTGCAGTCAACTGTCTAGAACCCAGAGGTAGGTACAAATACTTACATTTGAATATAGAATGCACATAAATACATATGGGTTATTATATATATATACTGGGGAAAAGTGAGACAACGAAGAATAGTAGGGCATTTGCAGTTTTTGACTCTCTCCAAATGTTTGGCTTCTAGTCTTAAGTCACTATGCACAAATAACACCTTCTCCAGGCTTTATTAGTAGGTCAAAATTCAGAGCAGTAAGAATAGCCCATATCCGTAAATTAAGACTGTTGGGTACAAGTCAAAAATTGATAGTTTTCCTTCATAGCCATTTGTTATTCACTAGAATTGTTGTTATGAAGTGTGATGCATGGTTAGTATACATGGAAACTAATTGTAAGCCACGACTCAGTGAATGGCTAAGGATATAGCAGATATTTGACCAACTAACAGTGTAACTCACTGGGATGAGAATGAATGTAAAACTGTATTACTTTCGTTGCTCCTCAGTGCGAAAATGTACAAATTAAAACACGGTTACCTAATTCTCTTTTTCCCCCATTTACTTTCACATTTTTTTTTTATTTCAACAGGCAGTTTCTTTGGGAAATGCTTGATCCGTTTCTGAATTTAGAATTCTGTCTAGTTTTCATAATGCTGTAACTTTCTAATCTCACCAGGGGATTTCACACTACTTTCCCAACAAGATGCAAGTAGGCAGAAAACGAAAAAATAGGAAATATTAACCAGGAATCAGAAAACTACGAAAAATATGGGGGGGGAAAAGTATTTCGTTTCCACTCTGCCTGTTTCTGTTCGCTGGGAAGAGAGTGAACGTACCAGAGTAAACCTTTTGTTGGTGCCATTTCTAAAAAAAAAAAAATACACGCACACTTTCTTGCACGGCACGTATTTTAATGTTTTGTAAAAGAAAAGACAACATTTTGCCATATTTGAGTATTTTCACAGGTCTCTGCAGGGTAAATCACAAACTCTGGGTACCTTTACTATCCCCAACATGAGGACTCAAATTTGGCTTGGATATCTTTTTTGGGGGGACAGAACCCACAGCACTATAGAAGTTAAAAGGGAATGTGGTTGTGTGTGTTATGGAGGAGGAGGGGTGCGTGTGAGCTCACCTCCATTCCTTTAAAAAGGTTTGTGTTGGTTGGGGGGGGGTGTAAGTGTGTGTGCAGGTGTGTACGTGTGTGTGTGTGTGTGCGTGTGCGAGTGTATGTACGTGTGTATACGTGCGCGTACACACACGTAGGTCTATGTGCTGCCCTGATGCTATTTTAACACGTAAGGCCACTCCCGCAGAACAGGGCAGCTATCTAATGACCACAATTAGAAATGAATAAAATGCCATTTAGCTTGCATATTAATATACATATAATTAAAGCTGCTTTACCTTTCACTTATGTCAATAGCAGAAGTACCTGGGGCTGCTGGTATGACATCCTGAACAGCACGACACTCCGGTCTTTTATTTTGTAACTTAAAGAAGGAAAGATACGGCAGGGCTGCATTACAATCTGTAACTTAAATTAAATTAATTGCAATCTACATAAACAGACACGTTGAGCAAAGACAATCTAAAATGATCAAGTGCACCTCTGTGATGCCAGGTAACTTATCTGATGTTTAGTGAAAACAATACTATAGCACGTATCGACGACTTGATAACATTGGACTACCACCTAGTGGAGCCCAGTGGTATCGATCTCTGTTCGTCAACTTCAAAACCACTTGGAAAAATAATTGCATGCTTAAACTATTAAAGAGTTGGGAAATTAAAATGCAACAGGAAAATATCAATCACGGGAACTTATATAGACGTATATTGCATTAAAGTGCCTAGTGAGTTAATACATATGCGCTTTTGATTATGACATTTTAGAATGGTCCTAAACAGAAACTGGATTTATAAAATTCAAGGACCCCGAGACTTTTTTTTCCCCCCCCCAGATCTGGACGTGGCATTTTAAACATGTTATACACATAAGACAACAGTACACATGTGGAGTGCCTGGAAAGATCCGAAGGTGTACATTATGCATTAAACACATCTTTTGTATTGGATGAGCAGTAGAAATAAAAATGAAGCAAAAAACTCTGTTACTCAAGAAATTGTTATGTTTGGGGGTTTCACACTACACCTCGATCTGAGGTACAACCAGTGCTTTAAATGGAAAAAAATAAGTGCAGGTACTCATTAAATTGAGTTGGGGGTGTGGCTAGTGGGCGGGGTTAGAGGCGGGGTGAGACATGATGATAGAAACACATCTATTGAGTATTCATTTTGCCCATGCATTGCCCTTGACAGTTGTCTCAAACTTTCCATATGTGCAGATTAACAGGTACATATGCTAATAAAGGGTGGTGTGAAGGTCTTCTGGGAGCAATGTAAGGAGCATCTAAACCCTGAATGCAGCCGAGCCATCAACAGCACTATTAGCCCTTTCAGGCTAAGAATCAATGTGCACCAGGACGAGAGAGACTGGCATAGCATCATTAATAAGAAGCATTCGACGCGTTTCTTTTCAAATACCTCCTGGGTGTCCTGATTCTCTTCCTCTCTGATTTAGTTTCTCTCTCACAAACAAACATACACACAACCAGGCAAACACACACAAGCAAGCAGACAAATACTCTCTATCAATCTTCACATCTCTAATCTCTCGATCCCTCCCCCACTCACTTCTCTCCCATTTGTATCCATTTCTCTTGCTGCCCCACTCTCTTTACCCCCAAGGTATCCTATAATCCTCTACTATCACTCTTTCTATTTCTAATCTGCCATCTCCGTGCCTCTGTTACTCTTTCCATAGCCGTCTTGATCTCTTCCCCATCTTTGTCTGCACTTACCCCTTCTGTCTCTATTTCCCCCCCCTTTAAACTCTCCTCTGCTCCTTCTATCTCTGCCCCCTCACTCTTCACCTTCTTTCACCCAATTCTCCTTCCTCTTCCCTCGACAGAAGGGCACACGGCAAGAGAGCTTGCAGTGGCAGGCAGTGAGCACTGCAGGGTCGAGAGCATGTGCAGAGTCCAGTAGAGCAGAGGTCAGGGGAAGAACAATACTGGCCTCTGATGGGCAGGTCAGTACACCTCCTCCCACCTCACCTGGGCTCCAGGCAGGCTGCGTAGGCCATATCCACCACCTCATCCCTGTCAATGTCCCAGCAGGTGGACAGGGGTGGGGGTCGAATTGCAGGAGCAAGTGAGTCAGGCCTCAGTGGGAAGCCAAGCGTTTAATAGCACAGTCACTTATGCAGGCTCTCTTCCCTCCCACCCATTCAGGCTGCACACATCACTGTGCCCCTGGCAGCCGATGACCAATCCACTAACAAGACGACCCAGCATTGAGGCCCCTCAGGGGGCGGTTGAGGAGAATGAGAGCTTCGGGAGCAGAGGCCCACTTACCCCTGCGGCAGGCCTCCAGCAGGCACCAAAACGGCAAACATGCTGCGAAATAAACGGGCCACAGCTGGCCCTCAGGTATCGGCCCAGTGTCCATCTGATCAATCCGAGTACCGGTACTCTCCTTAGCACTGGAAAAGTGCCGGTACTCAGCTTGGTAAAAACAATCAGTGCCAGTACTCAGTACCTGTGAGTACCGGCCCATTTAAAGCACTGGGTACAACCAATGCTGGAGGCAGAATAATGCCGTCAGGGAAATGCGGTTTGCGCTGGCCGCGTGGCTTAGGCCGCAATGAGACACGGTCACACAGAGCGTTATGTCAACTGGTGCTCGTGTGTCTCGGCTCTGACGCCAGACGCACGCGCACACTCTTTTATTAGCCCGCGCTACGCAGGCCAAACCATCTTGACTACGTAAGCGGGGAGAACAGAAGGCTCGCCCCGTGTAAACGTAATCACCTAAGTATGCCCCCAACACAAGTATCGCGAGACACGATACGACATTCCTCCCAAAAATTAAACGCAAACAAAATTACATAACCAGTTATAACACTCACGAACCAGTCCTGTATGGTGCCCAGATTGCTTAGCGCCAACCACCAGCATCTCAGCAATGATAATCCTTCAGTCTACTGGACGGCTTGGGATTGGATCTCAAGGTGTATTGAGAGCACGTTGCTCGCCCTTGATTCGGACACTCTGGATCCTCAGATGCCTCAAGAATGATGTCTGGAGAGCGAGGGGATGCCTCTCCACCTTCCGCCCCCCGTAGCTCCGAAGCATCATCTGACGAATCTTCCCACTCTTGTCCGTGGGAACAGTCAATTGCAGAATCAAACTCCTGGCGATCCCCTTCAAAATATTTCTTGAAGGCGGACACATTCCTCGTGAGCACTTCCAGACCTCTTCTCGCCGTGACTTGCGTGCCACGAATTTTGACAACTTCAGCCCTGCCAAGTATCACGCATCAGGAGTGACACTAACGCATTTCAGTGTGGTGGTCCGCATCACCGCACTAAAATGCAAAGTCACGCATTTGTAGCGCCTCCTTGGCTGTGAAGCACCCAGAACGCTGGCTGCTAACCCACCAATTTTTAATGTGAAAGTGCAGAGAAGCGCTCGCTGTATGCTGTACCCAACAGGCTTGGGGTCTGCCTGAGCTCGAGGGAAGCTGCTACTATTACAATGTAAATATAAAAAATATTTCTCTTGGACATATACAAGAATCGAAGTGAGAGAGACCAGGAGGCATCCAGCTGGTTTTTGCGACCTTATCAAGGGGTACGAATGGAATGAACATCTTGCAGGAGTGTCAAAATTAACATTGGAAAGAAAAGTGGATATAACATGGCGCAAAATGAATACTTAGAGGTGTGAAGCTCGTGCACCGTTCATCATAATAAGGGACAACGGAATATATAAATGAAATTCCAAATTGAATTCCTCTACAAATTTATCTTTCAGTGATATATATGTATACACACGAATCAACTGAGGATTAGATTCACTGACAAGTTGAAGCCACGGGGGTTCATACAAACTACGTGACAACGATAAAGAATCTTCTTTTGGTTTTTTTGGGGAAGACTGACTGTATGAACGTCACATACACTACTATAGGTGTATTGAATTTTAATATTGTTGAGAGAGAGACAAGCATTACATTTGTCCTGATGAAGGTGGTACTTCAATAATTTTTACCACTGAAACGCGTCGACGCCCGTATCTCTATTTGGTTATATCCAGGAACGGCCTTTTGTCTAATGAAACGATAAATGAATAGACGATTGGTGTTTATGTATTTGCTTCCTGTTGGGAATAACCTGTTTTGATGAATTTATATGTTTCACATTTTTTTGTCTCATGATGTCTCAGGTTTTTAATGTGTGAATTTATGTTTTTTATTATTATTGTATTTTTGGTTATTATTGTATGATTTTTGATGTGATGTTAACTTATTTTTAATAAATCTTGAATTTTTTATACACTTGAGTATTTTATCCTTATGTGATATATGGTTGTTTTTCTGGGTTCAATTGTATGGTGCTTATGGAGAAATTTGTGTATATGTGATATAGCAGTGTGCAAGTGGTTGTGAATCTGGTTGATTGGGCACCGGGTTGAAGGTGTATTCCTGTATATGTCCAAGAGAAATATTTTTATATTTACCAGTGGTACCCTGTCTCTTGGTTAGTGGGGTCGCTCCCTATCTTTTTAATACTATTACAATGTAACACAGACCTCATTAGGATTGGGTTCACCGCGCGGCCGCGGCATTACCATTTCACGGATCAGGTGGGAGGAGTCGGCGAGTGCCCAGTGTGATAGCGGTGGGTCCTGCTGCAGTTGCCCGCCCGCCGCAGTAACAGTTGAATTAGAAGTTTGCATCCTCAGCTGGCGGCAAAAATTTAGGCTGCTGATTGAACCACAAACTGATGGCTGGAGTGGTTTGTAGCTGCCCAGAAAACTTTCCTGACTGTGCAGCTATGTAGCTGAGCCGCAGCCACGACCCTCAAGCATGCCCGGCGGCCGGCGTTGCTCAATGCTGTGGGCGGGGTCCGAGTGAGTTGGGTTGCCGGAGGCCGGCCAGCAATGCCTCTCGCCGGCCCTCGACGCAGGAAGTGGCCAGCGTAGCCCAGGTATCATGATTTTAGAGTTTTACGGTCTAATGTGCTAGCACGCAGAGCCCGTGTGGCGCAATACATTCCTCTTTAATTACTGGCCTGTTTCATAGCTGATCATTATAGGCACACCATGCGCTGCCGCCTGCATGCTTGCAGAGAATTCAGTTAATTATAGGCGAAGATTGCCGTTTATGTTGTGGCCATGCTGCACTGCCTGTGTTTTGCTGGTGTGTTTTTTTTAAAAAACGTGACGATTTGGAGCAGGCTGTCGGGAAAAGGCAGCCGGCGCTGCAGTGACCCTCAGAGCTGAGGACACATGACCAGCCGCCCAGAAAAATCATGAATGGCCGGGCATTTCCATTCATGCCACCCCGGCCGGCTGGTGGTTCTAGTCCGAGCTGTAACGTTGAGGAAAGTCGCGCCGGCCTCACCAAATTGCTCCGCTCGTCTCGCTGTTAAGAAGTGCCTCGCGAGTGTCGACGACTTTTAGTATCAGTTGCTGCTTGTTAATGAATGCATTAATTTGCGCCTGTCACTAAAGTTTAGGTGAGCGAGTGGCTGCTGGCGGCACTGTGCCTGCAGCTTGTGTGATCTGGTGCAGTTTCGGCCGGGCCTCTGTGTCTGGCTGACTGCCTGAGCCGTGCAGCCGTGAGCTGTAAAACAGGAAACAACTTCGGAGTTTTTGAAATACAGCCAGCCTGAGGTCGCCTGGCTGTGACCTATAATGTAACTTAGTGACGGTGTGGATCAGTCTGTCTTATCCTCGTCGACACTTCTCTCTGATGCTTAATGTCCTATGCCTTATGCAGCGCTGGGCGGCTTGCGTAAGTCTGCTGACTTAGTCTGACTCTAATTAGACAGCAGCTGATAATGAGATCAGACCGTGTTCATAGCTGCCAAGGTTTCAGATTGCTGTGTGACATTTTCATAATTTCAGTGTAGTTGGGGCCTTTAACATCGTCTTGGAGTGGAGACTCGATTGTCAGAGAGCGGCCTGGAGTTCAAAGTGCTGTAATGCATTATCATGCCATTATTATTGATTGCCAATGCCAGAGAAGGAGCCAGGGGGCCCAGTTGGCGCAGGCTGGCTTAAAGGAAGGATGGTCTGATGCACCGTCATGAATGATCAGATTAATTAGATCATATTCAGACCAGCTGCAGTGCCAGCCTGCCCTCTTTAACTTATAACAGCAGGCTGTCTTCAGGCAGTGCCCTTCCATTTCTGGTGCTTTTCAGCGGTTTTAAGTTCGTCTTAGAGTTTCTTGTTGCTCAAATGGATGCAATTTCTGCTATTTATATGTTACCCTTGTCTTCATTGCTCGATTTTGCTTGCGAGAAAGTGTCACTCATAGTCGTTGAAATGTCACTCATAATTACACTGAAATTATGAAAATGTCACTCACAGCAATCTGAAACCTTGGCAGCTATGCAACTTGCCAAGGATTTCTCTCAAATGGTAGCCGAAATTTACTGCCAGGATGTCGATCTTGCACCAGTACTAAATCCCCTTCTTGAAGATGAGAATGCTCCGCTCTGCTCCGGGTACTGGCGTGATCATTGGACTTCTTTCTCCTCGCGTGTACCGCCTTCTCATTTACTTCAGTGGGGACCTATTGAGGATGATGTTGAATAGAGTCACTCACTACCCGTCCCATGGACCGGTGTCCATGGGCACAACCAGTGGTAGAATGGGCGTTTGCCGATAATCTCGCAGAAAAGAATATATGGACTGCTCTACAGAGATCCCATTCGCTACTGCTATGCGAATCACTTTGTTCAATGTTCTCATAAATCGTTCTACCTCCCCATTGGCTTGAGGCCACTTCGGAGTTATTTTCCTGTGCGCAATTCCAAGAGACGTGAGGTAGGAGGCAAATTCCTGTCCTTGACAAGGCGGACCATTGTCCGTTTTGATCTCTTTGATTAGACCATGTGTGGCCATCACTTTCTCCAACTTTGGAATCACCTCTCCAGCGTTCAAAGAAGACAGGATCTCGACCTCTGGGTACTTGGTGTAGTCGTCTATCACCACCATGGAATGCCTTCCGTCGGGTAGACTCCCAAAATCCATGCTCACACTCAGCCACGGACCTTCCGGCCTGTTTTCAGTCATCACCGGTGCAGGTGGTTTCGGATCGCCTGTCAATGTGAGAAGTTGGCCTGGCATATGCTGTCCACTAATTATAGTGGGCACCTTGCACCAGTCCAAATCGACTCTTATGGTAGGTAGGTTAAAGACAACCTTATTGAAAGCTATCCTAGTGGTAGCTGTGGAGAGCAGCCTTCAGGCTAAGTCTTGAAGTAATGTAAAGCAGCTTGTTTTACCAGTCTATAATCTCTTGAGTGACCAAATGAAAGAGCACCACACCAGGTATATATTCAAAATATATGTATTTATTACTAAACACACCCCTCTAGTCTCTTTATGAGGCTAGAGTTCGAAGTACATAGGTTATAAGATCTTAAATCACAGTAATAGCACAAATACACGTTTGGGCCCTAGGGGCGTACCAAACCATATACCAATAAAGTGGTATGCGAACCACGACTGAACTAGACACTAGGCCTAGAGCCTCTAGAAGTGCTTGGACCACAAGGAACCACCCAAGGTAGTGACACAGGGGACCCACGGGAGACGCGTGCAGTGTAAATACACAACCGCGATACGCCGTTAACTTCTATGGAGAAAGTCGGGATCGGGAAAATAGAGGAAAGGGACACTTAGAAGAGGACTAGGACAAAACCCTTTGAGATCTAGGACTTTGAAGAGTCTCTACCCACGGGAGCACCGGAGTACTCGTGTTACCTCACCCAGGGAAGCCGGGTGCATAGGTGCCTTTCGGGGTCGGGTTTCGTCGTCGGTTCTTATGGCGATCTGCTGCAAAGTGCTGCTGGCGACCAGGAGAAAAGTGTCCGGGTGGATCCAAGAGTGGATCGGAGTTCTGAAGAACCTGAAAGCAGAGGGGACAGAGTCTGGGTCACTAGCCAGTGACCAGGGAGGCGATGGACAGATGCCCACCGATGTCGAGTGCTTCAGATTCGATGACGGTCGTCTTGACTCTTCAGCCACGAGGTCCGGGAGGCGTTGTCGGCGACCAGGAGCAGGATTCGGGCTGTTGCTCGATGTCTGTCGAGTGCAGAGGTGTCGGCGACCAGATTGGACCCAACAAGCCTTGGCAACGGCAAGTCTCGAGTAAGATGTAGATCGTCGATGATGCAGACCAGCAAGGTCTGGGGAACTCACCCAGCGAGGGTAAGTGAGGGCAGGCCTGGAGCAACCAGACTGCCAAGTAAAGAAAAGATTGGCCTTCGTTAAGGGCTACTAGCCAACGGGCTAGCGACCGCGAAGGAGCCTCGTGACGCCGCACGTGGAGCTGGCTTACAGGACACTCGTGGAGTGGGGGCCAGTGATCTTCGGTGCAGGTGGTGCTGGAGGCTAGGGCTACTCGGAGCCCAAAGCACGACTCCTTGGGAGACCCAGAAGATGGTGCACTTGCAAATGTGCTCGGTGTCCAGGGGTCACGGTCTCACGTCACCCACGATAGCCACGGGCCTCAGCTTTGCTGGGGACTCAGGGTAGCCTCGGGGAAGTCTGAGAATCCACCTCTGGTGATGCGATGACTTCGGCGTCCGACGGGAGCTTCAGTGATGCGAACCGGACAGATGCTTCTTTGGTGCCTGCCAAGCAGGGGAGTCACTCCTTGACCCCAAGGGAGATTCTTCAGTCCTCTAATCGTGAGTAGAGCGTCGAAGGTCCAGGATTCTGTTTCAGAGTTTCGTCCAGGTATAATCTAAAGTCCTAGGGACTGGGTTCCTACCTTTATTCTAAAAATAGGGGATGGACTACTCTGTGGCCCCACCTATGGGTGGGTCAGGGCAGAGGGGTGGCTACACCCCTTTCCCTTTGTCCAGTTCGCGCCAAAGCAGGGGCTGCAAGCCCCTGATCCGGTTTGAACTGGGGTATGCACAGGGACACCAAATGTGCCCCCAGTGCAGGACTTCAAAGCACCCGAAAGTGCTCCCGCCCAGCCCCAATACACATTGTCCTGTCTGGGGAGGTGGTCACACCTCCCTGGGACAGGAAACCTATTGTCCAGGCCTCCCCTGCCGGAGTTTCGTCCAGCAGCAGGAGGCCAGACTCGTGTCTGTGGCAGCAGCATCCATTTTGTGATGCCAGGCTCTGGAAAGAAGTTACCGGACTCGTCAGAGTTAACATGCCTTTCCCTCTAGAAGGGTGGAATGCTACCCCCGCCGCCAGGATTGGCGGGGGGTAGTATTCCAAGATGTTTGACACCAAACACGACATGTTTAGGTGCAGCCATTCCATAGTTAGCATTTTACCGCGAGGATATAATGCGTTTAAGAGTATATGGTCAGGCTGCACTACAAACAGCATCAGAGATGGTCTCCGAACGCTGCAGAGGGGCCCTGCTCATGCAGGGGCACCCTCTCACATAGGAACCATGCACTCTGCCTTTAGGATTGATAAGGCCTGCCTTAGGAGTGACTTATAGGTTTATATGTGTGTAGGCATTTAGTGATATAGGTAACCTATACCACAGCAAGGGGTGCATGCACCACCTTACCCAGGCTGCAGTAGCAGACCTGTGGTGCCAGTTTGGATGGCCTACCAGGGGTGGCATAATACATGCTGCAGCCCCTGGCAGGCCTCTGAGGTACCTATGCCCTTGGTACATAGTATACCATATACTAGGGACTTACAAGGGCACTCCAGATCCCAATCAGTGATGTGCCTAAGGCACATGGAGACCCTTTTAAAGAGGAAACAGCTAGGCTGGGGTTCTGAATAGCAGGGCCCCAGCCAGACTAATGTCGAAAACCAGTGAAGTATCAGCAAAAAGTGGGGGTACCCCTGTGAAGCAGATCCTACTCTCCTACACAACCCCCCCAAACGTAGGGACATTAAACTAACCTTGCCCAGTTAAGTCTTCATGTTCTAAGTGGAAATACCTAGAGAGTCCATCTGCATTCGCATGGTTACTCCCAGGCCTATGTTCCACTGTAAAGTCCATCCCCTGTAGGGAAATGGACCACCTAAGCAGTTTGGGGTTTTCACCCTTCATTTGTTTTAGCCATAAGAGGGGCTTATGGTCTGTCTGAACCAGGAAGTGTGTACCAAACAAGTATGGCCTCAACTTCTTCAGAGCCCAGACCACAGCAAAGGCCTCCCTCTCTATGGCTGACCAACGTTTCTCTCTAGGGGTCAGCCTTCTGCTAATAAAAGCTACTGGCTGATCCTGACCTTCTTCATTCAATTGTGACAGTACAGCCCCTACCCCCAATTCAGATGCATCAGTTTGAACAATGAACTTCTTGGAGTAATCAGGACTCTGCAGAATTGGAGCAGTGCACATGGCCTGCTTGAGGTCATCAAATGCCTTTTGACAGCTAACTGTCCACTGAACCTTTTTGGGCATTTTCTTAGAAGTTAAGTCATTCAAGGGTGTCACTATTGATCCATACCCCTTGACAAATCTCCTATAGTACCCAGTCAGGCCTAAGAAGGCTCTCACCTGAGTCTGGGTAGTGGGAGCAGTCCAGTCCATGATGGTCTGGATCTTGCTCTGCAAAGGTTGAACCTGGCCTCCACCCACAAGGTGGCCCAGGTACACAACCTGACTCTGCCCTATCTGGCACTTAGTGGCCTTGATAGTCAGGCCTGCCTTTTGCAGGGCCTGTAAAACATTCCTGAGGTGGACCAGGTGATCCTCCCAGGTGGAGCTAAAGACAGCAATATCATCTAGATAAGCTGCACTATAGGCTTCCAGTCCTGTGAGAACTGTGTTCACCAACCTCTGGAAAGTGGCAGGTGCATTTTTCAGACCAAAGGGCATCACCACAAATTGATAATGCCCACTAGGGGTTGAAAATGCTGTTTTGGGCTTTGCAGCATCAGCTAGTCTGATCTGCCAGTAGCCAGCTGTTAGGTCAAATGTGCTGAGATATTTGGCAGAGGCCAAAGTATCTATGAGCTCATCTGCCCTGGGTATTGGATGGGCATCAGTCCTAGTGACTGCATTGAGGCCTCTGTAGTCTACACAAAACCTCATCTCTCTTTTCCCACCACTGGTGTGAGGTTTAGGTACTAGGACTACTGGACTAGCCCAAGGGCTATCTGAGGGCTCAATCACTCCCAATTCCAACATCTTCTGGACTTCAGTCCTGATACAGTCCCTGACATGGTCAGGTTGCCTATAAATCTTGTTTTTAATAGGCAGACTGTCCCCAGTGTCCACTTCATGAGTGCACCAGGTGGTCTGACTGGGTGTCAGTGAAAACATATGTCTAAACTGATTGAGGACTTGCCTGCAATCAGTTTGTTGCTGGGTAGTGAGGCTGCCTGCCAAGGCTACACCATCAACTGACCCATCGTCAGGGTTCTGTGAGAGCAGGTCAGGGAGTGGGTCACTCTCTTCCTCCTGCCCTTCATCAGTAGCCATGAGCAAGCCCATGTCTGCCCTGTCCACATATGGCTTAAGTCTGTTGACATGGAGAACCCTTTGGGGACTCCTGGGTGTTCCTAGGTCCACTAAGTAAGTGACCTCACCCTTCTGTTCAACAATAGTGTGGGGTCCACTCCATTTGTCTTGGAGAGCTGCTGGGGCCACTGGCTCCAACACCCACACCTTCTGTCCTGGCTGGTAAACAGTCAGAACAGCCTTTTGGTCATGCCAGGCCTTCTGCAGTTCCTGGCTAGCCTCAAGGTTTTTGGTTGCCTTTTTCATGTACTCAGCCATCCTGGAGCGGAGACCAAGTACATAGTCCACTATATCTTGCTTTGGGGGCTTGAGAGGTAACTCCCATCCTTCCTTCACCAAGCACAGTGGACCCCTCACAGGGTGGCCAAACAGAAGTTCAAAAGGGCTGTAACCAACCTCCTTCTGAGGCACCTCCCTATATGCGAATAAAAGGCAGGGCAAGAGTATGTCCCATCTACGCCTAAGCTTTTCTGGGAGCCCTTTAATCATGCCCTTTAAGGTTTTGTTGAATCTCTCAACTAAACCATTGCATTGTGGGTGATAGGGTGTGGTGAACTTATAAGTAACTCCACACTCCTTCCACATTGCCTTTTTAAGTACCCAGACATGAAGTTTGCACCCCTGTCTGATACCACCTCCTTAGGAAAGCCCACTCTTGAGAAAATTCCCAGGAGGGCCCTTGCCACCACAGGTGCTGTAGTGGTCCTAAGGGGTATAGCCTCTGGATACCTGGTGGCATGATCCACTACCACCAGTATAAACCTGTGCCCAGATGCTGTTTGGGGATCCATGGGACCAACAATGTCAATCCCTACCCTCTCAAAGGGCACCCCCACCACAGGTAGTGGTATCAGGGGGCCTTTGTAGTGCCACCTGCCTTGCCACTGGCTTGGCAGGTTACACAGGAGCGACAAAACTCCTTACTGTCTTCAGACATGTGGGGCCAGTGAAAGTGAGGGACAATTCTGTCCCAAGTCTTGTTCTGGCCCAGGTGTCCTGCTAAGGGAATATCATGGGCTAGGGTCAATAGGAAGCCCCTGAACTTCAAAGGTATTACCAACCTCCTGGTAGCACCAGGCTTGGGGTCTCTACTCTCTGAGTACAGGAGTCCATCATCCCAATACACTGTATGGGGACCACTAGCTTTCCCAGCAGCCTCAGCAGCAGCTTGCTGTCTGAGGGGTTCAAGGGAGGGGCAGCTCTGCTGCTCCTGGCTCAGATCTGCCCTAGAAGGTCCCCCTGTCCCCAAGAACTCAACCTGGTCAGGTTCAAGTTCCTCTGGGACAGTTCCTTCTTCAGGGCTGAGATCATCCCCCTCAAGGGACTGATCTTCCTCCTGAGCCAAGGGGGAAGGCACTGCCTTAACCCTACTACTCCTCCTCTTGGAAGGCACTTGGTCCATTCTTCCAGAATCCAAGGCCTGTTCAGTTTTAGACAGTTTAGCTTGTGACCTGGTCACAGCAAACACATCTGCAGGGATCCCCAGCATTTCTGCATGGGTCCTGAGCTCCACTTCTGCCCAAGCAGAAGTCTCTAAGTCATTGCCAAGCAAGCATTCGACTGGTAGGTTTGCACTTACCACAACCTTCTTAAGGCCAGTTACCCCTCCCCAGGAGAAGTTAACAACTGCCAGAGTATGGTCTGTTCTGACATTGCTAGCATTGGTCACTTGGTACATCTCACCAAGTATAACTTGCCCAGGTAGCACAAGGTCTTGTGTCACCATTGTGACACTTGCCCCTGTGTCCCTAAATGCCAAAGCCTCTCGTCCATTGATTAAAGGCTGTTGTCTGTACTTGCCCAGATTACTGGGACTCACAGTGGAGGTCACATCCATGCCTCCATCACAGACTAACACAGCCTGAGTCAGTTCCCTGACTAAGTCAGAGCCCAACTCAGTTCCCAGGGTGAACCCTACTAAACCCTTTGCTGGAGCACTTCCACCAACTGTACTAGGGGGAACAGGTGCCTTAGGGGCATTGGTGGGTGCTGGACTGGAGTCTTTGGACTTGGTGCAATCACTGGTCCAGTGGGTCTTTTGCTTACAGACCTTGCACCATGGTTTTCTTTGGCCTTTACCCTTGGTAGACTGGGAATCCCCACCAGAAGAAGATTTTTGGGGGCCTGATGAAGACTTTTGATCTTTACCCTTCTCCCCACCCTTGTCAGAGTTCTTAGCATCTTGCTTCTTGGTTTCCCCACCTTGGTTCTGTACCTTCTGCTTCACCCTGGTTCTGACCCATTTGTCTGCCTTCTTTCCCAATTCTTGGGGAGAGGTCAGATCAGAGTCAACCAGGTACTGATGCAACAGCTGGTTTTGACAGTTATTAAGAATCTGCTCCCTCATTATCAGATTATACAATCCTGAGAAGTCACACACCTTACTGCCCATCAACCAGCCTTCCAGAGCCTTGGCAGAACAATCCACATAGTCTACCCAGTCTTGAGTCTGTGCTTTTTGGGTGTCTCTGAACTTCAACCTGTACTGTTCAGTGGTTAGGCCAAACCCATCAATAAGAGCACTCTTCAAGACCTTGTAATTGTCAGCATCCTCCTCTCTAACAGTGAGGAGCTTGTCTCTACCTTTGTCAGCAAAGGAGAGCCACAAGATTGCTGCCCACTGCTCCTGAGGGACCTTCTGTACTTTACAGGCCCTCTCTAAAGCAGTTATCCATTTGTGGATGTCATCCCCACTCTGGTAGGGAGGGACAATCTTGCTCAGGTTCCTATGGTCATAGGACCTTTCCCTATCTCTAGGGACATGGCTGCCACCATGGGACTCTAGTCCCAACTTTCTTCTCTCTCTAAGGAGATCTAGGGATTCTCTATCTAAAGCCAATTGCTTCTTCCTGATCTCCAGTTGAGTTTCCTCATACTGGACCAGTCTCTTTCTTCTCTCATGAGAGGATTCCCTCCTGTGAGAAGAAACAGAGCTCCCTATTGAGGTGCCAGAGTGGTTAGACTCCTGAGAAGGAGACCTAGACTTTCTGAGCACACTCATAATCCTTCCTGGGGGGACAAAGGTGTGGTTCTCCAGATCCTCATCCTCATCTTCCCCAGAAGGGATTGGGTTTTCCAGGTCAGGGTCATTGTCACCCTCCTGGTCAGTTTCAGAGGGGGGCTGGGGGTAGTAGTACCCCTGGTCCCTTCCTCATCTGCTGGCCCACCCTCTGCTCCTACCCCTTCAGTCTCTGAAGACTTACTAAGATCATAAGCCACCAACAACTCCTGGAGGTGTTGGGTGGTGGGACTTTGGCCTGTCCTTAATTTCCTCACGTTACACAAAGCTCTCAGTTCCAAGAATGGGAGTGTGTCATACTTGGAGGGGGAAGCTCAATGGCTTCCTGCAGGGCATCTTTGGATCCTGCTTTTAAAGACATTACTAGTGTGGTGTGGTGTATGCACTACCTACTCTAGTGTGGCCTACTAAACTCTCTTGAGTTGTAGAAAGGGTTGTGCTATCCCTTAACACACAACTCTAAGTTCAGTAGAACTTACTGATATTCTAAGCTTAAATTATATGTACCTTAGGTACCTTTAGTGGTTTTCAGTTGATCAATTCAATTGAGATTATCTGGTAAAACAATAGCAAGCTGGAATCCCACACGCTGCACACCAATGTGAGAAGTTGGCCTGGCATATGCTGTCCACTAATTATAGTGGGCACCTTGCACCAGTCCAAATCGACTCTTATGGTAGGTAGGTTAAAGACAACCTTATTGAAAGCTATCCTAGTGGTAGCTGTGGAGAGCAGCCTTCAGGCTAAGTCTTGAAGGAATGTAAAGCAGCTTGTTTTACCAGTCTATAATCTCTTGAGTGACCAAATGAAAGAGCACCACACCAGGTATATATTCAAAATATATGTATTTATTACTAAACACACCCCTCTAGTCTCTTTATGAGGCTAGAGTTCGAAGTACATAGGTTATAAGATCTTAAATCACAGTAATAGCACAAATACACGTTTGGGCCCTAGGGGCGTACCAAACCATATACCAATAAAGTGGTATGCGAACCACGACTGAACTAGACACTAGGCCTAGAGCCTCTAGAAGTGCTTGGACCACAAGGAACCACCCAAGGTAGTGACACAGGGGACCCACGGGAGACGCGTGCAGTGTAAATACACAACCGCGATACGCCGTTAACTTCTATGGAGAAAGTCGGGATCGGGAAAATAGAGGAAAGGGACACTTAGAAGAGGACTAGGACAAAACCCTTTGAGATCTAGGACTTTGAAGAGTCTCTACCCACGGGAGCACCGGAGTACTCGTGTTACCTCACCCAGGGAAGCCGGGTGCATAGGTGCCTTTCGGGGTCGGGTTTCGTCGTCGGTTCTTATGGCGATCTGCTGCAAAGTGCTGCTGGCGACCAGGAGAAAAGTGTCCGGGTGGATCCAAGAGTGGATCGGAGTTCTGAAGAACCTGAAAGCAGAGGGGACAGAGTCTGGGTCACTAGCCAGTGACCAGGGAGGCGATGGACAGATGCCCACCGATGTCGAGTGCTTCAGATTCGATGACGGTCGTCTTGACTCTTCAGCCACGAGGTCCGGGAGGCGTTGTCGGCGACCAGGAGCAGGATTCGGGCTGTTGCTCGATGTCTGTCGAGTGCAGAGGTGTCGGCGACCAGATTGGACCCAACAAGCCTTGGCAACGGCAAGTCTCGAGTAAGATGTAGATCGTCGATGATGCAGACCAGCAAGGTCTGGGGAACTCACCCAGCGAGGGTAAGTGAGGGCAGGCCTGGAGCAACCAGACTGCCAAGTAAAGAAAAGATTGGCCTTCGTTTAGGGCTACTAGCCAACGGGCTAGCGACCGCGAAGGAGCCTCGTGACGCCGCACGTGGAGCTGGCTTACAGGACACTCGTGGAGTGGGGGCCAGTGATCTTCGGTGCAGGTGGTGCTGGAGGCTAGGGCTACTCGGAGCCCAAAGCACGACTCCTTGGGAGACCCAGAAGATGGTGCACTTGCAAATGTGCTCGGTGTCCAGGGGTCACGGTCTCACGTCACCCACGATAGCCACGGGCCTCAGCTTTGCTGGGGACTCAGGGTAGCCTCGGGGAAGTCTGAGAATCCACCTCTGGTGATGCGATGACTTCGGCGTCCGACGGGAGCTTCAGTGATGCGAACCGGACAGATGCTTCTTTGGTGCCTGCCAAGCAGGGGAGTCACTCCTTGACCCCAAGGGAGATTCTTCAGTCCTCTAATCGTGAGTAGAGCGTCGAAGGTCCAGGATTCTGTTTCAGAGTTTCGTCCAGGTATAATCTAAAGTCCTAGGGACTGGGTTCCTACCTTTATTCTAAAAATAGGGGATGGACTACTCTGTGGCCCCACCTATGGGTGGGTCAGGGCAGAGGGGTGGCTACACCCCTTTCCCTTTGTCCAGTTCGCGCCAAAGCAGGGGCTGCAAGCCCCTGATCCGGTTTGAACTGGGGTATGCACAGGGACACCAAATGTGCCCCCAGTGCAGGACTTCAAAGCACCCGAAAGTGCTCCCGCCCAGCCCCAATACACATTGTCCTGTCTGGGGAGGTGGTCACACCTCCCTGGGACAGGAAACCTATTGTCCAGGCCTCCCCTGCCGGAGTTTCGTCCAGCAGCAGGAGGCCAGACTCGTGTCTGTGGCAGCAGCATCCATTTTGTGATGCCAGGCTCTGGAAAGAAGTTACCGGACTCGTCAGAGTTAACATGCCTTTCCCTCTAGAAGGGTGGAATGCTACCCCCGCCGCCAGGATTGGCGGGGGGTAGTATTCCAAGATGTTTGACACCAAACACGACATGTTTAGGTGCAGCCATTCCATAGTTAGCATTTTACCGCGAGGATATAATGCGTTTAAGAGTATATGGTCAGGCTGCACTACAAACAGCATCAGAGATGGTCTCCGAACGCTGCAGAGGGGCCCTGCTCATGCAGGGGCACCCTCTCACATAGGAACCATGCACTCTGCCTTTAGGATTGATAAGGCCTGCCTTAGGAGTGACTTATAGGTTTATATGTGTGTAGGCATTTAGTGATATAGGTAACCTATACCACAGCAAGGGGTGCATGCACCACCTTACCCAGGCTGCAGTAGCAGACCTGTGGTGCCAGTTTGGATGGCCTACCAGGGGTGGCATAATACATGCTGCAGCCCCTGGCAGGCCTCTGAGGTACCTATGCCCTTGGTACATAGTATACCATATACTAGGGACTTACAAGGGCACTCCAGATCCCAATCAGTGATGTGCCTAAGGCACATGGAGACCCTTTTAAAGAGGAAACAGCTAGGCTGGGGTTCTGAATAGCAGGGCCCCAGCCAGACTAATGTCGAAAACCAGTGAAGTATCAGCAAAAAGTGGGGGTACCCCTGTGAAGCAGATCCTACTCTCCTACACTTGGCACCATGGACATGACCTGACCGCCTCCTCCACTTTCTCATCCATAAGCGGGAACCAGACCTTTGTTCTTAGCCGCCCTTTAGTTTTCACCATTCCCTAGTGTCCGGCGTGAGCGAGACGGACTACTCTCTCCACCAATGTTGACGGAATCACAAGTCGGTGGCCTCGGAGCAAACACCCATTGGGGTCAGCACTTAGCTCATGCCTGACTTGGTAGAGGCTCTCATTTACCTTCTTTGCCATGGAAGTGAGAATGGCGCCTTGGCTTCGGAATGACTGCCATTGATTGGTTTGCACCGCTTCTAATGCCCGTTGCAGGCAAGCATCCTGTCTAGACGCTTCGCATAGCTCGACCAGAGAAATGGGCAATGGATGGGACCGGTCCACGACATATCGAAAGTATGCTTCGGTCTCTTCTGCTTCTTCTATTTCCTGACGGGTAGCTTCTCGGGGATGACGAGACAAGTAATCGGCCGGATTGTGAGTTCCAGGGTGATATTCGATTCTGCAGTTATACTCCTGAAGCTGTAGCATCCATTTTTCGATGCAGGGAGGTGGCTTGGATGCTGTGCCAGTAAACAGAGGAACTAAAGGCTTATGGTCGGTGGTGACCAGGAATGGTTTTCCATACACATAAATGGAAATGTCAGCACCCCCAATGTACCGCTATTGCTTCTTTTTCTATTTGGAGTACCTTTGCTCAGTCTCCGTCAGGGATCCACTCGCGAATGCTACCGGGGCCCACTCATCTTCATCCTTGGACCTTTGCAAAAGAACAGCCCCCAATCCTTTGGGTCCCGCATCAACCGCAACTTGCGTCTGCTGCCGTGGATCAAAGTACCCGAGTGTGATGTTGCTCGACAGAGCATCTTTGGTCAGCTGGAACGCTGTTTCTTGCTCAGCACACCACGACCATGGAACGGCAGCTTTTGTCAGCTCTCTCAGCGGGGTGGTCAATGAGGATAGGTCTTTTATGAATCTCTCACAGTAATTGACCATCCCCAGGAAGCTGCGCATCTCTGTCACGTTGGTAGGGGCAGGAGCATCGTTGGTGTCTCTTACTTTCGCAGGGTCAGGGGCCACTCAATCCGCCGAGAAGATATATTCAAAGAACTGAAGTCTCTGTTTCAAAAACTCACATTTCTCTTTATGCAGCGTGAGACTAGCATCCTGGATCCTCTGTAGTACTTGTCGCAGTCAGCTGTTGTGTTCCTGTACTGACTTGGCATAAATGAGAATATCGTCACTAACAATTACTGTGCCTGGAAGGTCGACCAGCAGTTCTCTAATGGTATTTTGGAATACCTCAGCTGCACTTGATATTCCGAAGCTCAACCTTTTATAGTGCCTCAGTCCTACATGCGTTGAGAAGGTCGTAATATATCTGGACGGTTCATCTAGGACTAGCTGATGATATCCAGCCCTTAGGTCAAGTTTCAAGAACCAGCTAGCTCCACTTAGCTCCCCTATTAAGTCACCAATGGTTGGAGTCAGGTGCTTTTCTCTTTTGATCGCAGTGTTTGGGATTCGCATGTCCACACAAATTCTGACCTCCCCGGGTTGCTTCGGCTTTCTGGCTACCACAATAGGGGATACCCATGGGGTCGGCCCTTTTACCGTCTCAATAATCCCCGTCTCTTCAAGTTTGCGCAGTTCTTTTTCCACCAGTGGCCGCAAATGAAATGCGACTCGCCTGTGTCGCAAAGCCACTGGTTGTACAGAGGGGTCAATGTGTAGGTGTATCTGCTTGCCTTTTAAACACCCAATGCCGTCGAATACCTTTGGGAACTCTTTCACAATGTTATTCACTCCTTCTCTGTGAATCCCAAAAGCGAACGGGACTATGCCCAGGGCCTCCGCAGATTTGCATCCTAACAACATTCCATGTCCCTCCTCTGTGACATATACCGGTGCCTCTACCTTCTGGTGATCATAGGATATTGTGGTCCGGAACATCCCTTTGATGGCCAGTGGTTTGGATTGTCCATATGCAAAATCTTTAATCTTTGCCGGTGTCGGCGGAGGAGCAGATGCCATGTTTTGATATGCTGCGGCGGACATAATGTTTTTGGTTGCGCCAGTATCGACTATCGCCATCGAGGGCCATTCTCCAACGAGGACTTGGCATTGCGGCAACCTCCGTTGAGTGTTTGACGCGGATCCCACGGTGAACACCGCGTGCACTGTGTGTTCTTCTTGGTCATCATCCATATCACTGCCTTGTCCTTGCGACTCCGGGATCAGGTTCACTTGTGACTTCGCCGGCCGCCCCCTGTTAGAGCGACACACCTTTATGAAATGATTCATCTTTCCGCAGGCCATGCACTTCTTACCCCTCGCTGGACACTCGGACGGGCGATGTGAGGGTCCCCCGCAGAATCCACAAGATCGTGTTCTCGTGCCCCATTGTGCCCTTGTCTGCCCTGTCGCAGTGCTGGGAACTGCATTCACTGCGTATACCGGTTCTGTCTTGATGGGAGCCTGTAGCACGGCCTCCATGTGAGCCGCACTGGCTTTCGATAATTCCTTGGTTCGCCCCAGGGTAAGTATCTCCGCCAGCGACTTTCCTGACTTCTCCAGAGTGCATGCTCCCAGCTTCACAGACGCGCATCCCTGAATCACTTGGCCTTGGATCTCCTCTGTCTCATCCTGAAACCCACAGGTGCTGGCCAACTCTTTTAGCCTCGCATGAAAAGTGTCTAGCGACTCGTCCGGCAGTTGCCTGGCTTGCCGAAACACAAACCGCTTGTAGTCACGATTTGCCATGGGCTCAAAATGTGCATTGAGCGCAGCGATAAGTGTGAGATGAGTCTTGGGTGCTGCCTCCACCACCGTCTTGGCTAGCTTGTAGACATCCTTCCCTCCAAGATGCAACACCATGGCCCTTTTTTGCTCATCCTCCACTTTCGTGGCTTCAAAGAACAGGAGCACGCGCTCCACCCATTCGCTCCACCTCGGGGCTTGGGCAGATGGCGCCCCCTCCACGACAAAAGGCTCAATGGCTGGTATGTGTGCCATGACCGCTGTCTCCCCAATGTCACTGGGCCTCCCTCGGTGGAGCTGATTCCCCCACAGTCACCAGCAATGTATGTTGCCCAGCTGGATGGTTACTCACTGTTGGTAGCGTGCGGATATGTCAACTCCTCCACCGGCCAGTCACTGCCTCAGCCGGGGACTTCTCCAGTCCTCTTTCGAACTGTCACCCTCAGGCGCTGGGCATACGCGTTCTTCACTCTCCCGGGAAACACGTGGGCTGGGCTCCTCAGCAGCACGAGCACCGTGCACTCACTGCAACCAGTGCGCGGCCGCCGCTCTATGCCCCTCGGACGAGAGTCACCCTTGTCGCCAATGTTATGTTTGGGGGTTTCACACTACACCTCGATCTGAGGTACAACCAATGCTGGAGCATGGAGGCAGAAAAATGCCGGCAGGGAAATGCGGTTCGCGCTGGCCGCGTTGCTTAGGCCGCAATGAGACACCGTCACACAGAGCGTTATGTCAACTGGTGCTCGTGTGTCTCGGCTCTGACGCCAGACGCACACTCTTTTATTAATACGGGCCCGCGCTACGCAGGCCAAACCATCTTGACTACGTAAGCGGAGAGAACAGAAGGCTCGCCCCCTCGTAAACGTAATCACCTTAGTATGCCCCCAAAACAAGTATCGCGAGAGACGATATGACAGAAATAAGGACCAGGAGTAAAGACCAGAGTGCACAGGGCCGTTTCGCATCATACTACCTGTCTGCCAAGTGATCTCTTCTACTCCCTAACCTAACGGTTCCTGCACCGCGATAAGCAATGGGTTTCCCGTGACCACGCCTGCTAGTGTTTTGCAAGTTCTGTTTTTTATTTCTATTATCATGAGGGGCGAGAACGTTCACTAAATCTGAGTTTCGATTTGACCACATTTTCGTTTTTCAGATTAGTTGTTAGGGCAGAATATTTCTGGGAAATTATTTAGGGCTTTTCGTTAGTAATAAACATTGTATTTATTTATCTAATGTATTTTAAGGGGGACTTTTTCCTGGTTTTACAGATTACGTAGGTTGGAGGAGTGCTGTGCACAGAGCACGATAAAAGGGGAGCAAGGACTGCTCTGGTGGCTGACGAGAGCGTGCACACGCCTGCTACTAGAAAATAGTTAGAAACCAGTGAAGTAACTGATCAGGCTCTGTACTGTATTACAGAAAAACAAGGGAAGCTCTAGGTATCCAAGGGACCTGGTGTAAGTATTATTACAGAACAGCAGTGGTCCCTAGGGAGGTGAGAATAACGACAAGTATCAGACGATACAATTAAATCAAAACATTATTTTTAATATGTAGCAATCCATTAATAAATAAAAGTGCAAAAAGTACTGTAGTGGGATGTGAGTAAACGTGAAGTGAGACAAGCGAGGAAAGTACTTAGGCAAACGTGTGATACACGTGACTTGGAAGTGGAATATTTGTATCACAGTTACATTATCTGAGATACACAATAAATCAACGGAGATTGGGTCTGTATGTATCGTCGACAGCATTTCGATCAGTTAGAATGGTGGGATCATCATCACGAAAAGCTTAATGTAAGCCTGAGTAACTGTCACTCAAAAAGAGTGATGTCGGTCAATAAATAAATCAAACGCATGAAGTGGGCCCCCACTGTAGTCTGGAATGGTTCTCAAGAGGCGGAGACATAAACAGGAGCAGAATATTCCTAAATATTGGAAGGGTTCATACGGACCACTCGCTACTCGAGGTGAAGACCCTGTTTGCGGACGGGCAACTTATCCCATTTGCTCAGTTGGCAGAGGAAAGTGGCCTCCCAAGAGGACAGTTCCTCCTCTACGGACAGATTATTTCAGACTGCCGCAGATTGTGGGACCTGTCTCAGGGAGAACCGACGATACACCCGGTCCTCCATACGACACTGCAGATGGGCTTCGTTATATAAGACCATACGGGAACTCACAGCCACATCACTAAACTCATTGAGACAGAAATGGGAGGAGGAATTCGAACGCCCATTACATGACAAAGAATGGGAGCAGGCCCTTGAGTATCCAAAGAAAGTCTCTCGCAATCCACGGTTTAAAAATATCCAATCTTTTACTCTGCATCGAGCCTACCTAACACCAGCACGCCTCCAGAGATTCTATCCAAACACACAGTTCTATACAAACGCATAGTTCGCTGTAGCACCCCCAGAGCAAGATTTCAACACATGTTCTGGAGCTGCCCCGTTCTAACTCCATACTGGAGCACAGTACACGACAGGATACAGGAGGTCACGGAGCTCACAGTCACCAAAACATGGGAGGCCAGCGCACTAGGGGTGTTCCGCCGTCAAAAACAGCTCAAAACCCAAAAGCGATTTGCATCGTTGTCAATTTTACTAGCAAAGCGTGGGATAGCTATGCACTGGCGAGCCCCAGAAGGACCCCCGATAGCAGCTTGGACAGGAGCGGTCAGTAAATGGGGAGCGGCAGAGGAAGATGCCATTAGGCAGGAAAAGATACGAGTGGTACGAAAACGCCACATCTCCACAGAATGGGCCGCACTCCTACAATGGATCAGACACAATACGACAGGTACACAACCGCGCCAAGACTCACCCGCACCAACAGAGGCACTAACTCAGGCCCCCCCCAACCGCGATCAGTGTGGAACCCTAAGCACCACAGAATCCCTCGCACACAATAAGCGAATAGAGCCCACCCAACAGCTTCGACAAAGGCAGGACCGCCATCATCAGACACAAGCCCCTTAAGCCCCAGATAGCAATCACTAGAGTCAATAACCGCCTGCCCAAACACGCCCTCCCCTTTCCCCACTACCACTACCCAGTTTGAAACCAAAGTTAGTAATAAATTGGGGAGAGGATGTAGCCTTACGGCTAGAGCGGTCGACGTCGAAGCTGGGGAACCGGGTTCGAGTCTCGGCAACGACGCTCAACATCCTGTGATTATGGGCAAATCACTTAATCTCCCCATGCCTAACAAAAATGAATGTGTCCTTGTGTAACGAAACTGGTGCTATGTAAAGCGCTCTGATACCCGATATCTTTGGGTCTAGTTCGCGCTATATAAAACTCTTAAAAAAAAAACAACAAAAAAAACCCTAGTAGGTCTATATACCAGAGACGAGGCAAGATGGAGGAACTCACACATGACGGGTAAACACAATATAAGGCAATGATGCGTTATCTACCAATGCATCACAATCAATTGACATCCTGACAAGAACACAACTGTAACTAACAGTAACGGAAATGTAACCTGCTCAAATGATATGCTATGTTGACATTATAACGAAATGTGATAACAAAATCAAATAAAATGGTTTAAAAAAAAAAATTGGAAGGGTTCACAAGTATAACTAAGCCTGTCAGGACAGAATCCAAAAGCCCGGAAAAATGTTGGGCATACTGGATGCTGGGGCTACGACTCTGGCCAATCTGAAACATGTCTGTATTGATAACCTGTACAGGTGAGAACTGGATCTCGAATGTACTCAACTGTATCCTGCAAATTTACAATGTAGAGACGGGGTAGGAAGGCAGGTTGTCCCAAGAGAGTAAATTACACTATTTTATATATATAGAATTATTAGCAGACTTGTTTACTTGCTTTCACTAAAGTGTCTAGCCAATGCCATGATCAGTGACCACATACTGTGGAAGAATGTCAATGTATTAACAGTGACATATATTATCAAATTAAACAATATTTGGACAAAGACCATAATAGACTTTATTGCGGATTTTATCTGATTAGCTTTGATCATCAGATAGAGATAATGGTGGACGCTCTTTCTGGATTATCCATTGAGGGACTGATTAGAATGCCAAGTCATTGAAGGCATTGCCTTGATTTTGTACATAATTTTCCGAAGAGATTGGTAAAAATGATCGCTTTCAGACATAGACCTGTATGCGTTGTAGTGCAATTTCCAACTTTCCTGAGAACAGGTCAGAAGGCGAAAGATGTGATTTTATTTGGCGACTCCACCTTGGCAGATTCACGCACTATTTGCAGTTCTGATGGCAATGGATATAGTTAATTTCATTTGTCTGCTTCAACACCGCTCACTGTCAGTAGACCTGGGGTTAAGAGAATCCAAAATGCTCAAAAGCATGCTGTGCAACGTAAAAAAAAAAGGTAAATACTGCTATGTTTAGTTCACATTCAAATGTTAGTGCTCTGGTCTCTAACATTTTAGAGGGATGATTAATTGAGGTAATTGTGATATCTAAAGACAAGTTTTGCCACTCACACTTTTAACCATTGTGTATTTAATGTAAAAGTGAAACGTAGCGTCTAAGTACATTTTTGTTGTTGTTTTTAAAGTAATAATAAAGTGCAAGAAAGCTAACCCTCCCACCCAAATAAAATCAAAACACTTGTTTCGATGCTTTGGAAAAGTCAAAACAAAAATGAGTTAAAAGTGTAATAAAAAGTAAGTAAGAATGCAAAGTGACTGGCTGCTGAAAGTCGAATTGGTCAAAGAACATGCACATTTATTCGCTGGGAAAAGCATCTTCCTGAATTGAACTGTATGCAACTGACAATAATGAAATACATCAATAAACGTAGTGCAATAATTACCAAATTGTATTTAAAAAAAAATAGAAAAGCAATACACAAAAATGTATTCTTAAATATACAGATATTTTCTCCACAGTTAATTAAGTAGCAAAATATGAAAAAACAATGTACTACTATGGGGAACCCTTGCTGCACCCTCTCTAAAAAAACTACAATCTGCAGGAAACTGATTATTCATGTAATACCAGACAATCTAATTAACATTTGACTATTTTACATGCTTCCTTCTTCATATGGTCTTACCTCCGTTTCACAGATTTGCGTATTTTTGCAGTCTATTTTATCAAGCCTATCATTTGCTTCTTTTAACTTTTTACTCAGGAGCATGATGTGTGCATCCCTACTGTTCATAAGTGATTCAAATGTTTTTCCCTTCTTAAAGCTCTCTTCTTCGATTCGCTTTAATTTGATTTGCTCCTTTTCCCATTGCTCCTAAAATTGGAGCGGTAAGTAGTATGAGAATAGAAATCTCCTAGACAGTTTTAATTAATGCAATCACCCATATGTGGATACCAAACAGTAATACAGATTGAGAAACCGTAACTGAAAGAAACATATTTGTCAAAAAATCATTCATCCTATAGCATAAGTGGGAACCCAGATATGTATAAGAGGACACTGATACACATGAAAGGAGCACTGAGAAAAACAAGTATTGGGAAAAGCAATCGGGTGCTAAAAGCCCAAGCTCTTCGCTTGCCAACGAGTCCTCCTGCCAATCGCTTGAGAATGCATGCATCAAGACACAGACGCATTTGAAGGTAGTCCTGCGATGGGTCTCCTATATAAGATGACAGTCGGTGCCCATGTTTAACTGGTGATGCATGTAAATGCATGTGTCTTGTCACACGTGTGCATCATGATTTATAGTGGCCATTTTTAATTTACCCTTCTAACACTGCACACACCAATGTTTGAACTGTAAATTAAAATATGAAATAAGTAAACAAGTGTGGGCAAAAGGGAAGCAGGAGGGCCCCAGCAGCATCGCATACCTGCTGGTCCTTGTTAAAAAAAAAAAGCAATAAGAAAAATTGCAAAAAACATAACTCTGGGAGCATTAGGAGCAGCAGGAGAGAAAAGAGAGTGCGCCCGGGGGGAGGCAGAGAAAAATTAGGAAGATAAAGCAAGGAAACACATGCACTCCATTGCAGTGCTGAATCCCAAGTGAAATTAAGAGAGCTCTTAAGTGTGCAGTGGAAGGATACAACTCATCAAATCATAGAAATGAGACAGACTCCTGGGAGAGTCAAAGAAGATAGGATGGAAAGCCATCAAATCAAGAGCAGACAACTGAGACAGACAACAAAGCCATCCAATCATGATTAAGGGCCAGACCCAAAGTCCATTCTAAGTATTTGTGCTGTAAACAATAGGTGTGCAGAGAGTCTGTAGCCAAGATGTAAATATGTATGCTTGAGAATGTGCAGGGCTAATATGCAAACGTCCAAGCCATGTAGTGGAGGAAAAGGGACTAGACTGAGAGGTACATAAGAGGATGGTTGGAAGGTGGGTTGGGGCACATTGTTAAACTTCACTATCTTCTAACTGCTTTTTGAATGCACCGGTCTCCTACCACTGCTTGGCATGACTCATATCAGTGTCAATGGAATGGGGCAGGGAAACAGAAACATAATGAGAGTATTACACTAAAAAAAAAAAAAATTCTTTACAAATACGAAATATTAGATATGTAAATGAAGAACTTACATTTATTAGCGCCTTATCTGGTTGAGAGTATCTAGCCGCAGATTCTTTAACTAAGAATATTCCCTGAACGTCAGACTGGCTCCAGAAAATCTTCAGCAGTACCTCTGTGCAGTGGTAGGTGGCACCGATCGGCTTCGCGTCGGTGGTGATGTGCGCAGAGCCTATATAGGCACCACTGCAGCGCACTTACATCAGTTTCTTTACGTGACTCTTTCTGCCGCCGAAGAACGGTAAGGAATCTGCAGCTAGTTAGAGTCTCTACCAGAAAAATCATTACTGAAGGTAAGCAACTTGTTCATTTGATAGAGACTTTTAGTCGCAGATTCCTCACCTTAGAATAGATACCAAAGCAATACCTCCCCAGCGGAGGGTCTGCCAAATGGTTCAGACCAAAAAGCCCTGGAGAACCGAGCAGGCAAAGTGCCCATCACAATGAACCTGACTGTCAAGGCAGTAGTGTTTGGTGAACGTGTGCAAAGACGGCCACACCGCAGCATGACAGTTGTACAGGACGGGGACTCCGTGAGCTAACACAGTGGTCTCAGCTTTGAATGAACCCGCAAGCCCTCAGGAGGTTGCTTATTGGCCAATGCGTAGCAGATCTTAATGCAGAGAACAGTCCATCTGGAGATGGTTTGTTTCTGCACTGCTTCCCCTTTCTGGCTCCAGTGAACCCAACAAACAGCGGATCGTCCACCCAGTGTCCTTTGGTGCAATCGAGGTAGAACAACAACCCTCTTTTTGGGTGCAAGCGGGAGAGTCTTTCCTCCTCCTTGAAGGGGTGAGGAGGAGCAAAGAAGGTAAGCAGGGTGATGTTTTGGCCGACAAGGAAAGATTTCCCCACCTTCAGCAAAAAAGCTGCATGGGTGTGGAGAACCAGTTTGTTTGGGAGGAAGATGGTGTACGGAGGGTTAACAGAGCGTGCCTGCAGCTTGCTGATCCTCCTGGTCGAGGTGGGCCACCAAGAAGTTTGTCTTGATCGTGAGAAGGCTGAGGGGGCAACTATGCATGAGTTCAAAGGGTGAACACATTAAAAAAGTTAAAACCAAATCAGAGTCCCACTGGGGCATAATAGAAAGTTTGGAGGGGAACCAAATGTTGAAGACCTTTCAGAAAGCGTGTACTAACAGTGACTTGAACAGGGATCTGGCAACCACAAAAAAAGCGGAGATAGCAAACAGGTATCCCTTAACTGTGCCCAAAGAAAGTACTTGCTGGGCTAATGAACAAACAGCAACACTTTGTATAAGGGTGCAGAAAGGGGGGTCAACATGTTTTTAGTGCACCAAGCCACAAACTTGTCCCCCAGGCAGGTGTATATGGTCTTTGTGGAGGGATGCCTGGCTGCAAATATGGCCTCACCGACTTTGAGAGGGAGACCGAAGACACTCAAATGCCGCTGCTCAATCTCCATGCATGAAGGCAGAGCGTGCGCAGGTTCAGGTGCAGAACCATGCTCTATTTTGCTGCGACAGGAGACCCTCCCGAAATGGCAGGCTGATCGGAGGAGAGTAGCTCATGCTCAGGAATTCTGGACACCACACACTGCGTGCCCAATCCAGAGTCACAAGAATGTCTTGAGCAGGTTTGTTGTGATCTTCTTCAGAACTCGGGGCAGGAGTGGTATTGGCAGAAAGGCGTACAGGAGTCCTAAGCCCCGTTCGAGATTAAATGCGTCTCCGAGCGAGAGCCACCTTAGAAACTCCAACACGCCGAAGCGCTGGACACTGCACGTCCTCGGTGGTGGAGGATAGATCTAACCAAGCTTCTCCCCAGTCGTAGAAGTGATCTCGAGGCACTGACGGCTGAGTTTGTTCAACTCGTCTTTCAGAGACCCCGCTGGGTGTTGCGCGACCAGAAAAATGTCTTGATGTTCCAGCCATGTCCAGCGGCAGAGAGTCCACAAGCCCATCCCGCCCTGTTTGTTACAGTACCAAATGGCAGTGGTGTTGTCTGTGAACACCTGAAACAGCATTCCCTTGATGGAGAGAAGGAAGGCTTTCAATGCCAAGTGAATCGCTCTTAACTTCAACAAGTTGATGTGAAGCTGAGACTCCGCTGGAAACCAGAGTCCTCGGATCTCCACCTCTCCCAGCTGTCAGCCCCAACCCAGTTGTGAGATGTGGGTGGGGACGGGAGAGGGGTCTGCTGCTGAACCAATGGTGATTTGGTAGCCACCACTGCAGGTCTTTTGCAGTTCCCTTCGATATCTGGAGGAGGCTGTAAAGATTCCCCTGATGCTGCGTCATTTGAGACTTCAGGTCCCACTGCAGAGCCCGCATATGCAGCGGGCATGCTTTACAAGCAAGATGCAGAAGGCTAAGGGACCCAGCAGCCTCAGAGTCAGTCTCACCGAAATCCACACTTGAGGCTGAAACATCAGTATCATAGCCTGAATATCCTGGACTCGCCGCTCCAGAAGATAAGTGTGCAATTGCACTATGTCCAGAATGGCTCCGATGAAAGGTAGTGTTTGAGAGGGAGTCAGGCGTGATTTGGGCATGTTGATAATGAACCCCAGCGAATGCAGGAGGTTTGCCATAGTCTGTAGGTGGGTGGTGACTGCCTGGGGAAAGCCCACCTTTAACAGCCAGTCGTCGAGGTAGGAGGAAGACGGGAATGCCTGAACTACACAGGTGGCCTGCGACCACCGCCATCACTTTCGTGAACACCCAAGTGTCGTTGGTAAGGCCAAATTGGAGAACAGCAAACTAAAAATGCTAATGGCCCACCGTGAACCGCAGGTAACATCTATGGGCCAGCAGAACGGATATTTGGAAATATGTGTCCTTCAAGTCCAGCGCTACCATGCAGTCTCTGGGATCCAGGGCAGACAGGACCTGAGCTGACAAACCTCTTGAATTTTTCTTTCTTCTGGAAGTAGTTGAGAGGGCGCATATCTAGAATAGGGCAGAGACTGTCCTTCTTCGGCACCAAAAAGTAGCGAGAATAGCAACCATGACCTACTTCTGATGTCGGTAACCTCTCAAAAAGCCCTTTGGCTAAAAGAGCCTCTAATTCCTCATGCAACAGGGAGAGGTGATCCTCCGTCACCGGATCTGAGAACGGTGGCATGGGTGGTGGGGTTTCCGTGAATGCAAGTGTGCAACCCCACTGAACAATTTGGAGCACCAGCTTTTCCGAAGTTATGGACTGTTAGCGGGGCAGGTGGTGCTTGATCCTGCCGCCAACCAGTTGCTTATGATGTTATGAGGGCATGTTAAAGAGATTTGGAGGCTGCAGCTGGCAGGGGGTGTCGGACTGGACAGATCTCTGGTGTTGAGTCCCACGAGGCTTGTGGGAGACATATTCACAAACAAGTAAGGACTGGGGATCTATTGGCAATGGTGGCTGAGTGGAAATGGACTTGACTGGTAACCCCTACCGTATCCACGAAGGAGCGAAAGGCAGAATGAGGCTGGCGTAGGGCCATGGAGAGTCCCAACAACTTACTGCCCTTGATGTGCTTGAGCGTTGAGTCTGGGCCGTTGCCAAACAGGTGAGGGCTGTCAAAGGGCATGTCCATAATAGATGCCTGGACATTCCCCGAGAAGCTAGTTG